>OY728135.1:2011564737-2012764737 GCA_963277665.1 Viscum album
AAGTTTTGAGATAGGTTAGATGCCCTGGTTTTTATTGCCTATGTGTGTTGACTAAATAATGGTGATAGGTGACATATTCCAGTATGAGAGAGGATTTCGAGGCTTGGAATCACCATGATTGAGATTGTATAAGAGAAATCATCATGGGAGAGAGGGGATCCTAGTACACATGATGTTGGGAAATACTCCAAGTGATATGTTTGTGGTTATGGATGAGGGATTACCATGATTGAGATGACCTTGTTGACCATTCCTTGAGTGAGAAGACATGGGTTGATAGATAGATGTTGAGTTAGTCATGAGTGATATAACTAGATTGGGATGTGAGATCAGATGTGGGACCACTATGAGTGAAACAAGGTCTAATTTTTGATGTGTTGATGTTTATGGATGGATTTTTCTACCTTGAGTGAGAAGACAATGAACTGTTGCTGATTTATCATACCTAAGTAAGATGGGATCGACAAATTCTTGGTAAGAATCATATGTGGCATATCAACCTACCTTATGTATTTGGGTATGGGTTGAGGACTGGTTAGACACCCTACCTTTAATCTTTGAGTATGGTTATGTTTGTGATATATGTGATTGTATTCATTCGATTATAGAGAGAAAATAGTTATGGATAGTTATTATGGTGGATTGGTTAGCACACGATGACCTAACATTTATGCATGTATGCATATTTTTTGTTATGTTTCTTGGTGTGTGGGTTTTAGGGACATAAATCAACCTATTTATACATATTTCATGCACATACACTTGATTATAAGAACAATTAGTTTTATTGAGGCATTTTGGATTCCTATTGGGTCATTGGACTGACCCCCTACCAATATACATGACATGGGTTTCGATGTATGTGGGTAGACCTTCATGCTTCCTCTTAGGGGAATGTTGACTTAGATGTATAAACATGGTTTATACAGTACATTATGATGTCTTAGGACTCAATAGGATGGTATGTAAGTTGGGATAGAGTCTGTGTATTTTACTTTCCAGCTATTATTCTTTATGCATCAACTAGTGTGCCATTAATTATTTATAATGCATGATTTATTATTTATTTCCACTACCACTTTTTTATAGTTTATGCATCATATTGGCAGATTTAATTCTTTCTATTTTGGACTATAGGGGCCCCATTTGGCCTATTGTTTTATGTCTATAGGTTTTGGAATGTCCATCGTATAGACAGATCATAAAAAAATTTCAATAGATTCTATCGTGGACCTTGGGCCTTATTTTAGAGGGAATACTCTCCCCATGATTATCTTAGTCACTATGCAATATTTGATAGTCATTGACATATTGGGAGGCATGCCTGAGGTCATGTAGATAACCCTAGTTAGGTTTCACTCAGGAAATCCAGGAAAGGGAATTACAAAGTGTTATCAGATCATGTCTCAGGACGGGATAGTGTAGTTATATATAGAGTTAGGTTTTTGAAACCTGATAGGTAGTTAAAGAACATTTTTGAAAAATATGACATTAGTTGAAACCCATTTTTATAGATAAATTCTAGTGTTAGGAATAGTCACTCTTGATGAGTAAGATTTTGGGTTAGAGAGATAATCCCAACCTGGGATGGATGAGACTTGGGATGAGTCATAGGGCTCAGTTGGGAGTTAGTGAGTTACTCATACATCATGATAGTGACATGATTAATTTCTGATTCATGTGCCTATTAGTAGTTTTATTTGGCATTAATCCTCATCAAAATACATTATTAATTGAAGTAACTTATAATATAATAGATGTTTTCTTGATTACATTACAATGGGTGATTAAATTAATATGGATACAAGGGACTTTTTTTATTTTTATTATGATTATTATTTTTGTGTCAACTTTGGGAAATGATTTTCAAGATGTGTTATTTTTGAGAAAAACTCAATTTTGAAAGAAAAATTTGTGTGGTGGCATGACATGTGTGTAAAATCACTACTGGAAAGATGATCTTTCCCAACACTTCTATACCAATGGTTTGTAAAAACCGTTGGTATAGCTACCCTTTCCCAACGGTTCACCAAAACCGTTGGGAAAGGGTCCCTTTTCCATCCCCTTTCCCAACGGTTCACCAAAACCGTTGGGAAAGGGTCCCTCTTTCCCTCCCCTTTCCCAACGGTTCATCAAAACCGTTGGGAAAGGGTCCTCTTTCCCAACGGTTCACCAAAACCGTTGGGAAAGGGTCCCTCTTTCCCTCCCCTTTCCCAACGGTTCATCAAAACCGTTGGGAAAGGGTCCCTTTTCCCAACGGTTCACCAAAACCGTTGGGAAAGGGTCCTCTTTCCCTCCCCTTTCCCAACGGTTCATCAAAACCGTTGGGAAAGAGAGGGGATAATTTCAACCTTCGGCAAACTAAAGTTCAACCCACCCAAACCTATCCCAACGGTTTGGAAAACCGTTGGGAAAGGTCTTTCCCAACGGTTTTCCAAACCGTTGGGATAGATTCTTTAATTTTTTTCCAGGCCTTCTAACCAAGAACATTATATAAATAAAAATTTTAAATAATTATGATAATACATATATATATTTATGAAATTATGTTTACAAAGTGATGTTAGGTTAGTGGTTAAGTCGTTCGATTATAAACGAGGGGTCCTGGGATCAAATCCCAGCGGATGTTTTATTTTTTGTAATTTATATACCAACGGTTCCATTACCGTTGGTATAGATTTCATATTACCTATACCAACGGTTTTTTGAAAACCGTTGGTATAGACCTATTGCAACGGCTTACTTGGCTACGGTTCTCCAAACCGTTGGTATAGGCTATACCAACGGTTTGGAGGCCTATACCAACGGTTCCAAACCGTTGGTAAAGGTTAGTTTTCCAGTAGTGAATGGGTTTTAAATTTAGTTTGACTAGAAATATCTCCTGGTGCTAGTGATTTTCAAATGTTTTGGGATTTTTTTATTTTGAGAAAATCAAAGGAAAATGGTTTTAAAAATTGAATTTTGAAATGGATTTTAAAATTGGAATGGTTTTCAAGAAAGTGACTATCTAGGATAGGGATTTTCATTATTTCAATTTTTAGAGAAAACCCTTGGATGCTAAGTAGTATTTTAGAAACTCAGGTGAGTTTTGATTCATGTAAAATGAATTAAATAGTTTTTGGAATAAGTGACTAGTTCTATGTAAACTGTGTCTTCTTGGATTCCATTTTTGGATCAGGATTTATCTCATGTGTTATCTTTTTTATATTGTAGGTGTACTATGGTTGTTTGAGAGATCCATTTGTGGTGGGATCATGGATGAATTTGGATGTCGGGATCATGTAGCTATATGTGTGTTGGTGAGATCAGGGAATTGGATCCCTTAAGATGCGTTTTAGTGATATCGTGGGGTTGGATCACTTGAGTTGTGTTTTTTGTGGGAAGTTATTGTAGTGGGGATCACTATTAGCCTGAATCAGTCAGTGGTAGAGAAGTCCTATGGTTTAGAGAACCATAACCTCAAATATTGATCAATTTTTAGTGTTTTAGTATTTCAATATTGATAGATGTGGTTGAGAACCATCTTAATGCTTGGTGTTTAGAGTTTTGTGGTTGGAACTTGGGTGTGAGAAGTGTTATCATGTCCAATTATTACATGTGTTGACAGGTAAGATGTGGATAGTAGAGGTGTTTGGTTTGATGAAGCGATGATAATGACACTCTTATGGCGGGGAGCATACAATTGGTTGTAGGTGTACAACCCTCATTTTAGAAGGGTCATGGGCATAATAGAATTTGTTGGTGGATGGTTAAGGTGATAGTGGGATTCTTGTGAGTGGATAAACCTAATTTGGGAATTCAAGGATGATGTTGGATTGAGTCTGTGTGTTTCCAATGGGCTCAGGATAGAGGTTGTATGATCCAAGGGTGAATAAGATAATAGATATATCAATGATCATGGGTAGAGCACATCATTTGAGTATCCATCCATGGAGTTACACTAAGAGTTAGGTTCATACTTTAGTGTGGGTTCTTGGGTTGTTCAGTGATGCCTTCAGGTATTAAGGAATCATGATTAGGAAGTGATATCGCATTGGTGGATGAGGCTGAGTGTTTTCAAGAGAATTCATCCAAGCTTGCACCTACTATTGTTCTGGCATGGAATTGGATATGGTCAACTATAAACTGCATCAATAACATCACTTAGGATTTAGTTTACATGGGTATAGGATTGAACCAAGAATTTTAGAGGAAAACCAATGTATCAAGGCTTGGTTTTTGAATTTACATAGTAGAATCTTGTTCAACATTAGGATATGGAACATGAAAAGACAGTCATGGGTCTAGGTTAGTGTTTTGAGACCACCAGATGCTTCTTGAGGGTGACAATCCTTATGGTGGATAGTTTTTCATAACCTGCACTATTACACATTATGAATTCATGAGGGAATTATATTTTTAACCCAGATATGTGGTTTGATTCTTGAATTGGTAATTGAGCTAAGGTTCTAAGAATTTGGAGATTTTTAAAGGGTTATTTTGGATGGGGTTTGGGGCTTGGGTGGTGTTATGGGTGTTTGGGAGCGTATTAGAGAAGTTTTTAGGTTGTCAAATGCTAAAATTGTAGCTGCATTCCATTCACAAAATGAATAGGTAATTCATACCATGAATGAAATTTTTGAGGTGTGTTCAATCCATGAATTGTGAATCTGGGAAAGGTATTTATGCTTAAGAGTATTTATGGATTAAACTTGTGGTTAACACTGTAAAATTATCAAGAAGAGGGTGGGGGGACCCCTCTACTGGAAGATGATTCATGGTGTCAATCCTCTATTTATGACATGAATAATGTGGGATACCCTATTTTTCAATGGATTTATTATAATATTTTTGGGGTTTTATTTTGGTAACCCCCTTAGGCTTCCTTTATTTTATTTGACTAAACATAGAGGGAGATACCTCTTTATCTCTCATCTTCCCCTTCCTTGTGTTCCTTCGATCCAAGTGGTTTGGGATGGTTCTTTACACCGATTTGAGGTTGGATCAATTCTATTTCTCTCCCATGTTCATCATTGATTTTGGTTTGTATGGCTAGGTTTTTAGGGGACTGACTTCAATAGAGTATAGTGAAATCATCATGCTTGATGGGGATTTCATTTGTGGCTCACAGAGGAAATCCTGGGAGGTTATATTCAAGATTCCATTTGTTGTTTGACATGAGGTTTGTGGTTCTGTGGATTTATATAGTGATTTTATTGAATTTAGGTTTAATCATCCATGGATTTGGCATTGTAATTTAGGGTATTAGTGTGACTTAGGTCTATGGGTGTATAAAGAGTGGGTTATACCCTATCACTCATGGATTCAATGTTGTTTCACTACCTAGTGAGTTTGGTGTCGATTATTCCAAAATGGGGTTTTAGTTTAATTTTTTTAATTAATTATTTTGATTGAATTTATTAATGAGATAAGAGATATTGGACTCAGTGGAAGATAATATGGATTTGGAATGATTTATAGGAACATTGGTTGAGGTAGGGGACCTTGACTTTATTTGATTTTCTTGTTCAATCGATTATTTTATGTTCAAATTTATTCATTAGTATTACTATATATATATATTTCCTATGAGTTTCCCTATAAGGATATGTTGGGATCTCATTAGCCTAATAATAAATATGAAATGTATATCATTGTTAATCATTAAATTATGGTGCCTCATTTTAACAAGTTCTAGTCAAACTCTTTATAGTTTGTTTAGAGTCATGTTTTGAATTTTGGAAAGGCAAATAGAACTCCTTTTTAAAATTTTATTTAAAAAGAGGTTTGGTTAAAAGTAGATTTAAAGGAAATTTGGTGATTTCAAGAATGAGTTTTTAAATGGTATTTCAAAATATAAATTGGTTTTCTAAATAATTTTTAAGATAATTTTATCTAAGGTATTAGTGTGAGTAAAGAAATATGTAATGCCTTTTGAAAAAAGATTTTAAAAGGAAGATTACCTTGGTTTTAAAGGATAGTAAAATGGTTTTGGATTTACCTCATGAGGGCGATTCCATGTTTTAAAAATCTATTTTATTTTTAGTGATTTATATTTATTATTTCTTATGGAATGTGTGATGAATGATAATGGATGTTGTGTGTGCATCCCTATATGAATTCTGATTGGTATCAAAGTGACATGCTGATCTAATTTGATGTGATAGAACCCTTAGAGGGTTGATATTAGTGTTGGGATGTATTTGAGATGTGAGATAGGGTCCTAAGGTACTAGTTACCTAGTGATGAGATATTGAGTTATGATACATACTACATTCTGTAGTTTTTTTTCCTATGTGTTATGACTATATTCTTGTGATAGGTGATAGATATCGGTGTAAAAGAGGATCCTAATACCTAGCATCACCATTAGTAAGATGGTGTTGGCATGATTTATATAAGAGATATGGGATCCTAGTGAGCATGACGATATTCCATACCACGATTTATAGGGTAGTGGTTGTAGAATGAGCCTTTCCATAAGTGATATAGACTAGTCGACTATTCCTTGAGTGAGAAGATGCGGGTTGATAGACGAATGTTGAGTCAGTCATGAGTGAGATGACTAGATCAGGATGTGAGACTAGATGTGGGACCAATATGAGTGATATGGGGTCTGATTTATTATGTGTTGTGGGTTATTGATTGATTATCATACCTTGAGTGAGAAGGTAATGACTGGTTGGTGATATAGCCTCCCTTGAGTAAGAAGGGATGGTAAGATGCATGGTGTGTGGTCAGATGTGGCATGGAATCCTACCTTGTGTCTTTAGGTATGGGATGATGACTTGGTTAGGAACCCTTACCTATATATTTGAGTATGAGTTGGATTATGGTACATGTGACTATCTTCCTTCCAACATGGATCCAAAATAGATATGGCCAGGTGTCATGGTGGCCTAGTTATCAGACGATGACCTAACATGTATGAATGTATATTAATTTCATGTTATGTTATTGGGTGAGTGTGTTACATGAAAATGAATTCTATTGTATATATTTATTTCAATTATATCCACTTGATCACAAAAACACTCATTATTTTTGAGACATTGGGGATTCCTACTGGGGCATTGGACTCACCCCCTAACTACATACATGACATGATTTTTGATATATGTGGGTAGACCTTCATGTTTCTTCTTAGGGATAGGTTGTATTAGAGCTAGAATTATATTTTATTAATTATAATTTTGAGGTTAAGGACTTGGTAGGATGTTATGTGAGTTGGGTTGGAGGTTGTGTATTTTACTTTCTAGTTATTGTTCAATATATACTGGCTAGTGTTCCATTTATAATATATGATGCATTATTTATTGTTTATTATTGATACTAATCTATTATGTTTGATGCATTATATAGTTAGATTTATTTATTTCTATTATGGACTATGGGGGCCACATTTGGCTCTCTATTTTATATCAATAGGTTTTGGGATGTATGCCATACAGATGAGTCATAATAAATTTTCAGAAGATTTAGGCATAAACCTCAGGCCTTATTTTAGAGGGAATAGTCTTACCATGACTATATTATTCCCTTAACACTAGTTGAAACCCTCTATCATATTGGCAGGAACATATTGGGTCATGTAGTGTCCCTTTCTTGGGTTTCATTCAGGTGATCTGGCCAAGGTTTTATACTTATGGTAATGCCAAATGATCCTTATGGGTATGCCTTTGCTAATTTTTATCTTAACCAATTTTCTTATGAGTAAATGATTCTTATTTAAGAAGTAAATGAATCTTACTATATTTCTAAATGATCCTTATGGAAATGATTTTTCCAAATTTCTTCACCCTGTATTTCAAAATGACACTTGTAGAAAGTGGATCATCCTTATGTAATCTCCAATTGACTCTTTGACATCCAACTGAATCTTACAGGAACCTCATGCCTTTTCCATTTTTCAAGTATTCCACTATGAATGATTGTTTTGATATTCAAGATCATCCTTATGAAATCATCCTTACAAAAAATTCCATACCTTGTAAATAGAATTTCAAAAACTTTGCAAAGAAATTTAGAAAATCTTTAAGAATTATCAGGGAATTCCCAATAACAACAAAAACGTCTCAGAAAACTGAAATTATCGCACAAAAAGTATTCAAAACAAATATAACATCATTAGAAGGTGGGTGTGACCATTAAAATAATTAATAATTTTATATAAGCACTTATCAATATTTTTAATCTAAGTAATACCCCATGTCAAATATTAATAATAACATTATTATTATATTCTATGACATACACTTATTCAAATGTAACTTCTTAAATAAATAAATAAATATCTATTTAAATGATATTAAATAAAATATATAATTTAAATTGGTCCATTAACTCAACCCATTAATTCTCCCACAAAATTTATCAAACCTTGAATAATAAAATATTTATTCAAATATATATGATTCATTTAATAAATAAATTGTAATTACATTCAATAAACATACAAATAAATACTTATTTTAATTAATATGTAACTAAATAAATATTTATATATTAATCTATTTAGTAAACCAGTGAATAAATAAATATTTATTTATTACCATGTGAATAATAAATGAGAGATAAAACTCAAATCATATATTTTAAACTCAAATATCTCATGATTAAATATTTATAATAAAAAAATACATAAATGTTTATTATTCAACCAGATGAGGATAATACTTATTATAAATAGTAAATTCAATATAATTTAATGAGATTATTGATATGTGTTGGTCGGAGTGGATACTCAAGAGGGGGGGGGTGAATTGAGTTCCAATTAAAATTTCTGTTAAAAACAATTTCTATTAAAATCCACCAATTTCAAAAACAAATTAAACTGTAGTGAATTTATACAGATTATAAAGGTTCAATTAGTTTCTCAAAGATTGATTAGTTCTCATTTAACTTAATATTATGATTAAATTAACTTTTGAAACTAACTTACTGGTTTACAATAAATATAAACACTTGCGAGTTTAACTATCAAAGTAGCTTTGAAAATAAATTATATTTCAAAGTAATAGCAGCGGAATATGAAATAAATATATATAGTATGGATATAAACTTTAACTAAAAACACAGAGGAGGTAACCAAGAGGTTCAGTCTCAAGCCGAGACTTAGTCCTCTCAAAAGTTTATAAAGATGATCCACACCCTGGATCGGGGTTCAACAGTTTACAACTGTCCAGGTCCAAGACCTCTACCACTGTTATTCGTGGGAAACAAAACAACAGAAACCAGCTGTCCAGGTCACACACGACCTATACCACTATCCACAGTGGGCAATGAAGTATAAAAAGGGTTTGCTGAGGATTTACAGATCCTCCAGTTAGAGTACAGGAGTCAGTGTGTGTGTTTAATACAGCAGATAACACACACTGCTCAAAGTGTAGAATAAATGAATCATAGAGCAGAGAAGTAGAGTTTATAAATGGCTCTGGTGATTTTAGTGCAGCTCTGGACTCTTTTGGATTTGATCAGAAGTAATTCTGAGTCCTCTTCCTGTTTTTGTTTGAGAATCAGAGTGTCATATGATTCAGGTTCATAGGCAGTGAGATGTAGTCGATGAAGTTCTTCAATGTTCTTTTGTATGCACAGAACTCTTCTTGAGTAGGCATGATTGTGTATGAGGTTCTGTGTAATCTCTTGATATGTATCTTCTATTCTTCTTTGTTCTTCCTCCTCTTTCTTCTTGTATATCTCGTCTGTTCTCTTCCTTTTCTTCTTCTGTTTTCTTCTGTATTCTTCTGTATTCTTCTGTATGTCCAGCAGCAGAATATTCTTGTATTTATGTCACGTGCTTCGGAAGACAGAAAAGGTTTCCTTTTTGCAGGTACGAGGTATGGTTTCCTGACATCCGACAACCTTTATTAATTAATTGACAGAGCATTAAAATATACCTGATATGACCATTGGTTAGATTAAATAAAGATAAAGAAAAAGAAATTCAAACAGTTGTTTATGACTATCGATGAGTTCAAGTGATCGGTAGGTCATCAGCATCGGTGGCTAGACATCGGTGTGTCCTGACCGGTGACTCAGATGATTAGCATCAGTGTGTTATTTGATCGGTGACTCATTTTCATCGGTGTATCATTCGATCAGCATCAGTGAGTCAGATTGATCAGCATCGGTGAGTCAGATTGATCATCATCGGTGACTCAGATTGATCGGCATCGGTGAGTCAGATTGATCAGCATCGGTGACTCAGATTGATCGGCATCGGTGAGTCAGATTGATCACCATCAGTGAGTCAGATTGATCAGCATCGGTGACTCAGATTGATCAGCATCAGTGAGTCAGATTGATCAGCATCGGTGACTCAGATTGATCAGCATCGGTGAGTCAGATTGATCGGTAACTCATTTGCATCGGTGCGACCGTTGTCTTGATATTGGATCGGTGCGACCGTTGTCTTGATATTGGATCGGTGCGACCTTTGTCTTGATATTGGATCGGTGCGACCGTTGTCTTGATATTGGATCGGTGCAGCCATTGTCTGTTTGATCTAGAAGACTTCCAAAATACTTGTAAATCAATAAAAACATAGATAAAAACATGATAGCAGATTCACTAATAGATTGTGATTAAGTTTATGATAAATCCAACCGGATTAATTAATAGCGATTTGTGATTATTAAAACAACAATCATAGGAATGAATTCAACAATCTTCCAGAGGGCTCAACAATCTCCCCCTTTTTGATAATCACAAATCAATAAAAAGAGTCAATAATAAAAACATAATGAGATATAAATCTCCCCCTTAGAGATTGATCTCCCCCTTAGAGATTGATCACCCCCATATATATATATACATCCTTCTCCTCCATATATATACATCCTTCTCCCCCTTTGTGATAATCAAAAATAAGGGAAAACATACAAATAAGAGAGTAAAAAAGAAGGCATCATAGAGAATAGAGAGAGAGAAAAAAGAAATATTTTATAAAGTACAGAAGATTATAACCAACACATAGTCCACCCGATCAAAAATAATACACAACTATTTCTATGGATACAAAGGGGATTTGCCTTTGTCTTTGGGATCCATAGAGGGTAAGTTGGAGGACTTGGAGGCAGGTTGTTCTGGGCGAATCTGAAGAGGTGGGAGGACAACTCTGGCAGGTGTAGGAGAAGGTGATACAGAGGTTTGTTGTTGAGTATCAGCAGTAGCTAGTTGAGAAGATGTATGAGGAACGGGCCGTAGTTGAGAGAGTGCCTGAGCAACAGAGAGCTGATTTGGAGCTACATCAGAGGCAGGGAGAGGGTCAGCAGTAGGAAGCACAATGGCAGTGGCTTGGGCATTCAGATAAGGCTTCAAAAGATTTATGAAATTCTGAATAACTTCTGCACCATACTGCATATCCTTTTCGAAATCATCTTTGTTCTCCATGAACTGTGCCAAAGTAGGAGTAAAGTCTTGCAACTGACGAACTTGAGCCTTGAAAGTTTGAGTGACTGGAGGTAGTTTTCGATTCTCTGCCAACACCTTGAAATTTGCAGCCATCTCATGCTTTGTATAAATCTTTGAAAAGTAATGATCAACCTTTTCCTTGATCTCTTTCAGAGCCTGTTTGGCATCTGCTGAATATACGGTTTCCATTTCATGACTGTGATCACAGTGCTCCTTCATTTTATTTAAAGAGTCCAGATCAAGAAATTGTCTAACAGCTGCTAACTCATCATGTACAACCTCCCTTAGAGCCTCTAGCTCATAGGTAGTGATTTTGGTTACTTTGGCAGTACTGGATTTTCTAACTATTTGAGTTATCTCAGCTTTCAATCTTCTCAAATCAGACTTGTTGAGATGTTCAATTAAATTCCTCAACACTTCCATCATACCAGAGATGGTTGATCTAAATTCGCTTGATAAAGATACTAATCCAATGTGGAGATCCTTCATAGTCTGGTTCATAGAGGCTATGTGCCTGCCAATAAGCTCACCAGTATTGGCCAGGTCTGGCTTCACAGCATTCGATACTCTTTGTGAGAAAGATTCCAACGATGCTTCAGAAACTTGCAGAGACACTTGAGTAAGGGTATTGGAAATTTCTTCTCTGACTGTATCTCTCATAGCAACCAGCAATTCAGTCTTAAACTTATCAAAATTAACTTGAGAGATTGTAGAACCAGGCAGATGAACATCTGTAGAATCAACAACAGGAGCAGATCTTGCTTCACTTGGGAGGCTCTTCTTCATAACTGCAGTAGATTCTGACATTTCCTCTTCTTCTTCAGAATATTCTAAGCCCAAAATAGCAAAACCAGGGTAGTCATCCCAAACAGCAGCACACAAGGTATATTTCGGTTTCTCATAACTTGTTGTTCCACTGATTTCTGGTGATTCTCTCTTGCCAGTGGCATCTGTTCCTGGTACTGTTTGATGTGTTTCCGTTGGAGGTACAACAAGACCATCTACAGGTCGGTTAACACCATCATCACCATCACCAACACTTTGTTGTGGTTCTATTGAAGGTTCAGCCAGACCATCTACAGGTCGGTTAACACCATCATCATCACCAGCACCATCACCATCATCACCACCACCATCATCGTCACCATCATCATCACCATCATCATCACCATCATCATCATCACCTTGCTCATTATTACTCATCTCAGAGTCTTCACTGGTAGAAACTTTAGTGTCAGTATCTTCTTCATCACCAAGAATTGGTTCAGATTCAGGTAAGGCCAAAGGTGGACTAGCAGGTCCAAAATCTATTCTTTTCTTTGGACTCACTATATCAGGATCACTCATATCATCAGGAGGCGACACACTTCCATCTTCTGTATCAGCTTCTTCCATTCTTTGACCTTCGGTAGCTTAATTTCTTTCATCCTCTTCCTCATCATCAGAATAAACTGGTTCCTCATTTGCTTTCAAACCAGGGTCTCTCAAACCCTTAGGCCTCTTTCCATGATCTGTGGGATTGTAGGCTTCATACAGCTTGTCTTCATCAGCAACCCAACACTTCTTCCATAGATTCCAATTGATTTTCATCCTCTTGCAGATCTCTTTTTTGAGACAGAAAGGATGATCTGTTTCAACTACTTCATCATCTTCATCAACACATTCTAGATTCTTGAGCATGGTAGAGATCATCTTGGAGTAAAATAAGGAAGTGGCTTTCTTGGACGGTTTTACCATTCCATCTATGTGCACCATCACATATCTACACAAATTGATCTTCTCATGGGTTTTCAGAAGAAAAAACAGGAAAACATCCTGGTATTTTACAGCAGCAAAATCTCCTCTCCTAGGGCAAAGTTGGTGCTGAATAAACTTGAAAAGAAGTCTGCATTCACCATCCAACTCTGAGGATGTGATTCTCCTTGATTCTTTGTTTCTAGTCAGAAGCTCTAGAGCTAATTCATAAGAGAAGTAATCAGTGATTGGAGGAATATTCCCAGCATAATCCTCATACCGACCCTCATGGGGTACATTTAAGCATTCTTCCCACTGTTTAGATGAAAAGGATATTTTCTTTCCTTTTACTTCAGACGACATCCGGGCAGCCTCCACACCATCTAGAGTGATTTTCAGATTCATATAAAACTCATGTACCAGCTTCGGGTAGTCTACTCGTGAGTTGTCTGAAAAACAGTCTGTCCATCCTTGCGATTCAAGAACTTACAGCAACAGTGACTTACTTGATAAAAGCCAGGCGGAACTGACTTCTCTTTCTACAGTAACAATCCGAGTTTCCAGGTTCGGATTTATTGATCGTTGAGAGGTACTACTCGACTCGCCTCGAGCACGCTTTGGAGGTACAGGACTGTCTGATCCTTTGATCGGTCTCTTTTTCTTAGCCATTCGAATATTTTGGGGAAAGCAGGAGTTCGAAGGTTCGAAGTAGAGGAGAAGATAAGTTTAAGGGTTCGGCGGGAAATGAAAGGTCAAGGGTTTAGGGAAGAGAAATAGTCGCGTATCATTTATTTTATCATTTAGGGTTCCCATAAAAAGGATAAAAGAAATTAATTAATTAATTACGACATAATAAAAAGTAATACAGAGAATCGGTTTGACAGACCGGTGTGACAGATGGGTTTCACTGATCGGTTTCACAGATCAGTTTCACATATCAGTTTCACAGATCGGTTTCACAGATCAATTTCACAGATCGGTTTCACAGATCGTTTTCACAGATCGGTTTCACAGATCGGTTTCACAGATCGGTTTCACAGATCAGTTTCACAGATCGGTTTCACAGATCGGTTTCACAGATCGGTTTCACAGATCGGTTTCACAGATCGGTTTCACAGATCGGTTTCACAGATCGGTTTCACAGATCGGTTTCACAGATCAGTTTCACAGACCGGTTTCACAGATCGGTTTCACAGATCGGTTTCACAGATCGGTTTCACAGATCGGTTTCACATATCAGATTCACAGATCAGTTTCACAGATCGGTTTCACAGATTAGATTCACAGATCAGTTTCACAGATCGGTTTCACAGATCAGTTTCACAGATCAGTTTCACAGATCAGTTTCATAGATCTGATTCACAGATCAGTTTCACAGATCAGTTTCACAGATCGGTTTCACAGATCAGATTCACAGATCAGTTTCACAGATCAGTTTCACAGATCGGTTTCATAGATTAGATTCACAGATCAGTTTCACAGATCAGTTTCACAGATCAGTTTTACAGATCAGTTTCACAGATCAGATTCACAGATCAGTTTCACAAATCAGTTTCACAGATTGGTTTCACAGATCAGATTCACAGATCAGTTTCACAGATCGGTTTCATAAATCAATCATACTCAACTCTTGTTTAATAAACTTCATTATTTCAGAGCATAAAAGCTTTGTAAAGATATCAGCTAATTGATGTTCAGAGTTAATAAATTTTAGAGAGATATCACCTTTCTGATAATGATCTCTTAGAAAATGATGTCTGACATCAATGTGCTTAGTCCTAGAGTGAGACATAGGGTCCTTAGATACGTTAATTGCACTAGTATTGTCACAGTTAATTGAAACATGTTTAAAATCAAATCCATAGTCCAATAAAGTGTGTTTCATCCACAGAATCTGTGCACAGCAACTACCAGTAGTGATGTATTCTGCTTCAGTAGTAGATAATGCAACTGAGTTCTGTTTCTTACTACACCATGATACTAGAGATTTTCCAAGTAAGTGACATGTTCCAGATGTGCTTTTCCTATTTAACTTGCATCCAGCAAAGTCAGCATCTGAATAACTAGTTAGGTCAAAAGATTGTCCTTTTGGATAAAACAAACCTAAATTTACAGTATACTTAAGATATTTAAAAATCCTTTTAACAGCCAGTAAGTGTGACTCTTTAGGTTTAGCTTGAAATCTAGCACACATACACACACTAAACATAATATCTGGTCGACTAGCAGTAAGATAAAGTAAGCTCCTAATCATACCTCTGTAATTGGTTTGATCAACTGGTTTCCCTGTTTCATCAACATCCAATTTGAAGGTAGTACTCATGGGTATATCACTTTCCTTAATACTATCCAAACCAAAACATTTTAACAAATCCTTAGTATATTAAATTTGATTTAGAATAATTCCATCTTTAGTTTGAAAGATTTGAAATCCAAGAAAGTACTTAAGCTCTCCCATTAAGCTCATTTCAAACTCATTTTGCATAACCTTTGAAAAATCAGTACATCAAGAATTTTTAGAAGATCCAAAAATAATATCATCAACATAGATTTTTACTATTAAGACATCTTTTGAAAACCTTTTTATAAATAGAGTGGGATCAACTATTCCTTTTGTAAATCCTTTTGAAATGATAAAGTTTGAAAGTCTTTCATACCAAGCTCTTGGAGCTTGTTTTAAACCATATAAGGCTTTAGAAAGTTTAAAAACATGATTTTGAAAATGAGGATTTGTGAAACCAGGTGGTTGTTCTACAAAAACATCTTCAACAATAAAACCATTTAAAAAAGCACTTTTCACATCCATTTGATATAACTTGAAATTCAGATGTGATGCATAAGCAAGTAAGATCCTAATTGCCTCTAATCTAGCTACAGGTGAGAAGGTTTACTCATAGTCAATTCCTTCTTCTTGATTGTTACCTTATGCAACTAGCCTAGATTTGTTTCTAATGATGTTTCTAGATTCATCTACTTTGTTTCTAAACACCCATTTTGTGCCTATGATTATAGTTTCCTTAGGTCTTTCTACTAATTTCCAGACTTTGTTTCTTTCAAATTGATTTAGTTCTTCTTGCATAGTTATTACCCAAAATTCATCATTGATGGAATCATTGATATTCATAGGTTCTAGCTGTGATAAGAAGGCTTGATGTTCAACCTGATTTCTAAGAGAAGCTCTAGTCTGTGTCCCTCTATCAAGATCTCCTACAACAGCATCTAAGGGATGATTTCTTAGAATCCTAGTTGATCTAGAAAAGGTAGGACTCGAGATTTCAGGTTCATCTACAGGTTGAGGTTCAACAGAAGCAGGGTCTAGAGAATTTCCAGAGCTGGATGTTTTAACTTCAGGTCCACTGTTTTTATCATTAAGGTTCAAAACAGAGAGATCATCTTCAAGATTTTCAAGAGAGGTCTTAGGTTCATGTGGATCAGTTTCATCAAATTTGACATGAACAGATTCTTCCACACATTTGGTTCTTTTATTGAAAACTCTATAGGCTTTACTAGAAGTAGAGTAACCTAGGAAAATTCCTTCATCATTCTTGGATGCAAACTTGTCAAGATTATCTTTAGTATTAAGAATAAAGACTTTGCAACCAAAAACTTTGAAGTAGTTAACTTTAGGTTTCCTATGGTTCCATAACTCATAAGGGGTCCTCTTAAGAACAGGTCTAATCAAGACTCTATTAATAACATAGGAAGCGGTATTGACAGCTTCAGCCCAAAAATAAATAGGTAGGTCATACTCATTGAGCATAGTCCTAGCAATTTCTTGCAGGGTTCTATTCCTTATTTCTACTACACCATTCTGTTGAGGTGTCCTAGGGGCAGAGAAATTGTGGCTATAGCCACTGTGTGAGCAGTAAGATTCAAACTCATGATTTTCAAATTCACGGCCATGATCACTTCTTAGGGTATTAATCTTAAGTCCACTAAGGTTCTCTACAGACTTGGAATATTTAACAAAGTAAGAACAAGCTTCACTTTTGTGAGCTAGAAAATATACCCAAGTATATCTAGAAAAGTCATCTACAAGAACATAGACATAGTGCTTCCCGTTTAAACTAGAAACTCTAGAAGGTCCAAATAAATCCATGTGAACCAACTCGAGAGGTTGAGAAGTTGACACTTCTTTCTTTGATTTGAAATAAACTTTATGTTGCTTTCCATTTTGACAGGGATTACAAATTTTGTCTGCTGGAAATTCAAGTTTGGGTAGGTCTCTTACTAAGTTCTTCCTAGAAAGTTTTCTAAGTGAATGCACATTGCAGTGTCCTAATCTTCTGTGCCAAAGCCAAGACTCTTTTTGAAAAGCATTTAAATAAGTACTGTTTTGTATAACTAAGGAATTTAAGTCGACAGCATAAACGTTTTCATTTCTTAAAGCAGAAAACACTAAAGCATTTTTAGAATTAAAAACATTGCAAGAATCATGTTCAAATTTAATATAAAAACCATCATCACATAACTGAGAGATACTTAATAAATTGTATTTAAGGCTGTCAACAAATAAAACTTTAGAAATCAATACTGAGTTAGTGTTACCAATCTGGCCTAACCCGATGATTTTACCTTTAGAATTGTCACCAAAGGTAACAAAACCTCCATCAACTCTAACTAAGCTTTTAAAGCATGAAAAGTATCCTGACATATGTCTTGAACATCCATTGTCCAAGTACCAGGTCTTTCTACAGGATCTCTTTAAGCAGGTTTCCTACAAAACAGATTTAAACAGGAAATGATTTTGGTACCCAGATTTTCTTGGGTCCAGACAGGTTATCCAATAATACTTTAGGTACCCATATTTGTCTAATGGGTCTTATATAATTTTTAGAATCACCATACATTGAAAGATAAACCTTATTAGATCCATAACTATGAATATAACTGGTTGAGACGTATGAAGTTCCAGAGCTAGTTACATTCTGTCCAGATTTAGGAATAAATCTATTCTTGGTCAACTGTCTCTGTCCAGGTTTGTAACCTATTCCAGTAGTGTATTTTGGTGCAACTTGTTTTCCTAGCATTTGATTTAGAGTTTCCTTACCATTGGTAAATTTCTCTAAATCCTTTCTGAGTTTCTCATTAGATAATTTCAATTCAGTGTTCTCCTTTAACAGTTGAGCATTTTTCTCTTTTTCAAAAGTGAGTTCAGTTTTAACTATAGTGGTGAGAGCATGTTGTTTCTTTAATGATTTGTATTTATCCTTAAGTTCATTGCATGTCTCTTCTAACATATCACAATATTCAAACAATTCAGATTTAGACATGTTATCACATTCAGAATCATCTCCAGAATAATATGAATTAGAAGCAGGAGTTTCTGAAGTTACCTCAGAAGTGTTTGTCATAAAACACATGTTTGCTTTATTTCTGTGTTCTGTTTCAGAAACTTCAGATTCACTAGAACTGTCCTCGGAAGCACTCCAAGTATCCTTCATGGACTTTTTAAACTTATTGTCCTTGTATTCATAATTCTTCCTGTATTTCAGCTTTGGACAGTCAGCTTTTATGTGTCCTTTCCTTTTACACTCATAACAGACAACTTCATCTGATTTATCAGATTTATTCCAGTCCTTTTTCTAATGTCCCTTGTTACCATACTTACCTTTGTAGTTTGACTTTCTGAAAAACTTCTTCTTCCTATAAAACTTTTTAAATCTTCTGGCAATGTGAGCCATCTCAGCATCACTGTCAGAGTCACTCTCACTGTCTTCACAGCTTGAGCTTTTGTTTATAGCTTGAAGTGTTTCCTTATCCTTGTTCTTTGAGTTTGTAGTTTTGAAGGCAACAGACTTTCTTCTAGGTTCATCGTCTTCTTCTTTATTCACCTTGAGTTCCTATTCATACATCATCAGTTTGCCAATTAGTTCTTTGATTGACAGTTCTCCAATGTCATACGATTATCTAATGGAGAAAGAGGTTCCTCTCCATCTTTCAGGTAGACATCTTAGAATTCTCATGATTTGTTCCCTTGCTGGAACATCCTTTCCCAGAGAGGTCATTGTGTTGACAATTTCATTGAACCTGAGATACATATCAGAAATGGGTTCATCAGGCTTCATTTTAAAATTATCATACTTAATAGTATAGGTATTCAATCTCATCTCCTTAACATTTGTTGTTCCTTCATGAGAAACAACTAAGGTATCCCAAATTTCATATACAGTTTTACAAGCAGAAATTCTATTAAATTATTCATCTCCTAGAGCACAGTACAGGGCATTCATAGCTTTACAATTATTATTGTAAGCAGTCTTTGTAGGTTCATCCCAAGTAGATCTAGCAGTAATGGGAATTTTATATTCAGATTCAATAGCAGTCCAAATATCAAAACCTATGCTTTCAAGATGAATTTTCATTTTGAGTTTCCACTGAGCATAGTCGTTTCCATTGAAAAAAGGTGGCCGGTTAGTAGCAGCACCCTCAAGTATATTATCTATGATATCACAAAAAGAATTTTAAAGAGATAAAAATTTAGAAATAACAGAAATTTTAAGAACTTTAAAATACAACTAAAATCACAGTTGAAAAGCAGAGTACTTTAGAAAATATTTTCAAACCTTTGATACAAAATGTTGGTCGGAGTGGATACTCAAGAGGGGGGGGGGGTGAATTGAGTTCCAATTAAAATTTCTGTTAAAAACAATTTCTATTAAAATCCCCCAATTTCAAAAACAAATTAAACTGTAGTGAATTTATACAGATTATAAAGGTTCAATTAGTTTCTCAAAGATTGATTAGTTCTCATTTAACTTAATCTTATGATTAAATTAACTTTTGAAACTAACTTACTGGTTTACAATAAATATAAACACTTGCGAGTTTAACTATCAAAGCAGCTTTGAAAATAAATTATATTTCAAAGTAATAGCAGCGGAATATGAAATAAATATATATAGTATGGATATAAACTTTAACTAAAAACACAGAGGAGGTAACCAAGAGGTTCAGTCTCAAGCCGAGACTTATTCCTCTCAAAAGTTTATAAAGATGATCCAAACCCTGGATCGGGGTTCAACAGTTTACAACTGTCCAGGTCCAAGACCTCTACCACTGTTATTCGTGGGAAACAAAACAACAGCAACCAGCTGTCCAGGTCACACACGACCTCTACCACTATCCACAGTGGGCAATGAAGTATAAAAAGGGTTTGCTGAGGATTTACAGATCCTCCAGTTAGAGTACATGAGTCAGTGTGTGTGTTTAATACAGCAGATAACACACACTGCTCAAAGTGTAGAATAAATGAATCATAGAGTAGAGAAGTAGAGTTTAGAAATGGCTCTGGTGATTTCAGTGCAGCTCTGGACTCTTTTGGATTTGATCATAAGTAATTCCAAGTACTCTTCTCGTTTTTGTTTGAGAAGCAGAGTGTCGTATGCTTCAGGTTCATAGGCAGTGAGATGTAGTCGATGAAGTTCTTCAATGTTCTTTTGTATGCACATAACTATTCTTGAGTAGGCTTGATTGTGTATGAGGTTCTGTGTAATCTCTTGATATGTATCTTCTATTCTTATTTGTTCTTCCTCCTCTTTCTTCTTTTATATCTTGTGTGTTCTCTTCCTTTTCTTCTTCTGTTTTCTTCTATATTCTTCTGTATGTCCAGCAGCAGAATCTTCTTGTATTTATGTCACGTGCTTCAGAAGACAGAAAAGGTTTCCTTTTTGCAGGTACGAGGTACAATTTCCTGAAATCCGACAACCTTTATTAATTAATTGACAGATCATTAAAATATACCTGATATGACCGTTGGTTAGATTAAATAAAGATAAAGAAAAAGAAATTAAAACAGTTTTTTATGACTATCGATGAGTTCAAGTGATCGGTAGGTCATCAGCATCGGTGGATAGACATCGGTGTGTCCTGACCGGTGACTCAGATGATTAGCATCAGTGTGTTATTTGATCGGTAACTCATTTGCATCGGTGTATCATTCGATCAGCATCGGTGAGTCAGATTGATCAGCATCGGTGAGTCAGATTGATCAGCATCGGTGACTCAGATTGATCGGCATCGGTGAGTCAGATTGATCAGCATCGGTGACTTAGATTGATCGGCATTCGTGAGTCAGATTGATCAGCATCGGTGAGTCAGATTAATCAGCATCGGTGACTCAGATTGATCAGCATCGGTGAGTCAGATTGATCAGCATCGGTGACTCAGATTGATCAGCATCAGTGAGTCAGATTGATCGGTAACTCATTTGCATCGGTGCGACCGTTGTCTTGATATTGGATCGGTGCGACCGTTGTCTTGATATTGGATCGGTGCAACCGTTGTCTTGATATTGGATCAGTGCGACCACTGTCTTGATATTGGATTGGTGCGACCGTTGTCTTGATATTGGATCGGTGTGACCGTTGTCTTGATATTGGATCGGTGCGGCCGTTGTCTGTTTGATCCAGAAGACTTCCAAAATACTTGTAAATCAATAAAAACATAGATAAAAACATGATAGCAGATTCACTAATATATTGTGATTAATTTTATGAGAAATCCAACCGGATTAATTAATAGCGATTTGTGATTATTAAAACAACAATCATAGGAATGAATTCAACAATCTTCCAGAGGGCTCAACAATATGCTTAGTGTGTAACCCTCGAGTCCTCTTTCTCATTGGCATTAAGTGAACTTACTTAAATTACAAGTTCAACATCTAGCAACACATCAAGGAACCCATATGGAATTATATTAACATTATAATGAAAATAAATTTCTGCCGAACTCTTCTATGCAATATAATCTCTTTATCCACTGACATCCCATCAACCAAGATGTATACTCAAGTCATCACCCAACATGATTGATTTATCTTTCTTTGACTTCTTGAAATGAAATAATTAATGAAATACCATAAACATGGATTTAATCAAATAGTTCCATTTCAATCAAAGTATTAGAGATATATTATTCCATTAATATGGAAGATAAAAATCCTTTCTTGAATTATTCAATTAATGCCATATCACTTATGATGCTCCCAACATATGTTACCTCATCAAGTGAATATTCCATTATAGTTTTAATCCATACATAAATGTACATGATTCATGATACACGTTAATAATATTATCAATCCTAAGGAAAAATTCACACAGTCAAATACAGGAATATCTAAATACACATAATCACATCAAATTCTTATTGGTGGGTCTTTACTTATTGAAGATAACCAAGTGAAAACTTTATGAGAATAAGTCTTAATGTATTGTAATACTTAAACACCTGATAGTCAAACATAATCTATGTCATATCAAATAGATGTTATCTAGACCATATGACATATTATTAAGAGTATTATCAAAGAAAATATTGGTTATCATTATAACGGAGAACTACTATAACCTTTCTATGTAATAAATACACTAAATACATGGTCATATTAATGTTATGTAAAAGAATAATCATTATTTAATAAGATGTTTATTAATATACCGGTAATCAAAAGTACAAATTAAGTTGGTTCATGGTAACCAACTCCAATAGAATCCCACTTTCACTATAGATTTTTTTTAATATTTCAAAACTCATTAGCTATCACTTGATAATCATTATTCTGATGAGGAATGGCTATAGTTGATGGGCCTACCATGTTATTCTATGTTTACTCTAATTTTGTGACTTCACTTCTCTAAGAAAAAATCTTAATAGGTGATATCCCTGAGTATTAAACTTTTATCCCCTATCTTAATATTTATTTTTGGGTAGTATCTATGCTATAATATTATCATAATATATATATATATATTGAGATTGTATTATTCTTTCTTGATACAATTCTAATAACCATAACAAATCAACACTTAAACAAAATCCACAATGTACTTAGTATTTATAAATATGGATACCAGTAACTTCAATAATCTCTTTATTCTCATTTCCTCATCATATCCATGTTATTTGATCAAATATATTTTTAGTAAAACTAGTTCTATATCCCCTTGAAAACTAGCATTCCCATTTCTCCGATTACTAAGAACTCATCCTTCATACTTTCTCAGGTATTGTCATATAGTTCTAACTGTAACGTCATGTAATTATCCTAAATATATTTTATATTTTCCTACCATTATCAATGCATAAGAAATATAAAATCTTTTGTACATATCATATAATATGTGATATATTGAAACAATTAAGCATACCTAATTTTATTAATCATAATAATCTCCTCATGTGTCTTAAGACATCATTTTGAAGAGATTTTATGCCCTCTAACATAGGTAACATTTCACTCTTTAATTATTTCTTATAGTATTTTTTCATAATATTTTAAATGTATATACTATGAATTTATTTAAACAACCACATAGATCTGTCTTAATAGAACTTGTTACCTAGAACATAAGTTTCTACTTTAATTCTTTCTTGGAGAAATATATTTTATCTTAGTATTAAATAACTATAAGTCTTAACATCCATTATTAATATCTTATTAACATATTTGAATTGGAAAACTATGGATATCTAACTAACCTATTGTAGAAAAAAGGATCATATTCATTATTAATAAAATGGAACTCTCATATGGAATGATAAAAATGAATATTCCATAATCATGATGCTTTATTTAACCCATAAACATATCTCTATAACTTGAATACATTATTGGACTTCTTTGGTGTTACAAGACCTTATGGTTGTGTTATATAGACATATTCCATAAGTTTTACATTAAGTAATGTGGTCTTGAAATTCATTTTCCAAATCTTATGATGATAGAAGGTTACCATGACAAGTAAAATTATAATTTATTTTAGCATGATTAATAACTATGACTTGACATCGCTTAAAACATTTAGTAACCAATCATTACCTATAGGTACCAAATTTACCACCCATGTATAGTTTCTTCTTGAATACCACAATTCCTTTACATAAATTGGAGAATCAACCAAAATATAGAAATGGATTTTGGTTCACAAAATTTATTTATTTCTTGTTGACATTTTTTTATTCCTTGTAGGATATGTATTCATTATTCTCATTGAATAATATAACACCTAACTTGGGGAGTTTAAAACCACCTCTTGGTTTTATGTTTCATATATAGTATGTGTCACTTGAATAATTACTCCCACTAAGTCTTGTGGATTTAGTGTTCATGGGCCAACTTATGAGCATATGGAGCCTTAAATTCATTGAAGTCTATCTTTCTCCCACTATCTAAAAATATAAGTGCTCACCTATTATATAAATATATTAAATCACTTGACTAATATCTTTATATAATAGAGATATTTATATCCTAAGTAGTTTCTAGGATAATTAACTGGGCCACACCTAGTGTCTACTTGATGCAAGTTTGTTTATAAAATAATTCTTAACAAATAATTTGCATCTAAATACATGATTTTGAGAGGTAATGGATTTTTTTCATCTTGTTACTTATATAATACCCATATTTAAATATATATAGAATACTATTAATTATTTAACTTTATTATTTATGAAACATGTCTTAAATGAAATAACTAAAGACTTTCAATACATAAAATACACACCATCTATCCTCCCTTTACTATGATCATCACTCTAATGTGTATAAGGTTATACGGGTTTAGAAATATCTCAACTCTATATTATAAGGATCAATGAATTATTGGTTAAGATATTCCCTGAACAACCCACTTATATAATCATATATTATTTACTAGGTATATTCATTACCACACTTTACAATCCTAAAATTTCTTAAATGAATCTCATGAAGTATATGAATTTACCTCTATATTATCCTTATAATAGATGAAACTTATCTTGGTAAACTAATTATAGAAGTTTTGTGGTAATAAAACCTTTACTTACTAAATGTTTCTTTATATTTAAATAATACAAGTAATCATGTCCAAATATATAAGAGTATTACCTTTAAAGAGTCTAAAAACCCTTCTAGCTATGTACTTGAAAATTACATTACAATTTCTTCTAGTTTTACTTGATAATGATTTATCATTCCACAAATGGGTATTATTTGAGTCTTATATTTTATATTCATAATTAATTACCAATAATTGGACATATAATATTCATGTATTATTAAACTATTAAATAAGTATGATATACCATAACAACATTCATTTCAACTATGAAACAATGTCTCATTGTCTCTTAAAACTGAACACTGAGATAGATGTTCTGGTAATGATCAAAATAAAAAATAATTTTACAAAAATCAATACACATGAAAATATTAATGTTAGGATCTTCTTTAGTTTATGTATGAGTAAATCACAATAAAAAAATTGAAGATTAACCTTACCTATTATAATGTTTTTTGATCTTACTTGGTTCTTATATTTGGATAAAAATTTGTGAATCACACATAGTATTTAATACCTAAGAAGATAATTAGAAGCTTCTACCTTCTCCTTAAATTCATTGAAATTTCTATTTTAATAACCATTCTTACCACATGTGAAGTAGATACCATCTTTTTCATTTATCTCCCTTTGAATATTTTTCCTCTTTGATTAAAATTTTGAAATCACCATTGAATCTAAAATTTTTATAGGTTTTTCAAACTTTTCCTTAACTTATTTCACCATAAGTGGTGTGAAACTATAGTTCCAAAAATCCTTATCAACTTAGAGAACCATAGTAAAAAATATTCCTAAGTTGATTCTTCATACTAAAAATCCTATAATTATTAATAATGATGGATAATCAAGGTGTTATGGATGATAATATGTTATTAATGGATAATTTATTATCCATATAGAATAATAAATTTGAAATATAATTGATATACTTAAACATATTGAGTATGTGAACATTACCTAGGTATATATATTCTAGGTTACATTTATATAATTCAATGGAAGTCTCATTCATCCTTTTCCATTCTTGTTCTTTTTCATGTTTGAAGAGATGTGTTATCTTGATTTATCTATCCATATCTTTATTTTGTATCCTCAAATCTCTAGATATCACTAAGGACAAGATTCAACAAACATCTCAAGCATCCTCCACAAGTCTCATATAGGCATCCTTCTTACCCTCAGTTTCTTCATGTGTCTATTGATTAGGAATATGATATTTTATAATGTAAAACAAATTTTCTTATAGTATTTCAATATATAAGAACCTGTACTACTCTCTAAAGGTTGCTCTGGTGAGGAAATTTTCTTTTCCAGTACCTATCATAGTATTTATGATGTTAAATTTTGAGTTTTCTATAATAAATAAAAGTTTATTATTAGCACATTATCTTGATTACCGATTATAATGTAATTAATCTTTCTCCTACAATTTTATCAAACCCAAAATCCCCCACAGTTGGATTTAGAACATCTAGTCACTTTAATATTCTAAGGTCAAAGATCTATATCCCCATTTAAATAACTCAAACAAATGCATTCTAAAATTGTTTTAATTTATTTAGGTAGGGTTTACTTTCCAACTGCATTAAATTGTAGCTCCTTGATATATTGAGTGGACTCCAAAATCCTAAAATCTTATATTCATATTTCATCAATTCTTGCCTCCAGGTTAGAAAAATTCTTTCTAAGGAAATCAACTCATGATTCTAAATAGGGAAATTTGACCTAATACTATCAACTGATCTCCTTGATAATTGAAATTATGCCAATTAGGGCCAAACTAATACTTTGATCTATGGTTTCATTCTAACTCAAGTGATGAAAGTAATTTACTAACCTAATATTTTGATGGATGGATTTTATTTAACTTGTGTATAAATATTCTTAATTTATTATTCAAATACATTTTATTTTTAGGAGGAATTTACATAATTAATTAACCATGTCATTTTAATTTTTTTTATAATTTTTCTTTTATTTTTATCTTTAACATGATATTTAATTAATTTATCTTACTTAATCACATTTAACAATCCCAATAAAACATGTATCACATAACCAAATAAATGACCATGAATTGAATAAATAAATAAATAAATGATATGATCATTATCTTTTTTATATTGGCTGGTTTAACAAGCAGTGATAAACCAACCTTGTTACTAGGGGAATTAACTCCTTGATTATTTTCTTGGCCCGAGTCACAACATTTTTCCATTATTCTATGTATCTCATTGGATTGATTCACCTCAATTTAATTCCTGAACCATATCCGCTCATTGGGAGCTCCATACAAAATGTTTACTCACTCATAGGTGAGGGGTACCTGAGGTTTTGGGTTTCATCAAATTAACTTTGGACATATAGTAATGTAAATAGAAAATAAAGGATGGATGATTTATAGATCATAATATTTAATTTAATAATAAATTATCACATAAATCCATGCAATTAATAATTAAATTAAATTAATAAATAAAAAACATAGAAATGTCGATCAATCTCATGATCAATCACAACATGAAATGGATACACATTAATAATTTCTATCATTCATTTTAATTAATTATAATTAATATGAATTCATTAGAATTAATAAATTAATAAAATAAATAATTAACTAATTATTTATCTTAATATAATGTCCAAATAGACCTTGATATATAATAATATTTCAATATTGTATTATTTTTAATAAAATAAATAATTTAAATTTAAATTTTAAAATAATCAAGTACATAACATGTATTGAGGAGGCTACATGGAATTTATCATCTGCATCAGATTAAATACATTTATGGTATTTAATACTTACATAGTATGTACTTTCACTTGACATATTATGTGACTCACATTTTTTATTATCCTTTTTTTGTAATCTATACTTAGATAGAATATATTCCTATACACTATATTGTGATATACATGACAAGTAGTTTAATATTCCAAACTGCATATTCTGCATGGTATGTATAAAAAAATGGCACACTATAATATGCACCACATGTGTCACTTGTAATGTGTGTAAATTACATTATGTGTATGGAAACCATTAAAAATCATGTAGTGGTATATTTTACATAGCATATAAATTTAATCATGTAATCCCACGTGGAATGTCAAAATTCACTTGGTGTGTACCTGATACAGACAACTCATGACACACAATGTGTAAATCCAAATATAAACCATATAGTTATGAGTTTCTTTTAATTACTCTTCATGTTGAATCACTATTGGTGTTCTCTTTTGTTAATAATGGAGACCTTTGTTTGGGTGGGCCAATTACTAGGGAAAATAAGAATGAATAATGCTCAGGTCTCTTTAGTTTTACCTAGGTCCCTTTTCTCAATCCCATGCCTCATTATATGAAACACCTTCACACATAAAAGTTCTTACTCAAATTACTTTACACACACTCCATCATCACACTATGGTTTCCTTATGTGTGGTTCTCACCTACCAGGGAAGAAATAACGATTACCCCCTTAAATCTATGTCTTTATTTCCCATTTCTAATAAATAAACCCCATGTATCCTATTTGAGGGGGGACACATGGGTGGGAGATAGAAAATTAGAGGATAAATACATGACCCCACTTTCACATGCACATAGCCCATACCTTTTTCCCTATATGTGATTTCATAAGTTAAAAATTAAGGAAAACATAAAGATAACTCAAAGTAATTGTGGAATATGAAGGTTTCAACATCAAACATTAAAAAAAGTCCACTTATACTATAAGGCTAGGGTAGAGGAACATGATTCATCCTATAAGCATCATACTAGAGTGCCATGCTCCCAAGTCATCCCAAAAAATCCAACTAGGGAACCAATTCATCCAAGTACCCTACTACGGTACCATATTTTCCCAAGCTACACAGTAGGGTGAAACTTAACCCTAGTCCCATACCATCGAGATAATTTTCCATAGTCCCATACCAGGGAACCATATCACCCTAGTCCCCAACTAAGGAAACAATTTTCCCTATCCCAATATTAGGGAGACACTTCACCATAGCCCTATACTAGGGTGACACTTTTCACAAGTCTCATACCTTGGTGCCAATTCACCCAAGTCTTATTCTTAGGAAATACCAGGTCCTATATTGGGTGCCAATTGTCCCCAGTCTCACACCATGTTCTTATACCTATCCAACCCCCATTCATGACCTCCAAAGATATATTATTAGGTTATGCACACTATAGTTCCCCCATTGATCTTTTATTCCATTTATTATGGATTTACACTAGGGGTTTCTTTTCGATTGATAGAATACTAATGGTGTTTACAATAACACACTCCCTTTATAATGAGGCTTCCTATCATTAGGTTTTTGATGAAACCCTTCTTGGATTATGATGCTCATCTTAGCTATCCCACATCCAGAATCTTATTATACCTGATACCCAGTAGGCCTCTTTCATCCACTTAATGAGCCATGTGTCATATATAGTCCTCAAATATGATGTAATAACTAAAACCTACCTTCACCTAAGTTTTCTTTCAGGGTGAAAAAACCTTCTTCACCGGGTTATATCTCCTATGATTCTACTAATATCCTATCCTATATAGATACCAACTGATGGTATATAAAAGAAATTGACACCCATGTATAATACCCACTTGATCCCTTGTTATTTTCCCTTTCATGACACAAACATACTTAACACGTGACATTAACCTACATATAATGGTCCTAAAATACAACCTTAAGCTATGAAACCAAACTATATGGGATTTTATTCCTATTGAATGGGATATTTAGGGGGGATCTTTGATGTTAAATTCCAACATCCCATTGGTCTAGAATGTATTAACTTAAAAGGGAACTCAATTTTTCATGGATTCATGGTCTTAAAAGGCACCCTAATGCACCTTTTCATTTGAAATTAAAAGGTAAAAACTTTCATGTTAAGATACACCAAACTATATGGGTTATGATTCTCTTTATAGGGATATGTTGGAAGACCCACCCATGGTCTGAATCCCAACATTGAAACACCCACCACCTCCTTGGATGGAGATAAATTATAGATGTCTAAAATATGCATATTTAAACCATAGAATCATCATAAAAAAATTAAATATGAAGAAACTCTAATAAATAAAAATTTTCATATCAATTCATGGTTATGATCCATTATTTATAGATAGGTAAATGGTAATAATGTTATTGCTAGGAAATATTCGTGAACATGACTTAAATATTTAAGAGATTACTATAATAGGAATCAACATCCATTGATTAATGAGCCAAACTACCATTATATTGACCATTTAATAACTTAAAGTGTTTCTGGTATATCCTATTGACTTCCAACCTTTTCAAAGTAGGTTTTCAATGAATAAAAATGTTGGGGAATGAGGTAAACATCAATAAAATAATGGTAAACCCGACATGAATCCTTTACCCATGAAAGTGATAAATCAACCATGATTTTCTTCTTATGATTATGCATCGATAGGTTTCTTATTTTTGGTTGTTTTTCTTTGAGTACCTTCAATACTACCTTTTATCCAATTTTAACCACCAAATGTATCCTTGAATTCCAAGAACTTTAGAAAAGATAGTAGTAGCCACATGGAACCTTAGTCCACTACAAAAAACCATCCAATTAACTGGTAATATTCTTCAACAACCATGAAATCCATGGTCTTAGAGCCTCGACATACACTATCAAAAAATAAACACCTCTAGACCTAGTTAGTTAATTCTCTAGTATGGGAGTACCACCTAAATATATCCATCTTGGATTTAGAGGTAGACCACGAGATCTTCTAGGAGATGAAAGATCATCGACTATCTAACTAGTAATGATCCATAAAGAAGAGTGTGGTGCTTATTTCCACCTCCAACTGCTTTGGGAGCCTCTACTCAAAGCAAAACATACCTCCCTTACCTCATGGAGGTGAATAAAGACATTGACATAATCTTCACTATTGCTTATGAGTTTCCTAGATTAGATTCTACCAGCTATTGTCATCACTAGTGACATATTCCCTCATCTTATTAGTAATATGTTGAGGATATGACCCTAAGGATCCTAGTACTAGTTGACTAAAACATGACATATTAGAGGAGGTACCACCAGGGAACTCTTGATATAATAGTTCAGGAGTGGGATCATATCCGCACTCCCATAAATATTCAAAAGCATGATTATATCCTTGTTCCCATATACGAAGTATAATGACATATTTTAGTGTAAAATATAGATTGATCCCATATATTTATCTTTATCTAATAAGTTTTTTGGTATATTCCAATGGAAACCATGGAGAAGGTTCATATCCGTGCTCCCATACAAGAAGTCCACCAGTACATTTAAATAGTAACTAAATAGTGGTTCCATATTATTTCATGATATTAATAGTTTTATTAATATATTCCATAGTAAATCAAGGAATAGTCCCATATCCATGATCATATCAAAGAAGTTCATCCACAGATTCTGCTGGAAACCACAGATCAGACCCATGTTCATGCTCTTCCTCAAGAGGTTTGCTGGCATATTCCATTAAAAAACAAGGACAACCCATATTTTCCCACTCATTTTAGAGAATATATTCATTATATTCTAACTAAAACTAAGGAGTCATATAGGCAAGATCCCACTCATAAGGATCACTATCCACACTATGCAATCCCAATTAAGATCAAGGTTCTATACCCAATTGATTAGATGGGAACTTATATAAGGAAATCTAATCAAGGATAACATATAGTCTAGGAAAAGGTCTTTGAATATGTATATTTTGATATTATTGAGTCTCTTTAACATATTTTGAATTTATACCAAGAATGTTCTAGCTCCTTTAGGGATTCTTCACCCAACAAGTCTACCATGTTACCCCACATAGTATCTCTTTGCCTACTATTTCCACCCCATTCTCTATTTTCTAATGTCTACCAGCGCAAGAACTAGGCCCCCTCTATACTAATTTTAGTTGGATAACCTTTGATATTGGACTATTATCTCCATGATATGGATTGGATTCTCAGGTGCTTAGTTATCCCCGAGTTGTCCATATTTTTGGCTAACCCCCTTCACTTTATTTGTCAACATATCCATATAGTTACAAACTCAAGACCCAAATACTCATAAATAAAACTTTAAGCATTCCAACTACTCTTATTATTTTATTTTAATATAAAAAATTCATCCACGATTCTTTTATACTTCTCAAAAATCTTCACCATAGAGAAATATAAATTTTTTTCATTATGAATTCACTATGGGACTCAAATTATTCAAAAATATTTTTCCTTTAATATAATTGGAACTACAATACATAAAAGAAAAGTAATATTAAAATTTTATATGAATAATGATAGGTAACTTCAAACCAAATTCCAAGATATTTTTTGTAATATTGATTAACTTGGTACCAATAGACACCTTCTTGGAAACTTCATTTCTTTATCAATAATCTTGGGTTCTTCTTATAATATCTAAGTAATTCTTTCTTATTATGACTTATACATAATCACAATATTGACATGAATATTTATTGATACTTCAAGATCATTAAAAAAATACAACACACATAAAGTGGGCTAAAAACCCCTTTATATTTTTTGTAAATAGCCACTAAAATGAGATGTAAATATATACAACTCCATTTCATACTTATTCATCTATCATCTCTCCCCAATTATCATCAATATTTCACTTAATTTTGTTCTCAACACCTTATTGATAGGAAATATAATGTAAATTATATAAAATGGTATCAATTCATAATTATTCAAATTTCCATCAACCATTTCACACTAAGTCTATGTGATCTATCCTCAGTGTAGAAAATAAGACTTTTTTATTTAAACAACAAAGCTATCCATTATAAAAATAATATGATACCAAATAAAAATTAAAATATTCATCACATTCCTTAGATACTTTTTAAATGTTTTCATGAAGAGACAATTAATAAAGAAAATTAATATAAATATTCTCATAATTTTTTTACTTGAATTATTTCATTCATTTTAAAACATAAGTAAAAAAATTCACGTACAAATGAAAGGTTTTGAACATCTGAAAATAGATTTGAATCTTCATCAACCTTTATCATTTAAACCATTGTTTAAAATATATCTCTACCACTTAATATTATAATTTTATTGTTTGTATCCAAGGATGAGATAATATAAAATAATACCTTATCATTGACACATTTTCTTGGCACCCTCCAAAATTCAAATTTACATGAAGTGACAATTCTTTCATCTTATTCAAAACCTTCTCTACTGATCTCCTTATCAATAAGACACTATATTTTTATTTATTAAGAAATATTCACTTATTTAAGAGTAATAAATGTTAGATCAATTTAAATATGGATATCTTTATCCTATTGTAAATATTTTAAAGTATGCCCAATATCATAAAGGTTGATCATTTAATCAAAATTTCGTTAGAATAATCATTTATTAATCATTCATTTATGGAGGCTTATTAATTTTTCTATTGAGTTTTTTACATCTTACACTCATTCTTTGGTTATCCCCATAATAACCAGATTTACATTCAATTCCATGTATTTAAATTACACAAATACAACCCAGGTAATAGGGAATAAGGTTGAACTCCTTCCTTAATGCGTATAAAAAATTTGCGAATTTTTTCTCAACTAAGTTTTTCCATTTTTCATGCTTGCACATATATTTTTCAAATATGAGTTTTCTATAGAAAATATGGATCTCTTCATAAATTCCATTTCATTGTGTGTGATTATTATCTTTTATTTAGTCACTAAATAAAATACATATCCTAAAACAATCTTCATTCTTTTCTTGGGTTATTCTTATACTGGAAGCATGGTAAAACAACTTTTAACATTATGCCTATCCATCTTGAATATCCCACAAATATATTATTTAAATATTGGGTTATCATTTTTTGAAAAAACTCTTAGGAAATTAGACATCATTATATGGAATATCTTTTATCACTTTCACAAAATTTTTCACTTGTGCTTCTTCTACATTACTTTCCGTTTTCAAAATTAGCTGGCCAAATTACCATACACTGTTTGGGTATACAACCAACCTTTTTGGACTTTTCACATGGAATATATATGGATTATATATTTACATTTTGAATACTTATCTTAATTTTTATTGATACATGGTTATTTTATCATTTACCATCTCGATGACCACTTCCATTTCAAATACTGAATAGTTTTTCAAGATTTTGAAATATATTTGAGATGAATAGATTTTTATTTATAGTTTATGAATATTGAAAAATCTTATAATTTATCTACCTTAATATAGGATTACTTTAAACTTATATAATTGATATATTTTGAAAAAAAATTCAATTACCTATTCCCAAAACTATTTCAACACCTGCAATGAACCATAAATCCTAATCTCTTTCCATGAACTGCATGTTGTCCAGATTTTCTAGACTTGATAGTGTGATATTTTTAGTCATTATTCTTAGATGGTTGGAATTATTTTAGGGAAATAAATCTCATAAAGCTTATTTTATCCACCAATTATATGATGTAAATATTCTTATCACTTATCCTCATCCATTTTTGTAAAAATTTAGTATTTAAACTAGCACTATTTATGGAAATAAATTTAGATAAATATTTATAAATTAAAATAGATAGAACCTTTTCCTTTGAACTTGATGAGTATTGATCATGATATGATACCAATTTCTTCTTTATATAAAATATAGGGTTTTTATAATAGTATAACTCCACTAAACATTGTGTGGTAGCTTCAATCCTTTTCCCAAACTCATGTGAAGACATAACATGACTTTGTTTCTATATTTTCTAATATAACCTCAAGAAAAATATTCTTTATATTTGAAATATTATTATCATTATCAATAAATTTTATTTTTTATTTACTGTTATTATTAAATATTTCAACTTCTTCATCTTTCATTTTGATCTCTTGTGACAATTTTTCAAATGATTTGATCTTTTTTATTTAACACTAATTAAGTATTATTTAAATCAAAGTTGTTTTTATGATTTTCTTCCAATGTATGGATATTCTCTTCATAGGTTTTTTTTTTATTTCAAATTTTTAGTAAATAATATTGAGACACTGATCTTTAAATTTGGGGAACCTTACTTCAAGTTCCATATTCATTGTTTTTATGGATATAACCTATTTAGAGATCTTTTTAAAATTAGGAAAATTATCTTTCAAGTATTTATCTATATTTTTATACTCTTCTTCAAGATGAGTTTTTTTCCCAAATGATTTCAAAAATACCACAAATTAGAGAAGCCAATTCTTTGGGAAAAGTATGAAACATATCATTTAATGCATCAAATCATATATCTATTGACATGTGATCACTCCCACAAGTTATTGGATATTTTGGAGGATAGTTTAATAAAAAAATTTAAGATACCTCATGATAACCTAATTGCATTACTTATTCTGAGGTAGAAATGTGGTCCATTAACTTGGTGGTAGGTTTATCTACCATTTATTCTCTATTCAAATCATATATTTATTCTTTACTATCATGGCATGGAGAAACCAAAACTTCCTTTTCTTTGTAAAATAGGGATTCCTTTTTCAACTTCTTCTTCTCCTTCCTTTTCCTATTCAATATATTCTTGGTAGAGATATAATTATACTCATAAATATATAAATATTCCCTAAAACTAAACTTGAATATAAATCTATAAATATAGTCAAATATTTAAAAGATGAAAAATTTAAAATTAGAGAATCTGATCAATGGTGAACCATTATTTGATACCAATTAAAGGGACTAATTAGGGATATTTTTAATGCCCGGGGGGGGATCAGTGTTAATGAACTTTTAAAGAATTTAATTATTTTTATCACTTTCATTTGTACACTTAACTTTTTAAGGTGAATGGATATATTATTCTATCTTCTCACCATTTACTTTGTAAGAAACATATTTTTACACACTCACACAAGTGACACAACATATTTACAAGGTTCACCATTCAAAATGAAAGGCGAGTACTTGGACTATTCTAGGAATAAACCACGATCAAATGACCCACTAGTATCAAAATTTGAGCTAAAAAAATCCAAGGATTATCCAACACTTATGTTACATGTCTCTCAAAGTGTAATGTGCATCCGATATTTTAAAATCACCCCGATGAGTTTTTATACTACCTGTTGATAGTTATAAAATAAATGTAGGTAACAACAAGATATTCTATGACAAATTTATGACTTGTCAAGTTATATATGTGCCAATTGGTCTTCTTATTATTCTCTTAATAACATAGAAATATGAAATTAGTAATTCTTATTCGTCAAAATAATAATAAAATTGTCTATTATGAACTCTTCATATTTTTCATTTTTTTCACTAATGCAAGACACCTCCACTTTTTCATGAACTAGATTGAACATAACTCCCTTCTTTCTATTTATTTTATTCTTCATATTCTTTAGTATAGAACAAAATGAATTCACTAGATATATCCATATTCTATGAAACTATTCATAATTTATATGATGAGAGATTTGAGTATTCTATTTTTTTACTTCAATACTTAAGGATATTCAGATATGAAATAGTTTCGGATCTCATTACCACACTTTCTTCAACCTATAATATATATATATATATAAGAAATGAATTCAATATTGTTTTATTTTTCCACTTCCTTATCACTTTTTTTATTCAAAATATTGTATGAATACATCAATTTGAATTTCTATAATTCTTATTAATTCAAAACTCTGGATCATTGGTTTTTAAGTCACAACTCACCATTTTAAAAATGACCAAAGATCCAGATTCTTTAAACCTCTTAAAGAACCTATTATCTTTAAAAAAAAAATTAACTACATGTGAACATGAAGATAAACCATAATTTATGTGGCTGTAATCTTCTTATTCTTTCATTACTACTAGAATCATGACATACAACATCATGATGTTTGGAAATAAAATATTGGATTACATAATATCGACTAATACAATTTTTTTTCTTTATAATATTTTATTTTTTATCATTTATTAAGGTTCTATAAAAATTTCCTTACAATTATCAAGAACCTTATGAGGTTCATGAACCTTACATGCTTAATAAGGTTGTGGAGGGGAAAACGCGGAAAACAACCCCCAACACACAAGCCGAGGAACAACGAATAAACGGACTGATGCAAAAAAATTTTTACAAAGAAAATTTGATGTTCAAAACGCTGTAGTTAATAAAAATTAAAATTGGCTGCAGCGAAAAAGTCAAAACAGCAGACAGTAATGCAAATAAAAATAAAACGGGCAAAAGACACTAAGATTTAATGTGGTTCAGAACCCTTTTGGGCTCCACGGAAAGAACACCACCCAACAAATTTTTATTAATAATGCTAAAATGAAAACACATTATAAAAGGGGTCTGACCACTCTAGTAGATTCTAGCAGTAGCAATCAATCCATATGGATTCTAACAACAATGAAAAAAACCACAAATCTGCAGCAAGAGGGGAGAGATACTCACAACGCCGAACGACTGTTCGGCTATCCAGATCACTTTAACAGGTTCACCTTGTCCGGATCCCTCTAATTGGGTCCACGTAGTGCATCATCTTGATGTGTGGAACAAATCTTCTTCAAGACACCAGATCCCGGTTAGGAAACTCCTGGAAACCGTCGTCGGCAAGACCTTGTTGTCAAAGAACTGAGATCCAGGTCACGTGGTAGGACCTCGATGCGCAATAGCTCTTTGTCACTCAAAAAAGTAATGTTAAACAGCAGGTCTTGATATATAGGAGGTCTTTAGCGTGCAACATTAGATATGCGTCGCCCAGTCCAGTAGATCGATGTAGTAAGGCAGGCGATTCTTTGATGAGCATTGGAACCCCATCGCGCAGCAGGGCTAGAGATCTCTCAAAATCCTTCTATCTCCCCAACGACGCTTCTTGCAAAAAGAAAGAAGAGGAAATGCACCAAAAAACCTAACGACAACGGTGTAACCACATAGAAGATCAAAAGAGCACGATAAAAGGGGTGGTGACCAGATGAACGACCAGCAATGGAGCATATTAAAAGAGACGCATGTATAAAAAAATGAAAAAAAAGTGCAGAGACAATTTAATATGAGAATAAAAAATAAAAAATATCCACCATTTTCATATAAAATTGGCGATGTACTTGAACCTAATGTTATTCAAGAGGATCCAAGTTCAAGATATCTAAACAATTCTTGAACTTGGATAAAGGCACATCCTTAGTTAAACTATTGGTTGGATTTTCATCTGTGTGTATCTTAGTGACACACACTGCTCTGCTTTCAATAACCTCTCTAATAAAATGAATCCTAATGTCTATGTGCTTGGAACTAATATGGAAAACTAAGTTTTTAGATAGATAAAGGGAATATTGAGAATTATAATGCACAATAATAATATCATTACTAATACTAAGTTCAGAAATCAAACCCCTAAGACATATGGATTCTTTAATGGCTTCTGTCAGTGCAATGTACTCGGCTTTAGTGGTCGAGAGGGACACCACCGACTGAATATTGAACTTCCATGATATAGGTACTCCACATGTAGTAAATACATAACCAGTTATTGATTTATTAGTATCAATGCTTCTAGTATAGTCAGAATCAACATAACCGGTCACTAATTCAGATGAACTAACATTCTTACCATAGCAAATAGAAAGAAATGAAGTAAAAGAAATGTACCTCAAAAACCATTTAAGAGCATCCCAATGAGACTTGCCTAGATTTTCCATAAACCTTCTCAATGTATAGATAGAAAAATCAACATCTGGTCGAGTACAAATCATAGCATACAAAATAATACCCACTATATTAGAATAGGGGATTCTACTCATGTATTCAATATCAGAAGTTGTTGCAGGTGACTGGGATAAATACAATTTAAAATGCTAACCTAAAGGAACACTAATAGGCTTTAAATAATCAAACAAGTATCTCTTAAGTACTTTAAGGATATAGGCATGTTGAGATATATACAAATGTCTATGCTTTCTATCCCTAATAATTTCCATGCCCAGAATTTGCTTAGCACAGCCTAGATCTTTCATTTCAAAGGCTGAATTCAATTAAATTTTCACATGGATGATTAATTTCATGTCACTACACATGAGCAACAAGTAATCTACATAAAGTAGTAAATAAAGCATGCATTTTTTGACAGATTTAAAATATACACATGTGTCAAACTGACTCCTACTGAAACCATTTTCAAGCATAAAAGAATCAAACTTCTTGTACCATTGTCTAGAAGATTGTTTCAATACATATAATGATTTATTAAGAAAACAAACTTGTTTAGCTTTAAATTCATGTTCGAAACCAGCAGGAGGCTTCATGTATAACTTTTCATCTAAATCACCATGCTAGAAAGCGGTTTTGACATCTAGTTGTTCTATATACAAATCTAAATAGGCAAGAAATTCAAGAATAATTCTTATAGAAGAATGTTTCGCTACAGGAGAAATTTTTTTCAGAATAATTAATTCCTTCTCTTTGAAGGAAACCTTTGGCTACAAGCCTAGCTTTAGATTTAATTTTATTCCCTGTAGTATTGTCTTCTTTAATTTTTTAAATCCATTTATAGCCAATCACCTTGGCAGTAGGTGGTTTATTGACTATGGACCAAGTATGGTTCTTTCTTAGGGATTTCATCTAATCTTTAGCCGAAATCCAATGCTTATAGTTTTTTTCATTGACAGCTTGATTATATATTTGGGGATCTTCTCCACCAAGATCCATTGCCACATTGAAGGTAAAGGCAACCATGTTAGCATGGCTGTACCTAGGAGGAGGTCTAATGACTCTCCTCTGCCTATCCCTAGTGAGCTGATAACCCCTAAGGTCACTAGGAGCTCCACCATCAGGAACATCATCAGAATCAGACCCAGATTCTGGCTCAGGCTGAGAAAAGGGCGTCTGAGAGGTAGAGGGAGTCTCAACCGGAGACTCACTAACACTGGGAGGATCGACCTCAAGATCCCTATTCTGAGAAGGACCCTCACTGTCATCAGTGGGAGGCTAGACTCTAGCAGGAACAAACTCTTGAAAAACTACATCCTGGCTAATGATGCACTTTTGAAAGCTGGGTTTGTCTACCCAAAGTTTATAGCCCTTCACCCCAGTAGGATATCCTATGAAGATGCACTTAATGGCTCGGGGCTCAAGTTTATCATCCTTGAAATGAGTATAGGGAGTGAACCCAAACACTCTAAGATATTCATAGGATGGGGGTGATTGCTCCACAATTCAATCAGAGTCTTAAAGCCATTGGCTGATGAGGGACACCTATTTATTAAGTAAACTGTCGTAGTGATAGCTTCTGCCCAAAAGGATTTGGGCAGGCCCAAGCATGAAAGCATGCTACGAACCCACTCAAGAATGGTACAGTTCATATGCTCAGCTAGACCATTCTGCTGAGGAGTATGAATCACGGTTCGGTGTCTCAAAATTCCCTCATTTTCACAAAATTTGATAAACTCAGTAGACATGTATTCAAGACCATTGTCAGTCCTTAAAGCTTTCAACTTTCTCTTATATTGATTTTCAACAAAGGCTTTCCAAGTTTTAAACACCTCAAAGACGTCAGATTTATTTTTCAAAATATATACCCAGACTTTCCGAGAAAAGTCATATATAAAAGTGACAAAGTAGGAGCCTCCACCATGGGAGGTAGTCATGGTAGGTCCCCATAAATTAGAGTGAACATACTCAAGTGGGAAACTAGATTTAAAGCTGGATATATGAAAACTGACTCTTTTAGACTTACCCATTACACAATCTTCACAGAAGGGTAAGTTACTCGGTGTAACTTGAGTGAGCATGCCTTGTTTCCTCAATTCCTCTAGGCCTTTAGTGCCCACATGTCCTAGCTACTTATGCCAAAGCATAGTACTGTCATCATTAGTGACATAGGTATTGACCAACTACTTGATGTGTGTTCTTCCATCCAACACATATAGCCCATTCAACAAGGAGCCTCTAAGCACCGTACGAGCTCCCTTGAAGATTCTAAGACAACCAGAATCAGAATTAAAGGAAAAACCTATCTGATCTAGAACACCTAATGAGATGAGATTCCAATGCAAATCCAGAACCCATCTCACATCTAATAAGGTGACAAGAGAACGGTCTAATAGCTCTAACATAATAGAGCCTCTACCCATGACACAACATCTCTTATTATTGCCTAGAACAACCTCTCCTTCAACTCCCTTGGTCAAACTAGAAAAAGAACTCCTATCTGGGCACATATGGAAAGAACAACCCGAGTCTAACACCCACTCGGCATCAAGGGTATCTCGGGAAACACACAACACCTCATCACTTTCATAGCCTTGGTCAGCAAAGAGAGAATGATTAGTAGATTCATTAGAAGGCTTACCAAATTTCAATTCAGGGCATCTGGGTTTTATTTGCCCAGGTTTCCCACATTGGAAACAGATAACCCCCTTTGTTTTGGATTTAAACCGGTGTTCCTGCAACTGGCTACGACTTTTTCTACCTTTTCGGCCTTTACCTTTCTTCTTCTCTCAAAACTCCAAACGACCCCTCACATTCAGGTCCTCGGCTTCAGGCTTAACCTTAGCCTTGCTACGCAACTCACGTGAAAGCAAGGCAGACTTGACTTCCTCTAAGGTCAAAGAGTCTCTGCCATACATCATAGCATCAACAAGGTGTTCATATGAACTGTCTAGAGAAATTAAAAGTATAATGGCTTGGTCGTCGTCTTCAATATTGACATTAATATTGGCCAGTTCTAATAAGATTTTATTGAATTCATCAAGGTTGGTCTGGATGGCCATTCCAGGACACATCTTGAAAGTGTACAACTTGTGATTCTTATGTAAACGACCAATTAAAGAAGTTGTCATATAAAGTTTTTCAAGCTTGGACAAAATACCAGCTTCGGAAGTCTCATACGCGACTTCCCGTAGAACTTTATTACCTAAAGACAAGGTCAAAGAGCTATGGGCTTTCATCAAAACGTCAAGAGGGACGTCTGAATAGGTCGTCATAGTCTGTCCATCAGTAGACAGACTCACATGGGATTTCTTAGGTCCACAAAGGGCATCTTGCAGCCCTTTCTGGACTAAAAAGGCTCGAATTTTTAACCGCCACAAATTAAAGTCGTTATTTCCATCAATTTTTTCTATTTCATATTTGCAGATGCCATAGTTTATTCGGAGGCTCTGATACAACTTTGTGGAGGGGCCAACGCGGAAAAAAGCCCCCAACACACAAGACGAGGAACACCGAATAAATGGACAGGTGCAAAATAAATTTTACAAAGAAAATTTGATTTTCAAAACGCTGGAGTTAATACAAATTAAAATTGGCAGCAGCGTCAAAGTGAAAACAGCGGACAACAATGCAAAGAAAAATAAAATGGGCAAAAGACACCAAGATTTAACGTGGTTCGGAACCCTTTTGGGACCTACTCTACAACAAGAACACCACCACACACGTTTGTATTATTAGTGCTCAAACAACAACACATTACAAAAAAGGGCTGACCACTCTAGCACATTCTACCAGCAGCAATCAATCCATACAGATTCTAACAGCAATAAAAAAAACCACAAATCTGCAGCAAGAGGGGAGAGATACTCACAACGCCGAACAACTGTTCGGCTGTCCAGATCACTTCAACAGGTTCACCTTGTCCGGATCCCTCCAATTGGGTCCACGTAGTGCAGTAGCTTGATGCATGGAACAACTCTTCTTCAAGACACCAGATCCAGGTCTGGAAACTCCTGGAAACCGTCGCCGACAAGACCTTGCTGTCAAAGAACTGAGATCCAGGTAGCGTGGTAGGACCTCGATGCGCAATAGCTCTTCGCCACTCAACAAAGCGATGTCGAACAGCAGGTCTCGATCCATAGGAGGTCTTCAGCGTGCAACATTAGATCCACATAGCCCAGTCCAGTAGATCGATGCAGCAAGGCGGGCGATTCTTCGATGAGCATTGGAACCCCATCGCGCAGCAGGGCTGAAGATCTCTCAAAAGCCTTCTATCTCTCCAATGGCGCTTCCTGCAAGAAGAAAGAAGAGGCAACACACCACAAACCCTAACTACAATGGTGCAACTGCATAGCAGATCGGAAGGCCACGATAAAAGGGGCGGTGCCCAGATGAACGACCAACAATGGAGCAGATTAAAAGAGACGCATATATAAAAAAAATGAAAAAAAGTGCGGAGACAATTTAATATGAGAATAAAAAATAACAAAGGTTAAATAAACCTTATGAGAAGATCAAACTTACGTGCTTTCACTACGGGAAAAAGGACTTTTTGCGACGGGAATAAATCCCGTCGCAAAAATTCCGTCCAAGAGGTTATTTGCGATGGGGTTAACAACCCGTCGCAAATAACTGATTATTTGCGACGGGATTTCGTGTCCCGTCGCAAAAGGTTTGGCACGGATAACACGCCAAACCGCGCGAAGGTTATTTGCGACGGGAGGACCCCCCCATCGCAAATAGTAAAGTATTTGCGATGGACCCCATCACAAATACCCGGCAGCGGTTAATAGCTTTTTGCGACGGGATGTCCTCCCGTCGCAAAAGGTATGTCGGTAGAGACTATTTGCGACAGGACCCGTCACAAATAACTTTTTAACTGCCGACAATAATTAATGCGGGCGTAGGTATTTGCGATGGGTCCCGTCACAAAAGATACTATTTGTGACGGGTAACCCGTCGCAAATAGTCCCGTCGCAAATAATCTAACCTATATATACCCCCATCCATTTTTCTTCTCATTCCTCCCAACTTCTAGATCTTGTTTCTCTCTGAACTCTGATTTCAGAGGGAAATTTTTTCTAAGTTAATTTTTTTGGTCACGAAAAAGTTGTGAAGCCGTCTACATCAACAACAAATCAAGTTTAAAGGTATTTATGTTTGATTTAATTTATTATTTATTTCAATTTTTTATGTTAATTTTTATTATTGTTGATTAGTTGTAATTAAATTGAATTTAAATTGTTTTGTCATGATTATTTATTTGTACTAATAAATTGAAATTTTTAGTATTAATTTTTAATAATTAGTAGTAATTAGTAATTATTAACGATAATTAGTAATGTATATAATTAAATTGTAGTAATTAATTATAATTGGTAATAAATACTAATAATTAGTAATAAATATTAATAAATATTAATAATTATTAATAAATAGTAATAAATTCTAATAATTAGTAATAAATTGTAATAATTAGTAATAAATTATAATAATTAGTAATAAATTGTAATAATTAGTAAAAAATTGTAATAATTAGTAATAAATTGTAATAATTAGTAATAAATTGTAATAATTAGTAATAAATTGTAATAATTAGTAACAAATTGTAATAATTAGTAATAAATTGTAAAAATTAGTAATAAATTGTAATAATTAGTAATAGATTGTAATAATTAGTAATAAATTGTAATAATTAGTAATAAATTGTAATAATTAGTAATAAATTGTAATGAATTGTAATAATTAGTAATAAATTTTAATAATTAGTAATAAATTGTAATAAATTGTAATAATTAGTAATAAATTGTAATAATTACTAATAAATTGTAATAATTAGTAATAAATTGTAATAATCAGTAATAAATTGTAATAATTAATAATAAATTGTAATAATTAGTAATAAATTGTAAAAATTAGTAATGAATTGTAAAAATTAGTAATAAATTGTAATAATTAGTAATAAATTGTAATAATTAGTAATAAATTGTAATCATTAGTAATAAATTGTAATGAATTGTAATAATTAGTAATAAATTATAATAATTAGTAATAAATTGTAATAATTATTAATAAATTGTAATAATAACTAATAAATTGTAATAATTAGTAATAAATTATAATAATTAGTAATAAATTGCAATAATTAGTAATAAATTGTAATAATTAGTAATAAATTGTAATAAATTGTAATAAATTGTAATAAATTGTAATAATTAGTAAAAAATTGTAATAATTACTAATAAATTGTATTAATTAGTAATAAATTGTATTAATTAGTAATAAATTGTAATAAATTGTAATAAATTGTAATAATTTGTAATAAATTGTAATAATTAGTAATAAATTGTAATAATTCGTAATAAATTGTAATAAATTGTAATAATTAGTAATAAATTGTAATAATGAGTAATAAATTGTAATAATTAGTAATAAATTGTAATAATTAGTAATAAATTGTAATAAATTGTATTAATTAGTAATAAATTGTTTTAATTAGTAATAAATTGTATTAATTAGTAATAAATTGTAATAATTAGTAATAAATTGTAATAATTAGTAATAAAGTGTAATAATTAGTAATAAATTGTAATAATTAGTAATAAACTGTAATAATTAGTAATAAACTGTAATAATTAGTAATAAACATTATTAATTACTAATAAATTGTAATAATTACTAATAAATTGTAATAATTAGTAATAATTAGTAATATTTATTAATAAATAATAATAATTAGTAATATTTATTAATAAATACTAATAATTAGTAATAATTAGTAATAATTAGTAATAATTAGTAATAATTAGTAATAATTAGTAATAATTAGTAATAATTAGTAATAATTAGTAATAATTAGTAATAATTAGTAATAATTAGTAATAATTAGTAATAAATAGTAATAATTAGTAATAATTCTAAATAATTAGTAATAATTAGTAATAAATTGTAATAATTATTAATAAATTGGAATAATTATGAATAATTAGCAATAATTAGGAATAAATAGGAATAAATAAGAATAAATAGGAATAAATAGGAATAAATAGGAATAAATAGGAATAATTAGCAATAAATAGGAATAATTAGGAATAAATAGAAATAATTATGAACAAATAGGAATAACTAGCAATAGGAATAATTAGCCACAAATAGGAATAATTAGCAATAAATAAGAATAATTAGGAATAAATAAGAATAATTAAGAATAAATAGGAATAATTATCAATAATTAGGAATAATTAGCAATAATAGGAATAATTAGAAATAATTAGGAATAAATAACAATAAATAGTAATAAATAGGAATAATTAGTAATAATTAGGAATAAATACTAATAATTAGGAATAAATACTAATAATTAGAAATAATTAGTAATAATTAGGAATAATTAGCAATAAATAGCAATAAATAACAATAAATAGCAATAAATAGCAATAATTAGTAATAATTAGCAATAATTAGTAATAATTAGTAATAAAGAGAAATAATTAGTAATAAACATGAATATTTAGTAATAATTATTAATAATTAGGAATATTCTGGAATAATTAGTAAAAAATAGAAATAATTGATAATAATTAAGAATAATTGGTAATAATTAGTAATAAATTGTAATAATTAGTAATAATTAGTAATAATTACTAATAATTACGAATAAATAGTAATAATTAGGAATACTTAGCAATAATTAGAAATAATTACCAATAATTAGAAATAAATTGGAATAATTAGTAATAAATAGGAATAATTAGAAATAATTAGGAATAATTAGTATTAATTAGTAATAATTAGTAATAATTAGTAATAATTAAGAATAATTAGTAATAATTAGTATCGGCTCTCATGTGACTCCTGATACTTATTATGGTACTGTTGCGATGTCGACGTCCAGCTCAAGAGGAGCTCGTGGAGAGGCATCATCTTCTACCTCATAGTATCATGAGCAGTTACGAGCTCAGAATGACCTTATAAAGAGTTTGCAGAAGCAACAAGAAGAGATGTGTCAGCATTAGGAGCAGCAGAAGCAGCAGCACGAGGAGGAGATGCGTCGATGACAACAACAGCATCAGGAGCAGATGAAGTACATGCGTCGTCTGACTCATAGTTTGGGGATGAAGTTTCCTCTACCATCTCCTTCAGCTCCTCCACCTCCTCCATAAGACGACCCCTAGTGATTTTTTATGTTAAAAACATTTGAATTTAACATTTGTTGTAATATGAACTATTTACAGTTTCTGTCTTTTATATCGGTGTGAATATTAGATAATTTAATTTTTAATATTTTATGATTTTTTTGTGAATATTGAAAATTTTAATAATTTTAATAATTTTTTATTTTTTATTATTTTAATAATATTAATATTATTGTTTCATTAATCATAATTTTATTAAATATATTTTTTCAGTATTATATTTTTAATGTTTATTTATTTTACTAATAATAATAATAATAATAATAATAATATTTTATGATTTTTTTATATTTTTTTGTGAATATTGAGAATTTTAATATATTTTTATTTTAATTATTTTAATAATATTAAAATTAATTTTTCAATAATCATAATTTTATTAATTTTATTTTTTTAAATTTATTTATTATTTGCGACGGGATCTGTTGCGATGGGTTCCCGTCGCAAATAGTCTAAATATTTTTTTAAAAAGTATTTGCGACGGGATTAGGGACCCGTCGCAAAAATGTATTTGCGATGGGCCCGTCACAAATAGTCAAAATATATATTAAAAAAAAGTATTTGCGATGGGATTACGGGCCCATCGCAAAAAAAGTTTAGATATATATAAAGTATATAATCGAAGACTTATTTGCGACGGTGAAGTTTCCTATCGCAAAAAATATTATTTGCGACGGGCCTGTCGCAAATAATATTTTTTGCGACGCCGTTTTTTGTGACGAGCTATTTGCGACGGGACCCCATCGCTAAAACTTATTTTTGACGGGATCCCGTCGCAAATAGCCCGTTGCAAATATCTAGAATTCTAGTAGTGTTTGAACTTCTTGAGGTCCAAATATTATAAAAAATTAAGGATTATGATCCTCCTTTCTAAACCTTATAAATAATATCCAAAACCTTATGAACTCCCTATTATTTGAGTGTCAACTTATTTTGATGAGCCTAAAAAATCTTTGAAATTCAAACATTGGTGCGGTAAGAACTTACGAACCTTTATTGGTAGTTTGAAACACATTCTCTATAGACATGACATGCGATCCTCTCATATGGTGGATCATTTGACCATAAAAGGCTTGAAAAAAAACTATTGAGACACTATATGAACCTCTCCCAAGCATTTAAATCCTCACAGGAGGGTCAATACAATGCCTACATTGTCGTATTAGTACGGTTTCATAAATATTTCAAACGATGAACAATTACAGTATAAAGGAAAGTCACACATCAAATTATGAACTGGATACACCTTCATTATTAACTATAACACTCCATTAATGCCTCAAAAAAATCCTCTAGGGGTTCCTTTCCTAGCATGGGTGTCATGCCACCCAAAAAATATCTCTACTCAACTAGAATTGACCTATGATCTCTCTACCTATTCCAACCTGTATAGGGACTAGTAATACTCATTAAACTCTTGGATAGATTATATTTGAGCTTAGATGGGTGTCATCATGAGATGGCCTGGCTGATCAACTACTTAGCTGGTCTTGAGTTGTCTATATTTTTGGCCAACTCCCTTCACTTACGTTTTCAAAATAGATATATTGTTATAGCCTCAAGACCCAAATAATTAGGAAATAAAATCCTAACTGTCAAACTAATCATCTTATTTTCTTATACCAAGTCCAGGATCTGGTCAAAACCGATCCCAAAAAAATTTATTAAGAAAAAGAAAATAGAGTCCGGAAACAAAAGGAGTATTAAAATACCGAGAGTGCAAAAAACCATGAATATCCGCCTCCACCAGTGAAGAGTAGTAATCAGGGTTAGAGAGAGTTGGAATTCTCAATATCAAATCCCAAGGCTTATTTTATTCTCCCTAATTTAAAAAATATCTGGCTGCGGAAAGGGAGGCAAGGGTTTGGGAAAGGGTGGAGCCAAGCATCATAGGATGGTGCTGCGAAATAACATCCAGGACATCAAGAATCCTACAATTCGGTGACTGGCCAGGAGAGGAGGCATCAAGAGGATCAGCGGTCTCATCTACGAGGAGACCCGAGCTATCTTGAAGATCTTCCTCGAGAACGTTATCTGGGATTCCATGACGTACACGGAACATTCCAGGAAGAAGAATGTTACCGCCATGAATGTTGTGTATTCCTTGAAGAGGCAGGGTAAGACCCTGTATGGTTTCAGCAGCTGATGCTATCCGTGGTAGGCGAAACTTTCTGGCTAGGTTATGATGTATTGTTTTCATCATTTTTTTTGTGCTCCAAAATCTGTAGAAAATGTGTCTTGTTGCTTCAGACCTGATCGAATGTTCTCTTATAACTTCAAAAATTCTTCAATTATTCTTTCATACTTCATAAAAATTATAATCATAGAGAGATATAAATTTTTTTATTAGAAATTCTTTATGGGACTCAAATTATTCAAACATATTTCACCTTCAATTTACATGGATCTCTAATACATAAAAGGAAAATACTCTTCCTTTTCCATATGAATAATGAAAAGAAACTTCAAAATAAATTCCACAATGTGTTTTTTAATATTAATTTACTTAATAAAATTAGAAAACATATTGGGAACTCCATTTCATTCTCCATATGCTTGGGCACTTCTTCAAGCATCTAAGAAATCATTCCTTATTCCCATTTCTTCTTCATAAACATACTAACATGAAGAAATATTTACACTTCAAGCTCATTGGGAAAAAAGAAATACAACATGCACAAAGTAGGATAAAAAAACTCCCCCTTTTTATTTGTTTTCAGTACCTGCTAAAATGATATATCAATATATATAAATCCATTACTCACTTATTCATCTATCATCTCTCCATTATTCTCATCAAACTTTAATTTCATTTTTTCTTTTCCACCTTATTGATATGAAATAAAATGAACATGATAGAAAATGTAATCAAGAAAATCATCATCAAATATTCCACTATAAGTCTATGAAAGCTATGATTGATTTAGAAAATTACAGGGTTTGATTTAGAAAATAGAGTTATCCGTTATAAAAAGAATATGATACAAACTAAAAATTGAACTACTCATCACATTCCTTAGATGATATCTAATTGTTTTTAGGATAAGAAAACTGATCAATCCAATTGTTAAAAATATTATCATAAAATATATCTGCCTAAATTCATTCACTCAGTTCAACACACAGGTCAAAATAATTGAAGTAAAAATAGAAGTTTTTGAAATTCAAAAAATAAATCTAATTATTTTTTAAAATTTATCATTTATGTCATTTATTAAAATAAATTTATCCCCCTTAATATTAATTTTTTTAATCAAGGATAAGAATTAAGGAAATTATACCTTATCAATGGAAACTTTTCTAATAACCCTCAACAATTTATATTTTCATGAAGTGATAATTCTGGTAGCTTTTTCAAAACCTTCTCCACTTGTCTTCCCCTCAAAGAGACACTCAATTTTTATTTATGAAGAATAGTATACTTATTCAAGAGTAATAAATAGTGTATCAATTTAAATATAGATATCTTCATCTTGGTGTCCATATTTGATAGCCTACCCATCATCATGAAGGATGTTTCTTTCATTATATTTTCTTTAGAATGATAATTTATAGATTATTCTAGGATATATACATATTTTATTTAGTGTCTAGTTTTTTGACATATTAAACTTTTAGTTCTCCACCTGAAAAATAAATTCACTTTCAATTCCCTGAATTGTAACAAAAAAAATACAACACATGTAATAGTTAATAATGTGTAACTCATTAGTCCTAAATTGGTACAAAAAGGATTATATTTTTTTTTCTAAACTATGTTTCTCCATTCTTCATGATTACTCATCTATTTTCCAAATTTGAGTTTGCTTTGGACAACATGGATCTCTTTATAGCTTCCATTTCATTGTGTGTGATGCTTATCTTTTCTTTATCCATCAAATAAAATGTATCTTTGAAAATAATGTTCCTTATTTTTATGGTTTCTTATTATTCTAGAAGCATGGATAAATGAATTTTAGCATTGTGACCAACCTTCTTGCATCTCACACACATCTCTTAATTAATTTTTGGGTTGTCATTTATTAATAAACTCTCTTGAAATTTTACATATTCATGTGGAATATATTTATCAAATATATAAAAATATTTCACTTTTGCTTCTTCCATATTTTATTCCTTTTCCAAATCAGCTGGCCAAAATACCATAAACTATTAAGGTACATAGGTAAGATTCTTTGAATTTCCACAATTCACACTTCTTCCTTATTTATTAAAATTTATGGACTCTTCTCTTAATTTTTTTAATATATTCTAATTTTATAATATACCATCTCTATGGCTACTTACATTTTAAATAACACTATGTTTTATAATCTTCTCAAATCCTTCTGAGATAAATAGATTTTTATTTATAATATGCAGATATTGCAGCATATTAGACTTTATACTCATTGAAATTTACTTAATTTTAACTTTTGTAATTGATGGACTATGAAAAAAATACAATTACCTAGACCCAAAACTATTATAACACAAGAAATGGCCCACAAATATTGATTCCTTTCCATGAACTAGTTGTTGTCCAAATTTTTCAGATTTGATAGCATGTTTTTTTTGTCATTATTATCAGCTAGATGGGATTTTTTTAGGGATCAACAATAATAAATCTTCTTCTACCTAAAAATGACATGGTTGAAGGATTATCATCACTAATTATAATATATTTTTGTATAGATATTGTATTTAATCATATAATGTTTATGATAACAGATTTAGAATAATCTTTTGAAATTGAATTGTATGGTACCTTTTTTTGATCTCACTAAGTATTGATAATGAGATAACCACAATTTATTCTTTCCTCATAATGGGGGATTTTTTCAATAGTATCCCTCCTCTAAAAATTATGTTGATGCATTGAGTTTCCCCATAGCTTCATGTGAAAATCTATCTTAAGTTATTTCTATATTATCTAATTTAATATCAAGCCCATGATTCAGCATATTAAGAATATTCTTCTCACCCTCAGTCAATTTTATTCTATCTTTACACAATTTTTAAATCTTTCCACTTATTCATCATAAATTTTTAACTTCTATTGTAATAATGTTTCAAGCTTCTTGGTATTCTAGTATTTAACCTCCATTTATGAATTCTTGATAAAAAATTTGTTTCTCTAATTTTATTCCAATGCGTGGATCTTATCTTTAAGGCACTTCTTAATTTAATATTTTTCTAGAATACTATTGAGCCACTAATTTTCTAATTTTTAGAACCTTAATTCATGTTTTATATTAATCATTTTAAGGATTCAAATTGTGTTTTAGAGATTTATACAAGTAAGAACCTTATATTTTAAGGATTTCTCTCTATTTTCAGACACTTCTTCAAGTTAGGTGATTTCTTCCATTATGGTTTAAAAAATAAAACAAATAAGAGAAAATAATTCTTTGTGAAAAAGATGTATCATATCCTTTAATGCATAAAATGATATATTTGTGACATATGATCACCCCCAATAGTTCTTGGATATTCTTTAATATATTTATAATAAGAATTTTTAGATATATAACGATCACCTGATTAGTTTTATTCTTTAGAGGTAGAAATTTTGTCTATCACTTTGGTTGTAGTTTGAACCACCATTTCTTCCCCATTAAAATTAGACCTTTTTTATTTATTATCTTGGCATAGATAAATCGATACTTCTATTTCTTTAGAAGAGAGGGACTCTTTCTTCAACTTCTTCTTATCTTTCTTTTTCTTATTCAACATAATGTTGGTAGAGATAAAATTCTTATTATAAATAGATAAATCATCACCAAAGCCTCACTTTATCATAAATACATAGATTCAAATACCAAAAAGTGAAAAAATTTAAAAATATAGAATCCAATCTGAGGTGAATTGTGCTATGATACCAATTAAGGGCACCGATTAGTGATATGTTCATCATTGGGGGGTGGGGGTGTATTAGTGTTAGTGGCCTTTTAACTAATTTTAAAACTTTTTATCCATTTTCTTTTACCTCAGTAATTGTTAGGGTGATTGAATATTTTATTTTATCTTCTGACCTTTATCTTTGAATGAAACAAATCCATACACACACCCACATAAGAGGCATATCAAATTTATATGGTTTATATTTCAAAATGAAAGGCTAGTCCTTGGTATAATCTAAGAAAAAACATAATCACCTAACCCACTACAATCAACCTATGAGCTAAAAATGAACAAGTATTATAAAACACTCATTTTACATGTTTACCAATAGTGTATACTACATTCCACACTTTAATATAAACCTATTGGGTCTTTATACAACATCTTGACAATTGTAGAATTACTTTTGGTAATAATAAGATAAATTATCACTAATTTAGGCTCTATCAAGTTGTCAATGTGATTAATACTCTTATTATTATTCTATTACTTGAAGAAAACATGTAAGAAACACTTATTATTATTTATAGTAGAAAAATGAATAGGTTTCTATATACTCTTACACATTTTATTTCTTTCACTAATGAAACGTACACCTCTTCTTCTGTACAAAATGGACTGCATATAACTCCCTTCTTCTTATTTCTTTTATTCTTATTCTTCAGTGAAAAAAACATGAATACAATGAATATCTCCCTCTTCTATCCCAATATTCTAAATTTATTTGATGAGAGTCATGTTATATCTTTTGTCTTTGATACTCAAGGATATTTAGATTTTGAATAATATTAGATATTATCACCACATTTTCTCTATCCTACAGAATATATATATATATATATCTGTGTGTGTAATGAATACAATGTTAGTTTATTCTTTATCTTCCCTCTCACTTATAAATGCATTTGAAAATAAAAATAAACTATCATATATGTGAATGGTATATTATTCTTTCATTACTACTAGAATCATGATAGAAAACATTTTGAAATTTTGAAGTGAAATACAAGCTTATATAGAATCAAATAATTCAATTTTTTTCTTCAAAATATGTTATACTTTTTTTCATGTCATAAGGTTCTCTAATACATACCTACATGGATCGAGAAACTTATGATTTTTATGAACATTATATGATTTTAAAAGTTAAATGATCATTATAAGTAGATCAACCTTATATGGATTGGAACCTTCCAAGATCTGAATCTAAAGGAAACTTCAACCTTACCATCCTCCTTTTAGAAACCTATCAAGAAAAACTTGAACCTTATGAAATCTATATCCTTATAGTGTTAACTTTCACTAATAAACATAATAAATATCCAACATTTAAACATTATTACAACAATAAATTTTGATCTTTATATGGTAGTTTGCGATGTAATCTTCTTGAATGTGGCATGAGCTCCTCACACATGGTGGATCATTCAACCATTAAAGGATTGACACCAAACTATTGAGACATTGTGGGAACCCATACCACACATTTAAATCCTCTATAAAGGTTTATGATGATTCATAAGATGTGTGCTTTATTATTAACTAAAAATATCAACCAATGGATCAAACAAATCCCATAGGCCTTCCTTGCCTAACAAGTATATCATGCCACCCCACATTGTATATCTGATCTTACTAGTTCCACCCTATACCCTCTCTATATATTCTAACCTGTGTAACTACTAGGCCTCCTTCATGTTTCTCTTGCCTATCTCACCATTTATATTGGATGAATTTATCCTGATATGGCTTGGATTCTTGGGTGCTTAGATTGCCTTAATTTGGCCATATTTTTGGACAACTCCTCTTTACTTTTTCAAAATAGACATATAATTACATCCTCAAGACCTAAATATTAAATAACTATACTTCTAACCTTCCCAATACTATTATTATTTTCTTCTAAATACAAATGTTCATCCAATATTCTTTTATACTTATCTAAATTATTCATCATAGGGGGATATCAAAATGTTCATTATGAATTCTTCAAGGGACTCAAATACTTAAAACATATTTTTTTACTTCAATATAAATTTATCTCCAATACTTAAAAATTAAAATACACTTCCTTTTTTCATATGAATAATGTTAAGAAAGATCAAACCAACTTATAATATATTATTTTTTAATCTTCTTTTACTTATTACAAACAAAACCTTCTTGGGAACTCCATTCCTTTCTCAAAACGCTTGATTTATTCTTCCAACATCCAATAAATTATTCCATATTCCAAATTATTCTACATCAATATATTAACATGAAGCTCCATTTAAACTTAAAGCTCTTTGACATAAAATAAAAAAAAAGTAAAGTGGGATCAACATACCAGTCATGTTTTATCCCATGACCCTTCCCCAGTATGGTACTATAGAGATATTGAAAGAGGAGTGCATACCTTATATGTGTTAGAAAATATGGGTGACTCCCTATAATATCAATACCAGATAACCATCATATGGGGATTATCCTAACCATATAATAAATATTGATGAGATTTATATTCATGTTGACTTGGATACCTTTTTAGTAGCCAAAAAACCTACATCGAGGAAATATGGTGAGTGAATTAAAAATCATTTCCTCAGTAGTATGAAGGAGTGTTTACAAATAATTACTGACACCCCATATGATGTCTATATAAATGATTTAGGAGACTATAGATCTCTTCATTTCACCATTTTAATCAATTATAAATGATCTTAAGAGAAATATACTTGAAATTTCATTAAATAAGGATAAGTTTCTAGTCTTGGATCTTCATATTCTAGTTGTTCTATCCAAAAAAATTCCCACCATTCCTAAATCCCACAAGAGGAACAACAAATGGGAGCGATGAATCAAAAAAACTCCAACATAAAGCTACCAAAAGGTAAAATATTCCTCTCATATAAGGAAATAAAAGCCTACATGTAACCATTCATGCCTTCCCGGTACATTACTTTACCATTTTTGATTGTTGGAGGTGTTTGAAGGAGGCTCGAAGGGAGTCTAGTGAAAATAAAGTGCTAAATATTGGAAGTAAGGATATTTCACATCACGTAAGTGGATTACATGATGTGAAAGTCAGTTTCATGGATTTTCTAGGGAGTTTTCAAGATGTGTACACATTTTATACGCCGTGAAAGAGGGTTTCATGACATGTAATATTTTAGGGTTTAAAAATAAATAATAAAATAAATATGTGATACAATTATTGGTGGAAACTGAACCCTAGGTATTTTATGACATGAAAGGGGATTACCAACCATGTGATACCTCAATCTAGTGTAGTTTTTAAATTATTTTGCAGCTAAACCATCATTCATTCGATCATGATTTCTTCTTTATCTCATTTTGGGAAAACCTTAGGCACCCTAAGGTGTTCTTTAATCTCTATTCCTCCCTCTTTGATCTGTTGATCCCATTGGTTGTTCATTGGCGATCTGTGGTCGATGCATGACAAGTTCTCTTCTCGTTCTCTCGTGTTTTCTTCCATTCTTATCCCAAGGATCTTCTATGATGAAGTTTCTTTGGTTTGGGGTACGTTTGGGTTTCATTTTTGACCACCTTTAGTTCTGTGTAGATTGATCCATGATTCCTCATGGTGTAGTTGTGGTTTTCGGGGAGTTTCTTGTTCGCCCTATGGTGCGCGACAAGTCAGAAAGCTTCTTTGAGGTAGGATTTTACCTCATTTCTCTTTATTGCGTATCATTCAAGAGGGTTTTTCTTTCATTTACCTATGAGATATGGTTGTGCTAGATTAATTAAATATTAATAATTTTTTTTGAGTTGAAATTAAAGGGTAAAGAGTTTTTTTCTCATGTTTTTACAACTTTATTGTTATTGTGATGTGATGGATTTTATGGGATAAATGCCCCGCTGGAAATTATGATCATTAGTGGGTTTTTTTGAACTGTTTGATATGTGTTGTAGAACCCTTGTTTTTTGTTCTTGTTCTAATATCACCCTAAATTGAAATTGGTTAATTACTTATACTTGGATAATGAAATAGTTTCCCCAGGATTCTGGTTTATGTGATAACTCCCCAAATAATTAAAGCGGAATGTGATAAAATCCTCTTGTAAATAAAATAAATGATCTTTGATGTGTTGTGATGTGCATGGTTGAGGCTTGTGTGGATGATGGTTTGTTTAGACATACTTGTGGGGATGATGGTTTGTTTAGTTGTTCTTATGGGGTAGTGAGGTTATGGTTTGTTTGGCCATTCTTGTGGGATGACAATGTGATGGTTGTTTGGATGTGATTTTGGGATGAAAATATGATGAAATGTTTTTATGGTTGTGAAATGTGGTTGTGTTGTGCTAGATGCCCGAGTAGTTATAGAATAAATAAATTATTTTTTTAATAATGTTTGAATGGCTTGGTTGGTTGGTTAATGAGATTAAAGTGGTTAATGGAATATAATGATGGGTTGTGTGATCAAATGTGGTTGATGCTAAATAATGAAAATAATGGATGTTAAATAGAGAGGAAATGTGAAGCCACTTCTCATGTCTCTTAACCTTCTAAAATGATTGTTGTAGATACTAATAAATTCATTTAGAGGTAGAAGAAAAAATGATGGTTATGTGAGTTGGTTAGTTGGTTGTAAACCCATAGGTTTGGATTGTTTCCTTTTCTCTATATACATGTATACATTGTACATTATTGTGATTTATATATGTACTCTACCCATGTTAATTACTATGTGTCAAAAACCCACATAGTCACGCAAGGCGTGTTTTTCGCAACATATGGTGAAAAGTATGGATGGCTGGGTACCCGCTCTTTTCTGATATCTCTTCTAGGAGAGGTAGGAATTGCATAGGTTGTGATAGACATACATCTTTTACTGTATTATATGGTAGTTGTGGTATCCTATGTGTCTTCGGGATGAGTTGTGATGTGATTTCCTAGGTGTATTCAGGATGAGTTGTAATGTGATTTCCCAGGTGTATTCGGGATTATATGTGATGTGATGAGATGTGATATGATATAATGTGTTGTGAGGCCTATGTGTGTGTGTAATGGATGTGTTGTGAGACCCATGTGTGTGTGGGCGAGATGTGTTGTGAGGCCTAGGTATATGCAGGCAGGATGTGTTGTGAGGCCCATATGTATGCAGGCAAGATGTGATGTGAGGCCCAGGTGTGTGTGGGTGGGATGTGATGTGGTATACAAAAGGGATGGTAGCACCATGATGTATGATGTTGGGTGAGAGTGGAATACCATTGGGAAAGTGGTGTGGGTTACCCTATCATCTATGTTCTTTACTTTATATTATAGTAAATGAATTTCATTACTTGGTGAGCATGCCTTGGTGAGGTTGGGATGGTTAGTATACCTTGTTAGGTTCTGTTTGGTTCTGCTGTTTTCTCACTAGGGCATTAGTATGCTTCTTTCACATGTACACGAGAGACTTTGGTTTTCCTACTGAGTATACCTATATGCTCACCCTACGCATATAAAACTATTTTTAGGTTTCTAGAGGGATTACGTGGACTGTGTTAGGTATTAGTAGCCCAGGACTTGGGGCAACTGTTGTGTCGCTGCTATTTCTTTAATTTTGGGTATTTACTTTGGTGACTTTATTGTTTTTTTTGTATCAGTTCTATTTATACAAGAATTGTGGTATGCTTTTTGGGTTTCCTTATACAATGACCCCTGATTCATACCTCTAGTATGCATTGGGTTGGCAACTATCACCAAGGGTGTACAATGATTATTACATGGGGTGGTATGGAAATAATGCCAGTTGACCTTGGTGCGTGACATAATCCTGGGAGATTGGCTAGGACATAGAATTTTAGGGCCCCCTGTGATCTAGTGAACATACATTGAGCTTATTGAATGACCAAGTGAGATGGACCTGCGTGTAGGGTAGAGACCTAGGAAATTTACATGAATCATAATGACTTTTTTTATTGTTTGAATTGGGTTATTGAAGTGAATAAAAAAAATAAATTAAATAAGTTAAAATGAATATTATAAAGAAAATCCATACTAGTAGGGATTAGAAAATCCTTGTTTGCCTTTCTTCTATAGCTCTTATTCATCGTGCGCATGTGCCTTAGGTAGTTGAGGTTCTACAGGCTGATCCGGTTGAGGAGGATGATCAATGCAGTGGATTCTATGTGCTTTATAGTGGTAGGATTTGGGGAAGTATGAGGGAAGTGTTTTAGATATGGAGACAAAGAGATGACTGGAGGAGCTCAAGATCACATTCATTTTGATATGGTCCCTGATGAAGTACTGGGCCCCTTTGGCATCCAGTCATATGTGAGGAGCTGAACATCAGTTGTGGATTTTATATCTAGGAGAGAAGAAGGAGGAATAATTTTTTGGGGTAGACTTCCAGAAGGAGTTTTAGGTAGAGTTCCGTTCATTGACCATGAAGGCAGTAAAGAGGCAAGAGCTTCCTTCTCTCCAGTTGGGGATCATGTCAATATTGGAGATGGGAATCAAGTTCAAGGAACTTATTTGTTTTTCCCTAAATCTATTTCCAGATGAGGAGTCTCATGAGAGATGTCTTGAGGAGGCACTATGTCCTTCTATCAAGTATGCAATTACTCCTTTTATGTTGCCAATGTATTTGGAGGTTCAGAAGAAGGAAAATGTGATAGAGAAGATACACTCATGAAGATGTATACTATGATAGGGGAGACAATAGGGTTATTCTAGGTGTAGAGTTGTTAGTGGAAGGCCTCAGGCACTAGTAACTTTGAGGTTTTGACCGGTAGGCAGTTGACCTCAGTAGCTTCCTTTCCAGCCATCCGGTGCTAGTGGGTTCTATGATTTTTCTGGGATCTTTATGCCAGTGTGTTATGGTTGTGGGGTTTGTGTCCATCACTAGAGAAAGTTCCCAATGGTTACCTGAGATCAGTTTGGTATAGGTGGATAGGTTCAGTGCTATACTTAGTAGTAGTTTCTAGGGATTCCATTTCAGCAGCAGGGGCATCCGGTTTTTGCTCCACCAAGGGGAGATGAAGAAGGTCGAGGCTGACCTCAGGATGTTCCTCGTGTTCATGGAACCTGACCTGAGCATGGTCATGGATGTTTTCATTAGAATAGAGGTATAAGATATGGGTATGGTCATTTTCATGTAGCGGAGGCAGTAGTTCTATAGTGGCCAGAGATCATCATAGGTACAATCAGTTTGTTTAATACCCTTATTTGTGCCTTGTTTAATTCAAGAGCCTTATACTCCTTTGTTGCAACTACTCTATCCCATAATTTGGGACTATATGTAGAGAGGCTCCCCTTACCCCTGGTGTTGACTATGCCATTTGGAGGCCATACTATCTTGTTTGATGTGTACTGGGAGTGTAGAATGATGATGGGGCCACATCAGTCACATGGGGATCTTTTCTTATTACAGATGAATCCATACAATGTTATTCTTGGAATCAACTTGTCTTATTCTATATGTTATGTTATCAAATGATTCTGTATAAGAGTCGTGTTTTCAGATGTGGATGGCCAGTGTGTGGTTTTCATTGGTGAGTGGAGTTTCAGATGGATATTTGGCGTTGGGAGCCCCTTCTTTCCTTGTTGGATGTGTTGTTAGTGGAATCAGTGGAAACAGTGATGGAAGATATTCCTAGGGTCATTGGGGAGTTCTTGGATGTTTTCCTTGAGGAGGTTGTGATAATACCCCCTCAACGTGATGTCGAGTTTGGGATAGACTTGTAGCCTAGTGCTTCTCCTATTTCGATGAATCCTTATCATATGGAAGCTTATGAGTTACTGGAGTTAATGATTCAGATAGATGATATAATACAGAATGGTTTTATCTATCCCAATGTGTCACCATGGGGTGATCTAGTATTGTTCTCAAAGAAGGAGGATGGTGGTATGAGGTTGTGTTAGACTACCAGAGGTTGAATCAGGTGATGGTCAAGAACCGTTACCCTCTTCCAAGAATAAACAACATTTTTGACCAGCTGAGAGTGGAGAGTTGGCTTTCTAATATCGACCTACAGCCTGGATATCACCATTTGATTATGAAGGAGACAAATATCCCTAATACTGCCTTCAGATGTAGGTATGGTCCCTTAGAGTTTGTAGTCATGAAATTTGGTGTTACAAACACACCATCTATGTTCATGGGGCTTATGAAATCTATGTTCCATGAGTTCTTGGATTGGTTCATCATCATATTAATTAATGATATCTTGATCTATTCAAAGTCAGGGGAAGAGCATACCAAGTATCTCCGATCTGTCTTGAATGTTCTTCGATGCCACTAGCTCTATGGAAAGTTATCCAAGTGTAATTTCTCAACACGAGAGGAGCATTTACTTGGGCATGTGGTGTCTAAGCAGGGTTTGTTAGTAGACTCATTAAAGGATAAAGTAGTTGTTTCTTAGGAAGAACTCAAGAATATGTTATAGGTTCACAGTTTCCTTAGACTCACAGGCTATTATTGGAGGTTTGTACCCAATTTCTATAGTGTTTCATCCCCATTGTTGTCTTTGACTAGGAAGGACCTAGGTTTTGTGTGGAGTTATTATTTCCATGCAACGTTCAGGTACCTGAAGGGGAAGTTAGTCATTGCTCCACTATTTTAGATACGAAAGAGGGTGTGCTTTTTGAGCTCTTCTTTTACACTTCACATATGGGATTGGGATGCATGTTGATGTATCGGTGAGTAGTGATCTCTTATGGGTTTAAAAAGTTACTTCCCCATGAGAGTAAATATGTCACCCATGATCTAGAGCTATTATATGTTGTGTTTTCACTAAATTTATGGTGGTATTATCTTACTGGGGATAAATTTGTGGTATTTATGAATCACAAGAGATTGGGGTATATCTTTTCCCAATGTGATTTGAACTTATAGAAACAGATGTGGATAGAGTTTCTTCAGGATTATGATTTTGAAATTTGGTACACCTTAGGAAAGGGGAATGTTGTAGCCAATTATTTGAGCATAAATTCACATAAGGATGTTTTCTGGGAATCTGGGTATGCTTATAGAGCAATGAAGGATTTGGTGACCTTTTACTTAAATGAAAGAGTGTATGGTGGCAGAGGTTGTTTGTTTTAGATGAGGGTGCAATCTTCTATGATGTAGCAAGTGGAATGGTCTTATTGGGGAGACTCAAAGGTAGAGTTGATGCATAATCATGTTGGCCATGATGATTCTTCGGAGGTATGGTCGAAGGAAAGTCAGAATCAGATGTTGTTTCATGGGAGGATACTTGTTATGGTGGAAATGCACAATGGATTACTTCATGGGTTTCATAGATCATCTTTGGTGGTACATCTAGGAATTTAAAAAATGTACCATAGAGTGAGGAATCAATTTTGGTGGCCCAGAATTAAATGGATAATGGAAGATTTTGTGGAAAATTACTTGGTTTTTCACCAAGTAAAGTATGAACATTGTGTTCCTGGTGGTTTGTTGCAGCACTTGAATTTTTTTGAGTGTAAATGGGATTCCATATCAATGGGTTTTGTTACAAGGTTACCCAGATCTTAGGGATGTTGTGCTGCTATCTGGTTGTTCATGGACTGATTGACAGAATCAACCAACTTCTTAGTGAATAAGGAGTTGGGCACAGTGGATAATTTGTCTAAGAGTTATGTGTAAGAGGTGGTGAGTTTTCATGGAGTTCCGAGGTCTATTATATCATATTAGGATGCATGTTTTACCTCATGATTCTGGAGGGTATTGCATCATGCTTTTGGAAATTAGTTATTCCTCAACACTTCTTTCCACCCTCAGAAAGATGGTAAAATAGAACAGACTATCCATATGTTGGAGGATATGTTGTAGGCATTCATCTTGGACTTTGGTGGATCTTGGGTACAACACCTACCTTTTGTAGAGTTTTTTTATAATAAAAGTTATCACTCTTCTATTTTCATGGACCCTTTTGAGGTTTTTTATGGGAGACTATGTTGTTCACCATTTTTCTGTACAAAGGATGGGGATATAGCTCTTCTTGTTCCTGATGTGGTGTAGAGCACGATAGAGAAAGTTTAGCTTGTTTGTGAGAGGATATGAAAGTAGATAATGGTTGACATAAGTCTTATACTGATTATAGAAGGAGGTCCTTGGATTTTGAGGTTGGGGACCATATGTTCTTGAAGGTTTCCCCTTGATGTGGGAAATGGAGGTTTGATAGTGGGAGCAAGCTTTCTCCTAGGTTTGTTGGGCCCTTTGAGGTGTTGGGGTGAGTTGGAGAGGTGGAGTATCAGTTAGTAATAACACAACAGTTGGAAAGTAACCATGATGTATTCCATGTCTCTCAACTTCATCTTTATCTTCAGATTGAATCCCATGTCATTGAATGAGTAGATTTGGATATCGGGGATGACATGACATTTGTGGAGCAGCCATTATAGATCAAGGATTGTCAGGAGAAGGTGTTGTATGAATGGACTATTTCTTTGATTCGTGTGCTGTAGAGGCATGGTGGCCAGGAAGAGAGTACTTGGGAGAAATATACATAGATTCAAGACCAGTACCCATAGTTCTTTTGAGTTTTTATTTGATCTATTTTTCTTTGTGATTTAATGTTTGGATCCTTTTGTTCTATGAGATGAGCCATCTTCCATGGGTTGTGATGTTTGTGGTGTGATGTGTGATAAAGTACTAACATATGAAAAGGGGAGGTCCATATTCCTAATCGAGATGCATTAATTGTGATGCAATTAAACCCATGCGGGTGAGTCAGTGCCACCCAGAGTGGATAATATCTTGACATGGAGGACAAAATTCTTTGATTTGTGTGTTTGGGGAAGTGTGGTTCATTGGTTGTAGCAGTTGCTGGTTTAGGATGTGTGGAGGTTGAGATGGTTGTGCAGTGGTTATGTTACAATGTGGTTGTGAGAGAGGATGTGAATTGTGGTTGTGGTGATGTGATTGTGTAGTGTGTTTTTGGTAGTTTGGTTTGGCATGCTTGGATGGTGGTGGAATTTGAGGTATGGTGAGATCCTTGAGAGGTATCTCATAGGTTGGTTGTTTAGAACCCTTTTTCTTCTGGGATTGGTTTTGGATTCTTGATGGTAAGAATAATTTTAGAGGTATCTAATGTAACTATCCATCCCTTATCGGATTTTTACTTTTCCAATTTTGGTTGTTGGAGGTGTTCAGAGGAGGCTTGGAGGGAATCTAGATAAGTTCAGTTGCTAAAATCTAGAATCAAGGAGATTACACATCGTGTATGTGGATTACAAGATGTGAAAGTAGGTTTCATGGATTTTCTAGGGAGGTTTCAGGACATTTACACATTTTACACACCGTTAAAGAGGGTTTCGTGATGCGTAATATTTTAGGGATTAAAAACAAATAATAAAATGAAGAGGAAACGTGTTTTTCCATTGAAATCAAACCCTGGTTATTTCATGAATTGAAAGGGGGTAACACATCATGCAATACCCTGATCCAGTGTAGTTTTAAATTTTTTTTCTGTCAAAAACTCATTTATTTGGCTATTATTTCTTCTTCCTCTCATTTTGGGTGAACCCTAGGTGTTCCTAGGTGTTCTTCAAGCCCTATTCCTTCCTCTTTGATCTGTTGATCTCGTTGGTTTTTTTCTGGCGATCTGTGGCCGATCTATGGCAATTTATCTTCTTATTCACCCGTTTTTTCTTTCTTTCTTCTCCAGAGGATCTACTGTAGTGGTGTTTATTTGGTTTGGGGTATTTTTGGGTTTTATTTTCACCACCTTTGGTGTGGTGTAGGTTGATCCACAGTTCCTTGTGGTGCAGTTGTGGTTTCTGGGTGGTTTCACCCTACGATGCACAACAAGTTTGAAAGCTTCTTTGAGGTAGGATTTTCCCTCATTTCTCCTTATTGTGTATCATACAGGAGGGTTTTTCTTTTGATTACCTATGATATATGGTTTTTATGGATTAATTAAAGATAAATAAATTGGTTAAGTTTAAATGGAAGGGTAACAAGGTCTATTTGCATGTTTTTACAGTTTTATTGTTATTTTGATGTGATGGATTGTATGGGATAAAAACCCCACTGAAAATTTTGGTCGTTGGTGGTTTTGTTTGTGATGTTTAACATGTATTGTGGAACCCTTGTTTTGGTTCTTATTTTGATATCACCCTATATTGAAATTAGTTAATTAATTATACTTGGATAATGAAATGGTTGCCTCAGTATTTTGTTTTGTGTGATAACACCCCAAAGAATTTAAGTGAAATATAATGAAATCTTGTATAAATATGAAAAATGATCTTGATGTGTTGTGAAATGTGTGGTTAGGTATTGTGGGGATGATGTTTTGTTTGGAAATTATTGTGGGGATAATGGTTTTTTTCCCATGCTTGTGGGTCCATGAGGGTATAATTTTTTTGTTCATTCTTGTGGGATAGTGATGTGATTGTTGTCTGGCCATACTTTTGGGGCAGTAATGCGACGTCATGTTTTTCTGGTTGTGAAATGTGGTTATGTTGTTCTAGGTGTCCAATTAGTGATGGAATAAATAAATTATCATTTAATAATGTTTAAATGGATCAGGTTGGTTGGTTAATGAGATGAAAGTGGTTAATGGAATATAATCATGGGTTGTGTGATCAAAGGTGGTTAATGATAAATAATGAAATTAATTGGTATTAAACGGAGAGGAAATATGAATCCTCTTATCAGGGCTTTTTACCTTATGAAATGACTATTGCAGATACTAATAAATCCATTTAGAGGTAGAAAAAAGTGATAGTGATGTGAGTTGGTTATAAACCCATAGGTTGGGTTTGTGTGATTTTCCCTATATATATTTATACATTGTAAATTATTGTGATTTATACACACACCCCACCCATGTAGATAAATATGTGTCGAACACCCGCATAACCATGTAGGTTTTTTTCCAATATTTAGTTAGGAGTATAGATGGATGGGTACCCTCACTTTTCCATTCTTTCTTCCAGGTGAGGTAGGTATTTCATATGATGTGATGGCCAAAAGTCTGTTAGTGCATTAAATGGAAGTTTTGGTATCCCATGTGTCTTTGGGATGAGTTGTGATGTGCTTTCCTCGGTGTCTTCAAGATGACTTGTGATGTGATTTCCTAGGTGTATTCTGGATGGGATGTGATATGAGGTGATGTGTTGTGAGGCCCATGTGTGTGTAGGTGGTATGTATTTTGAGGACCAAGTGTATGTGGGCGGGATGTTTTGTGAGGCCTAGGTGTGTGCAAGTAAGATGTGTTGTGGTATACATAAGGGATGAGAGCACCAGGACGTATGACATTGGGAGAGAGGGAATACTAGTGGGAAAGTGGTTTGGGGTACCCTATCACTGATTTTATTTACTTTATATTATATTACTTGACTTATGTTACTTGGTGAGCATGCCTTAGTAATGTTGGGATGGTTAGTATACTTTGATAGGTGATGTTTATTCTACTGTGTTCTCACAGGGGCATTAATATGCTTCTTTCACATGAACACAAGAGACTTTATTTTTTATACTGAGTATACCTATATTATCACCATACACATTTAAAACTATTTTCAAGTTTTCAAGAGGATTATGTGGACCATTCTGGGCATTACTAGCTCAGGCCTTGGGATAGTTATTGTGTCCCTACTTTAGCTTTACTTTTTTGGTATTTACTTTTGGAGACTTTTTTGTTTTTGTATCAGTTATATTTATACATGCATTATGAGATGGTTTTTGGGTTTCCTTATATATATATATATATATATATATATATATATATATATTTCTTGGAGTTTTTTTGGATGATTTATCTTATCTCCCAATATTTTTTTCTTATAAAAGGTAATGCCTCCCATCTTTTGAGATTTGTACACCCTTAGTGCTAGTCGCCAACCTGGGGCCTATTGGATGTGGGACTCGGGGGGTCATTATCTCTATTCTCTCATTATAGTATATTTGGAGGTAGGGGGTTGGGACACTACAACCATAAATAAATCCTCAATGATGAATACCTCTTTCCCTAAATGTGCACTGCAACCATACTATACCTAAATAGAGGCCTAGAAATCCATGAAGTTCGTGATAAAAACTTCCTCTACAAAATTACAGGAAAAACCCCATCTCATAGGTATGGATATATTTTTACCACCACCACCACCCCTGGTATCATCAAATTCACTATAGATATAGCATGTGATGGTAACAAAGTAGATCCCACCCCATCTCATAATGATTAGAGAATTTTTACTATTCCATCCTCCAAGAAAGTTGGTCTTCTACAGACTAGGGAGATTCAAAAGAAACACCCTTGTGATTTCTTATACTTAATGGCCCATTTTATTCACTAGGAGTGAATTCAATGATAATTTCTATGGAATATCTTAGGATCACCCTTCATAAATCGCTTCTTGGGGAACATTGTGGAGAAAAGTTAAAGACTCACAGAGGCTATAAGCCATGTTGGTCTATTAAGAAAATAGATAATAATGAGGATTTTGAATTTCCCCTCATAATATATTTAGAAGATGAAAAATACCCTAACAACACTAATGAAGTTAAGGGAATGATCCATGATGCACACTTCACCTTAAAATGTTTGGTTATCACCAAACCCATAGATAACTTGAAACATGGTACTGATGTGGAAGAGCATGAAGATAAAAAATCTTCTTGAAACATAGATCACATAAAAATTCCTAAATAGGGTATACACACCCAATATTATTGGAAGACTTAAGATAAATGATATCCTTGAAAAATTCATTTGTTGCTTACTTGGTGAGATTCAACCAAAGATAAAAGGAAAAACATTTCTCTATTCCACCCACCACTCGAAGAAGTTGATCCCCACTCCACTGAGGAGAAAAATGCACAATATAAAATTGTGTTGGATAAACTGAAGTAAGTTAATGTTGAATTACTTAGAGGCAATATTCCTATTGAGTGAAACTCCCATGTAGAGTAAAATATATCTCCTCTAGTGAATCACCATGAAAAAGAGAAAACTGCTCAACCAATGAGGGATGAATATAGTTACCTGAACAACCTAGGGTCTAGACAACCAATTTATCAATCACCAATAGACACAAATTATCAAGAATATCTTCCCTTGGGGGAGAAAACACAATTATTTCTAGAAAGATACCCCTGGCCAATTGAATCTGAATATCAATAAAAAATATAGGTAAGTTGGTAATATTATCCTTTTACCAATTCCTTTACTCAAGTGTCGATCCATGAGATAGTTTCACCAGAACTCCTTCACCCCATCAAGTCCCATACCATTCAAATATAATCCATGGAGTTGAAACATGCACCAGTATAAAAACATGACTCCTCCTCCACCCAAATTTGGGAAACCCACCTTCCCAATATTAAATTGTATGAGAGACTTGGAGTAGTATATCATGCACCTCTCATATCGATATTTCCCAATAATTAGAAAAATAAAGAAACAAGAAGCCATAAAACCATTAGTTTCATGAAAACTATAGAAGGTTCAATGTTTTTCATGTATAAAAACATACAATTTAGGTTTATCATGAATTGGTAAGATCTTTAACAATAGTTAATTTATCAATTAATCTCTACAACAACGAATACAACTACCCTTGACCTATCAAACTGCAATTAGTTTGAAAATTATAGGTTTTTAGACTTCATTACCTAGTGTAAAGGCTCAATTCCAAGAGAAACTCGTGATTTAAAGCCTCAACACTTGGTCTGTAAGTATGAAATCTTGAAGTATCTTTCTATATTTCTGACTAGGCTCACTATTTTCAATTACCTTCTTCTATATAATGAACTAAAGGAAATCACTTATTGAGAACCATTCTAAGGATTAAAGAGTTCAAAACTGAAGTTTCTATAGAAAATACATATCTTGAAAAGGCTATATTTATCGAATTCCATAGGGTAATTTATTTTATAGAAAAATATTAGGAAGCTGCCATATATGGGAACATCAGGAACTTATATATATATATATATATATATGTAAAGTTTGATGAAACTTATCTTCACTGATTGTTGGTAGATAGTAGTTATAGGATTAATATAATCATGATCTGAACCCTCAGGAAATTGGGATACAGTGAAGTTGACATATATCCTTATAACTTTACTTTCTAGGTATATGATAAGAGAAAACAAAGACCACATGGGAGAATCAAGTTTAGAACCCAATTCAGGGACCTTATCTCTTACTCTAAATTCTTAGCGGTCCATCAAGATATGGATTTCAATTCATTATTAAGAAGGCCATGGATTAATATGCATGTAGCAGTGTCCTCATTATATCATGAAGACCTAAAGTAATCAATCAATGGAGAAGTCAGGATACTTTATGGTTATAGTTTCCCATTTGAGTCCTAAGAATCATAGTATATAGATATATGATTCTAAAAAAGGGAAGGATGGCAGCTAATTATAGATAATAATATTTATATTACTACCCCTAATGGTTTGAGGATCACTCTTATCAATCCATGGAATGGACTCAGTGAATAATTTATATTTTACATCAACAAAATTGTAGTGATAATTCATGATCTAGGAAGTCATAAAGTCATACAATTCATGCTAGACAATGAATTGAGAAATATAATCAATTCACTCTTATATGATGGTCTGGAAGACTCCACTATTGATCCACTTATACCAATAGATAAGAATACCAAAAAACAATACATTTGAATTAATATTACCCCAGAGTGTGCCTACTATTATTTTGTTCTAACTGATATTCAGAGGACACATCCAAAGAAATTTGATTAGATAGATATGAGTTATGAAAGAAGGAGATGAGGAATGAGAAAATTTTCTCCTATTATCATGGTATTAGTTGCATCATATGAGCCCAACCACCCAGATCCATGCAATAATTATGAAAAGAATAATAATTCCCCCACATGATCTTCTAGAACTCAAGATTCTAGTCCATCTTCTGATCCCAATAGTGACTATTGGACAACCCTCAGGTTGTGTAGGATTTTTTGATGAGAAAGACTTTCCATGACATCTCCCCCCTTTTCAATGAAATATAAATGGGAAAACTAATCCAAACCAACCTAAGGGTTGTCCAAAAATATACCCTTTGATTTTATTAATAAGAAAGAATTTCCATTCCTATTTACGCCTGCCAAATAAGCATTGAAAAAATCACAAAAGAAGAAATACCTGAATATGGGTACTACTTTCCACAAAAAATAAAAGGAAATAGAAAGTAACCAAGACCTGTGGATTGCATGAGCCTCCAAGGGACTTGTGATTTCTTTACCATTTTAAGATCACGTAAAGACTCCACATGCAATGCATAACTTGTAGCTGATCCTCAAGATCCCCCTTCGATGAGTCTTCCTACTCTTATGAAGTATCTCCATACAATCGATGGCCACATGGTAAAGACCGAATGAGTCCCCCAAGGTCACATAGTTTTTCATTGGAAAGTTCCTGAAAAACAATCCAAAATTCCTTAAAAAATAGGAGGAAAATATTTAAAATGAAGAGGCCTCTTGCAATTGTAAAAGATCAAGCAACACATCACAAATGGGGAGGATAATTATCCTTAAATACATCTAGGACAACTTGTAAGACCCAAAATTCTTTGTAAAATAAAACAAAGGAAATAAAAGGGGAAGAGGAGGGAGCTACTTTCAGTCACTAAAAGACATGCGATGTTCCCTTGACATTCTACAAGACACCATGAGTTCCTACTAACATGTCCACCTCACCTTATAGAAGCCCATCAACATGTCACCCACATTATGCAAAAGGCGTTGGATGTGTCCAAGAAGCCGTGCACAATCCATTTGTCTCTTCAAGAATAAAATAAATGATTTTATCCATGAAATGATCGAAAAACCCCATATGACCCATATTGGTCATGCGACGCATCACCAAAAAATAAAGAAAATTTCATCAACAAAACCAATGAAAACTCACATAATCCATGAACTTTGTAAAATAAAATAAAAGGGATAAAAATGAAGGAGGTAAGATCTCTCATAGTCATAAAGCACTTTCGATGTGCTAAGGAAGTGCTCAGCATGGTATCATGAGACTCCCATAAAATCCAGGAAAGGCATCAAGCATCTTGTAGACACATCTCAATGGGATCCTTGATTTCATAGAAGGAATTTGGATATGTCAATATGAAAAAATGGAAGTCCTTTAGAATGCCTTCATGAGTCAACAAAGTCCCCATTAATTGGCCATAATCTAATAAAGGTAACGTTGATGAGAGGGACTCTTGGTCACCAAAAATCAGGAAGCAACCTCAGAATGATCTATGGTAATGACTCATGAAGACGCATGGTTTTAGAGCCCTTTGCCAACTTCATCTTGGATCTGCACTAGATATGCCACACAAACTGGTGAACAATTGGGGTGGACATCTCTACAAATTACCCCCTATCTGAAAGAAAGGGTTAAAATATTGAGCACAAAAGTTTGGATTTATACCCAATTACCAAATAAAATTTCATGGAGAAACCAATCATGTGATCAAAAAGTCTTCCATCAGGTAATTAATCACACCACAATTCACTATTTTATTTCACATTTACACCATTTTATTAAACTGATTTTATACTGTAAATTCCACATATAATATCAAATTTAAATTCATGTTTTATTAATTTATTTAATATTTATCATTGTTAAAAAGGGAAATTATACTTGTTTTGATATTTTCATTGTAGGTAGAGGTGATTTGAAGGCCCCAGAGATGACCTAGAAGGAAAATGGGCGAAACTACATGGAAGCCCAAGGAATCATCTCCACTGTTTTGTACATTACGATAAATAAATGCCTCCAAATGGGATGAAGTTTTTTTTATCTCTCCAAAACTCCATGGGATACAACTAATCTCAAGAAACCCAAGCCCAATTCGTTTATTTGGGGGCACATCCAAACCAATGTTTCCAATGGATAAAATCTACATGAATTTAAAAGTTAGGTTTGGTATTTTGATAATATCTCATAATAAATATGTCTAATGACATATAAATTTGAAATGGATATATTAAAGATGATGGAATACAACTATCCTCTTTTTTTCAAGTCATGATATGACCGTTTACTAGTCCAAAACTAAGATACACATGGTGTAACCAAAATTAGGTTCCCAAAACCACTTCCCACTTTTGTTATAAAAGAGAACCATGGGAAACCAATTTATAAGTTCAAACTAAAATAAAATATCAGCCATTTTGGAGTCTTAGAGGAGTTTCCTTCTCATTATATAAGTTTTATAGGCCCCTATTCTCATATGGGGATCAATAATGAAGAAGGAGTTCAACCCGAACTTCCTCCTCCTCTCGATGGAGGGTTAAATGGTGGGTGATCATTGTGTAGGAGATACACACTTGAAGAGGGATTTACAACCCATAAACATCTACTGGTTTGGTGTATATTACGGTTTTGAATTGTTCTCTTTGATGTATCTTACTTATTTTGATGCATTTAATTTAAACTCTTTTTATTTCATAACCGATCAGTGTGCAATTTTAAGTGTGATACTTGTGTTGTTCCAATTGGACAACATAAGACCTCTATTCATTCCCAAACATTTGATATTTCGGTGTTCCATAAAAATTGTTAATTCATGATAAGGGGTTGGAACTTGACTATATGATTTTTATGTTAAGGTTTAGTCCTATTTGAATTGTTTTAGGGGATGTGGGTACCCAAGATCATGGTTAACCCTAAATCAAAGGAGTACACCAAAACCTAATAATAAATTAATAAAAAGGAACTTTTTAAGTGCTATAGAATCTTAGAAATGATATCTTAATCATAAATTATTCTTCAAAATCCACTTGTTTTTAAACTATTAAACTCTTTAAATTAAGTCATTTTATTTTAAAACTATTTTTAAACCACCCCCCTTTTAGTAATTTTTATTAAAAATTCACACTAAAAACCACATATGACCTAGGGTATTCCCTATAATATAAATAAAATTTAAAAACATAATTGATTTTATATACCATGGCAATGTATTCAAATTTTGGCACTGTTTCCGGAGAGCGCTTTTGTTTTTAGTGTGTATTTTTTATAAAAGTATTGCATATTTTGTAATTATTTGTTCACTTTTTTCTTCCTTCATTTTTTAAGTTGAATTCTAAAATAATAATTTTTTTATTCCTTGTGTATTACTTGATATTAATCGGAAGAACTACTTCCATTTGAACATGAATCAGAGAGGATCTTATGTTATCGACACAAAGAAGCACCAAACAATCCATTGAAGGAGGACACACAAAACATCGACACACTTATCGATCCTTCCTCTTTTTCTTCTAGAACCAACATAAAAAATGAAATAAACTTGCATAACATGGCTAAAAATAACTAGAAAATAAAAGAACTACCCTCACCTAATGTTGAAATCCAACCCACTTACATTCAAATGCAAGGAAAGTCACCCAATTTTGAACTAAAATCTAGTCTAATTCACTTATTGCCAAAATTTCATGGACTTGTTGGATAATATCTACATAAGAACCTAAAATAATTTCACAATGTTTGTTCTTTATTAAAACCTAAATTTTTTGACGAAGAACAAGTAAAGATTAGGTTATTCCCTTTTTAATTTGAATACACTAAAAACGATTTTATATACAATGTTAATTCACCAATTAGAGGTTGGATGTACATGGAATTCCTTTTTCTTGAAAAATATTTACCAGACTCTCAAAATACAATAATAAGAAAATAAATATGCGGTATAAGACGATCATAAGAAGAAACAATTCATTAATAATAAGAGATATTTAAAATCATTTTTTCAAGTTTCTCACACTACAAAATAAGTGATTAACTTTTAATACAGTAATTGCGTGAAGGTTTAATTCCTATTGATTGAAACAAGATTGATTCTACTATTGGTGGTGTGTTAGTTGATAAAACTCCAATCTCTACAAGGACCCACATTGGGAACATGAAAAAAAAACACCAAACAATTCTGTTCAAGATCTAATATACCCATTCGAGGTGTCCATGAGGTGAAAAGTACTGAATTTGAGAAGGTGGAAACAAAGTACTAAGAGGTAAGTACCCTTCTTTGACAACTTTATCTTTCCCATGAGAAATACCAATATCCTCCTACCATCCATTGTGGTATATGTTATTCTAACACCCACTACTCTGAAAAATGTCCTTGATTAAGTGAAATGTCTAAGATTTGTGAGGCAATATTTCACGGTTTGGGTAAATCTACCTCAATTACCTCTCCCTTTCCAAAATCCTGCAATCTTACGTATGTTAGAGAATTTAGTGGGTTTGTTTCTCTGCGTTGATTCGCATACTGCTTCCCTGTGCCATCTGATCAACCCACGTATGTGTGTGGAGGTTGATGCATCAAGGCCACTAGTTGAGTCTGTGTGGATTGAAGCCGGCGAGGAGGTACGGTGTAAACAGCCAGTGGTCTTTGATCATTGGGTGGAGTTCTGCTCATCTTGCCGTCGTCTGGGTCACTCGGTCACCAACTGTAGGTGGGGTGTTCACTAGGGGAAGGATGCAGTGCAGGAGAGGAAAGAAGATGATGTGGAACAAGCCAATCAACTAGTGATCAATGTGGTGTAGAGTAAACCCATGGCCAAACAGGTGGAGGAACCCTATGTGCTGGGGGTGTTTGATCGGATCAAGGAGGGATTAAGGGATCGGGACATGGGTAAAATAGTGGAAAAGTGAATGGAAGAAACCTTTGTGCAGTTGCCTCAAGCTGAAGGTAAGAGTCTCTCTGTGAAGGATATTGTTTTTTGGATGGAAGGGGTGTCAAATGAACCCTATATCACTCCAAACCAGATTGCTTCTACGTCGGGGGTCAACACTCAACTTGAATACAAGGGTCTAGTCCAAGACGGTGTCCAGACCCATAACACTTTTTCATGTTTGGACACCAATGAGCTTGTATAGAAGGAGGGTAATGCTAAGGCCATTAAGGCTGCTTTGTATGCCGAGACTGTGCTTACTGGTCTAGGTCCTTCTAGTAAAGAGCACATTCAACAGACTGAGGTTATGAATAGATCAAGATCGAGGAGCGTGTCTCCAGCTATTAAGATGGATAATCACTTCGCTGGATTAGGGGTTGAAGGGTCTGATCAGGAGGATGATCTTCCCAGGGAGGATTATGATGAAGAGTCATCTGGTCAGGCTGCTGAATACAGTGATCCAAAATTCCATGATAAAGATCTCTATGTCCAACGGATGAGGAAGGGCCGGAAAGGCAGTAAGAAAGTACGAAGGGATTACTCATATTTACCTTTACCTATGGAAACTCGATCTACTAAAAAAGAAAAAGGAAAGAATAAGGGAAGCATTTCCAATTCTGCTGAAACATTGATTCATTTGGAGGAGGGGGGTTGTGGGGAAGCCTTCCTTTGGGGGGACCAGCATGTGGAAATTCATTTGGAATTGCTATTGCATTCCAAAGAAGATATGGAAGAAGAATATATGGTGATTAATGCCTCCACAGAGGATGCTGAGAAGATGATGGGAAGGACTATTCGGGTGGATACTAAAAGTGAATAGAGTGAGTGGATAGACAAACAGAATCTAATTTTAATAAGAGGTTTCAATGAAGAGAAGATCACACAAAGGGAATACATGAAAGTGTGGGACAAGATGGCGTCTCACTTTGAAGACCTGCTTGATGATGCACCAACAACACTAGTAACTTCCCTTTCCAGGAAACTTTTTAGGGATAAGGAGGCTAATAAGGTCATGTTTTATTTTAACAACTATGTTTTTTCCTTTAATGCATGTCCGAGATGAACTTGGGGTTTCTCACTTTTTCCATAAAAGTGTTTTTGATAATAAAAAACTTAATTTTCTATCAGTGAGGCAATATTTCCAGGACACCCCTATAACCAACCTTTTAAGAAAGATCCTTACTATCCACCCAACCTTGGGTGTAAATACAACCAAGACTATAGGAAATAGGGGTATTAAAAACAACCTAAACAACCATAGAACCAACCGGGGAAGAGTAATCATCCACCACCACCTAGAAATACTAAACCACCCCAAAGGACTTTACAACAACCCCCTAGAAACATGAGACAAGCCTAGAAGACATGATGAAAAAATGGATGACAACAATCTCTAATTCCAACAAACCACCCAAGCTTCCATAAAAGATCTAAAAACCTAATTATGACAACTAAAAAACTTTTTGGGGGGAAATCTAAAGTCATGGGTTGGGTAAACCACCCTCTCAACCACTAGTGAACCCTAGGGATAAGGGAAATGTCAGTTCTATCACCCTTAGGAGAGGGACACAACTTAAAATCCAAATAAACCCTCCATTAGAGTCATACCCTCCTAAGGAAACCACCATCTCAACCACTGAAAATGGTCCAAGATAAGAAAATAATTATCTTGAGAAAAAGACCACCAAAGGAAAGGGCGTGTCTATCGATGAGACTCATAGACTAACCATTCCTCTTCTATTTACCCAAAAGGACTCCTAACAAAGAAAACAAAAAGAAACTGAACTCAATAAATAAATCTTGAAAAATTATAAAAAAGTGCAGGTCAATATTCCATTGATTGATGTCATGAAGAAAATTCAATTATATGAAAAGTTTTTAAAGGATATGTGTACACATCAAAGATGAATTCATGGAAATTAAAAGGTGATCTTGGGGAGGAATGTATTTATATCAATAGATCAATCACTTCCTAAAAAATGAAATGATCTTGAAACATTATCGATTATATGCACCATAGGGGAGTATTCCTTTTCCAATTCCACGATTGATTTAGGCGCTTCTATAAATGTGATACCTCACACTATTTACTTTTCATTTTAGGTCAGTGTGATAATTCCCACTAGTATTTTTTTTCAATTTTAAAATCAGAGTACATCACACATTTATGGTGTGTTAGAGGATGTTCTTGTGAGGGTAAAAATTTTAATTTTTCCTACTGATTTTTATGTGTTAAAAATGGAATGTGATAGGATGAATGGACATGTACGGATTATGTTGGGGAGGACCTTCTTGAAAACCACCAAAACCATAATTAATTTCCACAATGGTACATTATCTATGGATTTTGGTGGTGACATTATCCACTTCAACAACCTTGATTCCATGAATCACCCTCAGAAGAACATTCCTCTCTCTCTGTTAATTCAATTGATGTACTCCCTTCCCCTAAAAAAACATCTTTTCTTTCCCTTGATCCCCTTTTTGAGTTTTCATCCTTGAATGAAATTCTAGGTAATGAATCATGCATTGATTGTTGTAGTGGTCTAGAAAAATGTCATGCATGTTTGTTAATTGATGAATTTTTGAACAATGAGGATCACATGAGCACATGAGCCTCATCCCAGTTGGTGTGGACTTCTTAAGTGCATCTAAGAGACACAGGATCAAATCCAGGTGGGGGATAATTTCCGGGGTACTGCACTGTAGCAGTATTATAGAAGGAACTGTAGCATGCCCAATTTGGTGCTGTAGCAGCCGGGAATATGCCCCCATTTGGGCCTTCGGGCCACCGATTTGGTCCCCGAGTCCTTTAAGGCCTTCAGGCCACCCAGGCCTTCGGGTCAGTAAGGCCTTCATGCCACATCAAGGCCTTCAGGCCACCTTAAAGTACAGATGCAAATCAGACAACCTACAAGGAACAAGCTTCAGAAGGAGGAGGAGCAAGGAGCTTTCACCATAGCAGAAGCTAAACAGATTGCAAGAATGAGAGGGTATGACACCTGCCATCGGGACAAGCCTGTGCATGCACGGGAAAGCCTATCCAAACAACCATGAAAAGGTGGAGAGCTGATTTCACGATGATAATGCTGGGGAGGAGCAGTTCCAAGTAGTTAGTCTCGGTTGTATGTAATGTTTGAATCCTATGGTAAATGAATTTTTCTAAGGCCTACGGGCTATGTAATGCTTACGCCTACGGGCCTTGTAAGGGTTCCACCTCACCCCTTGAAAGGTGTATTATCAAAAATCAATAAAAAATGAAGGCCTTAGGGCCATTGGAGGAGGAGGATCACATGACCATAGATGATACTACTTAGCTTGTAAAAGGCCATTCTTCATCTATGGATGATACTATTGAGAAATTAGATTAGATTTGTGACCTCTCAATTTCACACACACTCCCATAAATCCAAAATCCCCCTAAATTGGATCTTAATCAACAACATCAAGATTTAATATATTCTTATCTTGATAATGGAAATAGGTTGCCTATCATAATTGTTATTTCACTCCCTACTGAGCATGAATTGTGACTGCTTGAAATTTTGAGGGAGTATAAAAAGCTTTGGGATGGAAACTTTCTGACATTCTGGGTATTGGTCCATCAATTTTCAAACATCATATATTGTTAAATGATGTGTCTAAATTGGTGAGGTAGGAAAAATGTTGACTAAACCTAAACCTCATAGATGTTGTTAAAAAGGAGGTAACAATATTATTAGTTTCTGGAGTCATTTACCCCATCTCTAACAGCCAATGGGTCAGTCTTGTCCAAGTAGTTCCTAAAAAAACTAGTCTTATAGTAATTAAAAATGAAAATAATAAATTGATTCCAACTCGTGTGTAGAATAGTTGGATGATCTTCAAAGACTATCACCGACCAAACCTACACACTAGGAAGGACCATTTACCATTTCCATTCATTGACTGGATACTTGAGAGGCTAGCTGGGAAGTCCCACTACTATTTACTTGATGGTTATTCTGGATAGTTTGAAATCCATATTTCCCCCGAGTATCAAGAAAAAATGACCTTCACTTTCCCCTTTGGCACATTTTCATATATTAGGATTCCATTTGGTCTATGTAATGCTCCATGTACTTTCCAATGATGCATGGTTAGTATTTTTTCGGATTACTTGGAGAATTGTATAGAAGTTTTCAGGGATGATTTCACTATTTATGGCTCCCCCTTTGATGAAGGTTCGAGTTGTTTAGGTTATTTTCTACATCGTTTAATTGAAAAGAGTCTCATATTAAATTATAAGAAATTACATTTCACGGTGTAGCAAGGTATAGTATTGGGACATGTCATTTTGGGGATGGTATCCAAGTACATAAATCAAAAGTGAATGTCATTTATTCCCTACCATTCCCCAAAAATGTGCGGGATGTTCGGTCATTACTAGGTCATGATGGATTTTACCATTGTTTCATTAATGAATTTAATATTTCACTCCCCCTATCATACTTACTCCAAAAAGAAAAAGAAATTGTTTTTGATAAATAATGTGAGGAAGTTTTTAATAAATTGAAAAGGAGTCTCACATCACCCCTAATAATCCAACCACCTCGATAGGATTTACCATTTTATCTCATGTGTGATGCCTCTAACTATGAAGTTGGGGAAGTCTTATCACAAATGGTGGATCAATATCCACATGTCATTGCCTACGCCTCATGTACACTGGACACTGCCCAAGAAAACTACACCAAAATTGAAAAATAATTTTTTCCATTGTGTTTGCCTTGGATAAATTCAGATCATACCTTTTAGGGTCCAAAGTCATTGTATTCTCAGACCATGCAACCCTCCAGTATCTCCTTATGAAACTGGAAGCCAAACCACATATCATTCACTGTATTCTCCTCCTTCATGAATTCAAAATTGAAATTAGAGATAAAAATGGAGCAAAAGATGTGGGTATGACCATATCAATAGGATCATCACATCCTAAGACATTTACTCACCCCTTGTATTCCTATAAATGACATGTTTCTTGATTAAAACAATACCGAGTTAAAGATTTTATTCCTTGGTATTATGAAATTGTAAATTATTTGGTAGCATCTTGTATTTCTGCCGATTTCAATAAAAACCAAGTTTAATGTCTAAAACATGATTCTAGTTGTTACATTTGGGATGACCCCTACCTTTGGAACATATATAGTGATCAATTACTAAGGTGTCATGTTCTTGATAGCGAGTTTTAGTCTATCCTTAGGTTCTACCAAAATCTTGCTTGTGGAGACCACTTTGGTCCTCAATAGAACTACTCGCAATGTCCTCGATTCTAGTCTCTTTTGGCCAAAACTATTTTAGGATTCCCATGATTTATGTAAATATTGTTCTCAATGTCAAAGAATGGGAAATGTATCTAAAAGAAATTAAATTCCATAAAAAACCTTTCTCTTTAATGAAATTTTTGATGTTTGGGGAATAAACTTTATGAGACCATTCCCTAATTCATCGGGGAACTTGTACATTCTTCTAGTAGTGGATTATGTTTCAAAATGGGTAGAGGCATGATCCATAATGAATGATTATTCCAAGATAGTTGTGGAATTTTTGAGAACCCAAATTTTCTATAGGTTTGTATTACCTAGGTTCATTATCATTGACTAGGGTTCTAATTTCTACAACTGAATAATGAAATCACTTCTGTGTCGGTATGGGGTCGGGAATCGAGTGTCTTCTACTTATCACCCATAACCAATGGTCAAGTTGAGGTGTCTAATAAATAGGTAAAACAAATTCTTGAAAAAACAGTTCAACCCAATAGAAAATATTGGGGTCTTAGACTTGATGATTCATTATGGGCCTACGGTACTGCCTTCAAAACTCATATTGGAATGTCATCCTATCATCTTGTTTTTGTAAAGATTTGTCAACTCCCTATTGAGATAGAGCACCAGGCCTACTGAGCCATTAAAAAATTCAATTCTAGTCTTTCTGGTGCAAGTTATCAAAGGAATATATAGATTCAGGAGCTTAATGAAATGAGAAAATATTTATATGAGAACTCCTGGATTTATAAGGAGAGAACCAAGGCTTCCCACAACCACCTCAGCTTTCATTACCAGTTCCACATTGGGCAGAATGCCCTCCTTTTCAATTCAAGGATGAAGTTTCTTACAAGTAATCTTTGTTCTTGATGTTTTTTCCCATACAATATTACTAATGTTTATCCATTTGGTGTCGTTCAGGTAAAAAATGAAGAAATGAAGAAAACCTTCACTGTCAATGGGCAACGGGTTAAGTACTTTCACGAAGCCCTTCTAGAGTCCCTTATGTATGAAATCCATGCTCAATAAGCAATATATTAATGAAACTAACTAGGTTTTATCCTTCCATATAAAATTTTATTTTATTACAGTGATAAGACTGCATACTCTAGGTATGGGGGGATGGGTACATTCCTGGGTTAGGAATTTTCATCATCTTTCTTATTTTTCCTCTTTTTAGATTTTTGAATAGTATTGTTACTTCCCCCTCATTTTTTTCTAGAATTTTTCTTTTTTGTGCTCACTTTATCATGAAAAATTAGGCCCTCTTAATCGTGGAAGTTATTGAGAATGCATGATGAATTTATGTATTCCTTGTTGTTTTTACATTACAAAAAATTCTGATGAAATGTGCATTTTAGAAGGAATTCAATACTGTGGTGTGAATTTAAATTGAAATTTGTCTCTTTTATGATGATATAAATGGTTGTATCATTTTAAAACCTTTGATAATAATGGTACCCTCTATGTGAGTAGTTTAAGATAGAATTGTGTCACTTAATTTCTCGACACATCTTTTCACCCAACCATGAAGTGTGAAAATTTATTACTTAATAGAAGGTAAATATAATTTAGTTTAATTTTTCTCTACCTTACAAAATGATTTTTTCACACATTTATATTTTATACAATCTATTTTATTACTATACTAGATTGACTTATGCGTGTGTACCTGTTATTCGACTACTTTACACCCTAAAAAAACAAACAAATAATCATTTATTGGAGTGATGAAATGTAAGATACATGGGGATATCTAGGTTGGAATTTTATGATTTAAATTCTATGAATTCTTAAGTGAGTGGGTCTTGAAATTTTAGTTCAAAGTATAGAGTGAATGTTTGGTGGAGAGGATCATGTAAGCATACAAATTTTAAAAGAACTAATATTTACTCTATAGAAAGTGGAAAGAATAGAATAAAATGGTTTTCACAAGCACACATAGAGAATTAGTGACATAATTAACTTTTGAATTATTTTCTTTGATTGTTATCATGCATATATTGGATTATCATTACGATAAAATTTTTGAGATGCCTTTTTCCATGATCACTAAGAATAACTCATCAGTGTGATTTTTGGTTTGATCACATTTATAATAGGAATTAAATTTTCATTTAATGTTAAATCTTCTTGAATTTGATAATATCTCCATGAATTTTTTTTGGAAATGTGACTTTTCCCAAGAGTGAAAATGTTTAGGTGTGGGGGTGTGATTGCACCGCGATTCACTAAAAAAATTTCACCCTTACACCATTATATTAAACTAATTTTGTACTATAAATTCCAAATATAATATCAAATTTCACTTCATGTTTTATTAAATTATTTAATATTTATAACTTTTAAAATTATAAATTATAATTTGTTTCGATATTTTCATTATAGGTATGGGTGATTTGGAGGCCCTAGAGATGATCTAGAAGGAAAACATGCCAAACTGCATGGAAGCCCAAGGAATAATATCCACTATTTTGTAAATTGTGCTAAATCCAAATAGGCTATTTTTTTGTACTGATAAAGAAATCCATGGGAGACAACTCATATTAAGAAAAAAAACCCGATTCATTTATTAGGGGGCCCATCCGAACCCATCTGCTCAGGGTATAGAATTTTCCCGAATTCAAAAGTTAGGTTTGGTATTTGGGAAATATCTCCCAATAAAGATGCCTAATGGTTTTTTTTTTGAGATGGAGATATTAAAGAGGAAGGCCAACAACTATCCTCTTTTTTCCAAGTTTTGATATGGATGTTAACTAGTCCACAACTTAGATAAATGTGGTATAACTAAAAATAGATGGCCAAAACCACTTCCCATTTTCGATATAAAAGGGTACCATGGGAACCTCAGTTTTAAGTTTGAACTAGAAGAAAATATATTCCATTTTAAAGTCCGATAGGAGTCTTCCCATCATCATAGAAGTTCTGGAGGCCTTTATCTTCACAGGGGTATCACGAATGAATAAGTAGTTCCACCAGAGACTCCTCCTCCTATCGATGGAGGGCTAAATGGTGGGTGATCATTGCAAGGGAGATAAACATTTGAATAAGGAGTTAAAACCCATAATTACTTATTGGTTTGGTATATATTGTGGTTTTTAATTATTATCTAAGATGTATCTTACTTTTTTTGATGCATTTAATTGTAAATATTTTTATTTCATAATCGATCGATGTGTAATTTTAAGTGTGCAGCTTGTGTTGTTCTGATTAGACAACATAAGACTTATCTTCATTCCCAAATATTTAAGATTTTAGTGTTCCTTGACAAACCTTAATTCATGATAAGGGGATGGAACCTTACTATATGATTATTATGTCATGGTTTATCCCTATCTTCATCATTTTTGCAGTTGTGGGTACCCAAGATCTTGGTTAACCCTCAATAAAAGGATTACACCAAAACCTAATAATCAATTAAGAACAAGGAACTTTTCAAGTGGTGTAGTAACTTATAAATGATCACATAACCATCATTTATTATTCAAAACCCACTTGTTTTTAAACTTTTAAACTCTTTAAATTATGTCATTTTATTTTAAAATTGTTTTCAAACCACCCCCCTCTTTTAGTAATTTTTATTAATAATTCACACTGAAACCACAAAATATCCTTGATAGATGGCCTATGGTATTACCTATACTATAAAGAATCATTAAAAACATAATCCATTTGACATTTCATGACAACACATTCACTAATGTACCAACGAGTAGCCAAAGTAATCATGCACCTGGCATAAAGCACTTCATGTGATCATTCATATATCACATGAAGGATCTCTGGTAGGATACACGAAGAACAACCCATAAACCTTATAGATCATGTGAGACTCAAAATAAAATAAATTTTAATGAATCTAAGGAATTAAAAATATTATAACAAATATTAAAAGTGGAATACATAAAACAAAAACATGTTGCCGACCCTCGTGCGCTTTACGAGAATTGTCCAAGACACATGAAAAAACCAAGACATGTCACCCAGATCTTGAGATTCCCCTTCGAAATGATATTTGGATTATTATAAAGCTTCCATAAATATCATATCATATTAAATTCCACCTTTTTATTATATAACTTTACATAGCATTTTGTAAACATATGATCTTTTAAAGTTTAACGTCTTGTAAAAAAGGTACATAATACATGAAAATGTAAAACATTATTATATTCCACTTGAAAGGATTATTCAAGGTTCATAATAAGTATATTTATTTTATCTCATAACTTGGGTACATACATCAATGGAAAGGGTGAGAAGAAGTCCCTGTAAGGGAAATAAAGTGAAATAGTTTACTTGTGATCTTGAGAAATATTGATAAGAACTTGAAGAATATCAATATAGAATGAAAAATAGAACATGAAGCATATAATAAATAAAATAACTTGAATAATAACTTGGAAATGTGGCTACAATATTTAATTGAGTCATTAATAAGTATATCACCAAGGTTTATCACCGAGGTGTTATAAAAATTACCATGGTTATTCACCAAGGTATCATAAAACTTTTCATATCTAAAGATTACATTATTTACCCAATGCATTAGATAAATATCAAGGAACACCATTCATATTTTTTTAATAATGAATTCCAAATATATCTTAATAAAATATCTCATAAATAACCCATTAAGAATAAAAGAAACGAGTTTCATTTCAAAATCATGGTGCTTTAGAAAGTGCTTAAAAACAAGATCCTTTTGTCATTTTAAACCCACAAAAAGGAAGGTGGGTTTCATGTATGTTAATACTATAATTAGAGTAGATAATTTTTACATATATGTAAATACCCTAGGATAAGATATAAGTTTGGATATTCATAAAGAAAATAAAATAATTTCTTGATAAAAAGAGAGATTTTGAGATGAAAATCCGGCAGCATAACGGGTATGAAACATGATTTTAGAAAACATTAAAAAGAAAGGGGAAAAGGGTGTAAAATTCATAAATTAATCTTAATATAGTAAAGGTATAGAATAAAATGTATGGAAGAATATGGTATGAAAATTTTAAATACATACCACATAAAAAGGAAGCAAGAAAGAAAAAGAGAAGTTGAGAGTTCTCTTACCTTGAAGAGTGACTCCTAAAACTCAACGATTAGGACATTGGGGGCATGAGGACACCTTGTGATGAATACTTGGAAGTTAATAATATCATATATTCATTTATTATGGTTTTTTAATGATAGAAAATTAAGTAATGGGTGAGTATTTATAGAAAAAGTGATGGATTTTTTTATTAATTTCTAGGGACACCTCTATAGTGGTATTTGAAAAACCATGGGCTTGACCATGGTATTTTACCATGATATTGGAAACTTGGGACACCTATTATCATATTTTACTCCAAAATAGTCTACTATAATTATTACATCATTATTACTTCCTTAATAATGTCATTAAACATATCAAAAAACTCAAACTGTATTTTTACTATTCACAAAAAACTAAATATTTTATAAAATTCTAATAAATTCACCCTAACCTAATATCTATATCTGGAATTCAAAAATGAAATTTATTTTATTATAATAAATTTATAAATATGATAAATTTTACTTTCAACTATAAAAATACTTTTTTATTAAAATAATAGTGGATAGAAAATTCATAGTAAAATTTTTGACACTTAAAAAAATAAAATTATTTTATCATTTGTAATTAAATTAAAGTGTTTTGTTAATAATATTTAATTATAATAAAAAATATTAATAAAACCTTAGTTTAATATATTAATTTATATCTCTCATAAAAGTACAATTTTTATCTGAAAAATCAATTTATCAAATTCCATTTCCAATTTCAAGCAAAACTATTCTTAAAAAGAAAATGATGAAATAACAATTTTATTAAAAAAGGGATTAAAATTTAAGTGACTAAGGCCTTGACACATAACCAATTATAACACCAACATACGACCTAAGGTTAAGGTGTGCGATGGTGATAAACTCTTGGGGAGGCTCGAATAACAGTGCCAAAGTGGTAATTTTTACTAATTTGAACTTCTCCCATAGAATATTTCATTCAAGCATAACGTATTGAAGCTTAGTTTGGGTTTGATCAATAGAGAATACCATTGATGGTAACTCCTACCCAACCTCCAAAAAATGGGCTTTGTATATAACAATTCTACTGGATGAGGTCGTCAAATATTCTTTCTGCATTAATTAAGCATTATCATTTCTATTTATAATACCAATTTTAATCTTAAAAATTTTATTAATACTATTGTTTACAATGGTCATATTGACCAATGGTCATAATTGACCAATGATCATATAACAGTTGAAGCCCAAAGGTCACATTTCAATTATACTCAATTCATTATTAAAGGGAAATAGTTTTGTTGTGTAATAATATAACACACATTTTCAGGAAATAAATATCATTTAAAAATTTCTGGTCATTACATTATTCCCCTTTAAGAAATTTTGTCCATGAAATTTCAAATCGTTCTCTCAGTTGGGAAAAGGTGAGGGTAATTCTGCCTCATTATTTCCTCCAATTCCCACGTCACTTCTTCATACATGTGGTTCCTCTATAACACTTTGACGAGGTGGTTAGTCTTGTTACATAAAACCTTGTCCCCACAGTCCAAGATATCCACTAGATCTCATAAGAAAGATCATGTTCCAATTGTACCACCTTCTAATTCAGTATATGTGAAGGGTTAGGTATGTACTTTATCCAGAGAGATACATGGAAAAAATAATTAAATTGAGATAGATTTGGTGGAAGTGCTAGCTGATAGGCCACTGCTCTTATATGATCAAGGATTTCATAGGGGCCAATGCACCTAGGGTTAAGCTTACTTTTCTTCCCAAATCGCATGACTCTCTTCCATGGTGAAATTTTAAGAAATAATTTATCTCCAACATCAAACTCTAAGTCCCTTTAATGGTTTTTAGCATAGCTCCTTTTCCAACTCTGATTAGCCTTAATGTGTTGTTGGATGGCATAAACCTTTTCTATCATCTATTGAACAATATCAAGCACAAGAATATTTCTCTCATCAGCCTTATCCCAAAAAGTAGGAGTACTACATCACTTCCCATATAGAACTTCATAGGGATCCATTTGAATACTCAAATGGAAGCTGTTGTTTTATGAGAACTCAACTAATGGGATATGTTGATACTATGCACCTTTAAATTACATTGAGCATGTGATCAACATGTCATTGAGTGTTTGAATAGTTCTTTTAGTTCGGCCATCATTTTGAGGGTGATAGTCCATACTGTAATTCCATTCGATACCTAGATCATGTTTAAGAATTCTTGAGAATTTTGATATGAGCATTAGATCATGATCAGATACGATAAAAAGTGGAACTCCAGGCAGCCTTATCACTTCCTTTATGTATATCTTGGTGAGTTAGTCAAGAGATAAATCTTCCTGAATAGAGATAAAATGGGAAGTCTTGGTGAGGTGGTCCACTATAAACCATTTCTCATTGTTTCTTTTGGAATTTATCTCGAGACCAGTGAAAAAGTCCATAGTGATATTATCCCACTTCCATGATGGTATGGGTTGTGGTTGTAATACCCCTTTAGTAATTTGTCACTCTGCCTACACTTGTTGACACACCAGGCACCCTGTAGTGTATTTGAAAATCTACCTTTTCATGTTATCCTACCATTAATGATCATGAATGTCCCTATACCTAAATGGAAAAAAGGACTTCTATTTTTATTCATTTTTGATAATCCACATTTTAAGGGTTGAAGGGGAAACCTTATATATCCCATAGACTTTTTGACATTAAATTACCAGAAGGTCTTGAGGAAATCATTTAAACTATAACTACTTGGAACTGATCCTCCCCAGCATCTACATCATGAGGTTATCTCTTCACCTTCACATGGATGTTTTAATAGGCTTCTCGTGCATGAACACGCTAGTCTCGTTGGAAATTGTCATACCCTGTCATTCTTCCAAATACGTCAGATATACTCTGGAGAATGCACCTTTATTTGAATCTTTATATAGAGCCTTCTCCTTATAGATATTTCCTGGTCCATTTAATCACAATTTCTTGTGGCCTAAAGGTCTTGAGGTGGCTCGAGGTATTTGAGGTGGCCCGAAGGCCTTGAGGTAGCTCTAAAGCCTTACTGGACCAAAGGACTTATATGAAATTTCAGTACAAATTCTTTATTTCTAGAATAGATGTGACACATAGCCTTGTATGAAAATTTAGCACACCTTCTTGATTAATATTGAACTCAAGAGACATCCCATCCATCACAGCCTCAAACTTATTCTGCAATAAAGGATGATCTATTTGATATTTCTTAATCTTCTCAAGTAATGATGGTTGATAAATCATTTGGGATAGGGTTGATGATGTCCATTCCCTTACAATTACCATATCTAGTTTTACTAGGTCTTTAATCAAAGGATCTACTTAAATCCTCATCATTGATAGAAAAATAGATTCCTTACTACTTAATGCATCAACGAATTTGTTTTCTCTTCTAGGGTTATAATGAATTGAACAATCATAGTCTTTAAAAAGTTCCAAACATCTCCTTTATCTCATTTTCAATTATTTTTTCATGAAAATATACTTCAAAATTTTGTGGTCTGTGTATATATCACATTTCTACCCATAAAGATAGTGCCTACATATCTTCATAACAAAAACAACTATAGCTAGCTCTAGATTATGCGTAGAATAATTCTACTCATGAGCCTTTAACTATTTAGATTCATATGAAATACCCTTTTCATTTTTCATGAGGAAACACCCAATACATTTCAAAGATGAATCGCTAAAAACAAATAATCCATATACAATAGAGGGTAGAGTTAACACGATTGTAGTAACCAATATTTTCTTCAACTCCTGGAAAATTTCCTCACACTCCTTTGTCTAGATGAAGTTAACCCATTTTCGAGTTAACTTTGTTAGTGAATTATAAATTTGTGTAAAGTTTTTAAAAAAACTCATATAATATCCTACTAAACAAGGAAACTACAAATCATAGTTACTGTTGTAGGATAAGGCCATTCATCCACAACCTTTTTCTCTATAGGGTCAACTGAGATTCCTTCACTGGTTAAAATTTGTCCCAAGAAAGAAACTTGCTGTAATAGAAACTCACACTTGCTGAACTTTCCAAATAACATCTCCTTCCTCAGAGTCTTTAGAATCACCTTTATATGATCCTCATGTTCCTCATGAATTTCTGAATATATCAAAATATTGTCAATTAAAACTACCACAAAGTTATCTAGGTATTACTTAAAGACTCTATTCATCAAATCCATAAAAATCACTGGTGGATTAGTCAATCCAAAGGGAACAACAACAAAATCTAAATTCCCATATCTTTATTAGAATATGGTGTTTTTAATATCTTATTTATTCACCCTCAATATATGATAACCAAATCGAAGATAAATCTTGGATAATAATTGATCCCCACAAATCTGGTCAAATAAATCATCAATTATTGGAAGAGGGTACCTGTTCTTCATTATGATTATTTTAAGTTCTCTATAATCAATTCATAACCACATTGATCCTTCCTTCTTCTTCACAAAAAGAATAGGTGGTCCCAAAGGATACACACTTTACTGGATAAACTCCTTCTCCAAAAAATCTTGGAGTTTCTTCTTTAATTCCTCCATCTCCAAATTTTCTATTCTATACGAGGTTTTTGATATCATCTTGGAACTAGACATGAGTTCAATGGAGAAATCTAACTCTATTTCTAGGGGAGGTCTAGGTAACTCCTTAAGAAATATGTTAATATATTCCTAAATGATGGAAACATTTTCTATTCGTATACTTTCATCCCTTTCTTCATCTTCACCGATCAAATCCATAAATAAGGCTACAGGTGGTTCTTCTAGACAAAAATCAGGTTGAAATATCTCTCCTTTGAAAACAACTATATTTATTCCATTCAAGACTACTTATACTTCTTTTCTTCTAAATTTGTTCTTAGAATTATATGTTGATGTCCATTTCATCCCTAGTATAATGAAAAATTCCAACATGGGAATGCCTACTAGATTTGTGATGAGATTATTCCCACCAAAGTGAATAATAGTGTTTCTAAACACTATTTATGATTGTATAATCCCTCTTGGAGTCTAGACTGATAACTTTACTTCTAGAAGTTCAGGAATTGATTCTATATTCTTTAAAAACTTGAAGGGAACAAAGGATTGCATAGAACCTGAATTAAAAAAAGTACTTGCTGGCTCTCAGAGAAAAATGAGAATACTTGACACCACATTATTTTTAGCTTCAACTTTAGCTGTCATGATAGAACATGCACAACCTTTATCCCTTGGCCTATGATGAAATTGATGGCGATTCTCCTCTACTTACCTTAGATTTAGACAGTGATTGGAAAAGTACCCGAGATATTCACACTTGAATAATTGGAATTCAGGTAGGTACTGCACCATCTTCTATTTTTCATTTTTTTTAGAAGTTGAGGCTTCAATTTACTATGATAGTTCCAAGCGATATGGAAATCTCTTCAACAATTATAACACTTCCCACTACTGAGCAGGTAGTTCCCTGAATGATTCTTTACACATTTATTGCATGTGAAAAGTTGCACTTTCTTTCCTCTTATTCCTAGATCAAATTTCCTCCCTATGTTTAGCTCTATATATCTCTTCTTATCATTCAATTTGTGAGACCACTACGTCTCACCGAACTCTAGTTCGACCTTCATAGCACTTTGTAAAATTTCCTCATAGATTTCATAGCCTCATTTGGCTAAATTATTATGTAGATGAGGTATTAGTCCACCAAATAATCTATCAACATTCACCTTAGGATATATAAAAAAGTTAGAGGTATAATTGGAAAGTCATGTAAAGTTCATCTCATAACTTCCAACAAATTCATTATCCTTCTACTTCATTTCATGGAATTGTTGAAATAGTGGGTTCCCTTGACCCAACTATTAAGTTCTTTTGATTACCATATCGTGTATATAGTTATCCATACATGATGTCATCTTACCATTATAGTGTAGACATTTCTACGTCCACTATTTATATGGTAATTCCCAAAGATTAATTGTCGTATTGAAAGGTTATAGCAGTTACCAACCTATAATGAGAACCTCTAGATACTATGACATTAATCATAAATATATGTTCTATAGTCTAGATACATCTTACTGATTGGAAATAGTAGATGTTTGACTATCAGGTGCTGGGGGATCATAAGCATTGATACTTCTTCTTATGAAGTTTTCACTTAGTGATCTCTAGTAGTGAGATCATGAGGACTAACCCGTGAATAGGAACACCACATGTTTCGGGTGTCATTGGACGTTCCTGTCTATGATCATGTGTAATGGTCTTCTGACTTGAGATCATTACCAATGTATGTCATTTGATTACGTACTTTGATGCAATACAAAAACTATGGCGATGAAGTCGTGGAGAGGTAGTTTGTGTTGGGTGTGTCATTGGTGGCATGGAATTGGTTGAATGGTCAAGAAAGTATTTTTCACTTTCGGGTTATGAAATTAATATATCTTAGGCCATGTTGATATGGATGGAAGTACCTTTATAAGACCATGACCATGGAATTCGTGGGTAAATATGTCTACTTACATTAATAAACAATAAAGCAAAAAAGGGAGATGACACGAAAGTGTGTCATGCTTTATGAGATATTACAGACAAAGAGATTATATTACACAGTGCGTGTTCGTAGGTTGGTTGTCACTACTGTGGCAATATTTATCTTTTTATGGGCCATGATGGGTTGCTAGATCCCGCTCTTGGTCTGTGAATACTATTCATTTCTTTCGAGATAAGGGACTAGAGGGTCACACACAATAGCATATTCAATAATCTACCCTATTCAGTTGAATATGATTTTTGGATATGGTGGGCCCCACCACAGGGGTTTGGGATTTTTCCAAGGTTAAACGATCACCAATGCAATAAATAAATTCATATTATTCAAGTTTAGAATAATTATCACAAAATTTATTTATTAAATGTATTTACAAGTTTTAAGTAAATACATGGAAGAATATTAATTGACAAATATTAAATTATTCAAGGTTCAATTAATATTTATGGGAACAACGAGTTGAGTTAATGACTCAATTATTATCGTGAAATATATTTTAATATATTACAAGTGAGTGATAATAATATTTATGACTCAGATAAGTAGTCATAAAATGTCGTTGATAGTGAGTTAAGTATTCAGGGCCGATGAGGCTATACTCGGTATTTTAATTGAGCACTATAAATAGAAGAGGAAGGTCTTTTTCCAAACACTATTCATGGGGCTTCTCTCTCCTCTCCCCTCTCCCATGATCTAGAGATAGATTCTATGGATCCAAGGAGCTCAAATGGAGCTCTCTCTCAGGCATCGCTAGCGAAGCGATGTGGTGAGCGTTGAAGTGTTGAAGGTGTTGTCGGTATTCTGCGCTAGCACCCAGATTATGATGAAAATAATTCCCATAGATTTCGTGAAGCATGTGTGGACGATCTAGAGGAGTTCAATGTTAGATTCTTTGAGCAGCAATCTCCAACAACGAGCTGATGTCGTGCGCGAATTCGGAATTACACCAGGTATTTTTTACAGTTTATTTTATGCGTAAAATCCTTCACATGGGATCCTTGGCTTTGACCAAGATACCCTTAACTGACGTTGACAAGTTTACGTCGATCGTCGGTGGATTTTTTTTAAAAACCCACCTGTTTGGGGCTTTCACTGCCACTCGGTTCTAATAAGTGGTATCAAATGGACCACATGTCGTTTTTAAGAAAAGAAAAATTAAATTTGCATTAAGTTATAAAGAGGGAGTAGATACGGTCCCAACGCCACATACCATGTTTTAATCTGATACCAGATGACCATTCTGTGGTCATCCGAAATTTTACATTTGGATTAAAACCAATAGTTTAATAAGGTTCTAAATTGATGAACCATTTTTATCTAAATCAGTACAAACTGAAATAGTATTTTCCGGTGAGTACTATTAATTATTATTATTAAAATAATTTTATTATAATAATAATATTTCAATTATAATAATAATTTTTTTATTATAATATTATATTATAATGATATTTTATTATTATGATAATGTTTTAAATTTTCGTCTAAATGTAGAATTTAGAAAATTTTATTTAATGGTAGGGGAGACCTGCTTTGTAGGTCCCATGTGCAGGTTGTGAAAAAAAAATTAAGGAAGTGTGGGAGACCAACAAAGAAGGTCTCCGAAGACCATTTAAAAAAAGTATTGGTGGGGGGCCGACCTGGAATCCAGGTCACAAAGAAAAAAAGAAGGGGAGACCCGGTCAGGTCTCCCTCATGTAGCGCACCCAGGCCACCCGACACCTATGGCTCCGGCCAGACCCAGTAGTTTCGATCGTGCGGAACAGTAGGCCACTGCACCAGGGTTCCCCCTCCCCGCGGCGTCCTCCCACCAATCTCCACGCTGCACTGCAGCGGCCCCACGACCCTCCCTACCAGCAGGTGGCACCCCCTTCCTCACCGCACTTCAGCCAACTCGTGCTGGTCTCCCTCATACTCCCCGGGTCTCAATGCACCAAAATAGCCTCGTGGAACCGGTGCACACCAAAGCTACAACACACCAGGCCCATCCTTGCACCGGATTCAAACTCCATCTCTTCCGCGTGTGGGATCTGCCAACCTAGTTCTGGATTCACCAGCTATCCCTACCTCATGATGTGCCGTGCCGAGATCTTCTTAGACCGCCCGTGGATTGGCGCCCCACCCGCCGCGACAGCCCGCACCACACTGCTATCCCAGCGTCTCCTACCTTGGTCGCACCCCATCTATCTGGTGCTTAGAACGCTTCCCCTACCACCTCCGATCAAGTGCATGGTTTGGTGGAAGTGACTATTTTAGTGAGGTATTCCCCTACTCCTCCAAATAGATCAAACTGGCTCCGAAATGAGCACGGGTCTGTCCAGTTCAGTATGGAATTGGACAGACATGTCTGGCTCAGTTAGACCACCCTGCACGGGGTTGTTACAACCCGGACTAGGCCTAAGCGGGTTCACCCTGACCTGCACAGGGTCTGGCCAAAAGTTTCAGGGGCTCAGGTAATATTATTTTAATAAAAAATTAATTAAAACAATTAATTTAGTTAAAGTTGATAATTAAATTAATTTGATATTAAATTTTGGTTTTTGCCGCATAATTAATTTAAATGGGAGATTAATTAAATTAATTAATTAATTAAATTTCAGTTTTAAAATTAAATTAATAAATTGGGATCGAACGACGTAACTATTGAATTGAAAATAAGAGTAAAATTTTTAATTCAAAAAAATGACCTCAAGTATTATTTTAATACAAGTTTAATTTTTTATTCTGGATTTATTTAATATACGCGTGTTTAATGTGTATATGCTGGTCATGAGCCGTCGACCTACCAATGCATATCTGGTGTTTGTTTGTGTATTTAATTTATATATTTAATTATTGCATGCAATTTTGTAATAATTTTTTAATTAAATAAAAGATGATTTGCATGTCATCTCAATGTCATTATATGTATAAGGGCATGCACGTCCATTCTTAGAGTTGTAATTTTATACCCCAAGATCCCCTTTCCTGTGTGCGAGTACAGTTTTATAATGACAAGATGAGGTGTGACACACTACGCGCTAAGTGACGGTGATTCACCAGACAAGAGTTGCATTGGATGAGAAGACATTGATGTTCAAGTTGCAAGCCATGTGACTAAAGGTACTTACCCATAGGTTTTTTGTTGGTCTGTTATTCACTCAATGGATCAACCATTAGAATCGGCCCATGATTAGGTTTTTCATTTTATTTCTGCATGGTTTATTATTTTTTGAATGTGTAGTTATAGCGCGCTTACATAGTTTAATAATAAAAAAGCATGCAAAATAAAATGAACATGTGACGCGATGAAATTTCTATTTATGGCATGGTCATTTGTGAGTGTAATCACATAGTACATGCTTATAAAAATAGAAAAATGATTTCTTCCATCACGTTAAAAATAATAAAACCCTCAAATATATATTATGTCATAACCGCATTCCTTCATTTAAATTTAGACAAAACCGGTTGTTTGAGGTGTCGGTCATTCCATAGATGAAGGTGAATCTTACAATCAGGGAGTACTTATAATAATGATGGGTTGAATTAACTAAAATTGCAGTAAAGAAATAGCCATATCTAGCTTGTGGTAATTTTAGAGGCAAACATTGTGTAAATCATGTTCTGATTTTAGAAGCTTGGACTTCACTCAACAGATCAAGGAACCACAAGTTAAAGCGATCGGCCAGCCAAAATCCCACATAGAACCCTCTAAGCAGTGGCATAGCCATAACTTGTAGACTATGAGGGGTGGTTCTATGATCCTTGCCACTAGAATACTCTAACGATAGAGTATTCCGATTCTAGCACAGAGGGTTCCTAGAATCCGATAAAATAGTGGGAGACATTAAATTATTTAAGTAATTAATCAAAATGTCTAAACCGGTAATAGATAAAAGGCAATAATCTGCTAAAATTCATTGTGTAGAAAATGGAAAGATATACCACAAGTTTAAACTACTATAAATATCAGACAAATTAAATGTCCTCACTGACACGAGTATCCATGAATAGTACAGGCGCTTGCACATAGTACTATGATATAGGAAACTCAAGGTGCTAGTGTCCCTAACACTATTAAACTACCTCAAGAAGTGAGGGTGAAAATTGATTACAAGTGACTAATGTACAGAACATATGATGGTTATATCATTATGCTCTCATCAATGTCTGGTGTCAGTTGTGGTTGTTACACAAATACATGGATGATATAAACACGAAGTCTCATCTCTAGGATGTTTTCAAGGAGAAAGCGAATCAATGATATGAATAAGGCGATGTTACACCGATATGTGTAAATTAAAAAGATCGATAATGATCTTTAAACGGATCCCTTTCTAATATCAATTTTACCAGTTTACTCAAGTTTCTTTTTAAGTCACAAAATGAACAAGTATTGAGTTAACGCTTCATTACAAATTTAGGTAAGGTTCTCCAAGAGAATAAGAATAAAAGACAGTTAAGTTTTAATTCTTAAGATGAATAATTTAAAAGACAATGTGGAAAGGTCAAATGCATTTAATTACAATGACACATTCGCATTGTCCTTCAATTAATGAGGTATTAACAAAGGTTATTGCATTGCATATTATAAAATAAAACAATGGATGTTTAAAAGTAGTAAACTAATTTAAAGAAGCAAGTTTCCTATTCTACACCAGGCATATTCATCAATGTAATGTTTTCTTTTACTACTTGGGTATTTAATACTATATGCTTTTGACATATGTGTATACAGTTACCAAGTAAGTATAGAAACCTCATTGGAAGTTAGGTGTATTCTCTAAGTGGCTGCGAAAGGGTGATATCTAGGACAATGTTGAGAAGTACATGAATTCTTAATTTCCAAGTGATAGATTTGTGTTGAACTAATATTGAGTATAACCACAAACATTAATCTCATGTGTCCTTAAATGCAAGGAGACATTATTTCAGATTCTGGGATGAATGTTGTTTGGTAAACTCAATCACTAGTACAATAATACATGAATTATAGGCAATTAGTGATGAATATAAATGTAAGACTTATACCCAGTTGTGACAATATAATTATTTTTCAAGTAATACTAAAAGTGAACATCATTAATATAACAAGTATGGTATTTAAGCTTGACACAACTATAATCTTTTGGTATTATCGACGTCTTTAGTTTGGAAAAAGGATCCTTTAGAAATAAAGGTATGTCACAAAGCTTTTGGAAATAGTTCAACAAGTAAGCGTGAAATATCCCAAGTATAATATAGAGGTATATATGCTTCATAAGATTCCTTTAAGAAATTAAGGAATAATAAAGTGAAGTATTTGCATGGTCAGAACATATGAGTTACTTAAGGCTAGGATACCGAAGAATATCTCGACCAAGCATTCATAAATCATGATAATGTAGTGTGGAGTAATTCATAAACACACATTACCTTATCGACATCACAACATTGATGTTAATGAGGATGATTGATGATGAAGTATTACATATCAACTTTGATCAACAAACATGTAGCATGGAGCAATTTCTAAACGCATATCTTATACATCAAAATTTTGAGGTAAATAATATCAATGTTGCAACTTGCAGAAACTTTCATTATATTTCATGAAATGATTTGCAAATAACAACGATATATTACAACCATATTCCAACTATAATTAAAAAATGGATATCATACGAGTTATAGTATGATGTAAATCCATTAATTCATAAGGACATGTTTTTGGATTCAAATAGTTTGTTCGGATACAAACAAACTTCCATCAAGATAAACACATTGTGCATCTAAGGTACTTATACTAACGATTGCTTAGGATATTACATATATCCCTAAGATAGAAAAGTTGTAGTAAACTGATGGACTATATATCTATATAAGGGTGCACATCTCTATTAGAGATAGTGGGAGCTATATTGACTTGTGTTTAGTCAATGCTCAAGATGCACAAATAGTTGACATAGGAACTAGTTCCACAAGCGCATGTGGAATAGAGTATGTTCCAGAGAAACATACTATGTAGGAAGGATAAAACCATGGTGATGGTTTTTATATTCACCGTGGTCAGTGAACTGTTATTCAATATGAATAATATTTCTTACAAGTAAGCAGTACATGGAAATTAGCTAAAATTGATAAGACCAACTAAAATTCAATTAATGGATTCCATGTATCAAAGTGAAAAGGGGATAATTATTATGAATACTATGGTGGGTATTAAAGTGAAATGATACATGGATGGTACAAGTGTAGTACCAATAAGTATCTATTGGTTTAAACAGGTCGTTATGCCTAAATCTATTAGAATTTTACATATCATAGCTAAAATCCATGATCAAATTATTTAGCATTGGATGTCATGACCACCAATCATGGATGGTGTCTATACGACGCAACCAAAAAGGGATGGTCACTTCATAAAATGCTAATAAAGGTTTCAAGTTACTAAAATCCATTTTAGGATTAAAGTAAGCAATGTGATCATAGAATTTACATTTGAAAAAAATGATTGCCATGTGTCTATGAGAGGTTAGTGGGAGCACCAATGTTTTCCAAGCGAAAATATGTTCAGAAAAATATGGAAAATAGAGATTCGCCTCACAGTTAATTAAGACCAAAATGAAGTTTATTCTCTAGTTACTGACTTAAAGTAGCAACCTAAGTTCTAGGGAACAAGATCTACTGAAGTAGATCTATAGGTTGCTTGGTCCTAGTCAATCGTACATATAGTGACATTGTTTTGAAAAATACAAGTTGGAACAATTCAAGAGATGAATTGTTTCCTATGTCACATGGCATAATATCCCCATGTTGACATGTCTGTGACATAAGAAGAGATAAACATGGTGAATTACAATCCATACGTCGGTGCTATGGATCAATCACTCATTCCATAATATGTATAAGAACTGACATTTCCAAGGTATATTTTATAGTAGGTAAATATCTGTTATATCCAGGAGCACTGTAAGGGATGTAGTCAGAATTATCTAATTGTACTTAAGAAAGTACAAAAGGTATGTACCTAGTAAGTGGAGAAGAAAGGATACTAGTTTTCATGGATACAAACTAGTCTTCCATAGATCAAGAGATCTACTATTGTAGTTAGGCTATATGCGATGAGCAAGTCAAGATCATATAATCCAGTGGTAGCGATACCTACAAAGACCGAGTATGTTGCAACTTCTGAGGCAACTAAGAAGTAATTAAATGCAATGATTTTTTTCCAATTATTGGAATCACACCTAGTAAGAAAAGTATTATCATAATGTAAATTATGATATTTTTACTAGCCAATATGTCAAGTTTCGACAGTGGAAAAGTGGGATATACTCCGGATACCATCTCTTGAGAAGTTTTACTCAAGGAGACGAGGTTTCTATAGCAAAATAGCCATGCATCGGAACTGTGGCAGACCTTGTAGATAAAGAAATTACTCAGCAGAAACATGATGTTAATCATGTGAGTGGTTAACAAGTTTGGTTAGCAAGTTGGCTCTAGTGCAAGTGGGAGTGTTGAAATAGTGGGTGCCCTAGACCCAACTATTTAGTGCTTTTGATTACCATATTGTGTATATAGTTAGATATAATTGATGTCATCTTACCATTATAGTGTAGAATTTTCTATGTCTACTATTGAAATGGTAATGCCCAAATATTAATTGTCGTATCGAAAGGTTATAGCAGTTCCCAGGCTATAAAGAGAACTTCTAGATACTATGAAATTAATCTTAAATATATGTTCTATATTCTAGATACATATTACTGATTAGAAATAGTATATGTTTGGCTATCAGGTGTTGGGGGCTCATAAGCATTGAGACTTATTCTCATGAAGTTCGCACTTGGTGATCTCTAGTAGTGAGATCATGAGGACTGAACCATGAATAGAAACACCACATGTTTTAGGTGTCATTGTATTTTCCTATCTATAATCATGTGTAATGGTCTTATGAATTGAGATCATTACCAATGTATGTCATTTGATTACGTAATTTGATGCAAGATGAAAAACATGGAGATAAAGTCATGGAGAGGTAGTTTGTGTTGGGTGCGTCATTGGTGGCATGACATTGGTTGAATGGTCAAGAAAGGATTTGTCGCTTTCGAGTTATGGAAGTAATATATCTCAGGACATGTTGATATGGATGGAAGTACCTTTATAATACCATGGCCATGGAAGTCGAGGGTAGATCTATCCAGTTACATCAACAAACAATAAAGTGAGAAAAGGGCGCTGACACGAGAGTGCGTCCTGCTTTATGAGATATTAAAAAAAAGAGATTATATTACATAGTGCATGTTCGTAGGTTTGTTGTTGTTGCTGTGACAATCTTTATCTCTTCAGGGGCGATGATGGGTTGCTAGATCCCGCTCTTGGTCTGTGAATACTATTCATTTCTGTCGAGATAAGGGTATAGAGGGTCACACACAATAGCGTATTCAAGAATCTGCCATATTCAGTTGAATAAGATTTTTGGACATGGTGGGCCCCACCACTGGGGTCCGGGATTTTTCCAAGGTTAAACGATCAGCAATAAAATAAATAAATTTATATTATTCATGTTTAGAATAATGATAACTGAATTTATTTATTAAATGTATTTACGAGTTTTAAGTAAATACTTTGAAAAAAATTAATTGATGAATATTAAATTATTCAAGCTTCAATTAATATTTATGGGAACGACGAGTCAATATAATGACTCAATTATTATCATGTAATATATTAAAAGTGAGTGATAATAATATTTATGACTCAGATAAGTAGTCATAGAATGTCGTTGATAGTGCGTTAAGTATTCGAGGCCTATGAGGCTATTCCAGGTATTTTAATTGAGCATTATAAATAGAAGAGGATGGGATTTTTCCAAACACTATTCATAGGTATTCTCTCTCCTATCATCTCTCCCATGATCTAGAGAGAGATTATTTGGATCCAAAGAGCTTGGATGGACCTCTCTCTTAGGCATCGCTAGTGAAGTGATGTAGCGATCGTGGAATCGTTGAAGGTGTCGTTAGTATTTCATGCTAGCACCAGGATTACAATAAACAATGCTCCCAAAAATTTCTTGAAGTGTGTGTGGATGATCTAGAGGAGTTCGATGTCGGATTATTCGAGCAGCGATCACCAAGGACGAGCAGACGTCGTGCACGACTTCAGAATTAAACCAGGTATTTTTTATTGTTTATTTTTGTGTTTAAAATCCTTCACATGGGATCCTAGGCTTGGACTGGGCTACCCTTCACTGACATCGACAAGTTTACGTCGATCATCAGTGGAATTTTTTAAAAATCCCACCAGTTTGGGGCTTCCACTGCACGCCCGGTTCTGTAACGACCCAATGTTTTTCAATAGAATTTTCCTTCTCATAAGCATGTCATAAAATCACATGAAAGTACAACATAATGAACTACTAAGTGCTAAGTGACCTTTAAAAATAATATTTACACTTCTGTGTTTGGAATTTTGAAAATCTAGCATACACGATTGTAATCAGTAAGTTATTTGGAGTCCGATAAAAAAAACTTAGTTTTTGGTGAATAGTAACCTACCCTAATGAATAGTAACATAACCTTGTGAATAGTGATATACCCTAATGAATAGTATCCTCACTATGGTAGTATAAAAATAATATTCAAGTTGTAAGTACGATATACCTATATTTTAGAATTAGTTAATGAATGTTTTAAAACTGGTTTTGATAATAAATTATTATTTCATTTAAATATTAAAATAATCATATTTACAAATTATTTTTAAAAAATGGACTTCATTTTTGGATTCTACACATCAAAAAATGGTTAGGGTGAATTTTTTGGATTTTTCTGAAATAAATGAATTTTTGATGAATAGTAGAATCCGATAATTCACAATAAATGCTAAATAATGGATTAATTAAGTCATCGATGATTTTGTGATGATGTAAGACCACTTGGTTCAGGATCACATGATAAAATAACTATTATTGGTCATGTAATACTCACTATTCCTTGTCTTGTGAAGAATTAATAAATTAATGATTATAATATTATGAAATCCCTCCTCTCCTCCACTATAAAACCCCCCTTCACTCCCCATTTTCTTCACTTCTATCAAGACTTGTTCCTTGCCATTATTCTACCCAAATCTCTCCCCAAGGTCCTCCCCCATGTCCAAAATCTCTCAGCCTCCTAAAAATACCCAAACCTCTCCCCTAAAGAGGTTCTCAAAGGAGGAAGTCTCAAGAGGTAAATTCCTCTTCCCAATTCCTTCTTTTCTTTTAGGCTCTTTTCTTTTAATTTCTTTACTCACCTACCTTTAATTTAATAGTATGATAAATCTAGTAACATACATATACTGGAATTTTCTCATGCTAATGGTATATTTCATTATCTTCTATCCTTTCCCCACCCTTTTATTTGAAAGAAATGAAAGCACCGTTTGAGAAGTGCTAATTTAGCACATTCAAGGACAACCGTTTTTAAATTTCTATTATTATCTTTAATTATGGTCTTGAATCCATTTGTGTTATGGTTGAAACAGATTATTATATATGTAATATATACTATTTTTGGTTTTTTAATTCTTTTGTACAAATGGTATTAAGTTATAAAGAAAAACATGTTCTTTGTAATCAAATCCAACGATTAACAAAAACGGTTATCACTAAGGTTATATATATAATAATTCGACTTCACTCTAAGAAATCTAATTAAAATTAAAACCATGTAATCTCCTGTATGGGAAATAAATAATATAACTTCAATTCTGGACAACCACTTTAATCTTACTTATAATCCAAACTTGAATATAAGTGAATCGATCTTTTAAAGCCAAGTAAACAAATGAGCCCGAACAATGAAATTGAACCTTATAACTAATCAAAAAGGATTTGAATGGAGTAAAAAGGGTTATAATAAATAAATTACATATATAAGAGGTTATGGAATTATTAATTAATAAGCCTAAATTTTTTTATTCAGGTCTTTAATAACAAGTGGAGAACACCAACATATTTAAGGTAAGGGATTCTCTCCATTTCACTCTTAATCAAGATTGTCCTCTATGATATGTTTTTTTATGGGTAATCATAAATGGTGTGGTGTGTTTTTTCACCTCCACCATACTTTCCTCATGCTTTATAAGTGATGATAAACCCCTTCTCTCTCTCATCAATCCCTCTTGGGTACACCCGACACCATGCCGATAAAACTGTAACGAATTCTACCCGAACCTTCTTTGTTCTTTCGGGTTGCCTTATATTGATTTCAAAACGGCGTTATCTTATCTATTTATGTGATTATTATTAATTATGGTTAGTTCTACAAGATTCTTATATCAATACCCTTTCATCACTTTCTTTTGGGGATATACATATTTTTAAAATATTCCCTCCTTATAACTTTCCGATAAGCAAACCTATTTTAGGGGAACTTCCCAAATAGTTACCCAATTTCAAGAGCACTATATCTTCTATTGTAAGACATCATTTTATTTATAAAATCATTCTTTTATTATGAAAACCTTCTTGGTCAAATTCTAGTTTTATATAAATGATTTTCCTCTTTTCTATTTGAAAATCTCTATAGTATTTTCCTTAAAACCGGACAAAAATGTTTTAATGCTAATGTTTCTAAAATACATTTCTCATATGTTGTCACTTATGTTTGAAACCACTTAACATGTTATATTCCTATTTTAACCTATGAACATCCATGTATTTTCTAATTCTTTACTTATATGGACACTTTCATGATACACCCATTGGTTATGATTTATGTCATGATTATGGTACCCAATTCTTTCCATGGGTACCCTTATATTTATGTATGGTTGATTATGTATGATTGTATATGTGGTAAGAATATTTATGTGAAAATAATATTAATGAAAATTTTGAGATGGGTGTTCCCAGATAGCTCTCCAATGCATTGGGTAAAGTTGATTCTCTTGAGATGCGATGTGAAACGGGATAGGCGGTTAGCCTTGACCCATACTAAAATGGGAAACGAGATTGGCGGTTAGCCTTGAACCATACTAAAGAAATGTTTTATGATTATGCCACATTTATATGATTCCATGTTTATATGATCCCATGCTTATGTTAAATGATTGTATAAGTTTCATTCTTTGGATATCATTATGTCATGCCTCCTAACTCATGTACTTGAGATGTATCCTTATGTTCATTCCCTTACTGGGTTTTTTAGCTCATCCCTTTGTTCATGTGTTTTCCCAGGGTACCCTATACAGATGTAAGGGCTCAAAGGAAGTTAGGATCTCTTTATGGAGATTAAATAAAGAAGTATTTTTAGCCCCATGTTTTATGTTTTATGTACCTAGTCTTCCAAGACACTAGACTTAACAATCCTTGGTTTGTACTCTAATGATTACTTGTGCTTAAAATCATGAAATGTTATATGTAAAAGGTTCGGGTCACTATAGTTGGTATCAAAGGATGGTCTAGTTATTTTTAGAGATTAGGAATAGAGCACCTTAGTGAGAACCATAAGGATGAGACTAAGTATAAGAAAACATTATAGAATTTTGGTGAGTATTGAGTAAGTGGTTTATCAAGAAAACACATCCCTGTCTGGATATGAGTAGGTAGAGGCGGCTCTAGCATAGATGTATCTAAGGGTAAAACCTGAAAACACCACTTTGAGCTGGAATCGAACAAGAAATGGTGCACGACAACGAGCCTTGCTGCACTCTTAGTTATGACACTCCCAAGGGATATGCTTTGGTAGATTCACGAGCTTATTATAAACCATTATTAAGGTAAAAAAATAATCCCATAAGAATATAAGTTAAGAAATAGATTGAGAATAACCTGGATATAAACCTAGGGAATCACAAGTCAGGATATAATTTCTCTTTATAAGTTTATACTTTTATGTTCAAAGTTTTTTTTATGCTCAATAACTAAGTATTCAAGACCTCTAATTATACTTTATTTTTCTTAGTTAATGGAAGAAAATAGAAGAACACGTTCCAACAACCAATGTGATAGGCAATGTGATGATTACCCTAGTGATATGCCTGATATGATAGGAGCAGGTGCTCAAAACTTCATGACAGTACTTGCTCAGCTGGCCTCAGTTACGACTAATAACTTGAATTATGCAGAATTACCTCATCCTCCAAGGAATGAGCAAGTTTCCATAGAATCCTTCATGAGGAAAAGGCCTCCCATGTTTAGTGGGTCTTCTGATCCCCTCCTCACAGAACAATAGATTGACTCCATTGAAAAGATTTTCTCCATCCTCCAGTGCTCAGAAGAAGATAAAGTTGTACTGGTGGTCTATCGTTTTGATGAGGAAGATGATCAGTGGTGGACACTGATCAAGAATACAAAGTCCCAAGAGGAAATTGATTCCATAGATTGGGAGGAATTCAAGAAGATATATTTCAACAAATATTTTCCTCGAACGCTCCATCTCAAGATGGAAAGAGAGTTCCTCAGACTCAAGCAGAAGGAAGATGAGTCCATCAGGGCATATGAAGCGAACATTACAAGGCTTGCAAGGTACGCCTATGGATTTTTCATAAACACCGAAATCAAGGTGGATCGATTCTTTAGAGGACTAAATCCAATTCTATGAAAAGTTTTGGCGATTTGAGACTTCAAAATTTATAAGGAGATTGTCCATTGTGCCCTCAAAGTGGAAATAGAGATTGGAGACTCTCAGTGGACTCGTGGGCCTAGTGACAAGAAGCAGAAAATGGAGAACAACATGGGTGGTTCATAAAACAAATCCCATGATTAGAAGAAGCCACACTTTCCCCTTTGCAAAAATTGTGGGAAGAAGCATCTTGGTGACTATCTCAAGAGAACCAAGAATTGCTTCAAATACAGAAAGTTTGGTAATCTGGTCAAGAACTGCCGAAGGGATATGAAAAATCCAGCTAATGTTGAAGAAGAAAGGAAGGTTCAGATCAACACTCAGCCTGGAGTGTAGTGTTACAACTGCAAGGAGCTTGAGCATTATGCGAACAATTTCCCTAAGCTGCGGGTTGTTGGAGGCAATCAACAAAAACCTCCAAGGAAACAATGAAGGGATTATGCTATCACTACTGTAGAGGTGGATCATGATAATGAAGTCATACAAGGTACACTTCCTATTCACTCAAGAAGGGAAAAGTCTTATTTGATTCTGGTTCTATGCATTCCTTTATATCTTGTAAATTTTCTAGAACTATAGAATTGAAGCCCTGAAACCTCGAATTAGAGATATCTGTAAAAACACCAAGTGGTGCAATCATTGCAACCCAAGTGTTTGACTCTTCTCCTGTTGGTGTATATGGGAAGATTCTTCTGTAGAATCTTGTAATACTTCCCTTGGTTGAATTTGATGCTATAATGGGAATGGATTTGATCTCTTTATATAGAGCACATATCAACTGTCAGGAAAAAGAAAAATATCTTTTCATATTCCGAACCATCCCATGCTCCTCTATAAATGCAAGGAAGATCGTGAATCTCCTTTGAAAAATCCTTCAATGGTTTGGGTGTTGATTCCCTTTGAAGAAGCATACCTCACCCAAATGTTTGAGTCGAAGGAAAGTGCCAACCTTGAGGAAATTCCCATCGTGAGGGAATACAGTGATGTATTTCCTGAAGAGTTACCCGAAATTCCCCCAAATCATGAGGTAGAGTTCTTAATTGAACTCATACCTAGACCTACTCATATATCGAAGTGTCCCTATAGGATGGATCCTATCGAACTGGAGGAGTTAAAGAAGCAGCTGCAAGAGCATCTAGACAAAGGATTCATACGCCCTAGTGCATCACCTTGGGGTGATCCAATGCTCTTTATGAAGAAGAAGGATGGAAACATGCGGCTGTGTATCGATTATCAGGAACTCAAAAAGATCACCAAAAAGAAAAGGTATCCTATTCCAAGGATTGACAACTTGTTTGATCAGTTAAGAGTATCTCAATACTTCTCAAAGGTGGATCTTCATTCTGGATATCATCAGGTAAAGGTGAAGAAGGAAGATATTCAGAAGACTGCCTTCCGAAAAATGTATGGGCACTATGAGTTTTTGGTGATGCCCTGCAGACTTACTAATTCCCCTTAAATCTTCATGGATTTGATTAATATAGTCTTTAGACATTACCTTGAAATTTTTTTGGTAGTGTTTATTGATGATATTATCATATACTCCAAGAGAAAGGAGGAACATGAAGAACATCTAAGACTTGTGTTAGTGACATTAAGAAATGAGAAGTTTTACACCATGTATAGAAAGTGTGACTTTTGGACGAAGAAAGTCACGTTCTTGGGACATGTGATCACAAGTGAGGGAATTTATGTAGATCCTTCAAAAACAAAGGCGATTGAGGAATGGCCCAGGCCCTCTAGTGTCACAGAAATCCATAGTTTTCTTGGATTAGCTGGGTACTACCGACGTTTTGTGAGAAACTTCTCATGATTGTCAAGCCCGATAACTAAATTAACAAGGAAAGGGGTAAAGTATGTCTAGATGGAAGAATGTGAGGGAAGCTTCAAGGAGCTAAATAGAAGGATGATCACTGCACCTATACTCACACTACCGAAAAGTGGAGAATGTTTTGTGATATATAGTGATACTTTAAAGAAAGGCTTGGGTTGTGTACTCATGAAAAATGATAATGTGATAGCCTATGCCTCACGACAGTTGAAGATACTTGAGCAGAACTACCCAATGCATGATCTAGAGCTGGCAGCCATGATTGTTTCCTTGAAAATTTGGCGGCACTACCTTTATGGTGAAAAGTGTGACATATACACCGACCACAAGATCCTAAAGTATATATTCACACAAAAGGAGCTCAACATGCATAAAAGGAGATGGTTAGAGCTAATCAAAGATTACAATTACTCTATTCACTATCATCATGGAAAGGCAAACAAGGTAGCTGATGCTCTAAGTAGAAAAGATCCTGCTACTCTATCCATGCTGCGGATTGAGAAAGACCCTATCTTCTTGGATATGAAAAGAATGGATTTGGAAATCATAAGGGTAGAGGATACATCCTACCTTTCCCAAATGATTGTGCAACCATCCATCCAGGAGAATAATAAGAAAGAACAAAGGGATGATGTGGAGATACAAAATAGGGTGAATGTAGTAAAGGAAGGGAAGCTGCATGAGTTTCATATCGATAGTGATGGTGTGATTCAGTTTGTAATGCGAATTTGTGTGCCTTCATCACCCGGGATAAAGAAGAAGCTATTGGAAAATGCACATATCTCAACTTTCTCTATCCATCTTGGGAGTACCAAGATGTACCGTGATCTCCGAGAACACTTCTGGTGGGATAACATGAAGGAGATTGCAAAATATATATCAAGGTGCTTGGTATGTCATCAAGTTAAAGTTGAGTGAAAAAAGTCCAAAGGTATGATGCAGCCATTGCCTATACCCATGTGGAAATGAGAAAATGTTACTATGGAATTTGTGATGGGTCTCCCAAATACTTCTAAGGGAAATAATGCGATATGGGTAGTGGTTGACCGACTCACCAAGACTGCCCATTTTATCGCTATTCGGGAAGATATCTCACTTGAACAACTTGCAAAGATATATGTGAAGGAAGTGGTGAGACTGCATGGAGTTCCACTCTCGATTGTCTATGACCGTGATCCAATGTTCACATCTAAATTCTAGAGGAGTCTTCAACATGCTTTGAGTACTGAATTAAATTTCAGCATGACCTATCACCCTCAAACTGATGGCCAATATGAGCAAACTATTCAGACATTGGAAGACATGTTGAGAGCATGTTCAATGGAATTCAAAGGAGGATGGGACCAAAATTTTCCACTGGTTGAATTCTCCTACAAAAATAGTTTCCACTCGAGCATCCGAATGGCACCATATGAAGCCCTTTATGGGAAAAGTTGAACAACACCGGCGTGTTGGGATGAAGTCGTTGAGCATAAGCTGATAGGACCTGAAATGGTCGAAGAAATGGTGGAGAAGGTGAAAACCATTCAGGAGAATATAAAGGCAGCCCAAAGTTGATAGAAGAGTTATTTAGATTACCTTCAATGAGACCTTGAGTTCAAAGTTGGAGACATGGTATTTCTACGCATATCCCCATGGAAGAAGGTCATGAGGTTTGTGAAGAAAGAGAAGTTAAGTCCCAGGTACATCGACCCCTTTGAGATCCTTGACCGAGTCAGAGCTGTGGCCTATCGACTGACACTTCCACCTACCATGTCGAAAGTACATGATTTCTTTCACGTATCCCTCTTAAGGAAGCACATATCAGACCCATCACATGTACTCTCTTCAGAGGTGGTAGAGTTGGAGGATGATCTCTCTTACGAGGAGTATCTAGTGAAGATCTTGGATCGTAGAGACAAAGTTCTACGCAACACGACTACTCATCTGGTCAAGGTACTATGGAGAAACCATAAGTACGAAGAGGCAACATGGGAACTGGAGGAAGGCATAAAGGAAAAGTACCCACACCTTTTTTTGGCTTAGAATGTAAAATGAATTTTCGAGGGTAAAATTTTATAAGGGGGGAAGAATGTAATGACCCAATGTTTTTCAATCGAATTTCCCTTCTCATAAGTACGTCATAAAATCACATGAAAATACAACATAATGAACTACTATGTGATAAGTGACCTTTAAAAATAATTTTGACACTTCTGTGTTTGGAATTTCGAAAATCCGGCATACACGGTTGTAATCAGTAAGTTATTTGGAGTCCGATAAGAAAAACTTAACATTTGGTGAATAGTAATCTACCCTAATGAATAGTAACATACCCTTATGAATAGTGATATACCCTAATTAATAATATCCTCACCTATGGTAGTATAAAAATAATATTCAAGTTGGAAGTATGATATACCTATATTTTAGAATAAGTTAATGATTGTTTTAAAACTGGTTTGGATAATAAATTATTATTTTAATTAAATATTAAAATAATAATATTTAGAAAATTATTTTTAAAAAATGGACTTCATTTTTGGATTCTAAACATCGAAAAATAGTTAGGGTGAAGTTTTGGGATTTTTCTGAAATACTTGAATTTTTGATGAATAGTAGAATCCGATAATTCACAATAAATGCTAAATAATGGAATAATTGAGTCATTGATGATGTTCTGCTGATGTAATCCTACTTAGTTAGGGATAAAATGATAAAATCACTATTTTTGGTCATGTAATAATCACTATTCCTTGTCTTGTGAAGAATTAATAAATTAATGATTATAATATTATGAAATCCCTCCTCTCCTCTACTATAAAACCCCCCTTCACTCCCCCTTTTCTTCACTTCTCTAAAGCCTTGTGTCTTTCCATTATTCTACCAAAATCTCTCCCCAAGGTCCTCCCCCACATCCCAAAGCTCTCATCCTCCTCAAAATACCATAAAATCTCATTTAAAGAGGTTCTCAAAGGAGGAAGTCTCAAGAGGTAAATTCCTCTTCCCAATTCCTTCTTTTCTTTTAAACTCTTTTCTTTTGATTTCTTTCTTCACCTACCTTCTCAATAATAGTATGATAAATCCAGTAACATACATGTACTGGAATTTTTTCATTCTAATGGTATATTTCATTATCTTCTCTCTTTTCCCCACCCTTTTATTTGAAAGAAATAAAAGCACCGTTTGAGATGTGCTAATTTATCACATTCAAGGATAATGGTTTTTCAATTTCTATTATTATCTTTAATTCTGGTCATGAAACCATTTGTGTTATGGTTGAACTAGATTATTATATATGTAATATATCCTATTTTTGTTTCTGTAGCCCTTTTGTACAAATGGTATTGAGTTATAAAGAAAAACATGTTCTTTGTAATCAAATCCACCGATTAACAAAAAACGGTTATCACTAAGGTTATATATATATAATAATTTGACTTCACTCTAAGAAATATAATTAAAATTAAAACCATGTAATCTCCTGGATGTTAAATAAATAATATAACTTCAATTATGGACAACCACTTTCATCTTACTTATAATCCAAACTTGAATATAAGTGAACCGATCTTTTAAAGCCAAGAAAACAAACGAACCCGAACAATGAAATTGAACCTTATAACTAATCAAAAAGGATTTGAATGAACTAAAAAGGGTTATAATAAATAAATTAAATATATAATATATTATTTACTTATTAATTAATAATCCTAAATTTTTTTATTCAGGTCTTTAATAACAAGTGGAGAACACCAACAGATTTAAGGTAATGGATTCTCTCCATTTCACTCTTAATCAAGATTTTCCTCTATGCTATATTTTTTTATGGGTAATCATAAATGGTGTGGTATGTTTTTTAACCTCAAACATACTACCCTCATTCTGTATAAGTGATGATAAACCCCTTCTCTCTCTCAACAAGCTCTCTTGGGTACACCCGACACCACACCGATAAAACTGTAACGAATTCTACCCGAACCTTCTTTGTTCTTTCGGGTTGCCTTATATTGATTTCAAAATGGTGTTATCTTATCTATTTATTTGAATATTATGAATTCTGGTAAGTTCTAAAATATTCTTATATCAATACTCTTTCATCACTTTCTTTCGGGGATATACATGTTTTTAAAAGATTCCCTCCTTAGAACTTTCCGATAAGAAAACCTATTTTAGGGGAACTTCCCGAATGGTTACCCAATTTCAAGAGAACTATATACTATTTTGTAAGAAATAATTATATTTATTAAATCAGTCTTTTATTATGAAAAACTTCTTGGTCAAATTATGGTTTTATATAAATGATTGTCCTCTTTTCTATTTGAAAATATCTATAGTATTTTCCTTAAAACCGCAAAAAAATGTTTTAATGATAATGTTTCTAAAATAAATTTCTCATATGTTGTCACTTCTGTTTGACAACACTTACCATGTTATATGACTATTTTACCCTATGAACATCTAGGTATTTTCTAATTCTTTCTTTACATGGACACTTTCATGATACGCCCATTGGTTATGATTTATGTCATGATTGTGGTACCCAATTCTTTCCATGGATACCCTTATATTTATTTATGGTTGATTACGTATGATTGTATATGTGGTAATAATATTTATGTGGAAATAATATTCAAGAAAATTTTGAGATGGGTGCACCCAGATAGCACTCCAATACATTGGGTAAAGTTGAGTCTCATGAGATGCGATGTGAAACGGGATTTGCGGTTAGCCTTGACCCGTGCTAAAATGGGAAACGGGATTGGCAGTTATCCTTGACCCATACTAAAGAAATGTTTTTCAATTCTACCACATTTATATGATTCCATGTTTATATGATCCCATGCTTATGTTAAATGATTTTATAAGTTTTATGCTTTGGATATCATTATGTCATGCCTCTTAACTCATGTTCTTGAGATGTATCCTTATGTTCATTCCCTTAAATGGATTTTTAGATCATCTATTTGTTCATGTGTTTCCCCAAGGTTCCCTATGTAGATGTAAGGGCACAAAGAAAGTTAGAAGATCTTTATGAAGATTAAATAAAGAAGTGTTTTTTTAGCCCCATGTTTTATGTTTTATGTACCTAGTCTTCCAAGACACTAGACTTAACGATCCTTGGTTTGTACTCTAATGATTAATTGTGCTTAAAATCATGAAATGTTATATGTAAAAGGTTTGGGTCACTATAGGTTCCAACATGAATTACTTCTCCATTTTCATTCTCATCGAACGAGGGAAATAATTATTAAAGAAGAATCCCCTAAACTCTTCCCACACCATAGATTCAATCTACCCTCTTGGCCTAATTTTTTTAATCAGTTCCCACCACCGATAAACATCTTCATCTAAATGATACACAACTAGAGTGACTTTCTCTTATTCTGAACAATGAAGTACATAAAAGATCTTTTCTATAGAACTTATCCACTATTCCTCAATCAATGGGTCAGTAGATTCAATGAACATTGGTGGTTATTGATGCATAAAGGACTCAACATAAAGTTGTTCCATGCATGGTGAAACTATTCTCTCAACTTGATTCAACTTATTTCCCATAACTTAAGTTATTTGATTCATCATTTTCATAAAGGTTTCCATTCTATATTCCATCGAAAGTTCATCACCACATGGTCCATTGCGATCACTATTTACATGGTTCCTCCTATTTCCTGCCATTTTCTAAAAGAAGAAAACCTTAGTAAGAAACATGTTTCATTTAGTAATCTTATAATTCCAAGGGAATTTTTATGTCATATAACATCATTCTTAAACATGATATTCATTAAAAACAATTAAATTTTCTATAAATCCTTCATAATGATTCATAAAAAGCCTGTGATTAACCAAACATATCCCTAGATAATGTCAAACTAGGAGTGCAGTAAGGAGCACTATCATGCACCAGTTCCCATTTAAGTATAGATAAAAGTGGTGTTTTTAGGTTTTAACCCTAAATAAATATGTTCTAGAGCCACATCCACTTGTTCGTATCCAGATTAGGATTTATGTGTTCAGAAACCACTTACTTAATATTTCACCAAATTACCTGGAATTTTTCATATATTTAAACTTTTCTCTAGGTTTATTCATAAAATTTTCAAATCCTAATTTTAAAAAATAACTAAACCATACATTGATACCAACTATGGTATCCCACCTTATTATTACATAACTTTACATAGCATTTTACAAACATTGGATCTTTTAAAGTTTAGTGTCTTGAAAAAAGATACATAATACATGAAAATTTAAAAATGTTATTATATTCCACTTTAAAGGATTATTAAACGTTAATAATTAGTTAATTTATTTCATCTCATAACCTAGGGACATGTATAAATGGAAAGGGTGAGCAGAAGGCCCAATAAGGGAAAGCAAGTGAAATAATTTACATGTGATCTTGAGAAATATTGTTAAGAACTTGAAGAATATAAATATGGAATGAAAAAGAGACCATGAGGAATATCATAAATAAAAAAAACTTTAATAATAACTTTTAAATGTAGATAAAAAATATAATTGAGTCATTTATAACCATATCACCAAGGTTTATCACTGAGGTTTCAAAAACATTACCAAAGTTATTCACTAAGGTATTGTAAAACTTAGCATCTCCAGAGTTTAAATACTTTACCCAATGAATTGAAGTGATATCCAGGTGCAACCTTAATATGTATTAATTAATTTTAGGAACATATATCTTAATGAAAAATATCATAAATAACCCATGGATAATAAAAGAAATGGGATTCATTTCAAAATGATGGTGTTTTGGAAAGTTCTTAAAAAAGACCCTTTTGTCATTTTAAACCCATGAAAAAAGGAGGTGGGTTTCATGTATGTTAATACCAGAATTAAAATATATAATTTTTACATCTATTTAAATAACCCTAGATAATATAGAGGTTTGGGTATTCATAAAGAAAATAAAATATTTTCTTGATAAAAAGAGAGAAATTTTGAGATGAAAATCCGCCAACATAAAGGGTATGAAACATGTTTTTAGAAAACATTAGAAAAAGAGAGAAAAAGGGTATCCCATTAATAAATGAATCTTAATACAGTAAATGGATAGAATAAAATGGATTGAAGAATATGGTATGAAAATTTTAAATTCATACCACATAAAAAGGAAACACGATAGGAAAAGAGAAGTTGAGAGTTCCCTTACCTTGAAGAGTGACTCCTAAAACTCAAAGATCAGGAACTTTGGGGCTTGAGGACACCTTGGGAGGAATACTTGGGAGGTAATATTGTCATATATTTATTTATTATGATTTTGGAATGACTGTAAATTAAATAATAGGTGGGTATTTATAGAAAAAGTGAGGGAGTTTTTTATTAATTTCTAAAGACACACCAATAGTGGTATTTTCAAAATAGTGGGCTTTCCCATTGTATTTGACCATGGTATTGGCCAATTGGGACACCTATTATGATATTTTACTCCAAAAGTTGACCAAAATTTTTACATAATTATTAATTCATTAATGATTTCATTAAACATAGTGAGAAACTCAAACTGTATTTTTACTATTCACAAAAAACTAAAGTATTTTATAAAATTCTCATAAATCCACCATTACCTAACATTGATATTATGAATTCAAAAATGAAATTTATTTTATCATTATGAATATATAAATATTTTAAATTTAACTTTTAACTATAAAATACTTATTTATTAAAAATAATAGCGAATAGAAAATGCATAGTAAAATGCATAGTAAAATGCATAGTAAAATTTTGGAAACTTAAAAAAATAAAATTATTTTATGATTTGTAATTAAATTAAAGATATTTTATAATACCATTTAATTATAATAAATATTATTAATAAAATATTAGTTTAATATAGTAATTTATATCCCTCATAAAAGTACAATTTTGATCCTAAAAATCAATTTATCAAATTCCATTTTAAATTTTAAGCAAAACTATTCTTAAAACACTAATGAAGAAATAATAATTTTATTAAAACAATGGGATTAAAATTTAAGTGACTAAGGCCTTAAAATATAACCCATTATAACACCATAATATGACCTAAGGGTAAGGTGTGCGATGTTGATAGACTCTTGGTGCGTCTCAGATAACATTGCCCGTGTGGTAATTTCCACTAACTTAAACTTCTCCCGTTGGCGATTTCATTCAAGCTTAACATGTTGAATCTCGACTTGGGATTGGTCAAGAGTGAAGCCTAATAGTGCTACCCTTTTCCCATGCTCTAACAAATGGGCTTCATATGACAAGATTCTAATGGATGAGGCCATCAACTCTTCTTTCTTCATTAATTAACCATTGTCATTTATATTTATAATACCAACTATAATGTTAAAAATATTATTAAGAATATTGTTTCCAATGGTCATATTGTCCAATGGTCATTTAACAGTCGAAACCCAAAGGTCACATTTCAATTATATTCACTTAATTATTAAAGGGATATAGTTTTGTTGTGTAAAAATATAACACACATTTTTAAAAAACAAATATCTTTTAAAAATTTCAGGTCGTTATAGAGTGGGTCCTACTGTCCTCCCAGACATACCACATTAGTATAGAAAAAGTACCCATATAATTGTTTCCCAAGACTTGAATCATCTTTTAGAAACATCATTTGACTCATATAACGGTGCGTGATCATGTCATCCAAGTCTCGTGGCTGTTCCTGGCCATGTCAAGGTAGCTATTATGATGTATTTTGAGGGAGTCAGTAGTGACTCAGGACGCCCTCTATAAATGTTGGTTGATAATCACGATTCCCTCGATGGATGTCAACCTTGACATGCGACACCCTCTAATATAGGTCATACCGACTCTCATGATGACCATTAGATTCACCGCATGACTCACATAACGATACCTAATCATGTCATCCAAGTCTCACGAATGCATCCAGGCATGATAAAATAGCTCTTATGAGACCCTTTAGGTCATCTATCCAAGACCCACGATGCTCCCTAGGCATATCAACCAGGACTCATGATTCCCTCCAGGGATGTCATACAAAACATGTGACACTCTTTGGACAAGCCAGGTAGGTCATACGATGGCTTCTTGGATACACCTTTTAGGTCTTACGATGTCCTCAGGATGGGTCAAATGGGTCATGTGATACCCATTAGACAAGTGGAACAAGTCAATAGGTTATCCCAGGGATAGATAACCTTGTCTAACCTTGGTGTGTAATCCTCGACCAAATTGCAAGCCCTAATCAAGGGAACTACGACAACTCTGATTCATGCAATTACTAGGTTACATAGGAAACCTCATTGAGGTTCGAGCTCTATATCAAATCATCATTGTTCCATTATAATATGTAAGTCCCACATATATAAAGAAATGAAATTGATCATTTTCTATACCTTGTTTCTCACATCGATCAGATAACTCGTGGGCTTAGGTAGTTACAATAATCATATAATTTGCATTATAAGCCTCCACAAAGGCAAGGGAAACATCAGTGTGTAAGTTTCAACTAGTGGAATAATACGATATGCCCTAACCAATGTTAAACATCACTATGTAAGTCCTAATCAATTGAACAACAAGAACTCTAATTCCTGATATAACTAGGATATTTAGGATGTCTTCCTAAATATCCATGCTCAAATAAATATCCATATCGATGGAAACCCCATGTCTCCAATATTTCAAACATCAGGACCTAATCATTCCCATGGGATGATCAATCAATCTCATCCCTTGGTGGACTGGGAAATAAACTGTACCATGATGAATCTGATTCCTTCCATACTTAGGATACATAGTATGCCTTCTCAAGGCCTGATCTCTATATCAAACACGCCAAGGACTGTCCCAGTACACAAGTACCAAATATATATGCCTTAAGGATAATAATATATTCCCCATTATTTATCACACTGAGCATAGATCACGTGGGATTAGGGTGTCACATTGAAAACCTCCTTGGCATTATGAATATCCACTATCCAGGGCAATCCCAGTATGTAAGCCCTAATGAGTGGCATGATATGAAAACTCCTCATATAAAGGAATCTACTTTGAGCCCAGTCCTAAGGGTGTGATAAAACTATGATAACTATGATTCCTACCATAACCAAGATACATTAAACATATCATTGAGACCTGATATCAAATATTTGGTTTCTCAGTACCCACACATATGTCCTCTCTGCATGATGTTAAATAGTATGGGGTTAATGAACTACTTAGGTTTTGATTCCTATAATAATTAGGATACATAGAACTCCTCATAATGGATCAATCCCCTCTTTGGAATATAAATTACCTCCATGCGTTGTAGCATATTCTGAAGCATCTAGTTTTATGGATTCAACATATAAAGCAGTTATCCACCACTAGGTAAATGGATGGAGAACCTCGAATACATATAGATGGATTCATTAATGATATCTCACTTTCTTTTATTCATCAATGAGATTTACTTTATTTTTTTAAAAGGATAATTAACCTATAATCATTTTTTTAGGGAAACCGGCCCTATATCAGGATTAGGAAGAGATTCAAAAACATATCTTAAATCTATAATAGAGTCCCAAAGTAGGCAATAAATCTCCTCAAAAGGTCTTAATGAGTCCGACCTCTCATCCTCTCAACCAATGTGAGTACCCAAGATTCACTAGGCCTAAAAACCTAGATGACCTCTAGCCTTTGTAAAGTAGGTCTGTACCTTGCTACAGATGGGGGAACCATTGGTATTTTTTTTTGGGAAAAGTGAAAATGGTAGTCCTACTTTCAGGTTTGTGCAGAACATATCCCCCCACAATCAAACCATCAAGTAAAACTCATTCCATTCCTTAAAACCTGATGAAATAAAAATGGAAATCCTGATTTGAATATCTCTAATAACAAAACAATTGGTTATTGTCCATTGGTCCATTCTATTTACCCCCATACGCAAACAAAAATGGAGACTGATATGAACTCTCAAATAAAAGAAATATCAATGAATCATGCATCATACACTTTGTTTTGAAAAACATATATAAAAAAAGTAATAAGATCAGTATGATCTTACAAATGATCCTCTGTAACTAGGGTTCTCATATGTCCATCATCATTTTGAAAAGTCCAAATGAGAGATATGGATGAATTGGGAATAAAATAACAATTGAGTTAACCATGCATATATGATTGAGCATACTATGACTATGACACTGCACTAATTGGTAACCTTATTCTTTTTCATTTTTGTAATTATAGATACTTATCCAAACATCCCAATTTGAGATAATGTCTTCATCATCCACCATTCACTCTGGTAAATCATCTGTGACTGCAACCCCTATGGGTCACAAAGCGACTTCACCTTCTCAACAAATCCAATGATAGGTGGGAAAAAAGATGGTCTAAGAGTACCACCGATATGGTATAATATAGACCATGGAATCTTCATATGAAGTTCTACAAGAACAAAAACCAGTGAGTTTACATCGTATGGGAAAAGTTACATCTAAGCCAGTGTCCCTCGTCGCCACAACCAACAGCTTCGAGAGCTTATCCCTAGAGCGCGACAACCACCATCTTCCATATTTGATGAAGGTGGACCAAGAATCCAAAAACAGCTCCCTTCTGGTCCAAGAATTTCCTAGGAGGGATCCTTCTAATCACCATCACCAACACCATCCCGCTGGTACCCACTAGTTTCCTATAGAAGGTACCAACCGATACTTTTTCACCTATGAAGGCCATGTACGAGAAACAAGGAAGGATCATCAAGTGAGGAAGGCAATGGATATCCAGGATAGGTCTCATATCCCCACTCTTGACAATAATAAATGCCAGTATATTCAGACAGAAACCAGTAAACAGGCTCATATCCTTGCTCGTTTGGAAAAAGTCTACAGGCATATTCTCACAACAAGCATGGGAGAGCCTTATATTCCTACCCCCATACAAGAATCACATCAGAATATTCTGGTGGCACATGGAGGATAGATGTGGAAACATATCCACACTTCAATAAAAGAAATATTCCAATATATAATGGAGGTGGAAAATATGTAGGCTTATATTCCTGCACACACATTGCTAAAATGACAATATATTTTATAAATAGATTAAGAACTCCACTGAAATATCCCATCCCTTTTATAGATATATGGACATACCCATACTCCTATCCCTATAGCCAGGATAGCTCAAAACTTTGATCATCACAAAAAATTGGCTGTATAAGAGCATGCACACATTATTACTCTGAACCAGGAAAATTATTGGCATATTCCTATAAAGGGAGAGGAATATAAATGGGACTATATTCCCATTACAATTGGGACTCACTTGGTGAGAGTGGAACATGTATTGAGATAAGGGAATATGCCTGTCGAATAAGTCTGAAGACATATTCCAAAGGCCCAGGATCAGGATCATATCTCCGTTCTGGCTAGGTCTCACAATGTGAGAGGGGCACACACCTTGGTACAAGCTCATATTCCTATCAAAGAAGTCAAACATCATACTAAAAAGGACTAGGATCAGTCATATATCCCTGTTCTGGCTAGGGATAACCAAGTGAGAATGAAATAAGCCTCAAGACATGCTCACATTCCTATCAGTGAATCTGCATGGAATATTCTAGTAGATCATGAAATCTAGATGCATATTCCTACTTCCATCGAAGAATGACTACGCTAACATCATTCTAAGAAAATACAGGAAGAGGATATATTACTTCTCTCATTATGAATGTCCTTTATCACATTTCGACGGGGAATTTATATTCGGATCTGGCTCATATTCTTGATCTAATTGGGTCCCCCAAGTGAGAGCGACACACACCTCAAGGCATGCTCATATTCTTGCCAAGATAGACTAGAGATATATTCCAAAGTCTTAGGATCAAGATCATATTATCATCTTGACTGAGGATCAATAAGTGATAATGAAACATGCCTTGGGACAGACTCATGTTCCTGTAAAAAATGAGACAACTCATCAACATATTTTGACAGCTTCTTAGTAGTAGGATCAAACACCCGCAGCACCAGATGGTTACATACAAGTTCTGACAATCATCATACAGTAGGATCATACCCTTGAACAATCCCAAAAATAATGTAGGTATATTAAAACCACAATTAAAAACATGGAATATGTTCTTAATCTTCCCAGTTCTAGTTTCATCGAGGTCTTTTGAGACACATTCTCAACACCAAAAGGGTCCGTCAACTATTCTATCAAAACAGAAGCAGAAGGCATTCATTACCATGATAGTCATCCTCATGGTAGTGTGGGTATGAATTGTAGGTACTATACTCCTAACATTCACTATGGTCAACCTCCTCATGGAAATATATCCCATGGATAAGGAAATACTCCCCTTACCCTATCACCTCTATACAGAGAGGTGACCCAAGCACCAACACCTTCATATAGAGAGGTGCTTGAAACATCGGGGTCAACGATATAAAGTTCCCCATAAACCTCTAGTAACACTTTTATCTCATCAGTAGGTGACCTGCAGAATCATATTATATGGTATGACCATATGGATTCATGTAACTCTAATGAATAGGAGGCCGACATTGGAATATGGAGATAATTAGTCAGAAAAAACCTCCCTATCATGTTCTTTCCCCTCGCAACTTCGAGCTATGAGACCCCAGATGAGATAGAAAAGGAGTGAATTCCATATCTACTCCAAAATATATGGGATAATCATCATAAGTTGAAGTATAGACACCTAAATTATCCATGGTATGATGGTCACATTTAGAACATCATAATACTCTATTATTAGCTAGACCTAGCTACTATCTCTATAACCTGATATCCAAAACTGGAAAATCACACTGCAAATCTGTAACACACTTGCCGCCATTGAATAAAAAATCTTCAGAAGATGATCTCTAAATCCATGTCATTAATTCATATCCTAGGATGGTGATAGTATAGAGCATTACACTTTTCTTCTCCCTTAGAATAGAATAACCCCTCAAATACGACATCCTGCAATGTTATAGCCTCTAGAGAGATCAGGGGATCGGGTAATGATCCCACCTGTTGGTCACTACAATGGAATGACTATACTCTAATAGTGACCATACATTATATATATAGAGAGAAGATATCCAACAATAGGAATTAATTTCGAACACAAAGAATGGAGTTTCAATCACTTAGAAAACTTCCCAGAACAAATGGTTCTCATCATGGGCTGTCATCATACCCATATCCTACGAGAGAAAAACCATGAAACATTAAATGGTACATTATTTAAGCTTTAATATAATCCATCCAAGAGTAGACCCAAAATTCCAGGCCAGGAGAATATTCATCATTGCCTCCACCTATCGGATCATCAATTCCAGAGAGGTTTTGGGACACATCGACAAAAGCTGCAAGAAAACCCCATCCCACTGAACTAGAGGCATTTATTTATCAATCATCATCAACAAGTTTATCATCCCCTGAGAGGAACCTGGAGAGATCAGTGGTGATTCCAGATCAACCCCACTCTACTGGGCTAGGGGAATTTTTACCAACATGTTCATTCTAGGGGTCGTTATATCCCCGAATGGAGCCATTAAATCCTCAACAACTAGAATAATAAATTCCAATTGTGCCTCCTAATGACCCCCACCCCATAAGGCTATGTGAATTTTCATCATCATAATCACCATAGTGGGAATATGTCTTCTCCAATGTAACACCCCAAGCTTCTACGGTACACTTCTCTTTGAATAATGTGATAGCGTGTGTTGTACGCAACACCGAGTTCTAACACACCATAACCAATCAAACTAGCCGTTATGAATAGTAATACCTAATTTTTGAAATTATATATATTTTATATTTCAAAATGGACTTCATTTTTGGATTCGGAATATCGAATTTAGCCTAAGGTGAAATTTTGGTACTTTTCGGATAACTTTAATATTTTGATGAATAGTGAAAATTACTAAATTTTAATTAAAAAAAACTTTTTTAATCAAAATAATTAATAGTGATAAATTATGAATTTGAGTGGTTTTAAAGTATATTTAGAATATATTTTTACCATTTAATATAATTTTGGTCATTGGACACAATTTTACAATTAAACCGAACATAAACAAGTGTCAATCTTTTGATAGTTATTATCTCTTAAAAACACGCTTTTTGTTTTGACAACGGGAATTAATTTTAAATTAATTTCTGCCACTTCTGTGTTTTGAATTTAGAAAAATGGATTCCATATTTGGAATCAGGATGTCAAAATTGTGTAAATAGGTAACATTTATTTCTAGACATTTTGAATAATTACTGCGGTAAATATTTTATTTACCATGGTTAAGGGTAAATCTGGTAAATAAGGGTTAAAAAATAATATTATAATAATACTAAATTACCCTAAAACGTGTCCTAGCCTTATTGGTTGATACAAGTTCGACCATAGGCATCTTTGGGTCGATTTTGGGACCCCATGGTACCACTTGTAGGTGATAGGGACACTTTTTTTTAATTAAGTTAAAATGAATACAAAAATGACACAAGCATATATCTTTTAGCAAAACAATTTTTACATAGGGTTATATATGTTGGAGTTTTGATTATAAATATTAATTAGAAAGATAAAAAGATTTCCTACATAATGATATTTTATTTATAATTTTTAGACATTAAATAATTTAATTTATTTATGACACAATGATGATGAATTAATTACTATAATAGAGAAAAATTAAAATAATTGATATTATAAATACCAAAATAAATATAATATGACACTTTTAATGAATTAAACTAATTTTATAGGATAATATGATATATTAGGATTTATTTAATTGACTTTGTTTGAAGTAATAAATCTGTTATGAGTTTCACAAAAATCAACTATTGAATAGTGTCAAAATTGACATAAAAGAGTTCTTAAAACAAATATTATATTATTAATTGATATTAAATTCCCAAATATCTAAGGTTCGGCCAAAAGACTTATATAATGATAGGTTAATCATTAATGGACCACTTGGGGGTCTCCTGGATGTATATAGTAAGTTTATTAACCATATTATTTAAAAATACAAAGAGACATTGTAAAAGTGAAACTAATTAACTTAAAGTTAATACTTAAAGATAAGGTTAATATATGTACCCAAACCTGTATAAATTATATTGGTTGAGTTGTTTTAGACATATCCCCACCTTAAAATTTAAATAATCAACTTTTGAGCCATTAGAAACCGAATATGAATTTATTATAAATTAATATTTCTAGCTTTTCCAAAGGTGCCCCTCACCCCTCTTATAAAAGGGCACTCCTCCTTCTCATTTCTTCACACCTTCAAAGACTTTTGGTTCGGCCAAACTCTGCCCAAATACTCTCCCAACTTCCCTCAATACAACCTAGAGGCCCTAGTTTCATCAGAAAGCCAACCTAAGGAGCCCCTTTGATCAAATCAAAAGGAAGAAACCGAAGAAGAGGTAATTATTTCACCACCCTTTTTCATGTTCCTTTCTTCTTCCACTTCTTCTTCCTTTGTTGTTACCATTATAAAATAATAACTCCAGTATCATATATATACTGTGATTTTATTATAAATATGGTAAAACCATATTAAGTATTCTATCCACCCTTTGAATAACATGTCACCATACGTGCGTACGTACGGCTTACCATCTCCACGTCGTGGTGTAATTGTTATTCAATATATTATTATTGGGATGGGTATAATAATGATGTGTAACTCATGTAAATAATAAATATAACATGTTAATGATTCTGTATATATGATATACCATCCATTTATATATTATTTTAATATCAAAAGAATTATATTGTCGCTCGTGCGTACGTACGGACTACCGTCTCCACGAACGCGATGAGATTCATTCTCCATCGTATCCATTCAAGTATAATTATCATTTGATGATTTAAAAAATGATTTTTAAGGACTTGATATCATTATGGATATGAATAATATACAACCTATCCTTTACAAACATTTCTTACGTAACAAAACATATAAAAGAAAACAAGTAAGTTAACACCCAAAACAACGATAATACTAAGATATTATTATCAAATCAATATTAAAAGATCATATATGATATCATATTAATTTATATGATTCTTGTATAATTTAATAAACAATTATTTCACCATTATACAGGAGGTTAACCTACCCCAACCAAGGAAAAGTACAAGGTAAGGGTTATTTCACAATCTCTTCATTATCCGAGGTTGTTTATATGTAATAATCTACTGGTATCTCTTTACCATCCACATCCATGTTTTCTTAAAAATGTATTTCAAACCATTTTTATTATTTACAAGAATATGGGTTAAAGTCATTTATACCCTTGTTTGACTTTTATAAGAGGAATCTTTCCCTCGTTTTCAAAACAAGGTCTTTTTTAACCTTTTCGACAGAATTAAGGTAAGAATGTTTTTTTAACTTATACGGCGGGTGCGGTTATTTTCCGCCGTTATAAAATCTTCAAAGCTTTACTTACAAGCCTATAAGAATATTTTCAAAGAAATTTTTTTATTTTATATGGCTCTTAAATGATTTCAAAAATAGAAAGAGATATTTCTCTAAAAAGTGTTTTGATTTCATCTATGTCAACATCCTTTGATGGATTTTACGCTTATTTGAAGTTGATTTATTATGATACAAAACTTCTATATTGTATTGAAGGTTTTGTGATATGTTTGACTGTGGATGTGCTATTTTTATACCATTCATAGTTTATGGTGAAATTATTGACATTTCGTATGCTAGTTTTAATACGAATGTTTATGTTATGTTTAAACCTTTTCATATGGGAATGCATTGGACTTAATATGTGACGGGTGGAGACCGCTATAGCTCCTCGATGCATCGGTAGGTCTCATGAGACAAATTAGTGTCTTGGAACAGGGCCTTGACAAAATCTTATTTGTAGTCTTGGCACGAGACCTTGGCTATGTGGTTATGATAGTCTGGCATTATGCATTACAACATTATGAAAGTGGTTATTGATATTGCATGTGATTATTCGATTAGTAGAATATCCATGTGAACAAGTAAATGGAATTATTTCATTTTACTTTTTCCATACTATGTTGAAGTTCAAGTTTAAAAGGCTTTTGTTTTAGTAATGCATTGCCTTAAATGTTTATGCTTATTTTGAATGTTCCGCTATATTGTTATCCTTACTGGGCATTTGATCTCACCCCTTTTCTATGTTCTATTTTTCCTAGGAAGTGAAGAAGTAAATTATGAATGACCTGCAGGGATATTATGTGGGGATATGAGTGTGGTTTATGGAGACAATATGTTGTTGTAGTAGTTTTTCATTTTATGATGTAATGTAAGACTTATGAATATATCTAGTGTTTCCAAGGCTACTAAACCAATCGGTCTTTCGAGATTTGATCTTTCTTGTGATCATACCAATGTTATGTAATAATGGACCGACTCTGGGTAACTAGGGTCGGGGCGTTACAGTTGGTATCAGAGGAAGTTTAGTACAAACCTTGGAAGCTAGATTTAGATAAACTCTGATTAGAGCACGTAGACCTAAGATGAACTTTGAGGATTAGTATAGAAGAACTTCCTAGAATTTTGGTATTGTAGAGATTTTGTGAGTTTTTTGAGCAATACATACCTGTCTGGATACGAGCAGGTAGAGGCGGCTCTGGCACAGATGTACCTAGGTGTAAAACCTGAAAACACCGCTTTGAGCTAGACTCGAACGGGAAATGGTGCACGACAACAGGCCTTGCTGCACTCTTGGTTACGACACTCCCAGGGGATATGCTTAGGATAACTCTCATTTTCTTTACAAATCATTATGAAGGGTTTATGAGTATATACTTTCTCAAAGAAAACATTTTTATGATTATGGATTATATCCATAAATAGTTCAATTTATGTTAAGTGTTTTATAAGTATGGGATTATGTATTTTGATTCATAAACTGATCTAGTTTATGCCATTGTTTAGAAATGGCGCCTAGTGGAAGAAATGGAAACCGTATCAATGCACACACTCCATATAGGGATTTCCCTCCTGCTCAAGATAATTATAGTGGGGCTGGTGATGCAACTGGTGCCGATCAGCTAATCACCATACTAGGACAACTTACTCAGGTTATGAATAATAACCTTACCCGTATGGAGCACCCTGATCCACAGCGTGGAGGATCAATGTTAGATCGATTCATGAGGAAAAAACCACCAATGTTCAATGGGAGTAAAAATCCCTTAGTAGCTGAGCATTGGATAAATTCCCTAGAGAAAATATTTCAGGCTTTGGGGAGCAGTGAAATGGAAAAAGTTATCATGTAAGTTTACCGCCTCACTGGAGATGCTGATCAATGGTGGTCATTGATTCAAAACATGAAGGAAGATGATGAAGTATCAAATATGGAATGGAGGGAGTTCAAAGATCTGTTTTTAGAAAAATACTTTCCTCGCGACCATCGAGCAGATATGGAAAGGCAATTTCTGAGTTTGAGACAAAAGGAGGATGAGAATGTCACAAAGTATGAGGCTAACTTTACAAGGTTAGCAAGGTATGCTGGAGATTATATACGTAACCCAAGAAGTAAGATTGATCTTTTCTTTGATGGGTTAAAACCATTTCTTCGTCGAGCATTATTCTCACAGTCCTTTTCGTCGTACGAAGACATTGTCTCATGTGCTATCAAGACTGAAAAGGAATTCTCTAAGTCATATGACTTTAAAGCAAAGAAAGAGAAGAAGAGACCTTCTGATCAATCTGGGAATGGAAATAAGGGGAAGAAGGGAAAGGTTGAATATCCATCCTGTGGTAAATGCGGGAAGAAACACCCTGGTACTTTCTTGAAGGGAATGGGAGTCTGTTACAAGTGTGGTGAAAAAGGCCACCAAGCTCGTGATTGTAAGGGGAAGAAGGAAGCTACCAACGTTCAGTGCTATAATTGCAGGGATATAGGGAATTATGCAAATGAATGTCCTAAGCGTCAGGAGAACTTACCTCAGAAAAGGCCAAGGGATCAAGGCCAGGCTTATGCTATCACTACTGCTGAGGTAGAAGCTCCGAAAGACGTGGTGGCAGGTAATTTAATGGTTTCCTCAAGTTTAGCAAATGCATTATTTGATTCTGGATCATCGCATTGTTTCATATCTTCCCAGTTTGCTAAGAAAATTAGATATTTACAATTTGATTTAACAAGGGAGTTGTCAGTTAAAACTCCTAAGGGAAGTATCATTGCAACAAAGTTTTGTGAATCAGTCCCCATTAGAGCACATAAATGTTCTTTATCTGCTGATCTCATCGTCATACCTATGATTGAGTTTGATATAATCCTCGGTATGGATTGGCTTTCAGACTATGATGCGAAGATTTATTGTAAGAAGAAAGAGGTTACGATTCTTGATGATAATGATAAGGAACACATTATATTTAGAGCAGAATCGTCACCACCAAATTCTTATTTAGATCCACCCCCAGTAGCTCAACTTAATTCAATTATTGGGGAGGAAGAGAATGAAATAACTGTCGGTGAGGAAAGGAATGTTCAAATAGAGGATGTACCTATTGTGAAAGAATTTGTAGATGTATTTCTGGAAGATTTACCTGGACATCCTCCAGAACGAGAAGTTGAGTTTTCCATTGATTTGATTCCTGGATCAAGGCCTATATCGAAGACCCCTTATAGAATGGCCACTTTAGAATTAGTTGAACTAAAGAAACAACTAGAGGAATTGAGTAATAAGGGATTTATTCGCCCTAGTGATTCTCCATGGGGAGCCCCTGTTCTTTTTGTTAAAATGAAAGATGGATCTATGAGGTTATGTATCGACTACAGGGAGATAAATGCTATAACGATAAAGAACAAGTATCCCCTACCACGAATTGATGATTTATTTGACCAAATGCATGGAGATAAATACTTTTCAAAGATTGACCTTCGATCTGGATACCATCAGTTGTGTGTGAAGAAGGAAGACATTCCGAAGACAGCATTTCGAACCAGGTACGGGCATTACGAGTTTACTGTAATGCCGTTTGGATTGACTAATGCACCCTCTGTATTCATGGATCTGATGAATAGAGTTTTCAAGGAGTATCTCGATGAATTTGTGGTGGTATTTATTGATGATATCTTGGTATACTCCAAAACCTACAAAGATCATGAAAATCACTTGCGCATTATCTTGAAGACTCTGAGGAGGCATGAATTATATGGGAAGTTTAGCAAGTGTGAATTCTGGCTTCAGGAGATTTCTTTTCTTGGCCATATTGTCTCTAAAGATGGAATCTCTGTTGATCCTTCTAAGACGAAGGCAATCCAAGAATGGCCAGCACCTATGAGTATAACTGAGGTATGTAGTTTTATTGGTTTGGCAGGTTATTATCGACGTTTCGTCCAGAATTTTGCCCGATTGGCTAACCCATTAACGAAGCTCACACTTAAAGGGGTTAAATTTGTTTGGACAAAAGAGTGTGAAGAATGTTTCGAAGAACTGAAGAGAAGATTAGTCAATGCTCCTATATTGAATCTACCATCGGGGAATGATGGGTTCGTTATTTATAGTGATGAATCAAAGAAAGGACTTGGTTGTGTCCTTATGCAGAATGATAGAGTTATTGCCTATGCATCACGACAGTTGAAAATTCATGAACAAAACTATCCTACTCATGATCTCGAGTTAGCATCTATGATCTTTGCTTTGAAGATATGGAGGCACTACCTCTATGGTGAAAAATGTGAGATTTATACTGATCAAAAGAGTTTGAAGTATATTTTCTCACAAAAAGAACTCAACATGAGGCAAAGGAGATGGCTTGAATTACTCAAGGATTATGATTGTACGATACACTACCACCCGGGGAAAGCAAACAAGGTGGCAGATGCTTTGAGTAGAAAAGACCATGGAGTTTTGAACAATATGAGAATTGAAAGGAATCTAATTTTCATGGATCTAGTGAAGATGGACATGGGAATAACCAGGGAAGGTGAAACATCAATGCTTTTTCAAATGGTTGTCAAACCATCTTTACTAGAAAGGATTAAGAGTTCTCAGACCAATGATGAAGAATTTCAAAAGAAGATTAAAGCTGTGAATGATGGGAGATTGAGAGACTTTGTGTATGAAGATGGAATTTTGAAATTCGGTAAGAGACTTTGTGTTCCCGATTTACCTGATCTAAAAAGGGAATTGCTGGATGATGCTCATAGTTCCAATTTCTCTATACACCCTGGGAGCACCAAAATGTATAGAGATTTGAAGGAACATTTTTGGTGGGACAAAATGAAGAGGGCGATTGCTGATTTTGTGTCAAGATGTATGGTTTGTCAGCAAGTGAAAGCTGGAAGGCAATAGCCTGGAGGAGTCATGCAACCTCTTCCCATACCGGAGTGGAAATGGGACAATATTACGATGGAATTTTTCATGGGGCTACCAAAGACTCCTAGAAGGAACGATGCAATATGGGTTATTGTTGATCGTCTTACCAAGTCAACACATTTTCTTTCTATAAGATAAGATCTACCCCTGGAACGTCTAGCAAGACTATATATTAATGAAGTTGTGAGACTTCATGGAGTACCCCTATCGATTGTTTCTAATCGTGATCCCCGTTTTACTTCAAGATTTTGGAAAAGTCTTCAGAAATCCCTAGATACTGAACTTCATTTGAGCACTGTTTACCACCCTCAGACAGACGGACAATCAGAACGGACTATTCAAACCTTGGAAGACATGTTAAGATCTTGCTCACTTGACTTTCAGGGTATGTGGGATCAATATTTACCTCTGGTAGAATTTTTCTATAACAATAGCTTCCATTCGAGTATTCAGATGGCACCATATGAAGCGTTATACGGAAAGAGATGTCGTACACCAACCTGTTGGGATGAAGTTGGTGAAAGAAAACTTGTAGGCCCAGAACTGGTGGAGGAAACGATGGAAAAGGTAAGGTAATCCAAAATCACATCAAAGCAGCTCAAAGTAGGCAGAAGAGCTATGCCGATAATCGAAGGAAGGATTTGGAATTTCAAGTCGGTGATCATGTTTTCCTGAAGGTATCTTCATGGAAGGGAGTCATACGTTTTGGTAAGAAAGGTAAATTGAGTCCCAGGTACATCGGACCTTTCGAAATTCTAGAACGAATTGGGGCTGTGGCTTACCGATTGGCAATGCCGCCAAGTCTCTCCAAAGTTCACAATGTGTTCCACGTATCTCTATTGAGGAAATACATTCCTGACCCAACGCATGTACTCACCTATGAGGAATTAGAACTGGAACCTGATCTGTCTTATTGCGAAGAGCCCATCAGGATTCTTGATACAAGAGAACAAGTACTGAGAAACCGGATGACGCGTCTGGTAAAAGTTTTGTGGAGAAACCATAAGATGGAAGAGGCAACGTGGGAACCCGAGGAAATTTTGATGAAGAACTACCCAAGTCTTTTCATGTGATAAGTATTCTAGAAATTTCTAGGACGAAATTATTTGAAGTAGGGGAGAAGGAAACACCCCAAGCTTCTACGGTATGCTTCTCTTTGAATAATGTGATAGCGTGTGTTGTACGCAACACCGAGTTCTAACACACCATAACCAATCAAACTAGCCGTTATGAATAGTAATACCTAATTTTTGAAATTATATATATTTTATATTTCAAAATGGACTTCATTTTTGGATTCGGAATATCGAATTTAGCCTAAGGTGAAATTTTGGTACTTTTCAGATAACTTTAATATTTTGATGAATAGTGAAAATTACTAAATTTTAATTAAAAACAACTTTTTAAATCAAAATAATTAATAGTGATAAATTATGAATTTTAGTGGTTTTAAAGTATATTTAGAATATATTTTTACCATTTAATATAATGTTGGTCATTGGACACAATTTTACAATTAAACCGAACATAAACAAGTGTCAATCTTTTGATAGTTATTATCTCTTAAAAACACGCTTTTTGTTTTGACAGCGGGAATTAATTTTAAATTAATTTCTGCCACTTATGTGTTTTGAATTTAGAAAAATGACTTCCATATTTGGAATCAGGATGTCGAAATTTTGTAAATAGGTAACTTTTATTTTTAGACATTTTGAATAATTACTGCGGTAAATATTTTATTTACCATGGTTAAGGGTAAATCTGGTAAATAAGGGTTAAAAAATAATATTATAATAATACTAAATTACCCTAAAACGTGTCCTAGCCTTATTGTTTGATACAAGTTCGACCATAGGCATCTTTGGGTCGATTTTGGGACCCCATGGTACCACTTGTAGGTGATAGGGACAATTTTTTTTAATTAAGTTAAAATGAATAAAAAAATGACACAAGCATATATATTTTAGAAAAACAATTTTTACATAGGGTTATATATGTTGGATTTTTGATTATAAATATTCATTAGAAAGATAAAACGATTTCCTACATAATGATATTTTATTTATAATTTTTAGACATTAAATAATCTAATTTATTTATGACACAATGATGATGAATTAATTACTATAATAGTGAAAAATTAAAATAATTGATATTATAAATAACAAAATAAATATAATATGAAACTTTTAATGAATTAAACTAATTTTATAGGATAATATGATATATTATTATTGATTTAATTGACTTTTTTCTAAGTAATCAATCTGTTATGAGTTTCAAAAAAATCAACTATTGAATAGTGTCAAAATTGACATAAAAGAGTTCTTAAAACAAATATTATATTATTAATTGATATTAAATTCCCAAATATATAAGGTTAGGACAAAAGACTTATATCATGATAGTTTCATCATTAATGGACCACTTGTGGGTCGCTTGGATGTATATAGTAAGTTTATTAACCATATTATTTAAAAATACAAAGAGACATTGTAAAAGTGAAACTAATTATCTTAAAGTTAATACTTAAAGATAAGGTTAATATAAGTACCCAAACCTGTCTAAATTATATTGGTTGAGTTTTTTTCGACCTATCCCCACCTTAAAATTTAAATAATAAACTTTGGAGCCATTATAAACCGAATATGAATTTATTATAAATTAATATTTCTAGCTTTTCCAAAGGTGCCCCTCACCCCTCTTATAAAAGGGAACTCTTTCTTCTCATTTATTCACACCTTCAAAGCATTTTGGTTCGGCAAAACTCTGCCCAAATACTCTCCCAACTTCCCTCACTACAACCTAGAGGCCTTAGTTTGATCAGAAAGCCAACCTAAGGAGCCCCTTTGATCAAATCAAAAGGAAGAAACCGAAGAAGAGGTAATTATTTCACCACCCTTTTTCATGTTCCTTTCTTCTTCCACTTCTTCTTCCTTTGTTGTTACAATTATAAAATAATAACTCCAGTATCATATATATACTGTGATGTTATTATAAATATGGTACAACCATATTAAGTATTTTATCCACCCTTTTAATAACATGTCACCATACGTGCGTACGTACGGCTTACCGCCTCCACGTCGTGGTGTAATTGTTATTAAATATATTATTACTGGGATGGGTATAATAATGATGTGTAACTCATGTAAATAATAAATATAACATGTTAATTATTCTGTATATATGATATACCATCCATTTATATATTATTTTAATATCAAAAGAATGATATTGTCGCTCGTGCGTACGTACGGACTACCGTCTCCACGAACGCGATGAGATTCATTCTCCATCGTATCCATTCAAGTATAATTATCATTTGATGATTTAAAAAATTATGGTTAAGGACTTGATATAATTCTGGATATGAATAATATACAACCTATCCTTTACAAACATGTCTTACGTAACAAAACATATAAAAGAAAACAAGTAAGTTAACACCCGAAACAATAATAATACTAAGATATTATTATCAAATCAATATTAAAAGATCATATATGATATCATATTAATGTATATGATTCTTGTATAATTTAATAAACAATTATTTCACCATTATACAGGAGGTTAACCTACCCCAACCAAGGAAAAATACAAGGTAAGGGTTATTTCACAATCTCTTCATTATCCGAGGTTGTTTATATGTAATAATCTACTGGGATCTCTTTACCATCCACATCCATGTTTTCTTAAAAATGTATTTCAAAACATTTTTATTATTTACAAGAATATGGGTTAAAGTAATTTATACCCTTGTTTGAATTTTATAAGAGGAATCTTTTCGTCATTTTCAAAACAAGGTCTTTTTTAACCTTTTCGACATAATTAAGGTAAGAATGTTTTTTTAACTTATACGGCGGGTGCGGTTATTTTCCGCCGTTATAAAATCTTCAAAGCTTTCCTTACAAGCTTATAAGATTATTTTCAAAGAAAATGTTTTATTTTATATGGCTCTTAAATGATTTCAAAAATAGAAAGAGATATTTCTCTAAAAAGTGTTTTGATTTCATCTATGTCAATATCCTTTGATGGATTTTACGCTTATTTGAAGTTGATTTATTATGATACAAAACTTCTATATTGTATTGAAGATTTTGTGATATGTTTGACTGTGGATGTGCTATTTTTATACCATTCATAGTTTATGGTTAAATTATTGACATCTCGTATGCTAGTTTTAATACGAATGTTTATGTTATGTTTAAACCTTTTCATATGGGAATGCATTGGACTTAATATGTGACGGGTGGAGCCCGCTATAGCTCCTCGATGCATCGGTAGGTCTCATGAGACAAACTAGTGTCTTGGCACAAGGCCTTGACAAAATCTTATTTGTAGTCATGGAACGAGGCCTTGGCTATGTGGTTATGATAGTCTGGCATTATGCATTCCAACATTATGAAAGTGGTTATTGATATTGAATGTGATTATTCGATTAGTAGAATATCCATGTGAACAAGTAAATGGAATTATTTCATTTTACTTTTCCCATACTATGTTGAAGTTCAAGTTTAAAAGGCTTTTGTTTTAGTAATGCATTGCCTTAAATGTTTATGCTTATTTTGAATGTTCCGCTATATTGTTATCCTTACTGGGCATTTGAGCTCACCCCTTTTCTATGTTTTATTTTTCCCAGGAAGTGAAGAAGTAAATTATGAATAACCTGTAGGGATTTTATGTGGGGATATGAGTGTGGTTTATGGAGACAATATGTTGTTGTAGTAGTTTTTCATTTTATGATGTAATGTAAGACTTATGAATATATCTAGTGTTTCTAAGGCTACTAAACCAATCGGTCTTTCGAGATTTGATCTTTCTTGTGATCATGCCAATGTTATGTAATAATGCACCGACTCTGGGTAACTAGGGTCGGGGCGTTACATCCAAGTTGAGAGGAATTAATCAATGACTGACATTCCACCAGCTCCTCCCACCGTAAAAAAAACCCCTACTGGTCAGAGCACATTTGAAAACCATGATTGAAAACTCCCTTAGAGTCACTATTAATAGACAAAAAATGGGAGGAACATACGAAAAATACAATTACACCCTATCGGTGTTGCAAGCCAAGATGGCCCAATATGGACAAGGGTTCGAATAATGACCATAAAGAAGATAGTGAAGAATCATCATATTGCATTGAAAGAAATAGAAAGACCACAATTTCCTAATATACCTCTATGAATGTCATCATTGTTATCATAAAAGAAGTTTTGGAACAAGGAACTGATGCAAAGGGACGCAACATAGAAAACATTCCTCAGAAGGAGTGTCACAACCCGACCCAACCCGGGCTCGAGCCGCAACTACCCCAAGCCCGCCTCCATAAGCCAGGGGCTGGTGACAAGCACCGAAGGCTAAACAACTCAGGGAGGCCTTTGCCTGAGTACCTGTACACACACATGCAGCCCACTCAATGCAGAAGTGCAGAGTAAAAGAAAAGACAAGTAAAGTAAAGTGAAACTGTTATATATAAACCACAAAAGTGCATCGACCTCTAAAAAGTACAAAGCAAGTGCTGATGGTAAACTGAAAAGAAAAGGGAAAAAACACATACCGAACTAGAAAAGGTGCCACAAACCGACAACAGGTAAACAAAAGAAAAACAGCTGGAAGGGTCCACCACCTAGAACTTGACTCCGACCACCGTACGTGGTCCAAGATTCCGAACTCCTAAGATCCTCTGATGTCACGATCGACCTGTCCATCGTCTGCAAGGGCACACCAAGTGCGGGCAAAGCCCAAGCAAGGGTGAGTATAAAAATACTCAGTAGGATGCCCCGAAGGCTCGAGTGAGCGACAAAGGAGGTACTGAAGAGGTGAGCAGTAGATCGAACAGGGAAAAGTAAAGGAGTACAACTGAGAGTTTAGTAAAGAGTACAAATCAACCCAATAAGAGGAAGGAAGTAGACTCGTCCAAACACAAGGAGCTGGAAACGGTGAGAAGATGAACTTCTGATCGAGTCTTCTCTACCTATAGTAGGAGAGTAGACTCGTCCAACCACGAGAATCTAGACATGGAAAGCATGTGGCATACCCCATGCATCTTCACCTCTCCTGGAAGGAGATAATAACCAAAACCCAAGAAGTGGGTACCAGAACAAGGTATATACATATTCATATGCTCAAACAAGAGTCCCGAACAAGATCATTAGGGGATCTCTATCCCGTAGCTCAGCCCAAGAAGTGAGTAGCCAACAGTCCCAGAAGTAAACACCATCGATGCCCAGCATCCTGCATGTCTACCCTAAACTGCAAGTCAAGGGGCTTAAATCACCACTCCTTGACACTATCCGCTTTGGGCAGCACTGACTCACCCGCACGGTTTTAGGTCGTGTCACAAGGATGCGTCTCGGTGGGGAAAGTGCCCCTCGTACTTGAGAGTTCTGGGGGAACGTCAAACCACACCTCGTCACTTCCCCATAGTTGAGAGGTTTTCTCAAAGTCAAGGTCATCCCATCACTGACCCGTACATCCAATGGTCCCGCTCTGGTAGTCACGGAGAAAAGTCACCGACTACCCTCATAAGAAGGCTTGAGTCTGAAATGCCAGTAGGTGACCCACTACCCAGCTCTGCTGAAGGGTAAACCCTAATACATCATCAAGCAACCCACTGCCCAACCCTATTAGAGGGTAAACCCGAAACAAGTCGACATGCGACCCACTGCCCAGTCTCTGCTGGAAGGTAGACCTAGAAGAAGTCGACAGGTGACCCACTGCCCAGTCTTTGCTGGAGGGTAAACCCTAATACATCATCAGGCGACCCACTGCCCAACCCTACTGGAGGGTAAACCCAGAACAAGTCGACATGCGACCCACTACCTAGTCTCTACTGGAGGGTAGACCTGGAAGAAGTCGATGAGAAACCCATTGCCCAGCCCCGCTAGAGGATAAACCCAAAGAAGTCGATGACCAACTCACTGGCCAACCCCACTGGAGGGTAAACCTGAAGAAGTCGATGAGAAACCCACTACCCAGCCCTGTTGGAGGGTAAACCCGAAGAAGTCGATGAGAAACACACTGCCCAGCCCCGCTGGAGGGTAAACCCGAAGAAGTCAATGAGCAATCCACCGCCCAACCCCGCTGGAGGGTAAACCCAAAACTGCTATGGACATTCCTACAAGAAACACCCACTGAGTAATGGATCAGTGCTTGCATAAAGTATTGGTCACACCAGAATCCAAAAACCCTACTAAGGAACTCAAAGCAACTCTGCCGGCCAAACCATCGAGAACTGAACCAGGGGAAAACCACTCAACCCTGCTGGTCGAAACCATCGTGAATAGGACCAAGGGGGGAAACCCACTCAACCTTGCTGGTCAAACAAACGAGAATATAGGGACCCTCTACATCGCGAGAGGTCAAGGGTACGCAAAGAAGAACACGACACGCACATGGGGCCCACATGACGTGTGACCCCAAGTCAACCCCAACCAAGCGTACCAACATTATCAGGTACCAACATCCACATGTACCTCCCAGTGTTCTCATATACTCCCAGAGTATACCACGTCTCCCGCCAAAAGGCTAACGTGCACACGACACCCATCATCAACATGAAGGCGTAAACATAACAACTCCATATTTCCACCTCAACAGCCCAGGCACGCCCAACTACATCTCTTCAAGCATTACTTCACTCACACAGGAGTGCATGCGATCACACACCAAGGGTCTGCTACAAACACAGTAGGACGAACCACTACCGGAGCACCTTACTTGCTTCTGCATTTAAATGAAATCTTGAAAGAGACTCCACACATATAAACGGATCGCACCATTGTAATTATCATGGAAAAACATGCGAGATCGACTACTTACTTGCCTCCAATGGATATCTGATGTAAAAGTCACCAACACCACTTTACGTCTGAATGACATCCCGTGGTCTTGAACCTCAGCCCCAAAAATAGTCGGGCGCATCTTACCATTACGATCTCATCAAAAAGACACATCAAATTGACTGCTCACTTGAGTATAATAGATATCCGGAGAAAAAGATGTATTTCACCTCACCGCACACGAGCGGTGCTTCCTGGGACCTGCATCCTGGTCCCGAAGCACAATGAACGGATCGCATCATTGCGATCCTCTTGAAAAAGTACACAATATTGACTATTCATTTGTCCAAAACGGTCACCCGATGATAAAGCTGGAAATCACCGCCAACTCCCAAAATGACCCTCGTGGGGGCCACACCACCATGTAGAATTAAAGCGGGTAGTTTGCGCCGTTGCAATGCCCTCGAAAGAACACCCAAAATCCACTGCTCGCATGCCTCGAATGGATGTCTGATGAAAAAGTTACAAAAATCTACGTACAGCTCGAAAGACGGGCCATGGGTCCCACGCCTCAACAGAAGCTTCAATGCCCGAAACCACACTGGAGAACTCCAGTTCAACGCAAGGGTCGCAACTCCACTGACGGTGCTCAAAATAAACATCGGGTGTGTCCGCGCCGCCCAAAACAAAACCCCCTGAAAAACGCCAATTCACTTAAAGTACGTGTGGCGCCACCGAGGCCCTCGTCTCAGGAATTAAAAATTCCTGAGACCATCTCAAAAAGTACATCTCGACATCTGGAGTACACTACCATAGACGGAATGCAAAACAGATTTACGGTTTGTAAATAGGAATGTTTTAGATTTTAAACGGACCGAAACGGGTGGGCCAGGATGGTTCGGCCAGCCCACACCTTCCCTGGACCGGCGGTCTGCGGTTCACTACGTGGACCGCCCCGAACTGCCCGGAACAACTTGGCAGGTCCGACTCCTCCTACACAGACCTGCATGGCGTGGGTCCTGTCTGCCAACCAGGGTCACAAGACCTCAGTCCTCCTCGTCGTCGCACCCTGGTGACGACCCGCTGACCTAGAACCTCCGCAGCCCGTGCTCAACCGCTAGTGCCTCCGCCGGCCTCGCCCGCTCTCCCTCGCACCGACGCCCTCAGAAGCCCCCTCAACCGCGATCCACCGTCTTCCCCAGTTCTTCCGCACTCCCGCAGCCCGCTCGTCGTCCCCAGCCGGCGCCCCTGCTCACCGAGCCTCCGAAGCTCGCGACTGCCTCTGCTGAAGGGATCCTGCTCCGCCGCGCCTGGAGCTGACACCTCACGCTGCTGCCAAACCATTGGAACCCTAAAAACTGGTTGGAAAACTCGAAACCACCGGAAAACCCGCAAACTTCACCGGACCGCTGCGGGTAGCGCAGGACTCGGAATTCAAATTCGTAACCAGCGTCAGAAAGATCATAAAATATACTACACATTCATGTGATTTTTTTTGAAAATCCAACAACAATTAGACGTGATTAATTGAGCTCATATTAGGTGTGGGGAGAATAAAATGAAACACATGATCCTACCTCTAGGGGCGTATCCTGACGCTTTGCGACGATCCGCCGGAGCTGCCGCACCTTGCTGGAGCTGTCGCGCCTCGCCGGAGAGGTGTAGGAGAGGAGGAGTTCCTTTTTGAGAGCTCTTTCTAGGGACGTGGAGAGGGGAGGAAGAAGGGGGAAAGATGGGTTAAATAAGGGAAATTAATTAATCCCTTAATTAAAAACTTATCCCAAATTAAATCCGTGTATGAAACCCCAAACGCAGTGAAATTTAGGTTGCGCCTAGGGTAAAAACCACCTCCTGAGCACAATGTAAGTATCAAAATTTTAATCCAAGGCCCCATTCAAAAGTCATTAAAGTCAATGCCCGAGGTCACCAAATTACAAAAATGCCCCTGGGGCCATTTTTCACTGGCAACCCGTGCTCGCGAAACTTACACCCCTCCTAGGGTAAACGACACGTTCCGGACTCAACGGTGCCCTCATTTTCCCAATCCTAGCCACCTTTTAAGTGATACTTGAGTTAAGCTGTTAAACGAATAAATCAATTATTTAATTTATCCGTTTCACGTTCCGATAGCGAGCAAGGGGTCCAAACGTCCCGCGTCGACATGTTTTATGTCGTTCCTAGGGTAAACACACTATTCAGGAACCATCCGTACACTCAGGTTTCTAATCTGGATCACCATTTAGGATTTATCTCATTTATTTGGTGTGCCCAGTGTGAACGCATTGAAAAATTAATTCCAGCCACACCGGGGCTCGGAATTGCACTCCGTCTGAAGGCGCTGCTATGGAATAATATTAAGAATATTCCAAAGTATTTTATAGCCTAAAACTGGGTTCTTACATCATTTTATCCTTCAATATTTTCATCCCCAAAAAGAAAAACCAGGGAACAACATAGGGAACTAAGCCCGCACCTGGCTCTTCTATACCGAGAAGAACTATCACATAGTCCCGCATCTCACACAAGAACCAAGGATTGATATATTCACGCGAGGTCTGCCCTCGTCGATGACGTGTGTAGGGGCATGCATGCATCTTCTCAGGTATGTCACGCGGGAGATGTCGTGCACCCACTCCTGACTTTGGGGTTAGGGCAAGGTGGTAGGGGACCTCACTATCCCTTTGCACGATCTCAAACGGCCCGAAGGCCCTTGGGGGTAGCTCACCTCCCTAACCGAACCCCTACATCGCACGCCGCGACTGGAATCACTACCCGCACCTAGAACAAGGCCCGGTGATTCCCTCCTTCAGAATATCCATATGGTGAAACACCCAAGGATATCTAGTTGTGCAAGGTTTCACAATAGATGTCCCATGACCAAGACTCTCTTACATGCTCGGAAGTGAAGGAGTCAACACCATCGACTGAAGAGAAAGGTCCCTATGCCTTTTATTCTACCGACACAGGGTTACACCGACGCCCCGCGTCACCCTGATAACACCTCAAGCAAAGAGCAGGGAGAAAAAGCATTCACATACAAAGTCTATCAATTCTACTGCAAAAAGTAGAAGAGCTGTAGAGCATACCTCTTATCACCTCATGCTCTGTGAGATCGTAGACATACAAAGCTCATGGGTGTCTGTGGTCCCAACTATCAGCTCCCGGAGCCTGACTTGGACCGCCTAGTGGTGATGGAAAGACCTCATAAATCCGTCCCCCACTACTAGCTCCTCCCGATCCTCTGCTAGCACCACCACTCTGAGCACTACTTAGATCATGGTGCTGCCTCCGCCGCGGTGGTGCACCTGCTGCCTGCCCGATATTCTCAGCGTGCCTGGTCAGGCAGTCATGTGCCAGGTGACATCGACCATTGAAAGAATAACACTGACTCTCTCTGGGCTACACTGGTGCCCTCCGGCGCCATTGTGGTGTACAAACATGCCCATGAGTCCAGTTCTCATAAATCCACCTGCGTCGAGGTTCTGTCACCCAACGCCCGCTAGCCGCAGCAGACATCTCGGCTCTGTCGAGCCTACTGCCACCACCAACTGTAGAACGTGACAGGAAACTCTCTGTCACCAATGCTTGCTGTATCACCCAGACATATGTGGAAATGCACAAGGGTACTATGATAGCACGAATATCTTGGTAGAGACCCTGCTCAAACTTTCGCGCTCAGAAGTTGCCATCATGGACCAAGTCCGGGTAAAAGCATGCACGATCTGAGAAACTAGTTGCGTACTCGGCCACCGTTATCCCTCCCTGTTGAAACTGCAGGAGCTCCTGAATCCAAAAGGAGCGTAAGTAGTATGGAAAAAACTACTCAAGAAACAACAACTGAAAGTATCCCCACAAAAGCAACGACTCATCAAGAAACCGAGTCACCAGAATCCACCAACACCAAGATTCTCCATGAAGAAGGTTGGCGGCCAAAGCCACCATAAGATATGTTGGAATCTGCACAAGCCTGAAAAGGCGAACCACTGTCTCCAGCCAAACCTCTGCTGCCTGAGGGTCTGTCTCACCACTGAACCACAGTAGTCCCTGTCACTGGAACTCATGGAGTGCGCTCAACCTACGCTCAAGCTCAGTTTGCTCTACTGAAGCTGTCTGCTGCTCAACAGGTGGGGGTGCTGCTACCGGCCCACCCGGAGAAAGGGGATCACATGATGGGTCCTAGACTGAGGCCTCATAGATCACAGGGTCGTCGTCATGAACCAAAGCTGGTATCCTGGCTGGCTATCTTCGCGAAGACATCCTGAATAATATCAAGGAGTGCCGCGATCAGATGAGCATATATGTATATAAAAATATCAACAATGGGGAGATGACTCAATAAGGATAGTCAAAGACACAATCCTATTTGATGAACAACCAACTTTCCCTGCAACAAGTGTCTCAGAATGCCGAGTCTACAAGAGGGTTATCAGGGTCCTGGTGAATGGATATGTTATCCGCCACACCGTCACTGGACTCCCTGGCCTGAGAGCTGCTCTTGAGACACGTTGACACTATTTCCCTAGATCCCAACCAATACCTTTTTAGGGACGTACGAACAACGTCCCAAGGAAAGAACCACCTCTGATACACTTTGTCACGACCCGAACCAACCCGAGCTCGAGCCGCAACTACCCCAAGCCCGCCTCCATAGGCCAGGGGCTGGAGACAAGCACCGAAGGTTAAAAAACTCAGGGAGGCCTTTGCCTGAGTACCTGTACACACACACGCAACCCACTCAATGAAGAAGTATAGAGTAAAAGAAAAGACAAGTAATGTAAAGTATAACTGCTATATATAAACCACAAAAGTGCATCGACCTCTAAACAGTACAAAGCAAGTGATGAAGGTAAACTAAAAAGAAAAGGTAAAAAACACGCATTTAACCAGAAAATGTGCCACAACTCGGAAATAGGTAAACAAAAGAAAAATAGCTGGAAGGGTCCCCCACTTGGAACCTGACTCCGACCACCGTACATGGTCCAAGATTCCGAACTCCAAAGATCCTCTGATGTCACGATCGACCTGTCCGTCGTCTGCAAGGGCACACCAAGTGCGAGCAAAGCCCAAGCAAGGGTGAGTATAAAAATACTCAGTAGGATGCCCCGAAGGCTCGAGTGAGAAATAAAGGAGGTACTGAAGAGGTGAACAGTAGATCGAACAGGGAAAAGTAAAGGAGTACAACCGAGAGTGCAATAATGAGTACAACTCAAACCAACAAGAGGAAGGAAGTAGACTCATCCAAACACAAGGAGCTGGAAACGGTGAGAAGATGAACTTCTCATCGAGTCTTCTCTACCTATAGTAGGAGAGTAGACTCGTCCAACCACGAGAAGCTAGACATGGAAATCACGTGGCATACCCCGTGTGTCTTCGCCTCTCCTGGAAGGAGAGAATAACCAAAACCCAAGAAGTGGGTACCAGAACAAGGTATATACATATTCATATGCTCAGACAAGAATCCCAAACAAGATCATAAGGGTATCTCCATCCCGTAGCTTAGCCCAAGAAGTGAGTAGCCAACAATCCCAGAAGTAAACACCATTGATGCCCAACATCCCGCATATATGCCCTGAACTGCAAGTCAAGGGGATCAAATCACCGCACCTTGACACTATCCGCTTTGGGCAGCACTGACTCACCCACACGGTTTTAGGTCACGTCACAAGGACATGTCTCAGTGGGGAAAGTTCCCCTCGTACTTGAGATTTTTGGCGGAACGTCAAACCATACCTCGTCACTTCCCCACAGTCGAGAGGTCTTCTCAAAGTCATGGTCATCCTATCACTGACCCGTACATCCAAGGGTCCCGCTATGGTAGTCATGGAGAAAAGTCACCGACTAGCCTCATAAGAAGGCTTGAGTCTGAAATGCCAACGGGTGACCCACTGCCCAGCCCTACTGGAGGGTAAACCCTAATACAACATCAGGCGACCCACTGCCCAGCCCTGTTGGAGGGTAAACTCGGAACAAGTTGACAGGTGACCCACTACCCAGTCTCTGCTGGAGGGCAGAACTGGAAGAAGTCAACATGCGACCCACTGCCCAGTCTCTACTGGAGGGTAAACCCTAATACATCATCAGGCGACCCACTGCCCAGCCCTGCTGGAGGGTAAACCCAGAACAAGTCGACATGAGACCCACTACCCAGTCTTTACTGGAGGGTAAACCTGTAAGAAGTCGATGAGCAACCCACTACCCAGCCCCGCTGGAGGGTAAACCCGAAGAATTCGATGAGAAATCCACTGCCCAGCCCCCCTGGAGGGTAAACCCGAAAAGGTCGATGAGCAACTCACTACCCAGCCCCACTGGAGGGTAAACCCGAAGAAGTCGATGAGCAACCCACTGCCCAGCCCCGATGGAGGGTAAACTTGAAGAAGTCGATGAGCAACCCACTGCCCAGTCCCACTAGAGGGTAAACCCGAAACTACTCTAGCCATCCCTACTGGAAACACCCCATAAGTAGAGGATCAGTGCTCGCGTAAAGTATTGGTCATACCAGAATCCACAAACCCTACCAAGGAACTCGAAGCAACTCTGCCGACCAAACCATCAAGAACAGAACCAGGGGAAAACCACTGAACCCTACTAGTCAAAACCATCGTGAACAGGACCGGGGGGGAAACCCACTCAACCTTGCTAGTCAAACAAACGAGAACAGAGGGACCCTCTACATCATGAGAGGTCAAGGGTACGCAAAGCAGAACATGACACGCACATGGGGCCCACACGACGTGTGACCCCAAGTCAACCCCAACCGAGCGCACAAACATTATCAGGTACCAACATCCACATGTACCTCCCAGCGTTCCCGTATACTCCCAGAGTATACCACGTCTCCCACCAAAAGGCTAACGTGCACACGACACCCATCGTCAACATGAAGGCATAAACATAACAACTCCAACTTTCCACCTCAACAGCCCATGCACGGCCAACTACATCTCTTCAAGCATTACTTCAGTCACACGAGAGTGCATGTGATCACACGCCAAGGGTCCGCTACAAACATAGTAGGACAAACCACCATCAGAGAACCTTACTTGATTCTTCATTTAAATGAGGTATCGGAAGAGACTCTCCACATCCAAATGGATTGAACCTTTTTAATCCTAGTTGAAAAACATGAGAGATCGACTACTTACTCGCCTCTAATGGATATCCGACATAAAAGTCACCAACACTACTTTATGCCCAAGAGGCGTCCCGTGGTCCTGAACCTCAGCCCCGAAAACAGTCGGGCGCATCACAGCACTGCGATCTCCTCGGAAAGACACATAAAATTGACTGATCACTTGAGTGTAATAGATATATGAAGAAAAAGATGTATTTCGCCGCACCGCACATGAGCGGTGCTTTATGGGACCCACATCCCATTCCCGAAGCACAACGAACGGATCACACCATTGCGATCCTCTCGAAAAGGTACACAAGATTTACTATTCATTTATCCAAAAAGGTCATCCGATGATAAAGGTGGAAATCACTGCCAACTCCCAAAATGGCCCTCATGGGACCCACACCACTGTGGGGAATTAAAGCGGGCGGATTGCGCCATTGCAATGCCCTAAAAAAACACCCAAAATTGACTACTCACACGCCCCAAACAGACGTCCGATGAAAAAGTTACAGAAAGCTGCGTACAACTCGAAAGACAGGCCGTGGGGCCCATGCCTCAACTTCGTCTTCAACGCCCAAAAAAACACTGGAAAACTCTGTCTCAACGCCAGGGTTGCAACGCCACTGACGGCGCTCAAAACAAACATCGGGTGTGACCGAGCCGCCCAAAACAAAACCCCTGGAAAAACGCCAATTCACTTAAGGTACACGTCGCGCCACCGAGCCCCTTGTCTCGAGAATTAAAAATTCACACGACCATCTCAAAAAGTCTGTCTCGACATATGGAGTACACTACCATAGACGACATGCAAAATGGATTTACGGTTTGCAAATAGAAGTGTTTTAGATTTTAAACAGACTGAAACGGGTGGGCCAGGCCGGTTCGGCCGACCCCCACCTTCCCTGGACCAGTGGTCTGCGGTTCACTACACGGACTGCCCCGAACCGCCTGGACCGGCTCGGCTGGTTCAACTCCTCCACCACGGACCGACATGGCGTGGGTCCTATTTGCCAACAGGGGTCACAAGACCCCGGTCCTCCTCGTCGTCGCGCCCCGGCGACGACCCGCTGACCCAGCGCCTCCGCATCCCACGTTCGACCGCCAGTGCCTCCGCCGGCCTCGCCCGCTCGCCCTTGCACTGACGTCCTTAGCAGCCCCCTCGACCGTGAGCTTCCATCGCTCCCAGCTCGCCCGCGCTCCCGCCGCCCGCTCGCCGTCGCCATCCGGCGCCCCTGCTCGTCGAGCCTCCGAAGCCCGCAGTTGCCTCCGCTGAAGGGAGCCTGCTCCACCGCGCTTGGCCTCACCACCTGGTGTCGATGCCTCACACTACTGCCGAACTTCCGGAACCATCAAAATCTACCGGAAAACTCCAAACCACCGAAAAACCTGCAAACTTCACCGGACCACAGCGGGAAGCTCAGAACTCAAAATTCTAATCCATAACCAGCGACGGAAAGATCATAAAATATACTACGCATTCATGTGATTTTTTAAAAAATCCAACAGAAATTCGACATGATTAATCAATCTCAAAGTAGGTGTGGGGAGAATAAAATGAAATGCACGATCCTACCTGCAGGGGCGTAGCCCGACGCTTCGCGACGATTCGCTGGAGCTGCCACGCCTCGCCGGAGCTGTCACACCTCACCGGAGAGGTGGAGGAGAGGAGGAATTCCTCCTTGAGAGCTCCTACCAGGGAAGTGGAGAGGGGAGGAAGAAGGGGGAGAGATGGGTTAAATGAGGGAAATTAATTAATCTCTTAATTAAAAACTCATCCCAAATTAAATCCACCTCTGAAACCCCAAACGTAGTGAAAATTAGGTCGTGCCTAGGGTAAACACCACCTCCTAAGCACAACAGCGGTCTTGAAATTTTAATCCGAGGCCTCGTTCAAAAGTTATTAAACTCAACGCCTGAGGTCACCAAATTACAAAAACGCCCCCAGGGCCATTTTTCACTGACGGCCTATGCCCACGAAACTTACACCCCTCCTAGGGTAAACAACATGTTCCGGACTCAACGGTGCCATCAGTTTACCAATCCGAGCCACCGTTTAAGAGATACTTGAGTTAAGCCGTTAAACGGATAAATTAATTATTTAATTTATCCATTTCACGTTCCGATAGCGAGCGAGGGGTCCAAACATCCCGCACTGACATGTTTTATGTCGTTCCTAGGGTAAAAAACCCATTATGGACCCATCCGTACACTCAGGTTTCTGATCCAGATCACCATTTAGGAGTTATCTCATTTATTTGGCATGCCCAGTGTGAATGCACTGAAAAATTAATTCCGGCCACACCGGGGCTCGAAATCGCATGCCGTATGAAGTCACTACTCTAGAATAATATCAAGAATATTACAAAGTCTTTTATATCCAAAAAATAGTTTATTACAAGGAGGGTGATTTGGATGCACCAAATGAGATCACACGCACCCGAAACCAAAGACATCTCTAAAATCGGGCACCTCCAAATACCGAGTTTCCACCTCCATGGAGGAATAATACCAAAGTAAAAGGGAAAGATGTGAATAAATACCTCTTGACACATAAAATAGTTGAGTTTTCTTCCTTATTGGAACAAATTTCACAATATAATAGTTAGATACAAGCTCTTAGACAACTTAATGGGGAGCTACTTAGGGAAAATATTCTGGCTAGATATCATATTCAGGTGGAGAGGAATATTCTTCCTCCCATAGCTAGTCCACTAGTAAGAGTGGTATCTATGCATAATATTAGATTTGAATCTAGGAAGATAGTATTAATAAATAAAGGAGTCAAAAATGATCACGACTTCCCTCCATTGGAGTGACAACCTCTGCATTGTTAGTATAATAATAAATTTTTGGGACGAATCAAAAATAAATGGGAGATAAAAGTGGGGAAACCGAATTATCCCCTACCAACTCCCTATATATAAGAGAAAAATCAGGGAATGGTGCCCCCTGATCTCCTTAATGTCATCAAGTTCCTTGCTACTCGAACGGAAACCATGGAAGGGTGATGTTCTCCTGTGTAGCCTGAGAGAAATCCATATCTCGATTGGGAGGATAACACTTTTCCTCCACCCAATTTTTACAATCCTATCTTATCTACCTTTTATGGTGTAGGAAAACCCAAAAAACATATCACACACTTAGTATCCCGATGTGGGATGATGATGGGCCATAGAGATCAACAAGAGGCAATATAGCTTTGGTGTTTTGTGCAGACTATGACCGGGACAACATTTATTTGGTATAGCAGTCTACTAGGAGGATCCGTTTTATGGAGGGTAGAAATTTTTCATCAATTGATTTATCAATTAAATTCTACACTAAGGAAGACAATGATCATCAAACTAAAAAACTATAAGGAACACAAAAATGAGAGGGTGTATGACTTTATAGCAAAGTAGAAAGGTTTGACCAACTCACTCAACATCCCTCTCTTACAAAAGAAGCTACTAGAACTCTGTACTAAAAATATTAGGGATGAGTTTTAGACACCTATTCTTCCAATGAAATATCAAGGTAGATTCCATAAGTTTTCTGAAATGGACCAATGTTTGGAAGAAGCCATTCAGAGGACCCGATCCAAAACTCAACTCATGACCACAACATGGGAAAAAAGGCTAGGTGAATAAGATGCTACATATCTCACTCTTATTCTAGTAGTAGTGCTCATACAAACATCTTGTTAGGCCTCGAAATTCCTAGAACCTCCTATCGAGCAGTGAAAACCACTGAATCTCCCTTGTCCATAAGTATAGAGAAATATAGGTCAACCAAGATTTGAAGAACAGATGAATACATAATACTTATTTAGGAATGAAAAAGTCACCAATTATTTCTTGGAAACCATGGGAAATATCATTTTAACACTCCCACAACCCAGGAATCTTGATGAGCTCAACCTCACCAACCATCCTGATTACTACCCTTTCCACAGAAGGCTAGGTCATAATATCCAAAACTACTTCATCTTTAAATATTTCCTTCAAGGAATGATCTATTCTATAAAAGTGGTGTTAGATAACTCCCTAGAAAAAGTGGATTTCATAACCATGATCCAAATGAAAAAAGTGTGTGATTAGTAGAAGGTCCCGACCAGGCGTACATGAAAATTTGACATCTGGATGACTCTAAAGACAGTTGATCGAGCCCATGCCACTTTGAAATCATAGTTGCACAAAACCACAATATCTCCACTACCCAATGAGGTAATATAAAATATACCTCCAAAAGGTGGGAATGAAAACCAGAAGTAGGGAGAAACAAAAGAGGAATAATCATATTCTGCTCTAAAGCGAGCCCCAACTCTCACCAATTTCTTCCCTGTAGCATAAATTACACAAGAACTTCCCAACCAAAAGGAATCATCGTAAAAAAAGAGCTCATATTTTGTTCTGTCAACACGATAAACTTTTAAAACCCCTTATTCGATGATGAATTTTCCTCAGATCCTATGTTTCCTGCACATAACTGGGGAACAGAAGGCTACATGCATAGGAAATGAGGATACTAGGGACAATATGGATGTGGTTGGTCCCAATATTCTACTCATATCCCCATGGAATATATATATGTATATGAGAATCATGGGAAGGCACTCCAGTAGGACCTATGGAGGAAAAGAGGTGTCTCAGAACCCTCCAGAAGTCACTCAAGCCCAATCGTCTTGCATGACCATCTAGTGGGGGTTCATTCATCCGATTAGCCTAGAAAAAGGGGAAGGCCAACATGACCCATCCACTGGTAGAAGATTCCCCCACAAACCCTACAAAAGCACCAGGTTCTTCCACCCAAAATTCCTTGATGCTTCATCTATATGTCTAGGAGCAACCCCATATTGAGAAGTGTTGACCCATGACACAAAAATAAGACTTTTTGAAACAGTTGTAAGTAGTACCAGAAAATATATTAGTCCTTAATGTGATCCATCTTTCAAAATAACTTATGGAGGCAATTGTTGAAGACCTACAGAGCCCAAAGGAGTTTGAGACATGAGTCGCTGTAGCTGAGGTCTATCGAGTGGAGACCATATCATCAGAATGTCATGTCGTCATCTCATACAATAATCAAGATCAGTAAGAAGTCCTTCAAGGGAGAAAAAAAAACCCTACATGTCTCAGAAAGAATCAATAATTTCAATGTCCAAAGGGCTCTGATTGATAATTGTTATGGGATCAATCTTATCACAGTCCTAACCCTGTGATGTTTGGGAAATGGCAAAGGGGATTTGTCTCCCAAAAATATGAGCATCCAAGGGTATGATAAATATGAAAAATGACCTATTGGGAAGATAAATATTGAATCCTAGCTTAGAGATATTACATAAGATGTTGAATTTATGGTAATCCAGCAAGCAACCACATACAATGTCCTCCTCAGAAGGCCTTAGCTCCATAGACACCCGACGATACCTTTAACATTCCATCAGTTTCTAAAGTATCCAATTAATGGGAAAATTGGCATACTACATGGTGATAGTTTTTGATTTGAGACATACAGGGCCACATATGCTGACATAAATTTCTATAAAAAGTGAGGAAAACAACCAGTGATAGATGATGATATAAAAGTTTCATATCCTAATGGCTTGGGAACCAACCCTATGAATCCCTATAGTATGCTCGATGAGGACTATGTTCTCCCCATAAAATTGTTCTAGGTCATAGATAGAATCCCATAGGTCTAAGACCTTTTTTTCCCTAGTAACAACATCAAAGACTATTAGCTCCATCATCTCTATACAACAACTCAGTCAATAGGGAATGATAATGACTCTTCTGATATCCTCTTTTACCCTGATAATGATAGAGAATCCCCCAGATTTCTATATATGTATGAAATCATATCCACAAACATATATATGGAAGAATATGAGGATGAACTTAAGAACGAACCTCTAGAATTCGAGGAAGGTGTGTCCACCACCATCGAAGAAAATCAGGAAGATAAATCTTGGAATTTAGGAAGAACCATGACCTACACTGATTAGTGTTACCATTCCCCTTAAAGATCAAGAGATGTACATCATATTTCAGAAGGAGCGTCGATATGTTTTCTATTAGAACTACATAGAAATGCATGGAATAAATCCAAATATGGATAAACACCATATCGAGATACCATATGAGCATCATGGCTTCAAGTAAGTAGCCCGAGGGATGAAACCCTCTCATGCCACCAATGTTGAGGCAGAGGTCGACAAGTTCATCAAAGACAACTATTTATAAAAAGTGTAATACCTAATATATATTTTCAATATCATCTATGTAAAGAAGAAGAATGGGATTATTAAGTTATGAATTGACTTCATATACCTTAATTAGCATTAAAAAAAGGATTATTTCCCATTTTGATCACAAAGATCTTGATCGATGCAACTGCTGGCTTCCAAGACCTTCCTTTCATGGATGGGTACTTGGAGTAAAATTAGATAAAGATGGCCCTTGAGGATGAAGAATCCACTACCTTCAGAGCGACTCATGGGATATTTTTCTATCAGGTCATTCCCTTTGGCTTGAAGAATTCTGGCACAACATATTAACACACCATACATCATATCATGAATCCATTCTTGGTAAAGATAGTCGAATGTTATTTAAAATACCTAGTGGTTAAATACCGACATCAATGTGATCACTTCACAAACCATTAATTTTTTTTGACAAGCTGTAACAACATAGTCTGAAGTTGAATCCACTGAAATTCACTTTCAAGGTAACATCATGGAAGTTCATTGTATTTTTGGCATGCCACCGAGACATTGAGTTCAACCTGGAGAAGAATAGTGCTATCTTATAAATTTCACCCCCAAAAATCTCAAATAATTGAGGGGAATCCAAGGGAACCTTGCTTGTATTCGGTGATTCATTTCCAACTTAGTTGGAAAATCTACTTTCAGTAGGATAATGAAGAATGGAATTGCCTATCAATGGAATGATCCCTACAAAGAATACTTCAAGAGTCTCAAGAAGTACCTCTTTCACCCACTGGTTTTGATGCCTCCGATATAAGGGATTTCTCTCTTCTTATATATGGACTCCATGGAATCCTAATTGGGACCCCTACTCACAAAATAATGATGTAGTAAGCGAGGATAGTCTCTATTACCTCGTCTAACTATGATAGGTACAGATTCATGATACTCTGATGTCAAGAAGAACTACCTTGAACTCATCTTCATAGTGAAAAAGGTGAGGCATTACTTGAAGCACCAAAAAGTACAAATGGTCTCTCGTATCGATCTGTTCAAGTACATAATTTTCCATTAAATACTGATTGGTCACTTGGACTAATGGGAGGCCATCCTTAAATAATATGAAATTTAGTTTGTATGAAAGAAGTTAGTGAATGGAAAAGCACTGGATGATTTTCTTACAGCACATCCTACCCCAAACAATATGCTGGAAGACACCAAGATTCCAGATGAATAGGTCTTCTATTCCCATGAAACTCCCTAGACATAGGAGATTTATTTTGATAGAACCTAATGAAGACCTATTAGTAAAAGTATGGAAATCTCTAGGTTCAACCAGGTTGTCTTAGGGGTCTTATTTGTCTCTATTTACAAAGAGGTTTTTCCCTACTCTTTATCACTATCCAAAGGCTACAAAAATAATAAGGCAAAGTACCAATCCCTCATTGCTGGCTTGGAAATATCACTAAAACATAAAATAGCCTACTTGAACATCAAAGGGGATTCATAGTGAGTGATAAAGTAGATCAATAGTGAATATTCCATCAAAAATGAAGAAGTGTCCCCTCTCACTAGCTATGTTAGGGCACTAATGGCAGAGTTCCATTTTGATCCCAGGTTGAATAATGTTCATCGATCATAGAATTATCATGCCGATTCATTAAACAATGCAACGATAGTCTTGGATGACCCTGATCAGGAAGAAGTAATATTCCGTATCACACATCGAAGAATGGTCTCAGTGATCATCATATGTGATATGGAAGAGATCCATTTGGTCAATACCTACCTAGAGCGTGATGCACCTTTGATAAACCCTAGATTGATGGATCCCATAATCAGATATCTTCAAAATGGGACTCTCCCAATAGATAGATCCATAAGGGAACAAATTCAGAGTTGCACAGTGAACTTTACCATGTAGGATAGACCGAATGAGAAGAAAACCCTGTATAATCATGGATTTGATATTATCCTCCTGAGACACATAAAATAAGAAGGTATTTACTTCTTAATGGAATAATTACATGCTAGATCTTGCGGAACTCATCAATTTGGGAGAAGGCACTCCCACCAAATTCGGAGGTCATGATATTATTGGAAAAACATGATACGAGACTGCATGGAATTCACCAAGAAATTTTATGTGTTTTAAATACATGAAAAATTCATCCATAAACCCCCAGAATAGCTAGATACAACTAATTATTCTTGGTTTTTTTTCAATTTGGGGGATAGATTTCGTGGGGCCATATCCCTCAACCACAACTAACCAATTAAAGTACATCCTTATTTCTACCAAATTATTTTCCAAATAATATGAGGAAATATCCATCAAGTAAGTTTGGATGAAGTAAATCATCAAATTCATAAAGTCTCATATCATCACCAGGTTCTGGGTCCCTCAAACAATATTGATGGGCAACGATACTGAATTATATTCTACTGAGTTGAAGAAACTCTTCCAGGAGTACAATATTGAGTCCAATCACTCATCTCACTATCATGTAGTAAAAAATGGAAAGATATAGGCCTTAAATTCGACTATATAAAATATAATCCAAAAGATGGTGAATAAGGATAATAAATCTTGTCCAAATAAACTCCTCTATGCTCTATGGGACTACCATACGATCATGTGTAATGCTACATAAGCAACACCATACTGACTGGTGTATGATATAGAGGAAGTTTTACCCATAGAAGTCAAGTTTTCATCTATCTGAACATCCATATGCAAAAAACTCTCAAATGATTACCAGTCCCAAAAGAAGTTGGATGAATTGGAGTGACTTGATGAGAAAAGGTTGCACACATTGCACAATCTTAAGGTCCACTAGAATCAGATTTCATGAATGTTTAATAAAATGGTCTTCCTATGCTTATTCCTCCTATGGGAATTGGTTTTGGTCCTCAAAACCCTAATGATACCAAGAAAGAATCCCATAAAGATGGAACCAAAATTGGAGGGAACTTACATCATACATAAGGTCCATCACAATAAGGCTTACTCATTGGTCACAATGGGTGGAGAGAGTGTCACAATACCCACCAATAGAATATTTTTTAAGAAATACTTTACATATCTATTAGAAAAAGGGCATCCAAATCAATGTAAGGACCATTATTCATCCTGGTTACATTATATTAAACTGTATAAACTCATCCTTACTACATGACGTTAGAACTGCAGGGATTATGTCGTATCCACATGATGTTAAACTACACGGTTCATTGAGAACTATGTAAGGACTGATTCCCATAATCATAGGATACATAGTGAAGTCCAAACCTTTAGTTTTGGGAAAAGACACAATGAACCTTCATGTCAGGTGACCCTGTCCTTACCACATGACACTAAACTGCATGGATCCTTAACATCCCTCTTCATTCAGGTTGATTCACCCATGTCCTTACCACATGATGTAATGTTTCATGAACCTTATAGAAATACACATGGATTGATTCTCATTTATAATGAGATAAGTATGGATTCCTTGATCCTATATCTTGGTCCAACCACTACATGATACAAAATTCCCTTGTAGTACCCTCAACTATCTATACATTATATAGAAACCCTTTCCATTATTTGTTTCTCACACCAAGCATAGTTCACGTGAGCTTAGGAATTGCAATGAGGGTTTACCATCACAATCAAGGCATAAAACTAAATAATCAGTTCATCACAGTCTTGAATGAAAACCATAAAAGGTACACCATGAGTTCTCTCTACATGACATTAAACTGCACAGTCAATGTTCTTGACGAATAATGTTAAACTACATGGTTATTCAAGAACTATGCATGGTTTGATTCTTATTCTTATGCGATACATTGTGATGCCCATACTTCTATCCTTGGGACCAACTACAACCTTTCCATTTATTCACACCAGTCCACCTTTTTCCTCACCGCATGACGTTAAAATGAATGGAACTTGAAGAACTATGTATATCTTGATTACTATCATCATAGTATACATAGTGGTTCCTGGATCTCTAATCCTGGGCCCAAATACAATGGTCAATGGAAATAATGCTCACCTATATATATGGGTCAGACATGAGTAGATTTTCTCCCATTCAATAACTACGTTTTACTTGATTTCTACCTTCAGTGGATATGTAGTGATGCCTAAATTTCTAGCTATGAGCCCAGTCACAAAAAATAAATATAAAAATTCTCCCTCCTTGCGTATAGGCTAGACCTATGAAAGGGACTTCATTGAGAACTAAGTGAGTCTTGATTCACATCCTCATGAGATACATAGTGACACTCAGGCCTCCATATTTGGTCCCAACCTCAACATTTATTCACTTTCATGTTGGTTCATCTACGTTCTTACCGAATGATGCAAAACTACATGGGATTCCATGAACTATGTGTGGATTTATTTCTTTTGACATTGGATATGTAGTGGCACCCAGATTTCCATCCTTGGGTCTAGCCACCACTCCCCTTTTCATGTCTGTTCCCACATCGTTACCACTTGATGTTAAACTACATAAAAGTATGTACCAACAACATGATGATAAACTGCATGGGAATATGTCCTTACCACATGACGTTAAACTTCACAGAGTCAAGTACGTCCCCACTACATGAAGTTAAACTGAAAAAACCATCACTCAACATCATTACTTATAAAAGGAACAAAATATCCTTACCTCGGTCAACCAGAGAACAAGGTACTTACATCATCTATTTAAGAACCTCAATCCATACACCAAAATTCATGTATCTAGAACCTCAGGTAAACTCAAACCTTTTATTTCCCTTGAAAAGGGAAAGAGATATCTATGTTTGACTATGCTACTATCATAGAAGGGTTTAGTCCCACCAACCATAGACATATTATCCTAGTATAAAGGGATTTATGATTCTTGTTAGCATGGCTTCACCACAATAGAACCCAGCACCCCATTATGTTTTAGGTTATATCTAGAATGATTGTCCCATATCACCACTCATGACCTAAAAACCTTATTCCATTATTTACAACACTTTCAATTCTATCTCATAATAACATTTGAGTAATGTTTTCCTTAGGCATCCTAATTATGCTCTTTTGTAACATCTCCCATATTAGGTCCATAAGTTTCATGACCTTAAACTGCCCAAACATTGGTCAAAGCTATAGAATCTTAAACTCTAGCCTATAATGGTTCAAATCATAAGACCTAAAATTTCTAGAGAAAGAGACAAAAAAACTATCATCTTGAAAACCCAAAAAGGGGATCCTGATAAAACGTCAAGTCTTCTCATAGTAAACTCTTCATCTCAATAGTTTAGGAAAAAATTAGGGCACAAATAGAAGGCATACATTTTATAGGGTCAACCTTATAACCCTAGTAAAATACAATCTATTCTCACTATACCCCTTAGTCTAGGAAAAAGTTAGATCAATGATTTGTCACGTTTTCTCACTGAGAGAATATTTTCTCTAGGTGATGGCACAAATTTTAGGGTGCTTGAACCTTTCTTGGGTTTTACCCCTCCCGAAAATCAAAATTCATGATTTAGGGTAAATAATATCCCTTTAATCCTTCCATGGACCTTAGAAAAGTTAACCAGATTCAAGGGACCCTTTCCTTGACTATGCATGTATGCCTATATAGCTCATGCATATGCACATATGTTCGTTAACCAAATGCATCACTCTGTAAAAAGGACATTCAAATCCTTTTAATCCCTAACATCATCGCGGAAGGAATCAACACATCAGCATGTCTGAACTACTCCCAATATGAATTCCCCATATCATCCTCCCAATATAAGCACTTTGGACCCTAACTTACAAGTCTTCATACCAAACTATCCAAGAAGGTCTAATATTATCAATGTAATGTCACCGTTTTTATACCCATTCTCAAATATGGAATGCAATACTTCATTATCATACCTTTGATAGCCCACACCTCATGATTTAAAACCACTAGGAAAAGGAGTAAATCTTTTAAATTAGGGATAAATTTACCTAGGGTGCCAAAACCATTTCTGGATAGCCTTATTTCCATACCCAAATTCACCATCTAGTCACCCGAGTCTTAGAAAATAATTCATATCCTCTAGAAAAAAAAGATCTCTCAATTCATCCATTCTAATGACATAGAGGGGCTCAGACTCATTGACTAGATACATCTTGGAAAAGTATAAAGGGCTTAATAATCCTTGTGATCCCCAACAACACCATGGAGGAACCTAACATCTCATAGTGTTATGGGAGATACCATGCATGTTTTCTCAATCCCATATTCACATACTCAATATTTTGGGTTATGACTCACATCACCCACACTCCAACTATCCAAGCAGACCTAGATTCCCTAATATTTCACCCTTGAACATGTTACCTTCATAAATCTTTCATATCCCTTGTAAAAGAGTGGATACCATTTTTTTCTTCTCCATGGTATTGATGTGTAAGGGCTTTGACCGACCAACCAAAGGTATATCATCCTTTTAAGAAAGGAACTCTGATCCTCATGAGACCTAGCAACACCACAGGGGAACTTATCATCTTATAGGGTTTTGAGTCCTACCTAGTATTCTAGCCCCATATTCCATAGGTCCAAGATAAAAGAACCTAAACTAAAGCAACATTAGTTCTGAGCTAAAATAACCTAAACTAAAGAAACATTATGTATGAGCTAAAAGACCCTAAAATAAATCATGACATCAATTCTGTCTGAAATATCATATAAAGATCACCATATAGACTTAGAAAATTCAATCCATTATCACCAATACTATCCTCTTTGGAGAACAATAGAGTACTCTCCCTCGAAAACATATACTCTACCCATTTTTCCTTATATAAATTAGGTGATATCAAGATAATTGAAAAAGATTCATCATTAAGGAAAGACATGTTAGTGGGAATTCATGAGCACTTCTTGAAACAAATCTATAGATCTTGACATTCATGTTTACTTTATTTTATACAAAGTATGGGTATCATTGACATTTTACATAATATCAGAGTAATGAGATGATATACATATCATAGATGAATATAAACTGGATCAAAAAGTAAAATGTTCAGAAAAACCATTTATATTGTGCAGAAAAGGGGAAGTAATATCCAAATTTTGGATCCTCTCTGAAGTATCTACCAAAAGGAGATACATTATAAAATACAAACTATGAAAAAATTCGATCAGCTGCACCTACAAGGTTGGAAATACTCTGACGAGAAGCATTGATAGAGCACTGGAGTGATACTCTCCCCATCTCTTCCGCTTCTTCTCCAGGACGAAGAGTCTCAACCAAGGTAGTCAACTCTTCGACCATCTTCTAAGAATTAGAAAATGTATAAGATGATTTTGAAAGATCAGACTTCAAATGGGAAATGTTCTCCTCACATCTCCATACATGTACGATTCAGGCATCCATCTGAGCCTATAGTTCATATATCAACTGATGACCCTACTCCAATACCTTCGATGTCTCCCTCGTCTTCCTAGAAAGGGTAACCTCATCCACAAGTACATAGATATCCCATTAACTTGGGGCCATATATCTTCGAATCAAAACAATTTGATTCATAATTTCATACAGAGGCTATTGGTCAAAACCATTTATCCACAAGGCATGAAATAATTGGTGAAGGCATTATCCTTGGTCATGAAGTACTTTTAAAGGGGTCTTAGTGATCAAGGCATGAATTTGTTTCTAGATCAGCCTATATTTTTCTTGAGCCTCTATAACCAATGGAGTAGGCTTGACAAATGGAGGAATAATTAGCTGAACCAATGTGAAAATAGGAGAGTAAACCCCATAAACCCTTCTCTCAATGGGTGAATCATCTATAACCTATGATGGAAAATTAATATCCTCAACAAAATATGTCCCACTGTTAGAATAATCATAATTGGAGTGAGGTCACTTCCTTGAATCCTCACTTAGATCTTTAATTAATTCCATCAACACCATAGAGAAAGGTGTTGGTGATGTGAAAGACTTGTCTACATGACGGACTTGTTTTCCTAACACACCATCTTGATATACTATTAACCAAGCCTAGGAATAATACTAGGTAAAGAAATTGAAAACATCAGGAAGAGCAAGTATGCTATTAGATTCAATATCTTCATGTGATAATACCTTCCAAAATGAAATAATCACTCCAAGATGTCATTCCCCTCAAACACTGACCAAAGAAATATGAGAGACTCTTTGAATGCAGCCAAACTATCAAGAAAATTGACATGATGTGTATTTCTCATAGATGACCAGATCATCAACCCTATCTATGAGAACCCAATCCTAAAGGGATATCATATAAGATATTTCATCAAGATAACTTCTTTCATCATTGATAACTATCCCAAATGGTGCAGCGAAGGTGATGAAGTCAAAGCTATCAGGTTGAAATAGTGCATCTTTAACCTCAGTAGGGATTAGAGACATAGCACCAACCCCAGAGATGTTCATAAATCTAGGAAAAGAAAAGGAATCATGGATCCTAGAAGAAATTTAGTATTCATAATAATGGAAGTTCTCCCCTATGAATCCAAATATGAACTGAAGAGGACCACTGATCATGTAAGAGGTGTTACCTTGTTGAATATGGCCCAACATTTGGTAGAGTCATGCAAGGACTGGTATTACTTGGTTAAGGCACCACCATTATGAAAGTCTCACTACCATCACCAATGTGCTAACTTAGATCCTTGAGCGCATGTCCTGAACTAGGAAAATCCACCCATTAAAAAACATGGCTATAAATCATACTAACCCAAGGCCTAAAGAGACCTCTGGGTTCACCCGGTATCCCCATGATGTATAATCCCAAGATTCCAGAATGGCCCAATACGTGCCAGTACTATCATGGACTTATTGGGAAGGGCACCAATGGGGATGAATAACAGTTGGTCTAACTCCACTACCATAGAGAAAAGTACTGATCCGGTCTATGAAATAAATAATTGAGCACACCATTATCTCTTTCTTCAATTTCTCCTTCATGATAACAAGCATACCCATCACCAAAATGGGGTTCTATAAGGGATAATCCTAGATATCCATAGTTGAAAAGAATTATTTATAAATCTCCCAAATAGGGAGGATACTGCCCAGTTGATGAATATACCATAAGCTGATACCTACCTCACCATAAGGAAGATAGATTGTGTTGGACCCAGGACACCAATGAGTAATAAATTCCTTGATAATATTGGGATGGTAGTAAATGATGAATTGTGAGATACACATGACTTTTTAAAAATGAACCCGGTACAAATCATTATCGAACTCTAAATAGATTTTCCTCACCTAAAATATCCATTCCCATTCATCTAAAAAACTACTATTGGGATAGAGATCCCATTTCATGTACCACCCATTGTTGGAAGTGTTCGAAGAAGAGATGAGTATACTTGAATAAATTTGAGAAATATTTTATTGAGAGAAGTCACGACCATCCAGACCTAGAGGATAGTTTTCCAATAGATAATACAGACACTGGGATTGAGCTATAACCAGCTGACCATCCTCTGTAATTATTGTCTGAATGTAGTCCAGAGAATTGGACACCCAGCAAGATGGATGATTAAAGTCTGAGGGATGTATCAAAGCATAATCTAGAAAACTAAACTTGTATGGAGGAAGTTGATGAGATAAGGGATATTCCTGAATCCCAGGTGAGAAGAACCCCTTCAGACTCTTGTTATCAGTATACACAAAGTAGTGAGAATCAACATTATGGTTTCTAGCGATCATGACCCATTGATTGGCCGCGATTGAGGATCCTCAGCGAGAACTAGAATCCATCTAAAAAAATTAAGTGACACATATTAGACATATAAAATAAAAATCTTTTCAAAATGCATTAAATGAACTGAAAACACCATACACATAGGATTAATAAACAAGGGGTTCATGAACCACTTAAAGAGCTCACGAATCGCTTGACCTCTAGAGGATTTGCAGGTCGCACAACCCCTGATGGGAATCAAAAAAATTGTGTGACCCCCATAGAGACTCGCGTTCATGTGACCTGAACATGGTCCCATGAATCACATCAATTATATGATTGATCCATTGGATCCCACAAAACCCTAAGGGAAAACAATAACCAAAGTTTGATAAATTTATGAGTATAAGTACATTGTTGGGTTAGATAGGTGATTGATCAAGAAATAGTCTTGTGGAATAGATTTAGAGAAATGGGATTGTGGCACAGGCTCACGAACGAGGCTCATGATCAGGTTTTGTAGAATAGTCTTATGATGAAAGTATGAGATAGAGAAAAAGGTGAGAGTGATCTAGAGAAGGGGTGAGTAGTGGAATAAATTTATAACCACCCCCAATATATAGGGAATTTCTTGGAATACCAAATGCCACCTGTTAGACCAAACGTCACCTAAGACACCAATTCACGAGACTGCCAAAGACTCAGGCGGGCACTTGCATTCCTCAGAACCGAGCCCTTATCCCCACAAAATCTCTTATGAAGGAGGAATTTGTTAATGCCCACCAAATAAGTATCAAAAAATCATAAATGAATAAATAAATGAATATGGGTATTAAATTTCACACAAAAGTAAAGGATTGAGAAAGTAACCAAGACCTGTGGATTGCATGAGCCTTCAAGGTTATCACTATCTCATGACCATTTTAAGGTCACGTGAAGACTCCACGAATAGTGCATAACTTGTAGTGGATCCCATAATGCCCCCTTTGACGAGTCTTCCTATTATTATGAAGGATATCTAGACAAATGATGGCCATGTGGTGATGGCCGAATGAGTTCCCCCAAGTCACATGATTTTTTATTGGAAAGTGAATGACACACCATCTGAAATTCCTTCGAAAATAGGAGGAAAATATTCAAAAGGTATAGGCCTGTTGCAGTCATAAAAGATCAAATGACACATCACCTATGGGGATGATAATTATCGTTGACAACTTCTAGGAAAACTTGCGAGACCCCCAAGACTCTGTAAAATAAAATAAAGGAAATAAAAGGGGGGAATGTGGTAGCTACTCACAGTTTCTAAAATACATGCGACACACCCCTGACAGTCCACAAGAAACCATGCGTTTATTTAGACATGTCTTCCTCGCCTCCTGGAAGCCCATCATCATGTCATCCTCATTACAAAGATGACCTTGGGTGTGTCCAGTCAGCCACAAAAAATCACCTTTTCTCTCTAAGGATAAAACATATGGGTTTATCCATGAAATTCATGAAAACCCCCATATGTACCATATTGGTCAGGCGGTGCATCACAAAAAAATAGACAAAATGTACTCAAAAACACCCATGAAAAATCACATAATACCTAATATTTGTAAAATAAAACAAAGTGGATAAAAAGGAAGGAGGTGAGAGCTATCATAGTTGTAAATTACTTGCGATGTGCTAAGGAAGTCCACAACATAGTCTTGCGAGACTCCCAGACAAGCCCAGGAAGACATCAATCATATCATGGACACCTATCAGTGGGAGACTTGATTCAAGGAAAGACTTTGGAAATTTCAATATGACAAGATAGAAGTTCTCTATCATTCCCTCACGAGTCAACAAAGTCCCCATAAATTTTCAATAATCCAATAAAACAAATATTGATGGGGGGGGGGTACTTATAGTCACCTAAAATCAAGCGATGCCCTAGGAATGATCCACAACAAATACTTGTGAAGATGTGTGGTGTTAGAGACCTTCTTTGACTCCATCCTGGATATGTTTTAGATACACCCCAAAAACTAGTGAAAAATCAGGGTGTCGAGTCCTATAAATTCCCCACCTCTACCTCAATGAAAGGGTTGAACTATCGATTACAAAAGGCTAGATTTACACCCAAGTGTCAGAGTGGATTTCTTGGAGCAACTGACCATGTGGCCGATAAGTCTTCTGTCAAGTAATATACCAGTGAGCTTCTAGAGTAATCATGCACTAGGCATAAGACACTTTTTGTGATCATTTAGAGATATTACAAAGGATCTATGGTAGGATATGCAATGAACACCCCTCACACCCACTAGATCACATGATAATCAAAATAAAGAGACATTGAATGAATATAAGGCAATCAAAATATAAGAACAAATACTAAAGGTGGAGACTTAAACCAAAAACATGTTCACCGTACCTCATTAACTTTGAAAGAATTATCCAAGACATGCAAAAGCACCAGGAAATGTCACCCAGATCTTTTGATGCCTATTCAACATGTTTTTTTGGAAATGCTAAAGCTTCTAAACATATCAGAGTGGGTACTATAGTCCTATTGGACATAACAACTTTGTCTCATGAATGTACCCATGGAATTTTCACCCAATACTTGAGAAATATTTTAGAAACATCACTTGACTCATATAACGGTGCTCGATCATGTTATCCTAGTCTCACTGCTACGCTTGGCCATGTCAAGGCAGCTCTTGTGAGGTCTCCTGAGTGAGTCAGCTATGACTCACGATGCCCTCCATTCATGTTGGATAAGACTCATGATCCCCTCTAGGGATGTTATCCAAAACATGTGATACCCTATGAGACATGTCATAATAGCACTCAAAAAAACTTTATATTCACCACCTGACTCAGTTAACGATGCCCTATCATGTAATCCAAGTATCATGAATGATTATAAGCATGATAAAATAACTCTCATGAGGCCCTTTGGGTGATTCAACTAAGATCCATGACACTCCTTGTACATATCATCTAGGGATCATGATGACCTACATGGATGTCATCCAAAATGTGCGACACTCTCTAGACATGCTAGCCAGGTCATTTGATGGATTCTTGGACGCATCGTATGGGTCATACGATGTCCTCTGGATGAGTGAACTGGGTTATGTGATACCCATTTAGACAAGTAGTCCAAGTAAGAAAGGGAATCCCATGGCTAGATAACATTCTCCACCCTCGGTGTGTAAGACCCAACCAATAAGGAAACCTCAGAGTGTAAGCTCTAATCAAAGGAACCACACAAACTCTGATTTCTGCAATAACCAGAATACATAGGAGACCAACCTGAGGTCGGAGATCCATATAAAATATTCATAGGGCCATTATAATATGAAATTCCAACATTTATAAAGTAATTAAATTGATCATTTCCATCCCTTGTTTCTCACACTGATCACAGCTCACGTGGGATTAGGGAGTTATAATAATCATGTCATTTTCATTATTGGCCTCCAAAAAGGAAAGGGAAACATCAGTGTGTTAGTTCTGACCAGTGGAATAATATGATATGCCCCAACCAAATGGAAACTTCAGTATGTAATACCTAATCAACTAAACTACAAGAACTCTGATTCCTACTATTATCTGGACATGTAGGATACCTTCCTAAAGGACCGATTTCAAATAAACCTTCATATCAATGGAAACCCCATGTTTTTGATATTTCAAACATAAGTACCCAATCATTCCCATTTGATGATCACTCTAACCCATCCCTTGTTGGATTGGGAAATCCACTAAACTATGATGAATCTGATTCTTTCCATACTTAGGATGCATAGGATACCTTCTCAAGGACAAAGCTCTATATCAAACACCCCAAGGACTATCTCAGTACACAAGAACCATATCCATACACCATAAATCTAATCATATATTCCCACTTGTTTCTCACAACGAGCATAGATCACATGGTATTAGGGTGTCACAGTGAACACCTCCTTAGCATCATGAATCTCTAGTAGCCAGGGTAATCCTAGTATGCAATCCTAGATGAGTGGAATGATATGAACACCCATAATATAAGGGAATCTACCTTGAGGCTAGCCCCAAGGGTGTGATCGAACTATGATAACTCTTATTACTACCATAACATGGATATGTAGAATATATCCTTGAGATATGAGCTCAAATATTTGGTGTCTCAGTACCCACACATATGTCCTCTCCGTATAACATTTAACTGTACCAGGTTAACGAACTACATGGGTTTGATTTATATAATAATAATGATATGTTGGATGCTTGATAGTGGCTCAATCCCCTCCTCATAATATAAATTCTATCCCTATGTGGTAGTATATTTCGAATCATCTAGTTATATAAATTCTGCATATAAAGCATCAATACAACATTTGGAAATGGATGGAGAAGCTCGAATAAATACAGATAGATTCATTAATCAGAATGCACTTTCCTTTGTTCATGATATTTCCTTTCTTTTTTAAAAGAATAATTAACCTACAATCATTTATTCAGGGTAACCAATCTCGTATCAGTATTAGGAATAGATTCATGAACATATCTTAAATATATAAGAGAGTCCTAGAGTAAGAAATAATTCCCCTAAAAAGGGTGAAATGAGACTGACCTCCCATCCTATCGACCAATGAAAGTCCACAAGAGTCACTGGGCCTGAAAACCCAGATGACCACTGGTCTTTGGAATGTATCACTATACCTAGCTATGGATGGGGGGACCATTGGGAGTTTCTGGGAAAAGTGAAAATGGTAGCCTTATGGTGATGATTGTGCACAACATATTTTCCATAATAAAACCATCAAATGAAACCCATTCCATGCCTTAAAACCTGAAGAAACAATGCCATCTCCCCCTTTGTAAATGAAATACAAAGGGTCCAAATATAAGAATATTTGATCCTTAAATTTCTCCCACTAATAGTGTGCTCACATATAACCACCTTAGTGACAAGGTTATTTTTCTTATCTCATAAACCCCCTTTAAATGGGTCCATATATTTTCATATTCAGATAGAGAAAGATTGATATCCCCTCTAACAATTCTCCCATGATCTTACAATTTTTTCTTCCCTTTAATGTATGTGAAGAAAATTCAAGAAAGGTAATTTTAATTTTCTTCCAAGATAGGTTCATCTTGGGATTAAATTATCCCTTTGAGGATAGGGGATGCTTCTTCTACCTTGAAATATTTTCATATTGTTGAGAAATCAATCATTTGGATTTCTTCACTAATTTTTATAAATTTTTGGTTGGATAAAACAATTCTAGAATTTACTTTTCTTATACACCTCTAACTGACTAAGAAAATCATTGAGTGAATTTAACACTTTTCATTTGGGATATAAAAAATTTCTATAGGCCTATTTATCTTGATCTTGGTGTAGGAAATAAGAGTTTTTGTAAACAAAAAAAGCTATCTCTGTCACTCATGATTCCAATTAAAATTATAGTAACTCCATCTTTCACTTTCCCATTACAATGAACCATGATCTCTATCACATTTTCACACAAAATGGAATGCATTAAGTTTTATACATAGAACTCCTTTAGCTATTTATAGGATCCATGCTTGTGAAAATGAGGCTTCACAGACTTAAAATTTCATCTTCAAACTACCCCTAAATTCTATCTTCAAATATTGATTCGATTTAATGATCTTTTATTTATCTTAGGTGGTTCCTATTATTGTTAAAAACATATCCAAGTCATCATAAATGGGTATCCTTCACACAATACATAGTTGATACCACTTGTTAAATAAAAAACACAAATAATCATTAAATGTAAAAATGTTTTTGCTATTTCTCCTTCTCCCAAAATTTCTAATTCCTTATTATTCCATAATAAAAATCATTTAATTTTATGAAAACAATTTTTATAATAATTTTTTTATTATGATAATTTTTTTATATTAAAACATAGGCTTGGACACCTTTTTTAGTTACATTTATTTATCTTTTTCTTGTCTAAACTGTTGTATACAAAGACCACTTTTCATATTCCAAATTTTATATTTTATTCTAAAAGGAAACTTTTAGGTGAATTTAATGAGTGAAAACATGAAACTAAACACTTATAGATTAGTTAATTTCAGTCTTGAATTACTTGTTTAGGTATAATAAAAATATAAACTAGAAATAATCTGGATTTCCACTTGTTGCAAAAACTTTTCATCTTAAAACAAATTTTGATTTTCAAATAATTAAAAAGTGATTTTTTATCCCACTTACCCCATGTATAATTTATACCCCATTTAACTACATTACATCACAAACAATTATTAAAAATTTAATTCATGGGGAGAGGGGTACCTCATATTTTCTCAGGTTGAGAAATGGGACTGGCCTTGATGACCCAACCACATACTTTAACCATTCCATATCCATTTTTTTTGATTTAGGAAGAGTAATTACATCAATTTATCCACCTATTTTTTTGTATCATCCTCCATGGAGAGATTATACTTCCTTAGCTTAGTATTCTTCTCTATTGTAAGGGAAATCCCAGTTGTGTACTTTTGTTCCCTTGTTTTCTTCCCATTACATCTTCCAGTAGTTTTTACTTCTCCATTGGAGAATACATCCACCTACCTTTATTTATTTCCTATTAGTGGGTTTTTTGAGAACCCTTATGCATGCCTTTTATCCCATGTCTTTGATATCCATGATTGTTATCCCAGATGTCTTTTTTCTTGATCTATTCCTCCCCGCTTGTTCTTACACCTTCTTCACATCCAGAGTAGCTTTTTTATTCGTCCTTTATACTTGTTTTCTATATTTCTAGGAGGGATTCTACGAGAAAAATGATTTTGGTGGTTGGTTCACCCTTTATTGATCTTTATTTATTTCCTCCAAATATGTGAACATATTTTTCAGTATAACATTCTTATTTTCTGAATAATCTATTTGCTTGTATGTTATAAGAGTGGTGGAAATACTTTGGACCTATTTGGTTATCCTTCAAAAATAATTTATTTCAAAATTAATAGGGTTAGAAAAAATAAATATTCTACCAAAGTAATTAAAACTTGGGTGAAAACCTATTGGAAATGATGTTTCATCATGTTTCCTCACACTTTTGTGTCTTTTGGATTCAATAAACATGACCATAATATGCCCAAACCCTCCAAAAAAGTATCACTTAATAGCTACCTTCTTCTCGACTTAATTTCTTCCAAATCCTATAAGAATTTTTTATTTTATTACCAAATTATATATTTCTTTTATTTTTAGATTTACAATATGGAATTCCATTTTTTATGTCTAGATCACATATTTGGATTCTATCTAGATGCATTTGTTTAGAATGACTTTGAGGGGATATTAATATTCTCATTTAAGGTGTTTATTATCTCCTTATGTTTCTTGATTTTATGACCCTTTCCCTTTATCCAGAAATCCATACCCTTAAATCTATCCATAGATTCCATATTGTGTTGGAGTTGGTGTTCAAGAACAAACTATTTTTTCTTTTTCTTTCATGTATATTAAAATATGTAATTATTAATTAAAAACTTATTATACATTGCACATTATTTTACATGAATTTAATGTAATAATGTCATAGAGTATACATCACATTAAAAATGGGCATATTAGTTGACCTCTATGATGAGAACCTTGAAATTTCATGATGATATTCTCAAACCCTATCCTACAGTCGAATGGTATTTTATGATTGGAAACATGGTATGTTGGATTTCAGTTTCAAGTATCATTAGAAGATGATATTTTATCTCATAAATCTCACACTTAGTAGTCTCCAAGATGGGAGATTATGAAAATTAACCCTCCTGTAAGAATTCACATGCGTATGTGTTATTGGATATTCCTATCTGTGAGTGTGTTAATGATCCTTAAACTTTATGATTATTATTAATTCTTTTATTTAATCACACACATTGATGAATTTAAATAAACTATGATTCCCTATGATCATGGTGAATTTTGGTATGTTGTGCTTTACATGAATGATATGTTTATAATGAATAAGTTGAGAAATGATTTTTCTTCCATATTTATAGAAGTTGATATCTCATCCATTTGATTGAAATGGAAACATCACATTAAATTCCATGGTCATAGTGTATAGAAAAGTTCATTTCAGATAGTCAAAGAAATATGTATTAGGTATATAGGTTGATGAAACTTGTGTTCAACCTATTTTATGAGATATCATGGAAAAGGGATTATATTACACAGTAGCATTCATATGTGGTTTTTTAATTGCAACATATCATCTTTATTTTTTTGGTGACTTGACCAATTTTTAGATAGTAATCTTGGACTTTTGGCAAGCTTGCATAATGCCACTGAGGAAAAAGCCTAGAGGGTTACACAAAAAATGTTTCCTTTGATCTCAGTTAAATATTATTTATACTTAATAATAGGAATAAATATTATTCTCTTGGATGAGAAGTAATATTTATTCATGTTTTTTAAATTGATCATAAATATTAAAAAAAATATTTATTAGAAAGGTAAATTTTTATTTACCTAAATATATAATATTTATTTTTCTCTTGTTATTTGAATAGTTATAAATAATTAATTTATTTAGTTACATAAATATTAAATTAATATTTATTCACTATAATTTGAATAGGATATTAATGAATTAATTTAATGAATTATATTTATTAAATAATTCAAAAAATGTTGAGGACGATGAGTGGAATAGATTTTATCCGGTGATAAATATTTATTTACCAGGTTGTAAAATCAATATTTATCATTATAGAGGTTTTTACACATCACAAGTAAAATAATAATAATAATAATTTTTATATGGAATGAGGTTTTTTGGGGGGTGATTCATAGTTGAGTACCTTTGGGTAATTAATTATATTTAAATCCAAGCTTGGTTCTATTTATAAACTGATATTCCATTTAGAGAAATATTAGATATTGTCCATAACTATTTGCTCTCACGATCTCCCTCCTCCTCACTTCCTTTCAAGACTGAAAAGAATAATATAAATTCCTTTAATCCCAAATGAATTTTAAGCAATAAAAGTGAACAATGCAAGATAATCATCATTGACACTGGAACTTAGTGTTTCAATAGCTCTATTTGAAGATAAAATGAGGACATATGAATCACTGCTAGAGGGGATCTTCTTTGGTTCCTCACTATGAAATGAAGATACACTTATTAGGTTAGAATAATCAACACCATAAAGTAAAAAATACCTCAATACCATGGTAATATTTCTTCTTGATTTTTAAATTAATTTTAAATTAACATGAAAATATCCTCTCTCTTGTTTCCAAAAAATCATTTATCAATATTACTTGGAAAAATATTCATTGGTCATTGAATTAACGTCATGTACATTGTTAATGATCCATTTAATTTGATAAAATAATTTTTTCCATAATCCCTATTGGATATTCAACTGAATTCGAATAAAAAAAGTGGTATTAGAGCCCTCATGTTAAATTTATATTTATTTATTTATTATTGAACATTTTATGAATTTAAGTTAGTTTTATTTTAACGTTATTTTTTCTTTAATTTTATCATCAATATATCTTATTCCTCATTTCATTTCTCATTCATATAATATAGATCCAATTATATATTAACAAAGAACATCCAAAAAACCAATCTAAAGGTTCCAAAATGTTTGGCTGGACAACACAAGATTACACGACATATAGCTGGAGTACAGATTGTGTTTCCCATTTTATTTCACCAAGACGTGGTATGAATTAATTCACCACATCATGTAATAAAGATGATGCAGTGCATTAAATACTCCACATGTTGACCAATCTAGGATGGCACATAGCATGTGGTACTACACACCATGTAACTGGGTTACACACTGTGAAATACACATGTTTTCTCAATGACACGTAAGGGATGAATATCATGTAACAAGGAGGATACATGGTTTGTACGATCTATTCACACCATATACCCCACACATGTCAGTATAATTATACATGCATATTCTCTAGGCATGTATCACAGACATATGATGAGAATGATATATGTCATATAACTAGATGTATAGGCTGTGTACCAAAATATTTTATACAGAAAATTAAAATTAATTTATTACTATATAAACATCATCAATATGTGTTTTGTGTTTCATTTATTGACTCATACACACCATATGATATATTTTATATGATATTAAATGCTTAATTAATTTTTGATTAAAATCTGAACAGCATACCATGTATAATAACAATACTTTGACTACTTCGAACACTTTAATGTCAATACATGTAATAGTAATTAACATGTGTTCTATGTGTCTTTTAATTGAATCATACAAACCATGCAATTACATGATAAAATGTGTATGCTAAATGCCACAATAGTAGACTGTATATGATCTCAATACAAACCAAGTAGTTCAAATAAGTACACATTGAGTTGCTTCCAAGTAAAATATGTTCATTTATTTTCTTAAATTTTCTATAAAATTAATAAATTAAATTTATTTAAAATCAAAGTAAATGGGTATCTCCAGGACAGATTGTATGGAGATTAAGATAAAATTAATTAATTAATTAATAAGATTAATTCATGTGCATTTATCTAAATAAAATAATGAAATTAAAGGAATGATATCCAATTATTTTAAATTTTATAAATTGCAAAATTGTATGAACACCTTAGAGGTGCCTTTGTATGTGTATGATTTATTTTAATTTAATTATTTTATGGAGTTCTTTGAAATTATTTTATTAAATTAAATCGATGGATTGAGACTCATCCCTCCATTCTTATTATTTATTTGCCTACACATTCATAATTTATTTTATGTAAACCCCATTTTTGGTTTCCTTAACCTATGAGTGAAGTAAAATCATTTTAAGGATAGATCTCCCCAGTGCATGGAGTTGGTTAAAGATAGATCCAAGGTGAAAAAAAATAATGAGATACATAGAAAAAAGGTAGAATGTTGTAACTCAATCCCTTACTACCTCAAGGCATTTCTTCCCACTAGGGTCAATGGTTTGTTTATAGTCTTATCAATAAACAAACCACTATTTGGAGCTCATAATCATAAAATATTTTATTTATTATATTTCTCTTTGATGCATGATTTATTTTATATATTCAAGACCATGATCATATAAATAAATGGATTAATATGAAAAATGGAATTAAAATAAAAGGATTATGTATAAATATTTTATCAAGTGCATGGTTAATCACTTACGTAAAATCAACTAAACATTAATTAGGCATGTAAATGAATAAAATAAGAAATTTTATGCATAATAATAAAAATACCTCAAGTTAATATTATGTCATTAAATTATCTATTATCTGAATTAGGAAAATCCATAGTTAATGGTTTGGTTCAGGATATAGTAGGTAACTTTTAATTATTTGGTAGTCTTAAATTAGATGATCGGTAAAATTAAATGAACATGTATTGAACTTAACAATCATAGTATGTTCAATAAAAATTTTGAGGAAGAGTTTCAAAAATCCGAGCCAGGATTTCTAGATTTAGTAGTCCACTAAATGGAACTTAGAACTTCAAGCCCACAGTTGGAATGATCGTATACCTAAGAAAATTTTAATGGTTTTCATGTCCATAGTCTAGATCATAAGGAGTGAAATATATATCATTTACACTAGAACCACTAAAGTGATGGGACATTATAAGTTCAATGGTGATGGCTGTTGACACTTGATAAAATAACGAGAGACAAAATAAAATTAAAATTACTACATCTCACATAATTTATAATAAAGAAATTATTAATAATATTATTTATTATTCTTGTATAATAATAAAAATTTCATCAAACATATTATCCCCATGATCAATTCTGGGAAAATACCATCTTCTAACTGGAAGTAACTTCCAAGAATGGTTCATATGATTATGAGTTATGATTTTCCATGAAAGAAAGTCTTAAATGATAGAATCCTCAATCCATAATCTTCCTTCTAATGAGGAAAGTTTTGAGGAGTTTACTATCTATGAAAAATAGATAAAATATTCACTAGATATTCAATTTTTAATTTTGTAATCCATTTCTAGAAAACTCATGAAGTTGCATGAGAACATAGATATCTAAGGAATTCTCTAGAATCTCCATGATATTTATCAAGAGAAAAATATACAAGAATGATTTACAATATCCAAGAAACTCATCATAAGAAAACTATGAGAAGTTCCACAAGATGGGCCTCATATAGTAAAAATCATTGGCTACATTGAGTTTCTAGAGGTTCTAGTGTTTATGTTTCCAAAGAACTGCACACTGATATCATTATATCATCACTCCCTCATAACTTCTCTAGTTTTTTATAAGTTTCATTATGAACAACATATATGAGTCTCTCCCAGATATTCTCACTCTACTTTTCCAAGTTGACAAGGATATGAATCACAGAAAGCCTTTTGTTCTTATGGAGAACAAAATGAAAGTCCAGAAAAAGAGATCTAATACTAACTCCAAGTCAAAAAAATTATTCATAATTCCCTTCTAAGAAGAAGAGGATCAAGGGGAAGAAAAGGGAATAAGATTTTATCTATTTTACATGTTGAACGAAGGTCCACTAGACAAAAAAAATACCCAAACAAATAAGTGAGGGGAAACTTCCGGTGTATTTATTATCAAGATAAATTTATTTTTTTCTATAAATTTAGTATTAGATATAGAATTTGGTGCTTTAATAGGTATTAAAAAATAGAAACAAAGTATATTTTTAAATTTTTCTCATGGTGAGGTGGATATACGAGAAGCCAACAGAGATAGACTTGCTGCTATGGATATTGGAGATGACCACCTAACATTTTGAACTAAAATGATGTATGTTTTGATATATTGATATTATGTGCCTTCAATCACCAAAAACATTATGTATATGTCCATAATTGATATATATGGGTTTATTTTCAAATTTATAAATAAGTTTTTCCTCTTTTATAAAGAAATTATTTTTTATGGAATTAAGTATTTAAATAATGCTATTTATGTGTTGGATTTCATAAACCAATTAATGGAAATTGATAATTAAAATATCTCACATGACTTATAACACACATAAATATGGTATCACTGGATAGGTCATGTAAACGAAAAGCATTTGACCAGATTACATCAAGATAGATATTTAGATTCATTTTAACTAAAACCACTTGGTGTGTGTCACACTTGTTTATTAGAAAAAATAACTAAATCCATATTTAGTGGAAAAGTTAAAGGGATATAGAGCTTCTTGATTTGGTTAATACTAATGTTTTTGGACTATTTATAGTTGAAGCTATGGGTGGGAACTAATACTTCATAACTTTTACTAATTAATTTAGTAGACATGGAAATGTATACTTAATGAGGTATAATTCATATTCCTTTGACAGATTCAAGGAATATAAAAATGAATTTGAGAAACAACTTAATAAGAATATTGAGAGACTCTACTCAGATAGTGGCAGATAATATCTTAATCAATAATTCATTGATTATTTTATAGAAGTTTTCAATTTTATCTCAACGCAGTCCTCCTTAAATTCCCCAATAGAATGGTGTAAGTGAATGAAGGATTCGTACCTAATTAGACATGGTAAGATCAATGACGATTCATGTTACTCTTCTATTATCCTTTTGGGGATATTCATCATAGAAAAAAATATACTAAAATGAGTTCCAACTAAAGAAACAGTCAGTATTCTATATTAGATTTGCTATGGAAATAAAACCATGTTGTGTCATGTACAAGTGTGGGGTTGTGGAGAATTTTTAAAGGTTATTTCTAGAAACAAACGTGCACTTTGGAGAAATTAGTGTATCTTTATAGGGTATCATAAGGAATATAAAAGATATTACCTATATGATTATACATGTAATAATGTTTTGGTTAAAAGACATCCAAAATTTCTTGAAGGGGATAAAATATCCAAAAGAGATATCAAGAGTGAGATAAACTTTGATAAAGTCACATCTCAAGATACACATGAGTTATCACATGTAAAAAATCCACAAATCCCTATGAAAGAGGATATTCCATAGATAAAAGTTCTACATAAGAGTAAAAGTGAGGTTAGAGAACTAAAAAAATATTGTTTTATATTCATTGAGGATGGTGACTCATTATCAGTTAATAATAATTATCCTTTAACCTTTAAGGAAGTAGTAAGTGTCACATAAGTTTCCAAATGGAAAGAAGCTGTGAATTTTGAAATGGATTACATGTACCAAAACCAAGTATAAGTTTTGGTAGACCCCCTAGTGTATGTAATTATCATTGGTTGTAAATGGATATTCAAAAATAAACTGGACATGGATGGACAATTCAGTACCTATAAGGAACAACTGGTAGTAAAAGGTTTTAAACAATATCAAGGAATAGATTAAGTTGAAACATTTTTTCCAGTTTCTATGCTAAAATAAATCTGCATTATACTTTCCATAATATCTTTCAATGACTATGATATTTGAAAGATGGATTTCAAAACATATTTACTTAATAGAAACCTTTGTGAGATTTCTATATGATACAATAATAAGGGTGTGAATTCAAAGGATTCCAACATAGTATGTAAGTTATAAAGATCAATTTATGGATTAAAGTAAGTATTTATTTCATAGAATATTCATTTGATGAATCCATAACACAATCTAGTTTCATAAAGAATAAAATTGATATTGGTGTCTATAAGTAGTTTAGTGGGAGTTCAACCATTTTTCTAATAGTTTATGTTGATGTAATATTATTTATTGGAAATGAAATACCAGTCTTATAGTTTTTTAAGGATCTTTTAGAAAAATTATTCTCCATGAAGGACTTAAGTGAAATAGAATATATTCATGGGATCATGATTCATCATGAAATATCCAAGAGGGAGGTTATACCAAGTCAAAGTACATAAATTGACAAGATACTTAAGATATTTATAGTATAAAATACAATATTTGATTGTTTCTAGTGTTACCTAGAATTCATATTTATAAGAAAATGTGCCCTCATGAACATCAAAAAATTTAGATGATGGTAATAATTTCACACACATCAGTGACTGGGTAAGTTATATATCATATTATATTTACAAGGCTAGATATCGCCTACTCTTTAGTAATGGTACGAAGATATCAAGATAACCTAGGTGACCACTATTGTATGGTATTGAAAACTATATTTAAGTACATGAGGAATACTAAGGAAATGCTCTTGGTTTATAGAGGAGATAAAGAAATAGTCAATAGAAGATATGCAGATGCTAGTTTCCAAATAGATTAAGATGATAATACATCTTAGTTGGGATACATCTTCACTCCCAATGAAGGTTCTATGAGATGGAAAAGCTCAAAAAAATCTATGGTTACGAATTCTACAATGGAGTTTGATTACATTGAGGATTTTTAGGCAACAAAAGAGGTAGTTTGGAATAAAAAATTTACCAAAGAGCTTGACATGGTGCCTAGAGGTAGAGACCCTATCATACATTATTGTGATAATACTTAAGAAATGGATCATACAAATAATCCAAGGTAACATTAGTGGATGAAACACATGATTCAAAAAAATTATCTCTTGAAGGATTATTCTCAAAAGGGTGATGAAATAGTGAGAAAAGTTTCCATGGAAGAAAATGTGGTAGACACCTTAACTATAGTCTTAACTTAATATAAATATGATCATTATGTGGGTGCTAGAAGACAAAATCACTATATTTTCAAAAAAATATAGCAAGGTATTATTATAATAATCTCTCCATGTTTCTTAATTAATCACTATGATATGAGTCCAAAAATATTGTCAAAAAATTCAACACAACCTGAGGGTGTCCAAAAAAGTTATTTTTTGACAACATCGGGAGATTATTGGATACCCATAAGTGAATTGGAATTATTGAAAAGGTGTCCAAGTTTAATATTGATGTTTTTAGAAAATATAGCTTATGACTATACATGTCAGAGATTTGTTAACAAAGAGATATAAAGGATAAAGAGATGCATGAAGTTTTCCATATCGATATAATGATTATATTATTTAAGAAGGCTATGAATCATCCATAAGAGAAGTTCATGAGAGGATCTATGAAGTCTGGAATCCATAGGAAAGATATCTAGAAACATTTCTAGAAGTTATGGATGGGTAATACATATTTTAAAAATTAACCTAATTACCCAAATATAAAAATTCCCACAAAATGGAATTTATAGAAATTCGAGAGAATTTATCTAAATTATGGTTTGCCTATTCAAAGTCCCAATGTAATAAAATTATACTGTAAGTGAATCTACATATACAAGGGAGTTCAGATATCTAAATTTTTAGTGAATCAGGATATGTGAGGGAATTTATATAAGTAAAGTTTTATGATATATGAGAATTCAAAAAATTAGTGAACAATGTTTGAAAATAAATTAATGTAACGAAGTTAGGCTATGTTATCCACCACATATGGGTTTTCACATAATCATTTCCATATCCTATGGCACACATAAGTAAATGGATCAAGGAATGAGATTTTTCAGTGGTGTAGTGGCATTATTTTGTGATTTTATAGAGACATAATCTTCTTGTGAAATCACTTAAGGTGATGGAAGAATTTTTCAAGAATTATTTCAATATCATAGAACTTATAATGCGAGGCATGATCTTAGAAAAGTATGAATAAGTAATTTTTAGGTGTGATGAAGTGAGTTATGTGAAATATTATCCATGATATGATGAGTGTTTCATGCCAGGGGTGAAGGGATCCATCCATGAAGTAGATTTAATATATAAATATTGAGGATATTATTTTATCTATTCAATATAACATTTTTTAAATTTTCATGTTATGGTAAATCAAGGTTTTTATAGGATCTTGTGTTTTCCATGATGCACACCAAATAAAAATAATGGAAGTGGTGACGTAAAGGTTGCAATAGTAGAGACCAGTGTGTATTTTAAATGGACATTTTCTATCAAATGAGATGATATAAGGTTATAAAAGGAAGGATAATTCCAATATGGAGTTCTAGAAAAGTATTCTCGAGTTTCCATTTATGGAAAATAGAAAATCACTTCATGTTGAAAAATTTTTCAGCAGGTACAAAGAAGAAAAAACGAGATCTCAGAGGAGATATTCTTTATTACAAAAAAATAGAAGAGAAAAAAGAAGGAATAATAAGAGAGAGATGAAAATCTATGAGTAATCATAAATACACCTGAAGTAAGTATAATAAGAATTTGACCGTGCCATTATTTGAATAAAAATATTCCATACTTCAAAGTAAATAAGTGAATGAGGCACCTTATTAAAGATCTGTATTCTTAGAAAAAGAAGGGTGTTGCTATTGCATAACAATGAAAGAAGATTGGAGGAATCAATACTGTGTATTGAAGATGACATTCCAGATTTATTTTAGAAATAAGCAGAATAATATATGAATAATGAGTTCACAATAGGTGTGTGGGGGATCAATGATGAAGATAAATAGTGCATCCATATTTAATTAAATATTCATTTAGGCTAAATGATGTTGAATATGTAGGGACCTATATGTCTATAAAATATGTGAATTATTACCCTAGAGAAGTGATCAAAGGAGGAGGGATAAATAAGTATATATTCATTTCAATTGAGGCTTATGTGGTAGTGATCCAAACCAAAACATTGTAAGGGATTTTCTCTTGGGCATGTGTGACCAAGACCTGACCCTTCCATATATCGGTGTAGTTATTGGATTTAATGCATCAACACAATTTCGATAGCATACTCCTTGGCGTAGCTTAGTGTGGGTGAAATGACTAAAAATATTGTGTCCCTACATGAATTATATCTCTACATTTGTATATGAGTTGTTTGAGGTTTAGGGTCAAGTGTTCAGTTTTAAAAAGGGAGAGATAACTTGGAAATGTTTTCTTATCAACAAAATCCAAATGGGGAGATTATTAGAAACCCCTTGGGTTGTGTTAGATTTATTAAAAGCATGTGTGGATTCAGCTCAAGGTAATTTTTTGAAAAAATGGGGAGATTATTGGATACCCCTAAGTGATTTAGAATTATTGACAATGTGGTCAAGATTAAGATTGAATGTAACATCCCGCCCATCACCCATTGGATTAGGAAGAGGTGGTGGATGTTATCGACCTTAAGTGACATCCCCAAGACACCAAAGGCTAGAAATAAATTCCAAGATCATCATAAATATTTGGGGTATAATTTTACCTTTGAAAATAAAACAACCAAACCACAAAAATCTAACAAAACAAACCACTACATGATGCATGAGTACAATAAAATACAACTCAAAGTAAAATCAAACCAAAACCAATATCAGTGTAAAAGAAGAAATAAAAAAAACTCAAAGACACCAAGGACATAGAATTAGTAATTCCAAGACTACTATAATATCTAAATCAACAAGAAATACCCATGATATAATGGTTCATCACTAAAACACTAAGATACCTTACCTTTACCTATTTATCAGTAGATTACATCTGAAAATTTACAAGAGTGACCAAGCAGAGGGTGAGTCTAAACTCAGTAGGATTTCCTCAATGAATTCCTAAATCACACAATTAGGATATATTATGTTATAAAATTTATATAAAATAGTTTCAAACAAACTGAAATAATTTTATATCAAATCCAAAATAGTTTTCCAAACCAAAACTGTTTTCCAAACCAAAACAGTTTTCCATGGAAAGTAATCAAACAAGCTTATAAAACCATTTTCAAATCCATTGGAATATCCATTCATAAACCCAAAAATTCACACATCCATACATACACACATGAATGTCCATATGATAGTTCCACACTCATGAGCAGTCTCTCATTGATCAACCATGTTTTCACAAGGTAACCAATCCCCTGTGCCATTACACCTTTGGAACCGAGCACCAAGTCATATTTCAACCAAGCCTTGTAAAATGAAACATGAAAAAACACCACCAAGTTTGAATAAAACCATGAATACAACATTTCACTTAAACCTTTAATTTCTTTAAAATATTTTTAAAAACCTTTTCTATTTATTAATGGAAAAATAAATTTCCAAAAAATCAACAAATTTCCACAATTTCTAAGAAAACGTCACTAAATAGATTTCCATAAAAAAATAAGGGATTCAAAACAATTTCATGAAATTAAATCAATTTTAAACCAAGACTTAAATTTATAATAAATATGAGTCAAGAGAGAAACCACTTACCCCACAAAATTTGGAGAAAATGAAGAATGATACGACAACTTCAACAACCCAACTTAGATCTTCTAGATATGAACATAGATCTTATTCCCTTCAACCAATTAAAAAATATCTCATTAATATTCCAATGATAAAATAATGATCCACCCTATAAGGACTATATCTATGGTTTCTAAAGAGATGATAGGAATAGATCTAATAAAAACAACAAAGAACAAGAACTTATTGACAAATCTAGGCCTTCAACACACTATGATTCCTCTATGGATCGCTCTAGGACCAATGAAAATTTCCTCTTAGAACTTAGGAGGGAAAGGAATCCTTGTTATGGGAGTATTATGGGAAAAAGTGATTAAGGGGATAAATTAAGTTAGACCCATAATTTCCAAATCTAAATTATCACAGTGCATGGTTAGGACACACAAATAGGAAAACCATGCACTAACCATGCATGAGATACTATATCATTCCCCCACCTCACAAGGTTAGATGGAAGGGTTAGAAAAATCATGAACCAACTATTCTTTATCCACTATCTCAAATGAAAGTAGGCTCACATAGTTTCTCCATGGCATCTGTATTGTTTGGGAAAACTATTCAATAATAGTGCGCATTTTTAATAACCTCTATTTTCCATTTCAATATTTCTTGGAGGTGTTTCATAGTTTATACTAACTATTCTCAAATTTTGAACCTCTACCAAATCCTCCAAAACATAAAAAAACTACAAGATCCTCCCAAAACATAACTTGAAAATTATATATACTTAAAATACATAAATAAAATGCTAAGTAATTGAAACTAGGGGTGATATATTCTCCCCATCATTACTCTTTACATCACTAAAAATAGAAAAATCTTACTGAATTAGAAGATTTTTGGCCATTTCTGCAACATTTCCTTTTTAATGTTCCCTTGTTTCCTCCTAAATCTGACCATGCTACCATAAAAATCACACTAGACTGATTATTTTCACATAAAACATTTTTTTCCTATCCACATTACGTATCGACAAATAAATCAACATAAAATCTAGATCTAGGTCGATGTGATCTCATAGAATCACATGGTCAACATTAGGTTAATACTTATTTAATTAATACACATGAGACACATTATTCACTAAACTTTCCCTCAGTGGAAAAGCTAACTGATATGACACCTCACCAACCCATTAAAGTATCTCAAAAGGTCTTATGTATCGAAGAGTTAACCTACCCTTCTTACCAAAACGCCGATGCCCAAGCCTTGGAGAGATTCTAAAAAATATATGATCACTCACCACAAATGAAAAATTTTTCAATAATGACCTGTATATGATTTATGATGACTCTAATCTATCTTTATCCTATTTCTGATCAACTGAATCTCTCTGTCGTCTCTTGTATAATGCATGGTCCAACCAATGAAGTCTCACTGTTTCCACCCAAAAAAGTGGAGGAAGACAATGTCACACATACAATGCTAAAAAATGAGCCTTTTGTATCAAGTATTGATAACTTTTATTGTATTATAAATCTACTAACGATATGTTCTCTTCCCAAGAGCCACTAAAACTCATTACATAACTCATAAACATACATTCCAAAGTTTGGTTCATTATCTCAGATTGTCAATCCATTTGAGGATGATATGCTATGCTCATCGTGAATTGAGTCCCAAGGGATTGCTGTAAGGATTTACAAAAATGATATGTAAACCTTAGATCTTAGTATGATACTATAAAAAATGGTACACCATTCCTTTTTACCAGTTTTTATATATATATTTTTGAATAGTCTTCCACTATAACAACCAAAACTTTTATCAATGAATTTTTCCCGCCTTATAATTATATTATATGGTATAAAACACATAAATAGACTATTGAGCCCAATAAAAAAAAATTCTTTTCATAAATTAACAATGAAATAAGTGAAATTCATAGAAATTAAGGAACTTATACCGATAAAATTGTAATTTGACCCTTGGAATAGTAACATGACAATTAAGAATAGTAATCCAGCCAATATAATAGTAACCTCATCTATAAAAGTATAAATAAAATTTATGCTTCCTATAAATGATAATTTGATATAATTAATCATAGTATGATTAAATAAATGTTTTAAAATAGATAAATTAAGTGATGGTATTTTTGTAAAACATAAAATTTTATTTACAATTTTATAATTAATATAATAATCTAAAATATTTTTTTATCATGAAATATATTCATAAATTAATATTTTTTTTATTATGATAATAAGATAATTTTATGAGAACTTAATTATTTTTTTATAGTATCATAAAATCAGTTATAATTTTAAAATCAGTATTTTTTGAATAAATGTTGAATCTAATTAAAAATTATTTTTTCAAATAATTATAATAATATTTTACTAAATTGGTTTTAATTTTTTAATTATACACATCAAAAAATGGTTAGAGTTATTTTTTTATTTTCTGAAATAGTTGATTTTTTGTGAATAGTGAAATATGATAATTTACGGTATATAACATTATAAGTTAAATACACTATTTATTGAGTCATTAATGATTTAAGCACCATAATCTAGAACTATATTTATTTAGTTAATATATTTTGTGATAAGTTTCAATACTATTGATATCCTTGATCCAAAATAATAAACTAATGAATAGAATAATAAAAAAACACCCCTCTCCTCCCCTGTAAATACCACCCCTCACCACCTTTTCTCCTCACACCTTCCAAGCCTTGAATATTTTCCAATTTATGCCCCATAATCTTCCCATTCCAATTCCTCTATTATAGGAGCATTTTTTTCTTAAAGAAAGACCAAACCCAATTTCCCTATGGTGTTTCTCAATAAGAAGAATTCAAGAGGTAAAATACTCTCCCATTTTCTTTAAATTTATTTTTAATTTAATTTATTTTTTTATTCTATACTCACATACACTTATCCAAGTATAATAGTAACCCAATTATCTTATATATACTATAATTTTGTTATGTTAATAGAATAATCCATCATCAAACCTATTGTTCTCTCCCTTTTATTCTAAAAATGAAAACATCGTCCGTGATGTGTTGATTTATCACCTTCAAGGATGATAAGTTTTCATTCTCCTTTATTGCCTCCATGGGTGGTAATAAAACCATTATTGTGGTTTAAATGAATTGTTAAATTTACTTTATAACCTTTTATATGTTCTGTACCTATCATATATACATAATATTAAATAATAAAACAAAACTAGTTTATGATGATCGAAAAACCGCTAAATTAAACTAAACGATTATCATTAATGTTTTATATAATGAATCAAATACATATCTGGAAAAAAGATAATATATAAGACCATTTAAAATTTTTAAGTTCATTAATAACATATAATTTCAATTCTGAATAACTATTCTCATTTTACATGATCTTCCATACATATATACTTGTGAACTGATCTTGAAAACCAAGAACAAAAACATGCCCAAACAATGAAATTGAACTCTATTACTCATCAAAATGTCCATAAACGAACTTAATAAAATTATAATGAGTAAAATACATATATAAGAGGTTATTTATTTATTAATAAATTAATCTAATTTTATTATCTAGGATATTAAAGTGAATAAATCATCTAGAAATAAGGTAAGGGGATTCTTGAACCTAATTTCCTTTATTTGGGTTATCCCTATTTTGTGCCAAATTTCAGTGTGGATGTTCTTTTAATATTCATGAAATATAATTTCATTATTCTTACCTTTTCTTTTATAGAATATACATGTTTATAATATTTTTTTTATGAAAAATACAATGATTTTACAAAATATTCCTTCTTTCCAAAACACATATTGAATCATATTGAGATTATTTCTTCTTCACTCAAGTGTGATGATTCTTATACCAAATATTTTTTTTTCACTTTTGGAAATCCATAATATTATTCATTAATGTATTATTTATAAAACGAAACCCATTCCTTTCTAGGGTTTATTTTATTCCCATGATGGATATACCTTCTATGCGGAAAACATGACTATGTAAATGTTATGAGGTGATAGGTGGATCCATAATTATATAGTTGTCCAATTAATTGAGTAATGTGACATGTCTCATGAGATAACATGAAATATGCATGAACATGATATAATATTTTTTCACAATTATGATTTTCTGATTATTCACATATGTTATGCATGAACATGATGCTAGCTTTATTCATAACTATGTGTGGTGTTTGACCACTAAGACATGATGTTTCATTTTTATGCATTTCTACATTTATTGACTTTATCTAATGATTTCCATCATGATTATGATGATGATACTATGATTATTTTATGATGATGATTATGCTCACCCATGTTATATTGACTCATTTCTTTATCTATCCTCTTACTGGGATTTTAGCTCACCTCTTTATTTAATGTATATACTCAAGTGATTACTTATAAAAAGGAGTAAATGAGGGATAATAATAATATAGAGAAGAAAGAATTAAATAATTTTTATGTTTTATTTTATAAATTTTATGTATGGTACTAATTTGACCAAGATAATAAACCATTGAATCAAGGATTTTAATTATTTTATGTTGATTATCTTTAAAATGATGTAATAGTCATGTAATAAAAAGTAAGTTTGATACAATTGGTATCAAAGAACAATTTAGTTTATTTTGGAATTAGGATTATAGAACATTAGTGATAACCCTTAGTACGAGACTAAGTATATTAAAGCACCCAATAAGCTTTGTTTTTGAAAACTGCTAAACATAGGGATCCCATAAGATTTAAATTTAGAGTTAATTAAACAAAATAATAAATTAATTATTCATGAATTGTTGAATTATGTTTTGTTCAAAAAATTTCCTTTTTAGAAAATGGTGGGAACTAGGAGAAACCAGGCCAACAACCCATGTGAGGGAGAATGTAGTGATTGATCGAATGACATACCACATGCCTTGGGAGATGGAGTAGAAAATTTCATGGGGATTCCTTCCAACCCATCTCAGGATATGCACAATAACATGAATAATTTGGAACATACACCTTCCTCTAAGAGTGAGGAACTAGATATAGAGTCTTTTATGCGGAAATGACCTTTGATGTTTAGTGGATATTCTGACCCACTAGTCGCAGAATAGTGGTTTAACTAAATGGAGAAGATATTTTCAATTATTCACTATTCTAAAATGGATAAGGTGGCTCTAATCATTTATCATTTAAATGGAGAGGGAGAACAATGGATGTTGTTGATTATGAAAACCAAGACAAAGGATGAAATTGAAGAGATGGAGTGGGAATACATTAAGAAAATATTTCTTAACAAGTATTTGATAGATATAATATTTTCCACATTTTTGTATGAATTTAAATTGTTTTAATCCTTCCAAATTATCAATTTTATTTTATTTGAATCAATTTTGGATTTATGATGTGTTTTGAGAAAAATTGTGAAAAGTGATTAATTTTGGATTTTTGACAGATTTTTATATCAAAGATATTTTGGTTATTTCTTGAAAATATAATTATAAATGAGTGATTTGTTTTTTTATAATTCTTATTTTATTTAATTTAACTTTTTCTTCTGAACCAGGGGCTAATTCTATCATATATAGGCTATAAAAAATCAATTAAGCTGAATATTTTTCCAGGAAGGCAGTGTGGACCCCACCATATTAATGGAAACACATCTCAATATGAAGTCTTAAAATTGAGGTGATTACACTTTTAATGAAACAAGGATACATAGTCACATTTCTCCATTAAATTACATAGTGTTTTGAACCCATTACTATGGCCTTTGAACGACATATTTTTAAAGGAAACTTCCTGGAACCTTCATCCATAAAAATCAACCATTAATTAAAAAATAATAACTCATACATAAGGTGAAAAAATGAGCTTAAATTTGTAGGGTGAACAGAAAAAACATCTATGAACAACATTCATGAAGTGGTCAATACGTGAATCTACCAACTAATGGGTAAAAAACTCGACAACTTGTGAAGGATAAATTTTTCCTATAAAAGGAGAGAAGATCCTACCTCTCAAATAATTTTTTCCCATCCCCACACCATCTAGGGCAACAAGGGGAGGATGAAAAGTGCCATTTATGAAATTTATTTCCTTATTTTTTTATTTGTAGTTTTTTTTATCATGTAATACATTCATATTTTTTTATATTAAAGTATTCCCCTTTCTTCTTCCACCCCTTTTCTCTTCCAACTCTAATTCTCATTCTCTATCTTCCATCTTTCCATCATGATGTCTTTTCACTTTTCCATGGCAAGTGAATAACTTGATGCCTAGACCCAGGGAGGTTTCATGGTGTTCTTCATTATTGTGCTTCATATTGAAAATGTTTTAAATCTATTTTTGGTGGAGGCGGGAATATTGCATGGGTGTGGCGATCGTCCACCATGATACTATTTACAAATCCATTTATTTTACTTGATTAATAATTTTACCTCTATTATCTTAGAAAAAACCTTCATACGGTGTAATTGTTGTTGCTATAAGGGATGAAACGATAGACGATGGAGCCAGGTCTTATAGGAATAAGATTCTCGATTGAGGTGTTACCCAACTTGACTACTATAGGAGGTGTGGTTTGGTGTGCCAGATGCTTACTAAAATCACACACTCAATAAATAAATGGAGATTAATTCCTTAATGTGGTTTCAATAAATGAATTATAAAATTAAATTTATATAAAAAATAAATAATGAATGAACTCGTGCTATTAGACCCTGAATGAAGACCTTTTTTTTAATCTGCATTTTGTCTATATCAACTTTTAGATTTCAATTCTACATTGTATTATTTTAATTTCATGTTTTCCAAAACCCTCAAAAATATTGTTTTCAATAAATATTAAAAAAACCAAAAAGAATTAGAATAGGTGAAATAGAATAACTGATTGAACTAACTGCAATTCTTCTCAAGTGAGATGACCCTGGGCATCCACTGTTCTGCATTAGGATTATAAATTTTCTTTTGCTACGCCCTATGATAGGTGTGTGTCAAAATTGGAACCATTTCCGGGGATCTAACTAGTTACTTCAATAAATATTTTCGAAATTCACATTTTTTAAATATTTTTCTTTGTTTTATTTATAAAAATATATAAAATGAAATTTTCTTTTCCATGATGTATTAAAATTAGAATTATTATTCATGGGAAGATTACTCGCAGGTGCAATATCAAGAACTAGAAGTTGATTATCGCGATCTAAATGACCAGATAGAAAGGATGAGTAATACTTTGGATGATTTGGGGAGGAAAATGGAAATAGAATTTGACTATGTTCATTCATTTATGGATTAAACCGACCCTAAACCCAAAAAAGAAGAGGAGGTTGTAGTGGAATAAATTTCACCACTCATCATTGAAGAACCAGAGGAGGTAAATATGGAGGTACATAAAGACTCATTCATCCTCAATCAACCAATTATACCTGAGATAGATGAAAATTAGGATGAATTATCTGCTGAGCCACATGTGGGAGATTAATAGGAGATTGATGAATTTTGGAATGAATGTAGGGAACTTCTTGATCTCCCCAGTCCTTTCAAAGCAGAATATCCCGTACCACTAAATGAAGACACCACCCAAGTGGTGGAATTTGAAGTCAAAATGGAGGAGCATGCCTACCTGCCTCTATCCACAGAGAGTCTACTCCAAGAGGAACTTACCAATTAGGAATAAGATAAAATAACTTAGGGAGTTAAACCATTATTTGAATCCATATATTATGATTTTATTGAATCTGAATTGTACGCCATTCCCTCTTATTTTGGTTATACAAAAACAGACATTCTATGTTATACCTTTGAGTAAGAAGAAGAAACTGGACATGAACCTATTAAGGAACATATAGAGATCCATGAATTCAATGAACCTACATTAGAGGAGACCCATCATAAAGATATCCAAGTTGCTGAGCCAGATGAAATAAGAAAAGAGGCTGAAGCACCCATGAATCCAACACTGAAAGATAATATGGTTGAACAAGTAACAAAAAAATAATAGGAGGCTCCATACTTCATCCTACCCCTCTATGAAAGATATACTACATTACGAAGGGGGAGGATCTGGTGTACTCTATCCATGGAGTCCTCCTCAACAAGAACACATATGTGGATGTTGGGAAAAGCCACATGTGGTGGTTCGAGTCCAATAAAATCCACCCCCATTAGATTATGGATAACAGCTGGTACTTCCCACTGATGGTAGTAAAAATTCAGGTCCCACTTGGGGGATCATACCAAGATTTATCTTTAAATGTTTTTTATATTTTAAATTTCCTTTTTAGATTATTCCAACATGCATCCCACTACTCCTTATCGTTTTGAGATTTAATGACATGATCCTTATTCTTAAGTGAGTACTTATATTTTATAGGTTCATAAATGGGAAAAGGAAGCCTTAAATAGAGTAAGAGTATTTAATCCTTATTTCAAAAGGGAGTTCACTTTTAATGTTTAAACTTTCAAACTCCTTACATTTTTTTTGGTTTAAAACATGTTTTGAGAATTAAAGATAAAATTTCATGTCCACACTTAAATTATTAATTTACTTAACTTATCTAGGAGACATGAGTTTCTTATAAATCCTATGATACCATGTTTGAGATTTCAATGTTAATGAGATTTAATTATTAAAATGTAAAATTAAATGTTTAAAGTGAATCATGGATATTGAAATGATGACTCATTATTTAAGGAACTTAGTTGATTTATGTAAATAAAATTTCCCTACCATTTTTCATACTTTGAATTTCTATAATTCATGTGAATTGATTTTTTATTATTAATCATGCCTTGAGTGATTGTCCAATATCATATGTCTCATTTCTGAGTGGATTTCTAGACCAAATAATTATTATTTATTCTTGAGCATATTTCTTAAGTGATATTTTGACATGTCACTGATTAGAACTTTCATTTTAACTTGTCGAAGCTATGACTATGTAAAAATATATTTAAAATTTTTGAGGAATATTTTGAGAATACATTATATTAAATACCACCTTTACATCAATCATTCTTTTATCCCATATATACCATGAATAAACTTTATAGGTATGATCCTTATTTCAATCAATTTTTATCCATTCCCACCCTATTATTGGTGTTTGCATGATGTTTTAAAGATGAAGTGTGTGGGTTAAGGGAATAATGATGGAAGGGATGTTATAAATTATAAGGAAAACATTTTGGGGTTTTATTATGGGAATTGTAAAATTTTGTGGAATCATTCATTTAACTTCATTATTTTCCCGTCTTGAATTAAAAAAAGGAAATAAATGACAAAAAAAAAACCAAAAAACGAGAGAAAAATGGGTTGTGATTTGGGATAACCAAAAACCACCTTTTTTAAAAATGATGGTCTTATAATCATATATGGTTAGGTGATGGATGCGAGGTTTTATCTAATCATAATTAAAAAAAAACGAAAAAAATACAAAATTTTAACCAAAAATCAAGAGGGGGCATTAATCATTCCTTATGCTTTACTTTGATCATTACCTTACTTTGAGTTTTGGGGGAAGTGGGTATTGATACTTTAATGGGGAGAATTTCATTACACTTTTTGATATCATGTATTGTACTTAAGAGATAAACCTCCTCCCTGAGCCTTAATTTTTAAAACATCAAATCCTACCAACCTTAAGCCTTAAATTCATTTGAACCTTTATTGGAAAGTCCTCATGATTTTATGTGCCTTTTGTCTTTATAAAGTGGATAAAGTAGTTATTTTACAAGATTATGGATAAGGTTCATGTTATCATGATATGATCATAACTCTAATTGAATTGTATCATGTGATATGTGAGAAAAAATTTAAGGGTGAGGTAAATCATGGTGTGTCATTCTTAATAATAATGAATTAAGAATCTTAAATGAATGAAAGAAGAAGTTCCATAATTTTTTCAAAGGGGAAAAGTAAAATATATGAATTAATTATTTCTTTAAAAATTGGGAAATTAAATTGATATTTTATGTGGATTTTTGAAAATTTGATTTGACATTGATTATTTTTTGATTTTATTACTTTCGAATTTTAATATTGGTAGCATTGGTGCCCTCATATTTTTAATGTTGAGTTTTTTGATTGAGGGAAATCTTGGTTTAGGTGTGGTGGAATTGATAGAGCTAATATTTTCCACATTTTTTATACATTTAAATTGTTTTAATCCTTAAAAATTATGAATTTGATCTTATATGAATCAATTTTTGATTTATGATGTGTTTTGAGAAAAATTGTGAAAAGTGATTAATTCTGGATTTTTGACAGATTTTTACATCAAGGGTATTTTGGTCATTTATTAAAAAATATAATTCCAAATTGAGTGATTCATTTTTTTAGCATATTTATTTTATTTCCATTAACTTTTTCTATTGGACGAGTGGATAATTTGATCATCTAGAGGCCGTACAAAATCAATGAAGTTGAAGATATTTCCGAGCAGACAGCGTGGACCCCACCATATTAACAGAAGTGCATCTCAGCCTAAAGTCCTTTTATTGAGGTTATTCCACCTGAAATACAACAAGGAAACATAGTCACGTTTCTACATTAAATTTAATAGAGTTTTGAATCCATTAAAGTGGACTTTGAATGACTTAGTTTTAAAGGAAGCTTCCTGGAACCTTCATTTAGAAAAAGAAACCATTAATTAAAAAAATCATAACTCAAACATCTGGTGGCCAAATAATATAAAATTTAGAGGGTGACCAGATCAAACATTTATGAACAACCTTCATGAAGGGGTACACATGTGAATAAACCAATTAATGGTTCAAAAACATGACAAATTATGGATGAAAAATTCTGCCTATAAAAGGAGAGGAACCCCTACCTCTCAAATCACTTGTTCCCATCCCTACACTATATTGGGAACTGAGGGGAGGAGGACAAGATCCATTTAGGAATATTTTTTTTAGTTTTATTTTATCATGTAATTCATACATATTTTTTTATATTAAATTATTCCCCTTTCTTATTCCACCACTTTTCTCTTCCAACTCTAATTCTTATTATCTCTCTTCCATCTCTCCATTGTGATGTTTTTTCACTTTTATATTTAAAGTTAATAACTCAAGGAATATACCTAGTGGAGGTTTCATGGTGTTATTCATTATTTCACTTCATATTAAAAATGTTTTAAATCTATTTGTGGTGGAGGTGGGAATATTGCACGGGTGCGACGATCGTTCATCACGACACTATTTCAAAATCCATTTATTTATATTGATTAATCATTTTCCCTATTTTATCTTTGGAAAAAACTTCATATGGTGGAGTTGGGGTTGTTATAAAGGATGAAATGACATAATTTGGAGCCAGGTCTTGAAGGAATAACATTCTCGGTTGAGGTGTTACCCTACTTGACTACTAGAGGAGGTGTTGATTGGTGTGCCAGGTGCATCCTAAAATCACACAATTAATAAATCAATGGAGAGTAATACATTAACGAGGTTTTAATAAATTAATTATCAAATTTAATTTAAATAACAAATAAATAATTAATGAACCCGTTCTATCAAACCCTGGACCAATACCTTTCTTTCTAATATTCATTTTTTCTGCATCAACATTTAGATTTCAATTCTACATTGCATTATTTTAATTTCATGTTTTCCAAAACCCTAAAAAAATTGTTTTAAATAAATATTAAAAAACCAAAAATAATTATAATAGGTTAACTAGAACAAGTTACTTAACTGACTACAATGCTTCTCAAGAGAGATGATCCTGGTTAGACACTATGCTACATTAAGATTATAAATTTTATTATTCCACACCCCATGACAGATGTGCATCAGTATTTACCTTTAACTATTCAGAAAAATATGGAGAGAGAATTCATATAGACTAATAAAAAATTAGGTGAATCTCCCATATTTTACTAATAAAATTTCACAAGAATTTCATGGTATGCCTAGGGTTTTTTTATCAACAATTATAGAAAAATATATAGATTATTTAGTGGTTTAAAACCAAACCTTAGAAAATATCTAGGAATTTGAGACTTTGGGAGTTATGAAGAAGTTGTTTGATGTGATCTCAAAGTGGAAACAAAATTTGGAGAATGATCCCCTGGATATAGTGATAAGAAACTAAATATGGAGTTTCAAGTTATGGGATCTAATGAAAAAGGTGGAAAGAAAACTCAACCACTCACATGCCAATTTTTTTGGAAGAATAATCTTGGGAATTACCTCAAAGGGATGGGTAAATGATTCAAGTGTGGGAGAGAAGGCCACCAAACTCATGAATGTTGAAGAGACATGAGGAAGATGGAAAATATAGTGGTAGAAAGAGAGAACCACCTATGGTTCAATGTTTCCACTATAGGAAGCAAAGGAACTATGCAAGACAGTTAACTAAACCTAGATTCCTTGAGGGTAATTAGTGTTAGAAACCACAAAATACAAAAAGAAAAGGAAAAGATTATAACATCATTACTATTGAGGTGGATCCTGACAATGATGTGGTGAAAGGTAAATTGGTTATTCATTCAAGAAAAATGAATTTACTATTTTATTATGGTTCAATAGATTCTTTCATTTCTTGCATGTTAAGTAGAAATATTCAAACACCACCTCAAAATATTGATGTTGATTTATCTATGAAAATAGAAAATGGGGAAATTATTTCATCCAATGTATATAACTCTTTCCCAGTTAATGTTTTTGGATTGAACCTCCCAGTAAATCTAGTATTACTTCCTTTGGAAGAGTTTTATACTATATTGGACATGGATTGGCTATCTTTTTACAAATCCAACATCAACTATTAGGAAAGGGAGATCACTCTTCACATCTTGAGTAATCCACCAATTATATACAAGATTAAGGAGGAGGATGAAAATATTTCATAGTATCATCTGAATTGGGGATATTATTTACTTATGAGAAAGAATATTTAGCTCAATTTATTGAGACAATGGAGAGAATCTTTATCAAAGACACACCCATTGTGAGGAACTACACTGATGTGTTCCGTGAAGAATTTCTTGGTCTTACTCCTAATAAAGATGTTGAGTTCTCAATTGAACTTACTCTTGGATATCTTCCCATATCAAAGACAACTTATATAATGGACACCATTTAGTTGGAGGAACTAAATAAGAAATTATAAGAGAATAGATAAGGGTTTTTTATGCCCAAGTGCTTCACCATGGGGTGCACCAGTCCTTTTCATCAATAAGAAGGATGGATCAATGTGCCACTGCATTTATTATCCTAATCTCAAGAAAAATAATGATAAAGAAAAAGTATCCCCTTCCATGGATAGATGACTTGTTCGATCAAATTCTTAGGGCCAAGATATCACCAATTAAAGGTGAAGAAGGGTGATATTCCCAATGATTTCTTTCTAACAAGGTACAAACACTATGAGTTCATAGTGATTCCTTTAAGACTCACTAACGATCTATTAATATTCATGTAATTAATGAATATAGTATTTAGTTATTACCTCCATAAATTTATGGTAGTCTTTATTAATGATATTCTGATATACTCCAAGAGCAAGGAGTAACATGAGAAGCATTTTAATTCCACACTAAGACATTGTAAAGGGAGAATCTATATGAAAATTATATTAAATGTGATTTTTGGATTAAATAAGTATCATTCTTAGGGAATTTTATCACCAACAAAGAATTGTTTTTGACCCTTTCAAGATAAAGGCAATAAAAGAGTGGCCCAGATCAACATCTTTAACGAAGATACATATTTTCCTTGGTCTAGCTGGGTATTATAGATGATTTTTTAAGAAATTATCATGATTTTTAAACCAACTAACCAAGATGACTTAGAATGGATAAAAGTTTTTCTTGACCAGTGAATGTGAAGATTGATTTAGAGAGTAAAAAATGAGACTTATAACTACACCAGTACTCACACTATCGACAAGTGGGGAACTATTTTTTGTATACAACGATGCTTCAAAGAAGGTATTAGTCTATGTACTAATTAAAAATGATAAAGTGATGGCCTAAACCTCATTTTAGTTTAAAATTCAAAAGAAAAAATATCCCACACATGATCTAGAGTTGGTGGCTGCAATTTTCGCGTTAAAAATATGGTGGCACTATCTCAATGGGGAGAAGTGTGAGATTTATACTGATCGTAAGAACCTCAAATATATATTAACATAGAAGGAGATTAATATGTATCAGTAAAAATGATTATATATCATTAAGGATTATTAATTCTCAATCCACTACCATCCTAGTAATAAAAATAAAGTAGCAGATGATCTAAGTAGAAAGGGACGTACAACATTTTCAATGATGAGAATTGGTAAGGATCCAACCTTCTTAGATTTGTATAGGATGGACATAGGAATAATTAAGGAATGAACATCACCAATACATTCCAAAATTATTTATCAAAAATATAATATGGATAAAATAAATGATGATCAAATAAATGATGTGGAAATTCAGAAAAAGCTAGAAGCTATTAAAAATAGAAATCCTCAGTGTTCAAAATTGACGAGGAAGGAATCATAAGATTTGAGTCAAGGCTATGTGTACCATAAAATCTAGAGATAAATAAATATCTCAGTAATGATGAACATAACTCTACCTTATCTATTCACCCATGGATCATAAAGATGTAACAATATCTCTGAGAGCACTATTAGTGGGACAATATGAAGAAAGAGATCACAAAATATACATCAAAGTGACCGGTATGTTAGAAAGTGAAGGATAAATGGAAAAATTTAATTGGATGATGAAAAAATTAAACATACCAATATGGAAATGGGAAAACATCCCCATGGTCTTTATCAACGCACTTCTGAAGACATCTAAAAGAAACAATACTATATGGGTTTTTGTAGATCATCTTATAAGGACAACTAAATTTATCGCAATTTAAGAGGAATTTTTACAAGATCAAATTTTAAAAATATTAATTAGAGAAGTGGTACGGCTTCATGAATTTCCACTATCAATTGTATGAGATCGATATTTGAGATTCACCTCCATGTTTTTGAAAAGTCTCCAACATGCTCTAAACACTATGCTGAACTTCCGTATGGATTATCATCTTTAAACTTCTGTCTAATATGAATGGACTATTTAGACACTGGAATACATGTTGATAGAATGTTATATGGACTATAAAGGTGGATGAGACCAAAATATACCTCTGGTTGAGTTCTCTTACAATAATAGTTTCCACTCAAGCATCCAAATGGATCCATGTGAGGCCCTTTATGGGAAAAGATGAAGAATACTGACATGATAGGATGAAGTCAGTGAGAGTAATCTGATAGAACTTGAAATGGTCAAAGAAATGTTAGAAAAAGTGAAAACCATTCATCATCACATCAAGGTAGACTAAAATTGATAGAAGAGCTATGCAGACAATCATTGATGAGACCTGAAGTTTAAGGTTGGAGACATAGTATTACTCCACATATCTCTATGGAATAGAATCATGAGATTTGGGAAGAAAGGAAAGCTATATCCTAGGTAAATCGGCCCCATAAAGATTCTTGATCATGTTGGAGTTTCCTCTTATCGACTTGCACTTCCACCAACCATGTCTCAAGTACACTATGTATTCTACGCATCCCTCTTGAGAATGTAAATACAGAATCTCTTACATGTATTAAATTAATAGGCGGTGTAGTTGTAAATGATATCTCTTATGAGGAGAATCTTATGAAGATCTTGGACCATTTAGATAAAGTTCTATGTAACAAGACTGTTCACATGGTCAAAGTTCTTTGGCGGAACCATAAGTACGGAGAGGAAACATTGGAACTAGAGGAAGAAATGAAGGATAAGTACCCTCACATGTTCTCATCTTATTATGTAAAATAAAAATTTGAGGGTGAAATTTCAAATCCACCATATCAAATTCATTAATAAAGATGAAATGGGCTAATATTGTGAGATGATCCACTATCACACATATGGAATCATGTTTTTGAACCATCCTTCGTAGTGTTGTTACAAAATACATAGCTATCTACTTCCATTTCTTAATGGGGATTGGTTAATACTGTACGATACCTACTGGCCGATGGTGATCTAATTTAACCTGCTATCAGGTAAGGAATGTTAAAAAAAACTCATCCAATTTTATTATCATTCCATCCCACCAAAATTGTAATTTAATTGCCTTATACATTTTTTTCCCGGATGAACAACCCGTCTTGAATGGTGGTAATCATGAAGGAGTTGTTCTCGATAAAACAAAGGTTTAATAATCTAATTTTGAAACCACAAAATTAATCTTCTGTCAAGATTTAATCCCTCAATGTTCTTCCCACCATTGAGTTTTTAACTCATATAAACACATTCATAATTATATATTTGTTTATATTTAACTTCCCCAACCAAATTAGAAATAAAATAAACTAGAAATAAAATTGAAACACTACTTTGGCCTTTAAAATCAAAGTGAATGTCACCTATCACCGAAATTAGCTACCAATGATCTAAAGCCTCATTCATCAAATGACTATATGAATTTCTTATTAATGCATATTCCATAGATTTAACTTTACCCAATGCATACATTAAGTCAAACTCAAACATTTCAAGATACTCTATCCATATCATTTTTCTCAAATTCAAATCTATTTGTGATAAAATGTGTTTCCAACTCTTATGATTAAAAAACACCATAAATTTTTCTCTAAGGAGGTAATTATTCCAAGTCTTCAAAGAATAGACCACCAAAACTAATTCAAAATTTTCTATTGGGTATTTCATCTCTTGTAACCATAACTGCTGTGAGACATAAGCAATAACATGATCTACGGGCATGAGAAAACACCCTAACCTAGACCCTAAAGCAACACAATACACCACACATCCTATTATAATTCTTAAAATATCCATATTGGTTATGATGTATGGAAAAATATATTTTCTATAAAATACATCTGACATTCATCATTAAACTAGAATGGAACACTTTTTTTTCAAATCTATCACAAGTGAATCTAGTCATGAAAATTCATGAGTAAAACATTGATAGTAACCAGCCATGTCAAGGAAACTACATATCTCAAAAACATTCTTTAGAGGTTTATAATAGATCACAACCACTATCTTTTTTAGATCCATAGAACCACATTTTTCATAGATAACATGGACAAGGAAACATACCTATTGTATCAAAAAAAAATCACACTTTTAAATTTTGGAAAATAGATAATGATTTTGAAATATACCCAACACTATCACAAACTGTTTCTCATGCTCAGTCTTTGTCCTAGAATACACCAATATATCATCCACAAACACTACCATAAAATAATATTTTTTTTTTTGAAATATTTGATTCATCAATTCCATAAATATGGAAAGTTCATTTGTAATACCAAAAGTCATATAAAAAACTCATAATGAACATATCTACTTCTGAAAGCTATCTTTGGAACATCCTCCTTCCTAACCCATAGTTTGTGATATCCCATATGTAAGTCAATTATAGAGAATCATTGGGATCCCCTAAATTGATCAAAGAGGGCATCAATTTATGAAAGGGGATACTGATTCTTTATCATAACATGGTTAATCTAATGATAATATATGAAAAGATTAAGAGTTTGATTTGATTGTTTCACAAAGAAAAATGGTGCTACCCACATAGACATACTAGGCTGAATAAACCCTTTACTTTTCAACTCTTCCAACTAAAAATTAAATTACCTTAATTATTTTCATGCCATCAGATAAGATAGAATTAATATAGGAATGGTTCATGGTAAGAGATCAATCATATATTACACTTATATTTTGGGTGGAAACCCTGAGAAATTATCAAAAAAAAACATCAGGAAAATGATAAAACATTGTTGGAAAACTACTATTCCATATCTCATCCAATGATGCTAAGTTATAAAATTTAAACTAGTATGAGAGAGTTCCAACTACTCATTCAAATAATCCAGATCCACTTTCCCTCACATTTCAATCTCCTCTAAAGAGATTATTGACACCATCAATAGCTATAAAACTAAACCTTTGGGTATAACAATCGATTTGAGATTTGAAAATATTCATCCAATACATACCAAGGATTAAGTCCTAGAAATCCGTCTCATGTACATATAAATACCAAAGTAATTCATCCCCATTGATAGTTAAAAAATATTCTTTGCATAATAAGGCTCAAAATTATCCTTGTCTAAGAGGATTTTGATGTTTCAAAATAGTTTTCATTATCTCAACATGAAAACCCATAAGATCAACAACATGAGAAAAAATAAATGAATTCAACATACCCATATCAAAAAAATATTTCATAAGATTATAATTTAAAATAATCTAACCTCTAACTATCAAGGTCCATATTGATCATCCCTAATCATTTTATAGGCTATATATAATTTCTTACTCACTGCACTTTGGCCTTTCATACCATGTTGTGATTGTAGTTTTTTAGGAGTTATGGTATTATTAGAATAAACATGGCTTTCTTATATTTTATGATGAGAGTTATTCTGCTACACTTGTCACATCGAAGCATACAATGCTTGAGAAGGATGATATGTGTCCCTAGCACCTAACTGTGGAGTAATGTGACAATAACACTGAAGGTGTCCCATCTAGTTACAATTTTAATATTATCTAACTGGTTCCATACAATCTTACTTCATATGGTCAAAACAACCATAATGAAAACATCTCATATTGGTTTTTGGTTGAGGAGGGAGGTTAACCAATCCCATAGTATGATTCTGAGATATAACCCCCCTTCAGAATATGTGTCCCATCCTCCACTTGGTTCCATCATTAGAGTTCCCACCTATTTCTATAGGAATAAACATAGTTCCTTTGACTATGTTTCTTGAGATGTCCATTTCTACAATTGATGCTCTATTTCCCATCTATGTATAATCCATTATACAAATCATAACAAACTTTGAGCGAATTTATGGTTTCAACCCCGATTCAAAAAATACATGACTTTAAAGGACTCACTTACAACAGCTTCTGATGCAAAGAAGTATAAATTAAAAAATTTATCTACATTATCTATTACCAAGATATTATTATACTTTAAAATGAATAAGTCCATTTTTTTATTAATTCTGAATATGTGAGTATAGAATAGTTTGTTTAATAGTTTTTCAAAATCCTCCCATGCCATACCTTGGTCCAAATTTAGCCTGAATTTCTAAATCCCACTACTATCATGCTAGATCCTCCATCATGTACATTTTCAAGTTTACTTCCAGTCCAGTTGGTGTGATAAGGAAATAAAATATTCAATTAATCCTATTTATCCACACTTCTTCTTTTTATGGATCAGAATCACCCTGAAATATGGGTGGATTATTATTTTGGAACTGAACTGAATGATCCAATAATCTTGGTTCATCCCTTCTATTCCCTCTATCCATGGACTAAAAATCCTAGACAATACTATAAACCAAATATTGGTTCACATATGGATTAGGTGAAACAAAATTCTTATTAACCTCTTCTGGTAGGTTTCCATTACAGCTACTCGGTGCCATTCACTATGACCAAAAGAAACTCCATTTAGTATCTCTCTCTAGAAACTGAAGGCTTAGATATTTCAAATTTATAAAACCACACATATTAGAACTAGGATTTCCAAAATTCAATAATTTCCTCTTTCAAACTATTTTTGAAAAATCCACCTTGATTTTTGATAATAAAACCATTTAAACTATTTTCAAAAATCATCAATTTTCACCAAATAATAAATCATTACTCAAAATGAAATTTGAACTCTTAGTTGGAAATCATTAATATCAATGCATTTTATAAAAATATCATCGGCTAAACCTATGAGAATGAGAAAAAAACTAGTATAAGTGTCTCAAATCACTCATGTACCTAAAATCCTCAGTAACATGAAGTTCAACATAAATAGGTTATCTATACCTTTTATACTCTACATTTAAAGTTCCTACAATCCTAATATTGTCTACCATAAAAATAAAAATGAATTTACCAAGACTAATACTCAAGGATCAAACAAACTGATACCATTTATAACATTCCACCACTCACTCATTGGCTTGTGAAGAGGTGGTGGGTATTATTGGACTTATGTGAAATTCCCAAGATATCAAAGGATAGAAATAAATTTCAAGGGCCTCCTAAAAATTCGTAGGATTAATTTCCATTTTAAAACAAAATAACAAAACCAAAAAACACAAACCAAACAAACCAATAAATTATGCAAGAGTATAAGGAAATAAAACTCAAAGTAAAACCAAACCAAAATCTATATCAGAGTGAAAACAGAAACCAAAACCATCAAATCTCAAAGACACCAAGGAAATCGAATAAGAAAACTCCCAAATAGATCCAAGATCTAACTCAACAAGCTATGAAAATGGTATTAGGATACATCACTAAAGAAATGAGATACCTTTCCTTTACCTGTGTCTCGATATATAATATATATAAATTCACAACAGTGTCGAAGCAAGGGGTGAGTCTAAAATCAATAGGATTTCTCCAATAACTTTCTAACTCATTCCACTGGGACAATACATGTTATAAAATTTTTATAAAATAGTTTTAAAAAATTTAATGAGTTTATATAAAATGAAAAATAGTTTTCCAAGAAAAAATAGTTTTATAATTGAAATTGTTTTCCATGGAAATCAATAAAACAAGCTTATAAAACCATTCTCAAATCCATTAGCATATCAATTTATAAACCCACACATCCATACATCCAAACATCCACACATGCATGACCATGTGATAGTTTCATGAGAAATATCTCAAAAATCTACCAAGTCATCACAAGGTAACTAATACCATGTTCCATTACACATTTTGAACTAATCACCAAGTCATATTTCAACCATGCCTTGTAAAATGACACATGAACACACAACACTATGTATGATAAAAACCATGCCAAATAATTTTCACATAAAACTTTAATTTATTTAGAAATTTTTTTTTAAAAAAATTCTTTCCTTAAAACCAAATCATAACTTTAAAATCATCATTTCAAAATCATGAACCAAAATCAATTTTCATAAAACCAACTAATTTCAAAAATTTACAGGAAAAAATCACTAAAAATGTTCCCTGAAATCAAATAATGTTTTCACAAAAATTTCAATAAATTAAATCAATTTTAAACCAATCCTTCATGTTATAATCAAGAGGATTCAAGAGTGAATCCATATACTACACAAACATTGTAGAAAACAAATAATGACAAAACAAATTCTATAACCTAGATTAGATCTTCTAGATACAAACTTAGCTCTTAATCCCTTCAAAAAATTCAAAAATATGTCATCACGGTTCCCTTGATACAACAATGATCCATCCTTTGTGGAATATATATATGGTATCAAATGTGAGGAGAATAAGTGATATAAGAAAAAATACCATGAATTAGAACTTACTAATGATTTCGAGCCTCCAATGCACTATGGTTCAACAACGGATCACTTCCAGACCAAAAAGAATCACATCAAAAGCCTTGAGAGGAAAATTAGTTTATGTTATGTGAGTATTAGGGAAAAATAAGTGATTAAGAGGCTAAAAAAATTTAGATCCACAATTTAAGGATATAAATTTTCATGGTTCATGATTAGGGTGAATAGTTAGGAAAACCATGTGCTAACTGTGCAAAGTCTAGTATATCAAGCCCCACATCACATGGTTGGATTTCAGGGTTAGAATTTTTTTTCACCAACTATGAATTATAAACTATCTCAAATGACAGTAGGATTACATGATTTCTCATAGAAATCAACATGGTTTTTCCAAACCATGTGGCAACTGTACGTCTGCCCAATGACCAATTTTTGCCTTTATATAGTTCTTTGGAGGTGTTTTGTGGTTTCTACTAACCATTCTCAAACCAGAAACATCTATAAAATACTCCAAATACTTCCAAAATCCCACTATAAACTCTCAAAACTTAACACGAGCATTATATATGCTTATAATTCATAAATAAAGGGTCATGTACCTTAAATCGGGGTTGCTACATTGAAGTTGTTAGAAAATGGAGCTTATAGTTATACATGTTATAGATTTATTGAAAAAGAGATATGGAGGCCGAAGTGATGCATGAATATTGGAATGAATATATAATGATTATATGTTTGTGTAAGGTTATGTGTAATACTTAGTATAAGTTCATGGGATGATCCATAAATTTTAGAATCCATGGGGAAGATATTTGGAACCCATTCTAGAAGTTCTAGATGAGAAGATGTTTTTCAAAAATCAATCTAAGTACCCCTATAGGAAAAGTCCCACATAAGCGACTTTCTAGAAAGATAAGGAAATTTGGATATGTGACAGTCTATGTATGAAAAGGTTTGATTTAAGAAAATATTAGTGTAATAAAATATGGATACATGAGGGATTTTACATATCCAAATATTTCCATGTAATCAAATTTGGATATGTGATATAATTCATGTAAGAGAAGTTCTATGACATAGAAGAATTCAAAAAAGGAGTGAACCATGTATGAAAATATATTCAAATAAAGGAATTAAGCTATATGATCCACCACCTATGAGTTTTTGCTTATGTGTTTTTAGAATTCAAGGTCCATATAAGAGAATGGATCAACCTATGAGATTGATCAGCAATATAAGGGATATCATATAAGACTTTCTAGATATTTTGAACAGTTTTGAAATAACTTTAAGTGATAAAATAATTGTTCTATAATTATTTAAACATTATGTAAATTCAAATGGGATCCATAATCCACGGTGAGGATAAATAAGGAAGTTAAAATCATGATGTAGTGAGTTAAATGAAATATTATTCATGCTGTAGTGGAGTGTTTCATGTTATAGATGAAGGAATATGGCTAAAAAGAATCCTATATTCATGAATATTGAGGTTATTATTTTATCTATTCAAGTTGTAATTTTGGAAAGGTTTATGTGATGGGAAGTCATGGTTTTTAGATGATCTAGTGTGTCCACAATACACAAAAAAAAAAATATAATGGAAGTGGTGACATGGAGGTTACAACATCTGAGAGTTATATATATATTTTAAATACACATTAGAAGGTAGTTATATATGTAAATAGAGTTATAGTATGGATTTATAGATATTTATTGTTGAATTTACATTTTTTTAAAATGGAAAATCACTTCATACTGAAATATTTTTTAGTAGGACTAAGAAAGATAAAGGAGATCAAAAATTAAATATTATATCTTACAAAAAAATAAAAGGGAGAAAAAGGAATAAAAAGAGATATATGAGGCAATATGAGTACTCATTTAAATAACTAAAGGGATAAAAAGAGGAAATAGGCTATGATTCTCTTTGAATAAAAATATTTTACACTTCAAAGTGAAGATGATAACTAAAAACCTTATTGAAGATCCATATTCTAAAAAGAAGAAGGGAGCTTCTATTGTGTAGTATAGAAAGAATAAATGAGGAATCATTATTTTATATTGAATAAGAAAATCCATATTTATTTTGTAAATAAGGAGAAGAAGTTTTTAGGAGAGTGTTAACAAGAGGTATATGAATAAGTAGTGGTAGAAATTATTAGTTCATCCACATAAATTTATGGATTCATTCAAACAAGATAATATAGAATAAGTAGGGACCTACATATCTAGAAAGACTATAAATTTATACCCTGAATAAGCATGTGAAAGATGAGGAACAAGGCAATGAATCTTTATAGGCATGATACATGGGTGGTGGTTAGACAACCCAAAATCATTTATGGGTGTGCACTCAGGTAGGAGTGATATACCTTAAACACTTTTACTGATCAGTGTGGTTAGTTGATTTGTTGCATCATAACAGTGTCGACATCATGCTCCTTGGAGTATCCAAATGTAGGTTCACTAAGTAAAAACCTTGTGTCCCTCCATGTATTACATCTCCACATTCATATGTATGTTCAGTTAGGTTTTGGGTTAAGTGACTAGTTGAACATAGTTCCTATGCATGTGGTAACAAGACCCTTAAAGGGTAATCCGTATAGATGTTAAAAGGATTTACATTAAGAACACCCTAATTCAAACCCCACATAGGGGGCCTAAATTGGACCTAACTATGACAAAAAAGCAAGATAATGATATCAAATATGTGCCTCTGGTATTTGGGTAATGCATTTCAACTGCCGTTGATAAACTCAAACTGGTGAATCTGGGTTCATAGGAAGATCCAAGATAAACATTGATCAACATCACCATGACTCTCAAGGAACAAGACAAATATATCTATTTCCTCAAGAAACACTGATATGTATTTTCGTGGAACTATATAGAGATTATTGGGTTAGATCCATAGGCAGATATCCATAATTTGGGCCTACCAAATGATCACCATGGATATAAATAGTAATCAAGGAGAATGCTTCCAAACCATAATTCCAAATTCAAAGTTAAAGTTAATAAGATTATAAAATAAAACATTATTTGAGGATTTAAATACCTAAAGATACTCACTATCCTTAACTTTATCAAGAAAAATAATCAAAAAATTAGGTCCTTCATTAATTTTAGGGATCTCAACTGAAACTATACAAATAATGATTTCCCTATTAGAATCATAAAACCATTGATCGATGTAATGAATGGATTTCAATCCCACTTCTTCATGTATGGATACTCTATATATAACCATATTCATATGTCACCTAAATATGAATATTCAACTAATTTCAGGTAATCCAAAGGGGTATATTATTATCTAGTAATTCCCTTTATATTGAATAATGATAGACCCACATTCCAACACGCAGTGCACTATATTTTAAGTTCCTTTCTAGGAAAAACCATGGAGTTTAATATGAATAATCTATGGTCAAATCTCAAAAACACTGCGATCATATTTGATACACCTATAAGGCATTTTTAGCTCTTCCCAGTTGATACTAATTAATAAATTTATAAAAATGAACCACTAAACACCAATCTACCAAGTAGTATAGGTATGGTGAGTCCAAGGTCAATACTATAAAGACAAGGAATAGAATATAGGGATTTAATAATAAATACCTAAACTATGTTGAAATGAATCAAAAACTAGTTGAAAATTGAAATCTATAATGATGATAAAATTTAAGGTTCAAAAAAGATAAAAATGTACTAGGTAATTGAAAATATAGGTTCTTGAAGAATCAAGAAAATAAATGATGAATAAAGAAATATGAGTTGTCAGAATCAAATCTAAGTGAATCCAATGGTCGTAGTAAATACTCTCCATGATCAAAACATCATTTTTTCTAATAGTCATGTACATCAAATTGTTAAAAGTATAGGTGAATTGAAACCATATTTAAACATAGTGGTAAACCCACAAAATGGTCACAGAGAGAATAATACACTAGTCAATGCATTAAAATATCTTTACCGCAATTATCATACAATGGTCATGCATGAATAAAGAAAAATAATAAAATTTGAAGATAAAATATATAGTAAATACCCAATATGAATCATATAAAAACATAGAATACTTCAATTACTCCAATTCACCTTTATTACATTACTGATTCATAAGGCATTCCCCCTCATGAAACACATGAGGGGGTATAGAAATAAAAATAACATATTCTGTAAAACAATATTTCCCAATCCGAGCAGCAGTATCCTATCTCTAGTAGGTACAAACCTCTTTTGAATGCAATAGCTGATTGCCTCCATTTATAGGAAAGTAAACCATAGGGTCAACATCTATCTCCCAAAAATACCCCTTTAAATTTATCCTAGTCAAGCCTAAAGAATCACATTCAACCCCTATATTTAATTCATCCATGAGACCCCTGAAGACTCACAATGATCCCATTTAAATTCTACCTAAAATAATAGTGGATTTAAATATTCTTAAACTTAAACACCACCATTACAGAATTTTAATGAAACCTTGGGAATTTTCTAAGCCATTTTATATAGATTCATATTTATTCTCATATTCATTTGAAAACCCTATAATGACTCTATTTTTTCCATGTAATGATTTGGAATATTTTAAGGAATATTTTTAGATATAGGCACTAAGTTAGTGTAGGATTTTCAAGCCTAGGTAGGCTTGATATTATTATAATAAAAATATTAAATATATGATATCACACAACCATATTTTTTTATAAATAATGAAATAACTCCCAAATAGAGTCTTGGATTAGAAATCTAAGACTTCCATTAATTATGGAATATGGGTTTTACCATAGGCATGATATAACCTTTTTCAGCGCTAGGTGAGTGGGTTAAATGTGACCATGGGTGGATTGGTAATTTAATAAATTAATAAATTAATTTATTATTTCTATATCATTAGACCTAATATAATATATTTAATTATACTTATGGAAAATACCTAGGGTTATTCGCATAACCCTAGAGATTGGGAGAAGATTTGTTGGAAGATAATTCTTATAAAATCATCAACAGATCATGGTTTAGTGATCAGTATGCCAAAAGGAGTCTATGAAACTCACCAACGACATAAATGTGCAACCAATCTTCATTAAAAAATTGAACCATAATCAAGGTTGGGAATTTTTTTCTGGTTTAATTACCCTTTTAATTATCCCATGATGAACATGAATTAATTACACTAATAGATTAATTCGTATACCGATCATTCTATGAAGGTATGGATATTTATTCATAGAATTTGGGAATTGATGTTATTTGATTATTATTCTTCTTTTTTCATTCTAATGAAAAAATATTGAGAATAGAATGAAAAATGGATGTGTTTTGTTCCTATTATGGTGTTTTTTTTATTTCTTCTATATTTCTTCATGCATTCATCCCTTATATTTTCTTTAGATGATGGTTTAAAAAATACATGATAATTGATCATTTCTAAACTAGATCTATATTGAAGGTTTGGGTTTGGGAACAATGACACAATTAATGTGCAGAACTGATGATAGAAGATCCATAATAGATCGGGGTTGATGGTTCATTGTTTGGTATTATGGCAGATGAGGTGACGAAGGAAAATTATCGAGTTGATTAGGTGGATGTAATTTGACCATCAAAGATGAAACAGCTTGATAAATCCCAGATATATGATTATTAGTGGATTTAGTGTAAAAAATAAATGGTGGTAGTGGTATGAGTGGAGCCGCATGAAGAACCAAAGGGTTCTGTAAACATCCTAAATACACGACATGTAGTCCGAAGAACACATGCCGTGTGGGACCCTGGTTGTAGCAGCTAGGGTTTTGGAGAAAATAAAATATCACACATCATATGGAACCCACCACATGTTGTGTGACCCCTACCCAATGACTCAAATTGTTTCCTTAGGGTACATGGGAAAGGATATCACTACTGGAAATTGGATCTTTCCCAACACTTATATACACCCTTTCCCAACGGTTCTCCCAACCGTTGGGAAAGGGGGGTCTTTCCCAACGGTTTGGGAGAACCGTTGGGAAAGGGGTGTTTTGAGGCCCCTTTCCCAACGGTTCTCCCAAACCGTTGGGAAAGACCCCCCCTTTCCCAACGGTTTGGGAGAACCGTTGGGAAAACTCAGCCCCAAATCCAACATTCACCCCCTGGAAAATTCACCTATCCCAACAGTTTTGAGAACCGTTGGGATAGGTCTATCCCAACGGTTTTGAGAACCGTTGGGATAGATTCTTTCATTTCTTCCAGGTCTACTACCCGAGAACATTATATAAATCTAAATTTTAAATAATAATGATAATAAATATATATATATTTATGAAATTATGTTTAAAAAAGTGATGTTAGCTTAGTGGGTAAGTCGTTCGATTATAAACAGGGGGTCGTGGGATCAAATCCCAGCACATGTTTTTTTTTGAAATACATTTACCAACGGTTTTATATCCGTTGGAATAGATTTTCATATTACTTATACCAACGGTTTTGTAAACCGTTGGGATAGGTCTATACCAACGGTTTTGGGAAAACCGTTGGTATAGACCTATCCCAACGGTTTTGGGAAAACCGTTGGTATAGACCTATCCCAACGGCTTACTTCGCAACGGTTCTCCAAACCGTTGGTATAGGCTATACCAACGGTTTGGAGGCCTATACCAACGGTTCCAAACCGTTGGTATAGGTTAGTATTCTACTAGTGGATATGGCCAGGTATATTGGAACAACCTGAGTATACGAGCACAACCCAATACTTAGACATGACCAAAGTACCTGGACATGGAAAGATACACATACAAAACTATAATACATGGGCATGGCCAAAAGTACTGGAGGATGGGATGAAGAACATGAACAGAACCAGGGTAGAGAAGACATGTTTTGTACTCCTAGTATATTTCGTGTAATTTCACTAGGGTAGTTTGAGGCCTTATTCCTCTTCAATATAGATTTGTTTCTCCAAGGTTCATTCCCTTAGTCCATCTGCATGGGAGTACAATGAGGCATCGTGTATTGAGAATAATATGTGATCCCATCTATGAGATTAATCTTAGATAGTGTTTCTGGAATCCCTAATTGGGGCCAGGGTGGGATCCTCTATCATTTCTTTTTCTTCCCTATACAGGGTTAGAGGAATTTTCATGACCAACATACATGAGTATACAATCCCTTAATTAGAAGGTAATTCTAAGTAGGGTCTAGTATACCCCATAGGCTCTAGGTGAAATCCCCTATATATACATTGATATTTTTTTAGTTCCAGCAAGTAATTTTTCATTGAAAGTCTGCAAGAGCATAACTTCTCACCATCAGTGTTATCCGAATCATAGAGTGAGTTGTCCCAGATAAGAATTAACTTGAAGCCTCGAATAGAATCCTTGATTCCTATAATATGTATATCTATGTTTTTATTATTATTCCACATATATTTATTGGAATAACCTTGTGATTATGAACTGACTACTATCTTTATGCTTTATGTTTAGTGATTTCAGGGTGTCTTACATAGTATGTATATACCCACCCCTGCATGAACTCAGACTACACATGTGGTGTCTTATGAAGATGATGGTCCCTTTGAAGGATTCTTAGGAGGACCAGAAGTAGGAAGAGAATAGTTTATCTAGATAGAACATGGTTCAAACCAGGTGTTTCATTTGAAAATAGTCCCATCCTTCTTAGTAGGTTGGACTCCTTTTTACAGCTTTGGTGGGATTTTATTTGGAACTTATGATTTATAGTACCTTTTTCACACTCTTATGTGTGATATAGAAATATGAATACATTATAGTATTATTTTTTCTTTTTCATTTCATAATTTTATGGGTATTTGGAGATGTGTTCTTGTGTATAGGTACGCTAGTATAAGGCCTCCCATGTGTGTGTGTTATGCCTACTCGACATTGGTCACTAGACCTAGAACTATTGGAGGTGGTCTTGGGGAATTAAACATGGATTACTGCTGTCCAAGTGATCCCCAGTGGGCTAATTCGTGATGGAGTAGTATTATAGGAGTTTTCATCATAGGGCTAAATCTTAGAGATTATCAATCTATGATTTTTAGTTCGGTAACTAGGGAAATGATATTAAAGTGTTTTGAGTTCATCTCTTAGGACAATGAATCTAGTGTTAGTGTGATAAATGATGTATCAATTCACAAGGACTATGAAAACCTTTTTTTTGACTCGGTACATGTAGGCATTAGTTACAAGGAAAATAATGGTACATGAATCATATAGGAATGAGTTGTGGTTTCCATGTCCTTTTTGAGTCAACTCCTTAGATATTCCCTTTAACTATTATGCATCTCGATTATTTCAGGATGCCTCCATGATGATAGAAAACCATGATTCCATAGTGGGATTATGAGGATGATCCACATAGGGATAAGGATTCAATTTAGGGCCCTATATAAGAGGTGGTACCTCTAGATGGTCTGTCAGTTTTTTCACCACCCATTGAGCAGTAGGTTTCATTGGTAATAGTAGATGACAATGCGTACAGGATAAAAAAATCCATGTGTTTCAGAGGAAGTGTAACCTCATGCTTATGGGTAAGAAAATCCCTAGGAATCCAAGGATTGTCTTGATGCAGTTACTTGAGTTATCCACCTTGTGAGGAAACCTTCCGATCATATGGTGGTCCTTATGTGAGTCTTATTCGTGGATCTACAAGGTAATGGTGGACTCTGGTGACTCATACACATGGTGAGATGACCCTATCTTGGATAGAGTTAGACCATCTATTTAGGGAGTAGTTTTATTCATCCACATTTTTAGGGGTTAATATCCAAGAGACTCTACTATTTCCGTAGTGTATAATGATGATGGTAGAGTATTCATTGTTGTTTAACAACCACTCGCGATACTCTATAGATATATTTAATGAACCATTTTTCTGAGGATGAACCTTAAATCAGGGACTACACTGAATTATCATGGATTAAGTGATATATCTTTGAAGTCCTAACTTTTCTAGGCTTCTAGATTGTGCGTTGGTAGTAAAGAAATTCTAGGCCGAGTAGATGCCAATAGTTGGTGTTGGTAGTGAAAAAACCGAAGATGATACTTTAGAAGTGGGTAGAAGATGTTATACATAGGTATTTGGGCATGTGATAAGATTCATGAGATGGTCTAAGGATATAGTTTTTATTATTTAGGGATATTAGTATGGTTAAATTTGGCTAAGGGAGAGGCAATGTTTCTTTTATGATGGTTAGAGACATCTCATGTGGGAGTGTTCAAACCTCCATGAAAATGATAGAGATAAAATCAATAAACCACCTAGGTAAATATATCAACTATAGTAAGGAGGTATGTATGGAAGCATATGTTGTATAGGATTAGGGATAGAAGTAAGATGTGACACCTATTTCCATTACCACCCCAAAGTGGTCCATTCCAGGTTTAGGGATCTTGTGGTTAAGGATGAGGATAGCTGCAGGTCACAGTGGCCTATGAACTAGAGGCCCTAGGGATGATTATAGGTATAATATATTTCTTACCCACTTTATCCATGATAATTATAAACACAGACATAAGACACTCTTTTATTTTCACTTCCCTTATTTGAGATCTAGAGATTCTTGTAGATCCCTCACCCTGACCACTGGAGTTGGAGACTCTTACCCAAGGATATTTAGTGATAACATACTTCTACTAATAATTTGACCAATATCTTAGAGGATATATCTTCCTATGATATCTCTTTGTATAAATGATGTTTTCTTATAGAGTCATCTTAGGTATGGACTTTCTACCTATAGTTCATGCCCAGATTTAATGCTTCAGATGGAGGATGTGGTGTGTCCATGTAAAAAGGACAAGGTTTTCATTCATGGGTGGGAAGGGAGCCATATTATAGCTATATAGGCTCATACATATGGGTATACAACTAATTTATCACCAACAATATTGTATGTATCTTGGAGAAATATATGATTTGGGCTATTAGTTTCCTAAAGTGGTGGGAGAGTATGATTATTTTTTCCTTGAAGATGTGTTGGTATTAAATTCCCACTAAGATATATAGTTCTACATAGATTTTTACCCAGGGACTACCCCAATTTATGTTCCATAATATCTGATGGATTCGACATATATTTGTGATTTGAAGGTTTAGTTATAGGATTTGTAGAGGAAAGACTTTTTTAGACACAATGTGTCATCCTAGGTAGCCCCAATTTTGTTTACTAATAATTCATATGAGGGATTTAAGATGTGTGTAGATTATCTTCACTTGAACCAAGTGACTATGTAGAATAAGTATCCACTATCATGGATTTATGAACTCTTCAACTAGTTGAAGGGGGAAATATGGGTCTCAAAGATAGACCTCAGATCAAGATCTCACTAGCTCTAAATTCATGATGAGGATATACCAAAGATACAATTTATATGTTTATATGATCACTAAAAGTATGCAGTGATGCTATTCGGTGTAATAAAATACCTAATAGTGTTTATGAGACTCATGAACTTGAACATTCATCCCTTCATATATTATTTTATGGTAGTATTCATAAAAGACATCCTAGTTTACTCATCATTTGAGGAGGATCACATGAGACACTTGAGTATGGTCCTAGAAATACATAGAGAGAACCATAGTTATGGGAATATATCAAAGTGTAAGTTATATAATTGAGAGGTCTAGTTCTTGTGACATGTCGTCTCAATGGATAAAGTAATAGTGGATCTAGTGAAGGTTAATGTAGTGTTATCTTGAGAGGCACCCAAGAGCATGTCTGAGGTGCGGAGATTCCTTGGGTTAATTAGATACTATCAAAGATTTATTACTGATTTATGTAAGATAATGTAACAATTGACTACTTTGACCTAGAAGGGGCATCCTTTCATATGGATGGAGAGGTTCTAGTCAAATTTTCTAGAGTTGTATCAGAGGTTAAAAAACACCCACATCTTGAGGCTGCCAGAGGGGGGTGTTGAGTATGTGGTGTTCTATAATTCCTATATGATTAAAATTAGATGTGTCCTAATATAGAGGTAGGTAGTTATTTCTTATAGGTCTCTATAGTTTAGAACCCATGATTAGAACTACGTGATCGATGATCTTACACTAGCAGTAGTAATCTTCACCCTGAGGATATATCAACACTAACTTATGGGTGGTCATTTTATCATATAATATGATCAAAAGAGTCTCAAGTATATATTTTCATTGAATGATATTAACTTGAGATATAGGTAATTGTTATATTTACTCTAGTATTATGACTTATTATAGTTTATACTCCTAGGAATGGGAATATGGTGGTATATTCTCTTAGAATGAGATATTTCTTGTAGTTGTTGAATGGGGAATCAGAGTAGTTGGCATAATTTTTAGTTGTACATAGTGGATGAGGATTATGTTCTTACCTTTAGTCAATGTTTTTTACCCAAAAAACCTCTATAATGTTGTAGGGAGTCTCTTCTTGGAGATACCAATTGTGATACCTTAAAAATTAAGATATGCACTAGACATGATCCTAAAATATTTTCTGAAGGTTGGGAGAACAAAATCACTTTTAGAGGGTGGATTAAGGCACTAGTGATTTTTTTTGACGAGGTTTTGAAAGATTTTCATATGTCCCCCTTAGTGGTAAATCCAAGAGTAGTGAAGATTTACTAGGATTTTGAACATTAGTATCGGTGACCATGAATGAAGAAGTGTGTATCTGATTTTGTCTCTTGATACCTCACTTGTCAGTAGGTGAAGAATGAGCACTAGGATCTAGAAGATTTTTCTCAACCCCTTGAGGTAAAAGAGTTGAAGTAGGATGATATATATATATATATATATATATGGAATTAGTGATAAGATCCCATGATCATTTGTAGGACAAAATGTCATCAGGGAAATCCTAGACCAACTCACCAAGTCAACCCACTTCCTTGATGTCTAATAACAGAGTTCAATGGAGATCTTGGGAATAATTTACATGAAATAGATAGTCCATATTCATGGAGTTACCTCAATGATAATTTTAGTACATGATTCTCCCTTCACATCACGATTATAGAGAGGATTTTAGGTGGACTTTAGGACTTAGTTTTATTTTAGCATGGAATATCACTCTTAGACTCATGGAAAGACTGAGTAGACCATTTTGGTTCTTGAGGATATGTTGAGGGACTTTATGTAGTAAATTGGTTATAGTTTAAAGGACCACTTACACTTTTTGTAGTTTTTATACAAAAATGACACCATTATACCATTGGAGTGACACCATTTGAGGCTTTGTATGGGTGACCCTACAAATCACCACTGTGTTGGACTAATCTAGGGGAGTATGCACTCAAGGGTTTAGAGTTGGTACGATTGATGAAAGAGAAGGTACAAATCATCCAAGAGTGTATGATGAATGGCCAAATCTATCATAGGTTTTATGAACACTGATGGTTGAGGAATTTGGAGTTTAATAATGGATACCATGTGTTTATTAAGGTCTCACCATAGAGATGATTACAATAATTTGGTCTGGGTGGAAAGTTATCTCCAAGATTCAGTGGACCCTATTAGATATTATATTTGTTTGGTCAGGTTGCGTACCAGTTATCCCTACCACCGTAGTTAGACTAGATGTACTACGTATTCTATGAGTCATAGATGAGGAGGTATGTGCACAAACCATCACATGATATTGATTGGGGAGAGATGGACATCAAGGATGGATCTTACTTTGAAGAGTACCCAAGAGAGATAGAGGGTCAATAAGAAAGGATACTTCATGGGAGATATATCCCCTTAGTGTATGTCTAATTGGTGTATGATATTATTTAGGAAAGAACCCGGGGGAGGGAGAAACTCGATCTCAGTACCCTTATCGTTTTAAGTAGTATTTTTTTCTTTTACATACACAAAACGTTGAGGTGTAGAAAATATAATAACTCTGTTTTTTTACTTGAAAAGATTTGGAATATTTTAAAGAATATTTTTAGCATTTGCGTTGAGTTAGTACTAGATTTAGAGGCCTGAGGAGGTTCAGTATTGATAAAATAAAAATATTAAATATATTATATCATGAACATATAGTCTTTTGGAAATAATGGAATAACTCACAAATGGAGTCTTAGATAAAAATTATAATACTTGCATTATATTAGGAATGTAGGTTTTACCCAAGTTTTGACATAAACTTTGTCTATGTTGGGTTACTATGATTGTGGGTGGATTAGTAATTTAATAAATAAATAAATAAATATATTATTTATTACATTTCTAGACCTAATATCCTCTATTTAATCCCTCTTATGGAAAATACCAAGCATTATCCGCATAACCCTAGGTATTGAGAGAGGTGTCATTAGTTGATATTTCTTATATAATCTTCAACAGATCATGGCTTGGTGATCGACGAGCCAAAATGAGTCTATAGATCTCACCAATGACATTGATGTGTGACCAATATTCATCAAGGATCAATCTAAACTCATGGTAAGGATTTGTTTTTTTGGTTTAATTCCCCATTTAATTATACCATGATGAACATGAATTAGTTCCACTAATATATTAATTAATATATTGATCATGTTATGTGGTTATTAATTTTTTCCTAGAATTTGGGAATTAATGTTAGTTGACTATCATTCTTCATTTTTTGTTCTAAGTATAATGGATTATGGCTAACCTAAACAATGGTTGTGGTTCATTCATATTGTTGTGTTTTTTTCATTTCTTATATTATTATTAATGTGTTCATCACCGGTATTTTATTAGGATGATGATTCAAAAAATACCCCATAATCAATCGTTGCACAACCATTCTTTGGTGAAACAGATCAATACTATGGGTTTGGGGTTGGGATTAATAGCATGATTGAGGTGGAGAAGTTTATATGGATGATTGGGAATAGATCAAGATCAGTGGTTCATGGTTTGGAATTTTGGTGGTGGCATGATGTGATGATGGATGATTCCTAAGTGGATTGGGAAGAATAAATCCATCCACCAGTGATGGATCAGCTCAGTCAAGACCATATCCATGATTATCAGATAATTTGTCGGTAGAAATAAAGGGTGGAAGTTTCATGAGTAGAACCATATGAAGAACCAGCAGGTTCTGAAAAAATACTGACTACATGGGATGTAGTCTGAAGAACACATGCCATGTGGTACCCTAGCGACATAAACTAGGGTTTTAGAGAACATAAAATATCACACACCATGTGGAACACACCAAACACTGTGTAACCCATTCCTGGAGACTCGACATATAAACATGGGGTACACAGACATGAGAAAGACCAAGTACTCATAAATGAATCGAGTATATGGGGACAACCCAATACTCAAACATGACCAGAGTACCCAAACATGAGCAGGTACACAAACATAACTATATAACCTGGGAATAACCCAAAGTACATGGAAGTGGGTTGAAGTAAATGGATAAAATCAAGGTTGATAATAAATTCACTTTACTCCTAGTACATGTTGTATAATTTCTCCAAGGAATTTTGAGGCCCTCTTCCTCTTTAGTATGGAACTTTTTCAGTAGAGACCCGAAGCCTGACGTACATTGACATTACATTACATTTGCGGAATACTTAGTACATAACAAAAACACACACACAAGGATTGTAATAGTTTAGTGTCTTTGGAAACTCGGAATATAATCCTCTAATCCTGGTGAAAGATCTTCAACATCTCCCATAAAGATCTTCCTTTTTTTTATACCGAAAACCTTTCTTTATATCCTGGGGAAAAGAAAACATAAAATGGTGATCTCAAATGCTCAGTAAGGGTAAACAAAAGAAATATCAAACACATCATATACATAAGCACATTACTTTTGGAAATCTTAACCTGTAAAAGAGATCATAATTTCATAACCTGGGATAACTCATGGCAGTGAAATGTAATCACAATAATCATAACTTAAAACATTAAACTTTGTGGCATACACACATAATCATAGAGAATCATTTCTTGTTAGTCAAGACTCATTGCCAAGACTATCTTAGTGGACAAAGTCCCTTTCTGAACCGAGTCACCCTCGTTTCAGTCCTGTTTCACTGAACTGGTATAACCTACCATTTCAGCCATGTCTATCTCATGAGATATAAAATCCTTACTCAATGCATTGGAGGGAGATATAGGTCCCACCCATCTCATAATGATACCATTCTTATGTGTGCCACAAAATCATAAATCATACATCATTGCATAACCCATGTAATAAAAATGGGATTCTTAAACAACATGACATCATAAAACCATTCATATAAGATAAAGGAATTAATAAACATAATTCCATCACAACATAGTCAAACCATGTAAAAATATGGACAGAAACAGAACCCTTTATTATCTTAGATGGAAAATAATTTTGATAAAACACTTGAATTGAATTCTTGAGGAAAATATCCTTTCTTCTTCAAAATCAATTTCTTATCACAAAACATAATGCAATTTTAAAAGAAAGAGATTTTATTGAAAATAGTCATGAAATCTTTTGGAGGAAGCTTCATGAAAATAAGGCTTTATAAAACCGTAAAAATCTATTCGTGCCGTATAAGTTAAAAAAAACATTCTTCGTACTTTTGTCGAAAAAGTCAAAAAGTACCTCGTACGAAAAACGACAAAAGATTCCATTCATATCCTTTACTAAAAACTCACCAAAGGGTAAAATTGGATATAAAATATTTTATAAGGATATAAATATTACATATTGAGGAAACATGGATGTGGATGATAAAATACACCCCAGTAAATACCAAAGTATAAACAATCTCGGATAAATATGAGATTGTGATATTTCCCTTACCTTAGGTCCGATTTGCTTTGTACGTGACCGAAGCTCCTGTATAATGGTTTAAATAATGTTATTGACTTATTCCAGAATCATAAATATTGATATGATATCATATATGGTCATATTCTTAGCTTCTTATTAGTAATATTTCATTGTTACTTGTTACTCGGGTCTTTATTGCCTTTTGTTCTTATGCGTGTTTTGCCGAATAAATTCTTATTCTTATTTTAAGGTTAGAGATACCTTATATCCAGAATGGTATTAGTGTAACATATATCATATTTATTAATTCAATTCATTTATATAATTACTATGTAATGATGATCATGTAGAACGAGTCGCATCACATCGTGGAGACGGTATTCCGTACGTACGCACGAGCGATGATATTGTTCCCATGATCGTGGAATTGTATTTAAGTGTATTTATACTATTTAAGTATCAATATCACTTTATAATAATCATATATAGTTACTCATTACACCATTATACCCATCCTTGTAAGGTGATGGTGGAAAATAGATTACACCACGACGTGGAGACGGTATTCCGTACGTACGCACGCGCGGTGATTTCATTTTCCCGTAGGATGGATAGAAGGTGAATTAGGGTTGTTTAATATTTATAATAACATATAAGTATGTAAGTAATACTGATGTTATTACTTTATCATGAAACAACTAAAGAAGAAGAAGTTGAAGAAGAAAGAAATTGAAAAGATCAGTAATGGATATTACCTCTTCTTTGAAACGCCTCTTTGAATCCTCCACTTAGGGAACTAAGATTGGTCTTTGAAGAAGACCAGGACCTCTAGGATTATTCTAGGGAAGTGGAGAAGGGATTTTGGCAGGGGTTGGCCGAGCTTGAGTGCTCAAATTTGTGTGAGTAGAAGGGGGAGGAGGTGCCCTTTTATAAGGGAGGAGAGGGGCACCTTAGGAATATCTCAAAATATTATTTTATATTAAAGTCAAAATCGGTTTATAATGGTTCCAAAGGGTCTTATTTCGAAGGTAAAGTGGGGATGGGTAGAAATACTATCAACCAATAGGATTTAGACAAGTTTAGGGTATTATTTTAACCTTATCAATTAGATTTAACTCTAAGTTAAATAATTTAACTTTTACCGTGTCTTTTTGTTTTCTTTCACTATATGGTAAATACACTTACTATAATATGACAAACGAACCCCAAATTATTTATTATTAATATATATATCTTTATATAAGTCATTTGGCCGAACCTTAGATTTTTAGGAATAAAATAACAATTAATAATATAATATTTGATTTAAAAACTATTTTGTGTCAATTTTGACACTATTTGATATATTATTTTTTTGAAATTAATAACAGAATTATATGTTCGAACCAAGTTGATTAAATCGACACTAATATATCATAGTAACCTAGAAAATTAGTGGAATTCATAAAAAGTCTCAAATTACATTTATTTTGGTGTTTATAACATCAATTATGTCAATATTTCATAAATAAGATAATTACTGCATCATAATTGTGTCATAAATAAATTAAATTATTTAATGTCTAAAAATTATAAATAAAATACCATTATGTAGGAAATCTTTTTATATTTCTAATGAATATTTATAGTCGAATTTATCTTATGGATAACCCCATATTAAAAATGTTTTAGTAAATAAACTTTGATTTTAACTCTTTTAACCCTTCTTTAAATAAATTAATAATAAATGTCCTAATCTAATCCAAGTGGGCCTAAATGGTCATATTTTATTCCTAAGTTTGTTTTTGGTCGAATTACACTTGTCCAATAGAATTATTACATGTGTTAGGGTAATAATAATATCATTTCGACCCATAATTACCCTATTTACTTTTAACCGTGGTAAAAAAAAGTAAAAAGTTACTATTCACCAAAAAATTATTTTCATCTCATTGAACCACATTTTAGTCCTTGATATTAATCGTGTCTCTCGGATTTTCGAAATTCCACTCACAGAAGCGGTAAAATTAAGTTTTATGAAAAATTCAGTTTTTTAACTACCACTTAGTGGTTTCACTATTCATCAAAAATTGAAAGTTTTCAGAAAAATACCAAAAATTAGGCCTAAGCTATATTTGATATTATGAACTCAAAAATGATTTCTATTTTAACAAATTCAAAACATATCAGTTGCATTAATTAATTTAAAAATTAATTTCCGTCGTCAAAACAAATAGCGTGTTCTTAAGAGATAATAACTATCAAAAGATTGACACTTGTTTATGTCTGGTTTAAATGTGAAATTACATCCAACGACCATCATTGTATTAAATTGTAAAAATATATTCTAAATATACTTTAAAACCACTCAAATTAATAATTTATCACTATTAATTATTTCGATTGAAAAAGTTGTTTTTAATTAAAATTTAGTAATTTTCACTATTCATCAAAATATGAAAGTTATCCGAAAATCACCAAAGTTTCACCCTAAGCTAATTTCGATATTACGAATCCAAAAATGAATTCCATTTTGAAAAATAAAATTACAAAATTTCAAAAAGTGGTTATTACTATTCATAACGGCTAGTTTTAATAATATTTTAATAGCATATTGTTGTTTAGTGAAACTCGTTATTGCGTACTACACATGCTATCGAGAAAGGTCACGATTGCGTGTAATGCAAGGCAAATAAAGGATGCGTGTTGTGCAATCTCCTTTTGGTGTAGTGTACAACATAAGACATTAGTGAAATTAAAAAGAATATTTTTCATAAAATCTTGGGGTGTTACATTCTACCCCCCTTAAAATGAATTTTGCCCTCGAAATTCGTCAGGGTTATAAATGGTTTACTACTTGAAAGTTTCTTTAATAGAAACCCACATCGTAAAAAGGAATACCAAAACCAATCTTTAGAAATAAAAGTATGAAACGTAACGGTTTCCCAAATAAAATAATCACTGGGTTTCCACATAGGTGAAAATATGGATATGGAAGAAAAATCTAACCATCATGTTCTGATGGAGAGTGGTAGAGAACATGGCTATGGAAAAGCCAACAATCTCAAATCCATAAATTTGTGATGATCTAAGGTACCATCTGATTAATCAGATATAAGAGCACTAGGACAACATTTTTGGTTTTCAAGATCGTTTCCATAAAGTTGAAGAATTTGAATTAGAATAAATACTTACTTTATTTTGGTACAATCTCACTGTTGTTCGTGCCTTAAACAATTTCCACTTCATCTCTTAAATAAATGAAGTTGAATTTGTTATTCGTGAAGTGTTAGCAGATCATGTGATAGAATGACGAGTCATTCCATCTCTTTCAAACAAAAGGTTAGCAAAAGTTATAAGTCCATCTTATGGTTAATCGTATATGGTTCCAAAAATGAACTTATACTTCATATATCATACCGCTTAATAAAATAAAACTATTTTATACTAACCAGGGACTTCCTGTAGGCTAGTGGTAGGCGATAAAGGCCAGTCACACTTCGATTGTGGGTTCGATTCCCACAGCCTTGTCCGACGTGATGGGCTGTCGCCCGTCCTGCAGGTTGTCCTTTTTCTAAAACTATATTACTATAACATCCCATCAATAATATCAAAAAAACTTCTATCCTTAAACAATACTAACTTATGTCCAACATAATCCATTCCAATCTTTAGGCTTATCCATAATACTGCAGTCCACTCTCATAACATAGTGAAAACGATTACGAGAGATTTAATACCATCGTTGATCCCCATATATCATAAGATATGTTTTGTTGGTCACATTCCAAACATTCAAAGTCCTTAATCATGTATTCTCTTGAATACTCATTGAACCTTAGGGAAAACATGAATGCAGTTAAAAGTTAACACCTTCCACATACCAAAATCCTCAAAATTCTATATACTCAAACCATGATATCACTTAGTCCTTATATCAATCATGAGCTCATGAATACTGTTAAACATTTCGTTTTCTCGTTTTTCCTTCATTATGCACATATCAACTTATTTCCAAAAATATCTCAATCACTTTGAATACCACATTAGACTAATACATAAATATTCCAATACTTTATGATACAACATTATTTTGGAATCCCATTACATAAACACTTAATAATTCCACCACATCGTTGTCATATTCAACATCACCAATAGTGATCGCATGTGACTTCCCTTTGTCCTTTTCCTTAAGCGGTTTCTCATGTCGATCATCACTAACCCTTGGATTAGGGAATTTATTAGCATAATTCCCCATTTCCTGGCACTTGAAGCATTGAAGTGTTGGTGGTGCGTTCTCTGCAGTGTTTTCTTTATTCACATCATTAGAAACCCTTTTTCCATTACTTTGACACTCAGCTGCTCGATGACCTTCTTTTCCACACTTAAAACATTTTCTAGTCCCTTTAAGACAATCTCCACCATGCTTCTTTCCACACTTTGTGCATAAGGAAACATTCATCTTCTTTTCACCATTATTTTGAGATTTCTCCTTGAACTCCATCTTTCGTTTCTTTTCAAAACCATGAGATGGATATGTAACACCAACTTCCATTTCTACCTTGATAGCACAACGCACAATTTCTTCAGAGCTACTGAAGTCTCTTATAGCTAATGCCCTTCGAAGACTTGGTTTTAAGCCACTGAAAAATCGATCAACTTTACTTTCAGGTTGGATGATAATGCTAGATGCATACCTTGCAAGTCTTGTAAAATTCGCTTCGTATATACCAACAGATTCATCATCCTTCTGCTTCAGCTCAAGAAACTCCTTTTCCATCTTTGTTCGAAGAATACGAGGGAAGTTCTTACTGAAAAACAAGTTCTTGAACTCGTCCCATTCCATGGACTCAATTTCATCTCTTGGCCTCGTATTCTTGATAATATTCCACCATTGATCAGCATCACCTTCCAAACGATACACTGCTAAGATGACTTTATCATGTTCAGAACATTGAAGAACTGAAAATATCTTTTCAGTGGTACTGATCCATTGTTCAGCAACAAGTGGATCAAAAGTCCCACTGAAAGAAGGTGGACGTTGCCTCATAAAGGACTCAATAGAATATTGTTCCCTTCTCTGCTCATTTGGAAGTCTAGAATGATTCATAGCTTGTGTAAGTATAGCAATAAGATTTTTCACTCCATCTCCCATAAATTTTTTTTGTTCAGGAGGGAAATCATTGCATTGTCCATTGCATTGATCAACACGGTTCCTTCGGGTTCCAGCCATCGTCTAAAACCCAAAAAGAATAGTGTGAGAGGCAAAAATCATGCTAGGGAAAACAACATAATAAAGGGGGAGTACCTTCAATATCTAACATCATAGGTTTATGATCGTTAGCGTAATTCTAGTACTATAACCTATACGTATACTTAACCTTAGGGACATCCCTAGACATACCTTAGAAATATCTCTAGGGATCTCACTAACGTTTTCACATCCTAGTTTCCAAAGGTTGACCAAACCTTTCCTCTGATACCAACTGTAGAGACCCGAAGCCTGACGTACATTGACATTACATTACATTTGTGGAATACTTAGTACATAACAAAAACACACACACAAGGATAGTAATAGTTTAGCATCTTTGGAAACTCGGAATATAATCCTCTAATCCTGGTGAAAGATCTTCAACATCTCCCATAAAGATCTTCCTTTTTTTTATACCGAAAACCTTTCTTTATATCCTGGGGAAAAGAAAACATAAAAGGGTGAGCTCAAATGCTCAATAAGGGTAAACAAAAGAAATATCAATCACATCATATACATAAGCACATTACTTTTGGAAATCTTAACCTGTAAAAGAGATCATAATTTCATAACCTGGGATAACTCATGGCAGTGAAATGTAATCACAATAATCATAACTTAAAAAAGTAAACTTTGTGGCATACACACATAATCATAGAGAATCATTTCTTGTTAGTCAAGACTCATTGCCAAGACTATCTTAGTGGACAAAGTCCCTTTCTGAACCGAGTCACCCTCATTTCAGTCCTGTTTCACTAAACCGGTATAACCTACCATTTCAGCCATGTATATCTCATGAGATATAAAATCTTTACCCAATGCATTGGAGGGAGATAAAGGTCCCACCCATCTCATAATGATACCATTCTTATGTGTTCCACAAAATCATAAATCATACATCATTGCATAACCCATGTAATAAAAATGGGATTCTTAAACAACATGACATCATAAAACCATTCATATAAGATAAAGGAATTCATAAACATAATTCCATCACAACATAGTCAAATCAATGTAAAAATATGGATAGAAACAGAACCCTTTATTATCTTAGATGGAAAATAATTTTGATAAAACACTTGAATTGAATTCTTGAGGAAAATATCTTTTCTTCTTCAAAATCAATTTCTTTTCACAAAACATCATGCAATTTTAAAAGAAAGAGATTTTATTGAAAATAGTCATGAAATCTTTTGGAGGAAGCATCATGAAAATAAGGCTTTATAAAACCGTAAAAATCCGTTCGTTCCGTATAAGTTAAAAAAAACATTCTTCGTACTTTTGTCGAAAAAGTCAAAAAGTACCTCGTACGAAAAACGACAAAAGATTCCTTTCATATCTTTTACTAAAAACTCACCAAAGGGTAAAATTGGATATAAACTATTTTATAAGGATATAAATATTACATATTGAGGAAACATGGATGTGGATGATAAAATACACCCCAGTAAATACCAAAGTATAAACAATCTCGGATAAAAATGAGATTGTGATATTTCCCTTACCTTAGGTCCGATTTGCTTTGTACATGACCGAAGCTCCTGTATAATGGTTTAAATAATGTTATTGACTTATTCCAGAATCATACATATTGATATGATATCATACATGGTCATATTTTTAGCTTCTTATTAGTAATATTTCATTGTTACTTGTTACTCGGGTCTTTATTGCCTTTTGTTCTTATGCGTGTTTTGCCGAATAAATTCTTATTATTATTTTAAGGTTATAGATACCTTATATCCAGAATGGTATTAGTGTAACATATATCATATTTATTCATTCAATTCATTTATATAATTACTATGTAATGATGATCATGTAGAACGAGTCGCATCACATCGTGGAGACGGTATTCCGTACGTAGGCACGAGCGATGATATTGTTCCCATGATCGTGGAATTGTATTTAAGTGTATTTATACTATTTCAGTATCAATATCACTTTATAATAATCATATATAGTTACTCATTACACCATTATACCCATCCTTGTAAGGTGATGGTGGAAAATAGATTACACCACGGCGTGGAGACGGTATTCCGTACGTACGCACGCGCGGTGATTTCATTTTTCCGTAGGATGGATAGAAGGTGAATTAGGGTTGTTTCATATTTATAATAACATATAAGTATGTAAGTAATAATGATGTTATTACTTTATCATGAAACAACTAAAGAAGAAGAAGTTGAAGAAGAAAGAAATTGAAAAGATCGGTAATGGATATTACCTCTTCTTTGAAACGCCTCTTTGAATCCTCCACTTAGGGAACTAAGATTGGTCTTTGAAGAAGACCAGGACCTCTAGGATTATTCTAGGGAAGTGGAGAAGGGATTTTGGCAGGGGTTGGCCGAGCTTGAGTGCTTAAATTGGTGTGAGTAGAAGGGGGAGGAGGTGCCCTTTTATAAGGGAGGAGAGGGGCACCTTAGGAATATCTCAAAATATTATTTTATATTAAAGTCAAAATCGGTTTATAATGGATCCAAATGGTCTTATTTCGAAGTTAAAGTGGGGATGGGTAGAAATAATATCAACCAATAGGATTTAGACAAGTTTAGGGTATTATTTTAACCTTATCAATTAGATTTAACTCTAAGTTAAATAATTTAACTTTTACCATGTTTTTTTGTTTTCTTTCACTATATGGTTAATAAACTTACTATAATATGCCAAACGAACCCCAAATTATTTATTATTAATATATATATCCTTATCTAAGTCATTTGGCTGAACCTTATATTTTTAGGAATAAAATAACAATTAATAATATAATATTTTATTTAAAAACTATTTTGTGTCAATTTTGACACTATTTGATATATTATTTTTTTAAAAGTAATAACAGAATTATATGTTCGAACCAAGTTGATTAAATCGACACTAATATATCATAGTAACCTAGAAAATTAGTGGAATTCATAAAAAGTCTCAAATTACATTTATTTTGGTGTTTATAACATCAATTATGTCAATATTTCATAAATAAGATAATTACTGCATCATAATTGTGTCATAAATAAATTAAATTATTTAATGTCTAAAAATTATAAATAAAATACCATTATGTAGGAAATCTTTTTATATTTCTAATGAATATTTATAGTCGAATTTATCTTATTTATAAACCCATATTAAAAATGTTTTAGTAAATAAACTTTGATTTTAACTCTTTTAACCCTTCTTTAAATAAATTAATAATAAATGTCCTAATCTAATCCAAGTGGGCCTAAATGGTCATATTTTATTCCTAAGTTTGTTTTTGGTCGAATTACACTTGTCCAATAGAATTAGCACACGTGTTAGGGTAATAATAATATCATTTCTACCCATAATTACCCTATTTACTTTTAACCGTGGTAAAAAAAAGTAAAAAGTTACTATTCACCAAAAAATTATTTTCATCTCATTGAACCACATTTTAGTCCTTGATATTAACCGTGTCTCTCGGATTTTCGAAATTCCACTCACAGAAGTGGTAAAATTAAGTTTTATGAAAAATTTAGTTTTTTAACTACCACTTAGTGGTTTCACTATTCATCAAAAATTGAAAGTTTTCAGAAAAATACCAAAAATTAGGCCTAAGCTATATTTGATATTATGAACTCAAAAATGATTTCTATTTTACCAAATTCAAAACATATCAGTTGCATTAATTAATTTAAAAATTAATTCCCGTCGTCAAAACAAATAGCGTGTTCTTAAGAGATAATAACTATCAAAAGATTGACACTTGATTATGTCTGGTTTAAATGTGAAATTACATCCAATGACCATCATTGTATTAAATTGTAAAAATATATTCTAAATATACTTTAAAACCACTCAAATTAATAATTTATCACTATTAATTATTTCGATTGAAAAAGTTGTTTTTAATTAAAATTTAGTAATTTTCACTATTCATCAAAATATGAAAGTTATCCGAAAATCACAAAAGTTTCACCCTAAGCTAACTTCGATATTACAAATCCAAAAATGAATTCCATTTTGAAAAATAAAATTACCAAATTTCAAAAAGTGGTTATTACTATTCATAACGGCTAGTTTTAATAATATTTTAATAGCATATTGTTGTTTAGTTAAACTCGTTATTGCGTACTACACATGCTATCGAGAAAGGTCGCGATTGCGTGTAATGAAAGGCAAATAAAAGATGTGTGTTGTGTAATCTCCTTTTGGTGTAGTGTACAACACAAGACATTAGTGAAATTAAAAAGAATATTTTTCATAAAATCTCGGGGTGTTACATTCTACCCCCCTTAAAATGAATTTCGCCCTCGAAATTCGTCGGGTTTATAAATGGTTTACTACTTGAAAGTTTCTTTAATAGAAACCCACATCGTAAAAAGGAATACCAAAACCACTCTTTAGAAACAAAAGTATGAAACGTAATGGTTACCCAAATAAACTAATCACTGGGTTTCCACATAGGTGAAAATATGGATATGGAAGAAAAATCTAACCATCATGTTCTGATGGAGAGTGGTTGAGAACATGGCTATGGAAAAGCCAACGATCTCAAATCCATAAATTTGTGACGATCTAAGGTACCATCTGATTACTCAGATATAAGAGCACTAGGACAACATTTTTGGTTTTGAAGATCGTTTCCATAAAGTTGAAGAATTTGAATTAGAATAAATACTTACTTTATTTTGGTACAATCTCACTGTTGTTCGTGCCTTAAACAATTTCCAATTCATCTCTTAAATAAATGAAGTTGAATTTGTTATTCGTGAAGTGCTAGCAGATCATGTGATAGAATGACGGGTCATTCCATCTCTTTCAAACAAAAGGTTAGCAAAAGTTATAAGTCCATCTTATGGTTAATCGTATATGATTCCAAAAATGAACTTATACTTCATATATCATACCGCTTAATAAAATAAAACTATTTTCTACTAACCAGGGACTTCCTGTAGGCTAGTGGTAGGCGATAAAGGCCAGTCGCACTTCGATTTTGGGTTCGATTCCCACAGCCTTGTCCGACGCGATGGGCTGTCGCCCGTCCTGCAGGTTGTCCTTTTTCTAAAACTACATTACTATAACATCCCATCAATAATATTGAAAAAACTTCTATCCTTAAACAATACTAACTTATGTCCAACATAATCCATTCCAATCTTTAGGCTTATCCATAATACTGGAGTCCACTATCATAACATAGTGAAAACGATTACTAGAGATTTAATACCATCGTTGATCCCCATATATCATAAGATATGTTTTGTTGGTCACATTCCAAACATTCAAAGTCCTTAATCATGTATTCTCTTGAATACTCATTTAACCTTAGGGAAAACATGAATGCAGTTAAAAGTTAACACCTTCCACATACCAAAATCCTCAAAATTCTATATACTCAAACCATGATATCACTTAGTCCTTATATCAATCATGAGCTCATGAATACTGTTAAACATTTCGTTTTCTCGTTTTTCCTTCATTATGCGCATATCAACTTATTTCCAAAAATATCTCAATAACTTTGAATACCACATTAGACCAATACATAAATATTCCAATACTTTATGATACAACATTATTTTGGAATCCCATTACATAAACACTTAATCATTCCACCACATCGTTGTCATATTCAACATCGCCAATAGTGATCGCATGTGACTTCCCTTTGTCCTTTTCCTTAAGCGGTTGCTCATGTCGATCATAACTAACCCTTGGATTAGGGAATTTATTAGCATAATGCCCCATTTCCTTGCACTTGAAGCATTGAAGTGTTGGTGGTGCGTTCTCTACAGTGTTTTCTTTATTCACATCATTAGAAACACTTTTTCCATTACATCGACACTCAGCTGCTCGATGACCTTCTTTTCCACACTTAAAACATTTTCTAGTCCCTTTAAGACAATATCCACCATGCTTCTTTCCACACTTTGTGCATAAGGAAACATTCATATTCTTTTCACCATTATTTTGAGATTTCTCCTTGAACTCCATCTTTCGTTTCTTTTCAAAACCATGAGATGGATATGTAACACCAACTTCCATTTCTACCTTGATAGCACAACGCACAATTTCTTCATAGCTAATGAAGTCTCTTATAGCTAATGCCCTTCGAAGACTTGGTTTTAAGCCACTGAAAAATCGATCAACTTTACTTTCAGGTTGGATGATAATGCTAGATGCATACCTTGCAAGTCTTGTAAAATTCGCTTCTAATATACCAACAGATTCATCATCCTTCTGCTTCAGCTCAAGAAACTCCTTTTCCATCTTTGTTCGAAGAATACGAGGGAAGTACTTACTGAAAAACAAGTTCTTGAACTCGTCCCATTCCATGGACTCAATTTCATCTCTTGTTCTCGTATTCTTGATAAGATTCCACCATTGATCAGCATCACCTTCCAAACGATACACTGCTAAGATGACTTTATCATGTTCAGAACATTGAAGAACTGAAAATATCTTTTCAGTGGTACTGATCCATTGTTCAACAACAAGTGGATCGAAAGTCCCACTGAAAGAAGGTGGATGTTGCCTCATGAAGGAATCAATAGAATATTGTTCCCTTCTCTGCTCATTTGGAAGTCCAGAATGATTCATAGCTTGTGTAAGTATAGCAATAAGATTTTTCACTCCATCTCCCATAAAATTTGTTTGTTCAGGATGGAAATCATTGCATTGTCCATTGCATTGATCAACACGGTTCCTTCAGGTTCCAGCCATCGTCTAAAACCCAAAAAGAATAGTGTGAGAGGCAAAAATCAGGCTAAGGAAAACAACATAATAAAGGGGGAGTACCTTCAATATCTAACATCATAGGTTTATGATCGTTAGCGTAATTCTAGTACTATAACCTATACGTATACTTAACCTTAGGGACATCCCTAGAAATACCTTAGAAATATCTCTAGGGATCTCACTAACGTTTTCGCATCCTAGTTTCCAAAGTTTGACCAAACCTTTCCTCTGATACCAACTGTAGAGACCCGAATCCTGACGTACATTGACATTACATTACATTGGTGGAATACTTAGTAAATAACAAAAACACACACACAAGGATCGTAATAGTTTAGTGTCTTTGGAAACTCGGAATATAATCCTCTAATCCTGGTGAAAGATCTTCAACATCTCCCATAAAGATCTTCCTTTTTTTTATACCGAAAACCTTTCTTTATATCCTGGGGAAAAGAAAACATAAAAGGGTGATCTCAAATGCTCAGTAAGGGTAAAAAAAAGAAATATCAATCACATCATATACATAAGCACATTACTTTTGGAAATCTTAACCTGTAAAAGAGATCATAATTTCATAACCTGGGATAACTCATGGCAGTGAAATGTAATCACAATAATCATAACTTAAAAAATTAAACTTTGTGGCATACACACATAATCATAGAGAATCATTTCTTGTTAGTCAAGACTCATTGCCAATACTATCTTAGTGGACAAAGTCCCTTTCTAAACCGAGTCACCCTCGTTTCAGTCCTGTTTCACTAAACCAGTATAACCTACCATTTCAGCCATGTCTATCTCATGAGATATAAAATCTTTACCCAATGCATTGGAGGGAGATAAAGGTCCCACCCATCTCATAATGATACCATTCTTATGTGTGCCACAAAATCATAAATCATACATCATTGCATAACCCATGTAATAAAAATGGGATTCTTAAACAACATGACATCATAAAACCATTCATATAAGATAAAGGAATTCATAAACATAATCCCATCACAACATAGTCAAATCAATGTAAAAATATGGATAGAAATATAACCCTTTATTATCTTATATGGAAAATAATTTTGATAAAACACTTGAATTGAATTCTTGAGGAAAATATCCTTTCTTCTTCAAAATCAATTTCTTTTCACAAAACATCATGCAATTTTAAAAGAAAGAGATTTTATTGAAAATAGTCATGAAATATTTTGGAGGAATCATCATGAAAATAAAGCTTTATAAAACCGTAAAAATCCATTCGTGCCGTATAAGTTAAAAAAAACATTCTTCGTACTTTTGTCGAAAAAGTCAAAAAGTACCTCGTACGAAAAACGACAAAAGATTCCTTTCATATCTTTTACTAAAAACTCAACAAAGGGTAAAATTTGATATAAACTATTTTATAAGGATATAAATATTACATATTGAGGAAACATGGATGTGGATGATAAAATACACCCCAGTAAATACCAAAGTATAAACAATCTCGGATAAAAATGAGATTGTGATATTTCCCTTACCTTAGGTCCGATTTGCTTTGTACGTGACCGAAGCTCCTGTATAATGGTTTAAATAATGTTATTGAATTATTCCAGAATCATACATATTTATATGATATCATACATGGTCATATTCTTAGCTTCTTATTAGTAATATTTCATTGTTACTTGTTACTCGGGTCTTTATTGCCTTTTGTTCTTATGCGTGTTTTGACGAATAAATTCTTATTCTTCTTTTAAGGTTATAGATACATTATATCCAGAATGGTATTAGTGTAACATATATCATATTTATTCATTCAATTCATTTATATAATTACTATGTAATGATGATCATGTAGAACGAGTCGCATCACATCGTGGAGACGGTATTCCGTACGTACGCACGAGCGATGATATTGTTCCCATGATCGTGGAATTGTATTTAAGTGTATTTATACTATTTCAGTATCAATATCACTTTATAATAATCATATATAGTTACTCATTACACCATTATACCCATCCTTGTAAGGTGATGGTGGAAAATAGATTACACCACGGCGTGGAGACGATATTCCGTACGTACGCACGCGCGGTGATTTCATTTTTCCGTAGGATGGATAGAAGGTGAATTAGGGTTGTTTCATATTTATAATAACATATAAGTATGTAAGTAATACTTATGTTATTAATTTATCATGAAACAACTAAATAAGAAGAAGTTGAAGAAGAAAGAAATTGAAAAGATCGGTAATGGATATTACCTCTTCTTTGAAACGCCTCTTTGAATCCTCCACTTTGGGAACTAAGATTGGTCTTTGAAGAAGACCAGGACCTCTAGGATTATTCTAGGGAAGTGGATAAGGGATTTTGGTAGGGTTTGGCCGAGCTTGAGTGCTCAAATTGGTGTGAGTAGAAGGGGGAGGAGGTGCCCTTTTATAAGGGAGGAGAGGGGCACCTTAGGAATATCTCAAAATATTATTTTATATTAAAGTCAAAATCAGTTTATAATGGTTCCAAAGGGTCTTATTTCTAAGGTAAAGTGGGGATGGGTAGAAATCCTATCAACCAATAGGATTTAAACAAGTTTAGGGTATTATTTTAACCTTATCAATTAGATTTAACTCTAAGTTAAATAATTTAACTTTTACCGTGTCTTTTTGTTTTCTTTCACTATATGGTTAATACACTTACTATAATATGCCAAACGAACCCCAAATTATTTATTATTAATATATATATCCTTATCTAAGTCATTTGGCCGAACCTTAGATTTTTAGGAATAAAATAACAATTAATAATATAATATTTGATTTAAAAACTATTTTGTGTCAATTTTGACACTATTTGATATATTATTTTTTTGAAAGTAATAACAGAATTATATGTTCGAACCAAGTTGATTAAATCGACACTAATATATCATAGTAACCTAGAAAATCAGTGGAATTCATAAAAAGTCTCAAATTACATTTATTTTGGTGTTTATAACATCAATTATGTCAATATTTCATAAATAAGATAATTACTGCATCATAATTGTGTCATAAATAAATTAAATTATTTAATGTCTAAAAATTATAAATAAAATACCATTATGTAGGAAATCTTTTTATATTTCTAATGAATATTTATAGTCGAATTTATCTTATGGATAACCCCATATTAAAAATGTTTTAGTAAATAAACTTTGATTTTAACTCTTTTAACCCTTCTTTAAATAAAATAATAATAAATGTCCTAATCTAATCCAAGTGGGCCTAAATGATCATATTTTATTCCTAAGTTTTTTTTGGTCGAATTACACTTGTCCAATAGAATTAGTACACGTGTTAGGGTAATAATAATATCATTTCTACCCATAATTACCCTATTTACTTTTAACCGTGGTAAAACAAAGTAAAAAGTTACTATTCACCAAAAAATTATTTTCATCTCATTGAACCACATTTTAGTCCTGGATATTAACCGTGTCTCTTGGATTTTCGAAATTCCACTCACAGAAGCGGTAAAATTAAGTTTTTTGAAAAATTCAGTTTTTTAACTACCACTTAGTGGTTTCACTATTCATCAAAAATTGAAAGTTTTCAGAAAAATACCAAAAATTAGGCCTAAGATATATTTGATATTATGAACTCAAAAATGATTTCTATTTTACCAAATTCAAAACATATCAGTTGCATTAATTAATTTAAAAATTAATTCCCGTCGTCAAAACAAATAGCGTGTTCTTAAGAGATAATAACTATCAAAAGATTGACACTTGTTTATGTCTGGTTTAAATGTGAAATTACATCCAACGACCATCATTGTATTAAATTATAAAAATATATTTTAATATACTTTAAAACCACTCAAATTAATAATTTATCACTATTAATTATTTCGATTGAAAAAGTTGTTTTTAATTAAAATTTAGTAATTTTCACTATTCATCAAAATATGAAAGTTATCCGAAAATCACCAAAGTTTCACCCTAAGCTAATTTTGATATTACGAATCCAAAAATGAATTCCATTTTGAAAAATAAAATTACAAAATTTAAAAAAGTGGTTATTACTATTCATAACGGCTAGTTTTAATAATATTTTAATAGCATATTGTTGTTTAGTGAAACTCATTATTGCGTACTACACACGCTATCGAGAAAGGTCGCGATTGCGTGTAATGCAAGGAAAATCAAGGATGCGTGTTGTGCAAGATCCTTTTGGTGTAGTGTACAACACAAGACATTAGTGAAATTAAAAAGAATATTTTTCATAAAATCTCGGGGTGTTACATTTTCTCTATGGTGCATTATATGGGTCCGTCCCTATGAGGATATATTGAGGAATCATGTCCTAATCATAGGATGTGATCCCCTAAATGGGATTATACATAGATAGAGTTTTATGAATCTATCTATTTGGATGGGGTGGTATCCTCTACCATTTCCTCTTATTCCTTAGGTGGGGTTTTATGAATTGTAATAGCCAATATACACAGGTGTACGATCCCTTACATAGTAGGGTATTCCATCTAGGGTTTGACATACCCCAGTGGGCCTGGGTGACATCCCATATCTATGAATTGATATATTCTAAGTTATAGAAATTACTTATTTTTGGAAAGGGCCAATGAGTAAGACTTATCAGATATTTCCATAAGTCTTATCAAGATTGTTGAGTGAGTTCTCCTGAAAAAGTGTTGCCTTGAAACCTCGAGAAGAACCCCATGGTTGAAAGTATGGGTGTGAAATATTTGATACTTGGTGCATATCATGAATTTATCTAGGTTTTTATTATTATGTTTCTTATCCCAATTGAAATAACTTTGTGATGATGTGATGACTACTCTTATGATACTTAATGTTTAGTGATTTTTGGTTGTCCAAATAGGTATGTATATACCCCCTGCATTAAATTTTGACACACATGTCATGTCTTATGCAGATGATAGACCTTTTGATGGATCCATAGGATAAATAGAAGAAAATGGAAAATAGATAAGCTAGAGAGACCATGGTTTATACCAAGTGCTATATTTTATGGTAGTTTCCTCCTTAGGAGGCTGTAATCTATTTTATAAAATCCGAGGGATTGTATTGGGACCTTATAATTTCCAATACTTTTTTCATACTCTAATGTGATATATAGATTTATTCATGGATTATGGAATTAGTTTTATTTTACCTTTCATCAATTTATGGGTATTTGGATATGTGTGCATGTGTATAGGTACCTTAGGCTAAGTCTTCCCATGTGTGTGTGATATGACAATGTGTGATATGCCTACTCAATGTTGGTCACCATCCCCTGGCCTATTAGAGGTATGATTGGGGTGTCACACCCATCTTATTATTGTCTAGGAAATCCCATATGGTTCGGGTCATGAGAAACAAATCCACCTCAATACCACATCCATGCATTTTTTGAATTCAAATTTTACCTTTAATATATAGTCACTCTAAACACGATATAGAAGTGGTTGTTTTATTATTCATCATTTACATGTGGCTTGAACTTCACTATGGTGTAGTATAAAAACCAAAAACATTTTTCTTGACCATGAAATAAACCATGACCTACATTGACATTTCACTCACCATTTAATTTATTCTTTTTCATCATTATTGAAATAAAATCATAATCATTTTCTAACCTTCACAATGGCCATATTAATCTCCCATCATCATCCATGGTGTGAATTCATCCTCAAGAGAAATGTGTCAAGTTTAGTAGTGTTACCTAGTGTTTCTTGATCTTTAAAATGCTTAACAGAGGTGATATTGATCATATTAAGTGGAGATAATAGTGTTCTCTAGTAACAATATTAGTGAATATGAGAAGATGGTGAGGTAGCGAAGGCGGGAGGTTCTTTCTGAAGGAGGATATATAACAACCAAAGATTTTACTCTATAATTTTCCTTTAAATAAACATTATATTAATATATTGTTTCACATGAAGTACCAGACTAAAATGATCCATAAAATATTAAATTAATAAAATTAATAAAATGTATGGATAATAAATCTTCTAGTAAACGAAAAGATTAAAATCAATTAGATATTCATAAAAATCATGATTAAGAACACTTAAAGTATTAAAAGGTTATTTTTCAACAAAATATATTTCAAATTTACAGATTGAATTTTATTTTAAATGATAAATATATAAATTTTATAATTTCATTCTTGTAAAATGAACTTCATTTTTTAATTTGTAATTTTAAAGTTATCTTAGGGTCAATTTTATGTTTTTTTTCTAAAATGATTGATTTTTAGGTGAATGGTGAAAAATATACTGATTTTGATAATACTGTCACTTATATGACATTATCATAATAAAAGAATAACTTAAAAGTATTTGAAAACTTTTTTATAAAAAAAATATATTTATAAATTAAATTAAATCATTTAGAAATATGATATTGAATTTATAAAACCCATGTTATGATGACCATCCCCACGCTCCCAGAATCTAATGTTAATAAACACATTCTTTACGTATTGGATTTCAAATGAATTGAAGAGACCTAATTTTAACCAAAAGTAATTATAATCCCATTAAAAAATATTGATCAGCTTACATATAAATGACCTTTAAGGTTTATAGTTTTAGAGAATTAAGAAAAAAAATTAACTAACAATTACCATGTCTTTCTTATCAAATGGAAATTTTTCCATTATATAAGAAACCACATAATCTTTAATAATTATTTAATATATCCAGAAAAATTCTCTACACATGATACTATTTGATAAAAATCATGTATAATACTTTTATTCATAAACCATGAAAATGTAAACTTAAGAATGTTGATATCAAATGCTCAGTAATACAAAAAATTGTATCAAAATCTATCAAGGCATGAACTTGACCAGAATAATATGGTAGAAAACAAATGACAAAAAAATAATGACATAAAAAAATGTGTATTATTTTAAAAAATAAATGGTTAACAATATAAATAAACACATAGACACTAATAATTGAATTCATGGTGATGGAATACATAATACCAAACATATTGATCTTTACTATCAAGGCCTTAACCAAGACATTATTCTTACAATTAAGGCCACAACCAAGAAATCATGCTTGAATTGAGTAGGCATACAAAAAATACCCAAACATTTTGTCTCGTTTCATCAATTGATGCATCAAGGGGATATATAATACCTAGAATTATCTTTTAGTTCTTTAAGTCCAATATTTTCACTATATAAAAGATACGAATAACAATACCTTGTATAATTAATCGACCTTCAAAACCATCCATATTAGAATAAAAATATATAGAAAATTAATAATTTTTACTATTTAAACAAAATTGATAACATGATATTAAACATACATATAAAATAGGTGTGTGGTTAAACAATACATAATCAACTTGTCTGAGTAATCAAAAAACATTAGTATTAAAATAAAAATATAATGATTTTCAATATTTTCCCAATAAATAAGTGGAATATTTTTTATGTAAGAATAACTCAAAATAACACTATATAGAGAAAGGGTTATATCTTTAATTCAAAAAATTCCCCAATAAATTTATATATGACATCTAGGTGAACACCATTAAATCAGAGGAATGAAATATAGTGTGTCAAGAAAAGAAATGCATTGAAAGGAAAACCATATATATTAGAGGATGATTTGGAAAGAAAAATGCAGTCATGGATCCCCAAAAGTTTAATAATACGAAATAAAATAGTATTATAGGTCTTATATTGTAATATTTTACTAATATATACACCATAAAAATGGGAACAAGTATAGAAGGAATACCATATCCCAATGAAACAAAATTGATATGCATAAACCCTTACGGTAATGGTAAATTCTGAATCAAAAGAATATGATATGGATGCCATAAAATTAAAATATAATTAAATTAAATATATTAATTATAATTTAAGTAAAAAGGATAATTAATGCACTATATTAAATAAAATATGGTGATTTTTATCAAATGTATATCATGGAATTGAGAATAGAGACACATAACACTTATGACTTTATAAATTTTCGAATAAAAAATCATTGAATAATAGAATTTAAAATGAATGATTAAATAAAAATAATAACGAGAGGATCATTATAAAAACATTTTAGTGGAAGTAGATTTACCATTACAAAGAAATCATGATTTATAATTATAAATATATCTTAAGAGGTGAAAATTTGAGGCCAAAAACTCCTTTAAAGTAACATAATATTTTAAGTAAGAATATTTAGATAATGATGTCATAAGGAATAATTTCATAACCCAATAAAATAATTATGAAATACATCTTTATGTATTAATTATTAAGAATAAATCAAACTTTGAATAATAGACTTTAATAAGAAAGTTTTCAACTTATTGGAAGAAAGTTGAGTTAGCCCTAGCCCTTAATACTTTTTTAAAATTCGAGTCCAAAACCTATGAGGGAAACATCATGGAATAGAAAATTGAATATCATGAAATATAAGATAATCATGATAAAAAATATTAAATGGGTATTGAAAAAACCATTACAAATAAAACATGGGGTATACTAAGAAATATGTCTCAAGGGGTGAAAATTGATATAAGGAACCCCTACCTTGTTCCAGATTCATTCTTCACATGAACCTAACTTTCTGAACAATAAATAAAGTTATTAGATAAATTTTTAGTAAACTTATTATTATATATTTAATTAAATTTGGACTACTTATTTTCATATGATATTTATTTATTATATAGTTTTTTTATGTTTATGTGAAAATTGAATTAGTGTTGGCTTATTTCAGTAGTTTTAGCAATCATAGATGATATTTTAATAATAAGTTAAATAAATAATATAATCATTAAATAACTTTAAAACCATCATTATTTTCTTATTAACTTATAACATAATTATTATTTATGTTCCCATAGTCATCCATGATATAGTTTTATAACATTGTTCAAGTAGGTGGCTAAACAAACCCTAAACATGAACACACTATATCTCGATGGGTGAGTATGGTTAAAAAAGTATATAATATAATTATAACAGAAGAATAATGATATTATTTATATTTTTTAAGTAATTTGAATTATATTTTTGTGTATTTTTTAAGAATAATGAAAATCAATTTGAAAAATGAAAAAAATTACTTCATAGAGGCGGTAGTTCGCAATATACACGATTAACATTCTTTTATTTTTATAAGTGGATTGAAAAGAATAAATAAGGGTCATTAAGTTAATATTATAACAAATAAATATAATAATTATAAAAATTTAATTATATAAATATGGTTATTATAGGTTTTAAATGTAAAGAATAAGAATAAAAAGATAAGTATTAAGTAATACTCACTTTGGGACCTTGAACGTTCTCTTGAAAGTATCTTTATAAATGAAGGGATTAAGCTACCTAATTGAGACCACAGGACTATAAAAATGATATAGTTTTATAGGTGGATAAAAATTTATTATTTTTAGGAATAAATTCCAAGGAATGTGTGTGGAATAATGGATGAAACTCTCCCCTTTTATAAGAGAATAAATTGAACTTTTCTAAACACCCATTATTTTTCAACAATATAAAGAAATTATTCAAGGGTAAATGGTTCCAAAAGTGATAATTAATGGATTTTGGGGTAATATTAGGCCATAAAATCATCAAAAAATTATTTAAACACATGTTTTAAATATAAATAAGTCATTTGTTATTATATTTTTACAATTATTTTTTTTGTTTTTTCTGGGGTAACTATTTTTTAACCAAGTAAGTTATGTTTTAATAAACATATAAAATAACCTATCATATAAAATTTGGGCGTGATGTTCATAAATTTTATATCTATTTAATCTAATTAAAATTTTAATTAATAGAAAATTTACTTTTAATTTAAACATTTTATATATTGAAAACAATTTTGTAGAAATATGATGATTTTAACCATTATGTATTCTTAATATTATTTATCATTGGTTACCAATAAAATGTTTTTTATATTATTATATAGGTTTTTAAAAATAATATTAGATTCATTATTTACTATATATCAATTTAATTTATTATATAAAAATTACATAATATTAATTAAACATTTTTTTAAAAATAGATGTTTTACTATTATCATGGTCATTAAATTTAATCTTAGCAATCATACTTTTATGCCTAAAAATGAAATTAACCTTATAAAATAATATTATAAGGTATTCATTAATTATTCACATAGTTTTTTAGGGAAGACATTTTGAATAAGTGTTTCCTCATCACATTTGTTTGTTTCGGTGTCACGTGCCATGCCATCTGCATGGATGAATTTAATGATATTCACATATGCAAGGCATATATTGGGGATTATATAATAATATATATCAAAGTATTAAGGGTATTTTATATCCTCATTATATCTCTCAACTTATTTATTATAATCCACCTTGGAAACTACCTTCTTGGTGGATCATTTTGACTGACGACCCCCTGAAAGGTTTCAGTTTCTCTTCTCAGTGTTCTCCTAGAAGTAGGTTTTAGAGTGTTATCTTAAGGGAGTCCCTAAAAAAATTCAATAAACACACTCTCAAAAAATTTGATGTATAATTAATTGGAAGGGACCATGGGGGAACTTTTTGAAAATATCCCCTACCTAGAAAAGGACGGTCTCCTAAAAGGTGAGATAGGAAATAATTACCTCCTAGCCCTATGGGATGGTGAAAATTTTATTTTCTAGCATAATGTCTTAAATATATTGTGAATTTTATGATTATAGGGGTGAATAAAGTGGTAAAATTTCACCAACCATGTAGGATGGTGATTCTCTAATAATATTATTGAGTAATTTTCCATCATATCCTTCTTAAACTTTTGTGATTATTTCTGAAAATGATAAATATACAAATCCTTTTTTGGGTGAAATATGATCGAAATCAAGAGTTTTCCTAGGATTGTATGTTTTCCCCTTAAATCAAGAGGATTGATTAAAATTCTTGATAGATTTATTAATGAGTTTTTTAATGGATCTCTACCATAGAGTGCACTTATGGTTGAGGAATGGTGGGACTTTATTGGATGGAAAAACTAGAATATGTTGAACTGGGGACCAACACCTATAAAAAAGTGATAAAAATATATACTTATCTTCCAAAAGAACTAGGTTGGGTCATGAGTAGATTGAAATTTATAGCACCATATTCATCCCACTATATAATACACACATTAGGTGGGGTGTTAATGACTATATAGTAGAGTTCCTTAAAACTGTCAATGTAGGAATTTTAGTGACACTCATGCTATTTATTTGACTTAGGGTCCTAGGCCTATAAAGATATGGCCATATCAACATGGAATTAATGAGAATTTTTTTTCTATATATGAATAGATTAATTCACATAAGATAGATTTCTAGTATTAATATGATTTAGATTCACCCACAAGTTGCAAAAAAAGGAGGGTATGTATTCCAACTTCAATGCCTATGGAATGTCATATTGGGGATTAGAAATGGATTAGAACATGAGTAGTATTATATTTTACTCTATCTCATATCACAAGAATATTGAGTTATCCTCATCACATTTTAAGGGTCATTTTACTTTATATAACAATAAAGGTTATTTATCTACTCCTTTTTCAAGAGGAGTTATATCATTCAGAATTTACTTAGTTGTATCCGATGGTAAACAATATGAGGGAGGCATAGATGATGATCATCTATACTGGATAACTTTTGATCATGGTGAGGCATCACTGATTGATGAAAAAGTTCCCAATGTATTTAGACTTAGTTCCTCAAGTTCCTATCAATATAAGGGATAATTTATAATAGTTCTAACATAGAGAGGACCTTAGTACTGATAATATATATCATTTTGAGTAGGGAATTTAGAAAGGTCACCATAGAAAGGATCTCCAGGATTGATTCCTGATTCATCATCACGAGAATAACCTTAGTTATGTATTATTTTTCACTCATAGGAAGGACCTCTATAACATACACCATAGGATTAGATTTAGTATTATCAACTTATTGGTGGCCTTTTTGGGAAGGATATTCATTTCATTTTTCTTAGAATGAAAATATAGAACACATTATATGAGTATGAACTCCATAGTTTTTGGATAAGTTTCTATAAAGAGGAACTTTTTGGTCACTAATTACTAAAGAATTTGAAATGGGAGGAAATAATTTCCTTATAATATTTAGGATATAGGGAGGACCTCCACAACTGACATCAGGTGAAGGAACTTAATAATTAATCCTTAAATTACCATAGGGAGGACCTTCATGATGTGAACTTTTGGGAGGACCTGTAGAGTGATTTATCATCAAACTACAGTGAGTACCTCCATGGTCATATCTTCCTACTTGAACTGATGAAGAGTTGGAAGATCCTTAGGCTTCCTTTGAAATATTTCAATGAGCCTCAAGGATATTGATTTCCCTAGGGGAATATTTATTCCCTTATAGAGACCTAATTATTGGTTCCTTTGTTTATAAAACCAAGGATTATATCTCTAAAATGAAATCTTTAACATATTCTTGAGAAGCTAGGGTAGTGTGGCACTGGAGATGGTGGAAGATATAAGGATCCCTCAAAGAAATATCCTGAGTAAAAATTGGGATGAAATTAATATCATATTCCATATTGCTAGGATAAAGGAGGTAGGTGTTTCTATGCTTCAGGGAAAAACTTTTGAAGCTACTGAATGTTCCCACTTAGTTATCCATGACCCATGTTGGTAGGCCCGTCGGTGGGGATTCATCTTCTATAGGATTTCAAAATATACCTCTATAGTTTGTATAGATATATTAAGTTGATACTAATGGAAAATAGGTTTCACCAGCTGACACTAGAGGTTTTGGGTTGGTGAAAGTACTCATCTCAAAACCAATACTATAAATTTCATTGTAGCTAAGGTATAAGTCCTTTGCATCAGTTGAGAGTGTACAATCGACTGAGGATTGATGTGATCACCCCTAGTATATATAAGAAACTTGGTATGTGATGGTGCATTAAATAATTCCATTTGGATGTTTTTGAGAGATCTTAAGGGGAAAAATCACAAACAAGAAACCCATTAATGAAGTATCCAAATAAATAGTGCATGATCAATCAATCCCTTTCATGGGTAATGTATTTAAATCCAAGTTCACTATTATATTTTTGATTCACCATCACCCTTGATCATTTTGAGTTGATGTTGACTGTCATTCCAAAAATTGGCTATCACTGGGGCATACTAATGACACTTTGAGTTTTATATTGGTTGAGAGGATAAGAGGTCAGCTCATCTATTACTGGGTTTTTGTGTAATTGAAGACTCTATTATAGATTTAAGATGTATTTATGAAATACTTCCCAATAAGAATACTATTTAACTATATGTGATTGATCTATTGATATCATGGATTTATGTGGAAATCTTTATATATTAGAGGTTATCTATCTATCTCATGATGGTTGATTATACTATGGTTTAAATATGCCAAGTTGGGAAATCCTGAATTTATCTCCATATAAGGAGGTATAGGAGATGTTTAGTTGGAATAAATCCCATGAGAGGGGATTTCTAGATATACCTATAAAAAGAATTAGAACCCATGTAGTTTAGTTACACTTAATGGGACACATTATACCAATTAATATCATGTGACAAGGACCATGGTGGTGACTTTTTTGGTCATACAACCATGACTAATTGAAGTGACTTTTGAGGATATTCATCTAGAACATATTACAAGAAGTTTAATATTTTTTGAAATGGACTATATTCTATGTATTTTAAATTCATAGAGCCAGGAAAACTAGAGGAAATGTTCCTATCAGTGGTTAGTGTGGGAATTATGCATGACTGACCCAATTTTTCATCATATCCATGGGTAACTAAATATGGGAGGGTATTATAGGTGTTTATACATAGTATGAGGACCATATATTCATGTTCTACTCTATACTATGTGTAACTATGTGATGAGGGAATACTAGACTCATAGGGGATATGATCTATTAAACAAGGGCTAAGAATTAGACCAGCTCAGAGGCCCATTTAGTGGTATATTTACCATTGAGTGAACATAGACAAAGTAATCAATAGGGATTTGGTTAGGTCTTATAACTAGTAGGAGGTCCATAATATATATTCCCTTATCTCAGAATAAAGTTAATAGGATACCTGATATGGGTAAATCTGGATGAGAATCTTGATCCAATAGAGGTTTTATCAATTACCTAATGATATGAACCCTAGTTATCAAGGGAATACATGATTTTTAACACCCTAATAGTCCTATTAGTTATGAAGTAATTCCTAGGAGGGATCTACTAAATGATTAATAATCCCCATTTTCAAAGGAATACATGATCAAATGGGAGCACTTTGGCTTGTATGGATCCTTAATCATGTATATATGGAGGATTTGGAGTGGGCCTTGGTGAAATGGGTTTTTTGGGACTTTGACCTTGGTGGAATGAATCTATTGAGGTATTGAGGTTGATTAAAACTATATTAATGACCTAGTCATAGAAATAGTGGTAAAGGATTCCCAAAAACTAAAAAATGGGATTCTTCATCGAGTGATTGACAATAAGTAAAATTGTTGATATTGACGGACCATTGGAATGAGGTAGAAATGTTCTTTTGGAATCCCATTTTTGGCATTAGGTTACGATTTTAAATGAGTGTGTATGGTTTTATAAATCCACGGTGTTTAAAGGCCACTTTCTTATAAAGTAGTAATGAAATTATCCCTCCATGAAAGAGTCTTAGGAGATTCATCCAAGAATGATTTTATAGGGAAGGATCCATGTAGATCTTATATAGGAAAGGCATTAACAAAAAGGCCTTTCACCAAGCCCCTCCCTCTATGACTTTATTTTCAATGTTATCTCATATATTTTAAGTATTACACAAATAAAATGCTTCAAAAACGATGTTAATTCTCCCTTAGATTCTATGACACAAAATAAAAAACCTCCTTAGAGTTTGTGTTTTATTTCCTTTTTTCCTTGAAGAGTGTATTGGGTATTTATTGGTGATTCACATAACCAAATTCTCAAAATCAGTATCACAAAGTACTTATTAATTAATGAAGGATGACCACTTTAGAGCCACAAATGAAACCTTTTTATTAGAATGTTATGCAACCATATTGGATTATCGTTATGCCCCTTCAAAACGATTCTAAGATGTGAATGATGCTACATAGTCAAGAATGATTATCACTATGAAACTAAAATTTTATTCATAGATATGATATATGTTACATGTCCATGAAGGATGACCACTATAGAGATACAAATTATACCTTTACAGGAGAACATTACATAGTCATGGAGGATGATCCTTTCACCGATGAACATATTTTCATCACAAATATTGAGAATTATTCAAAAAAAAAATTAACTTCCATTTTTCATTACGATCTACTTAGAAGTAAATATTATTTATATTTAATAAAAATATAAATGTTTTTTCGTATGTCCTAAAATACAACACCCACTATGTTATTTTTATGTATTTAATTAAAATTTATTTGGTTATGGATTTTATTTTGAGTTTCTTGTAAAAGATTAAAATTTTTTAGAGAGTTTACAAGTTGAATGGGTATGATTAATTCCCATGTTAGTTCCCATGTAGTGAATAATAAAAAATTAGTGTTTTCCACTTCATTGGTAGATAGTTTCATGGGTAAAGTGCACAAGCTCTCTTCCCATGCACATATGTCATGAGAAATTTAACATTATGTTTTATTTTATTTTATGAGTTAATATTTAAAGGTAATAACCTCCCATACTCCCCTAATTTTGTGAGAAATGTTCTAGGTGAACCCATAAATTATTATCTTATATTAATCATTTTATATTTGGTATATCTCCATGTAAAATGGGTGATTCCCCCATGTAATTCCATTAAAACCTCATATTATGCACTTTTATCATATCTTTCTTCCATATTACTTGTTTTTTAATCTTCTACACACCCATGTAGGCTAGGGTTTGTGTTAAATGAATTTAAATTAAGTTTAGTTCATTTTAGGTGTTTTAATGATCATCTATGGTTTCATACTTCTCTTCTATGGTGGGAAAACACTATTTTATAATGGATTCATCATTTTCAGTAAGAAACTTCTTGCATTTTCCTTTGGTTATGGAACTCTTAGTTTTTGAGTTATATAAACAAATATTTAAACTATGATATATATAATATTAATTGTTAGAGTTGTTTGGAATGAGTCATTATTCTTTTTATCTAACATTTTTCATCAAATATGATTTGTATAGTAAAATTTCAATGATTTCATTTAATGAAATAAATAAACATAAGGTGTTCGTAAAAATGTTAATCATGATTTATATAGAAATATTTAAATAATATTTTATGGGTTGATCAATTTAGAATTATAATGATTTATTTGTAAGTTTTTATCAACGTTTTCAATTGTAAAAGACTTGTTTGAATATTTTGATGGAGACTTATTACATAAGAAAACATTTATTATAGTTGAGTCATCTAATTATTTTAAAAGGATTAGATTATGTGATTAAATAATATTAAATTTATATTCCATGAAATGTTTTACAAATACTAGTTTTTATTAACATAACACAAATATTAGCATCAATAATGATTTTAAATACACTCTTACAATATGTTTCCCTTTATATTGTTTATGTGAAAAGTAGATTGAATGGTGATTCTTTTATGATATTAATGAGTTATTTGGATTTTATATTGGCTTATATGATTTTTTAATCATAATTTGAATTCATGTATGATTTATAAAGGATCTTTTCATGTATTGTTTCTTTATTTTTTTTGATTTAAAGGTCCATTTGGATAAACTTATAATTGATTTTATAAAAAATTTGATGCCTTTGGCATTGTTTTTATGCGAGATAAGGGATAAATATTAAAATGATATATTGATACAATGATATAAATGTGATCTGTTTCTTCACCTATAATAGATATTTTAGTTGGAAACCTTAGGTATTTAGGTGTGAACCTAGGAAAAATACATTTTATAGGTATTGATTCCACTCTACTTATCTATCCTTCCTAGTTATAATGAGAATCTAACTAAGGGTGGGATAGTTTATTGGGTACAACTGGATAGATCGACTTTAGGCCTCACACTTATTTATAACGAGACTCTACTTAGTGGGTTTATATAGATAGTTTTATATTTGTGGGATATGGTTATGATTAGTATGATGATCCTAGATTTTCTTTAACCTCAATCTCCCTTGGTCCATTCTCATGATGCATGGTTTTTTTAAAGAGTAGTTTTCAATTATATACATACCTTTTAATATTCCCATTTTTCTTCTTTAAAATTGTGAACTTTATTCCTTTAAAAGTATTATCTTCAAATTAATTGTTTCAATGTTTCTTTATTTATTATGAAATTTTTTATTGTAATTTTATATTATAATTAAAACTAGAATAACGTGATTTAATTTATAAAGGTTATGCATGGATTATTTGGTTGAATCATACTGGGAAACCTTTCTCAAACACTTCATATGCCTTTAAGGATGTTTATACCTTACTCTTATGATGTAGGTGGAATCATGACATAACTTTTTATATAAAATAATCCTTATTTTTTTTTTCTGTAATGCTGGTGGTTGAAAGTGGAGTAAACTTTTTTTTTATAAGGAGATGTGATTTTTATTTGGTTTTATATTTTTGTAATGAATTGGGATTTATCTCATGTATCAATATTTGTTAACTTTATTATTTCTTTATTATCATATTTACTTTAATTTTGATTATTTTTATAATATATGATTGTATATGACCATATGATTTCTTGGTTATAATGGTTATTATATTCCTTGGTTTATTGAGTTATATATTGTGTTCTTATTCTCAATATGGTAATTTTTTAATTTTAATCTATTTATTTAATGTGATTGAATTATCTGAATAATGGAATTGTCATTCTAGGTTCTTGTATAGAATAATTCATTTAGATTTCCATTTTTGTGGTTGAAATCATTCCCATTAGGTTATTTTGATTCTCTTGGTAGTAGTTTCGAATCTAGGGAAACCGAGAACGCACTTTAGGCCTTAAGGTGAACTAGATCTAGTACTAGGATAAATAATTATGGGTTAGTTCATTATAAAATGGTGTTATAACATGGTTTTGTTCTATTTTATTTTGGAAAGTATAATAGATAGAATATACAAAAATCATAACTCAAGAGGTTGGTCACGATTTTGTTCCTCATCAATAATTTTCATGACAAGACTTGAGTTAATAGGTAATGTATGAGAAGTTTATCTTTGGTATGAGTTTTAATTAAGTGATTCAAAAAGGTATCATGGTGGGGTGCACATGATAGAGATTGTGAATTAAGATTTTGTGGGAAAATCTAGAATTATCTATATGGGTTTTTATTTTTAAAATTTTCTTCAAATGATTTTATATTATTCTATATGTTGTTTATGAGATATTTATGGTCTAAATTGAGGTTGTCAACATAATTTAATTTAGAGTTTAATGTACATGTTAAAGTTTCTATTTTCTTCATATATTTTTATGTTCTTGTATTTAATTATGTTTTGATTGATATAACTTTTATCTTGTTAACATATTCTGTGAATTGTTTATGATTTGGGTGGTGATTGAGTTTTTGGGCTGATTGAGTAGTGGGACTGTAAAAATTTATTTTATTTATATAAATGACTATAAAAATAAACTTTATAAAAAAAATTTATAGGTTATAATTCTTTTCTGTTAATTAGGAATGTTATTATATATGTTTTCCTAGTCAAATGATTTTCTTTTAAAACTGTTTCTATTTGAAAGGGTTTTCTTTATATTGAATTAGTTTTTTGATTCATGGTTGTTATTTGTTGTTATATAGAAAATAAGATATTTAGATATTTATATGAAAGTTTTATTAAATAATTGGGTTTCTATAATCTAGAGTGTAATATTTTATTTCTAAATAGGGATTTAAAAATTTATTGTGTAAGGAGTTTGATTTTTATTTTTTATAAATGTGATGTTTTGTAATTTGATTTCAAATGTATGGTTTGAATTATCATGGAGAATAATGAATAAAATAATGGATTTGAAAAGGTATAAATGTAATAATTTAAATACAATGGAATTTTAATGTATTATAATGTGTTTTCACCAATCTAGAAATTCTTTTTGTACATGTATTTATTTTATTAAGTGGTTTTTTCTTATAACCATTATTATTATAAATAGAATCTCAATATGTATTTTATTATGGAATATATATATATATATATATATTTATATTAGGCAATAACTATCTTATAAAGTTATACTATCTATAGTAAGAGTTCATAAAATAGAGTGAACCTTATATAAATTTAATTATGACTAAATATGTAAGAGAGCCTAGGATAAATGACTTATTTTAGTGGTATTATAATTTTAAAAGCATGACTAGTTCATTTTAAGGATTAGTGTGACTTAATTTTAATTATTTGATGTGTCTATTTTGGATGTATCATTTGAAATGTATAATATTATTTTGTTTTATTCTTCATGGTCTCTTCAAATAAATGAATGCACATGTATATTCATTATAGAATTTTAATTTTGAGGTTGGGTTTTCCCAACAAAATTCCTTGGATAATATAATAACCTAGACTTCATATACATAATATTATATCCTTTTTAATATAAATATGGACAAACAACCCTAGAAATATAGTGGCCTAGTTTCCTTGGGAGATTATAAACCTAATACCACATTTTTAAATAATTACTATATATATATATTTTCTATCTTCATAATAGGAATTTAATTCTCATTTCACTTAAATCAATGTTTGGGATACCTTGGGGACATACATTGAAGAAAAGGGTGTGCTATAAATCCCAATCATGAAATGATAAAAGCATATCATGGGGAGTATAATCATCAATAAATTAAAGAACCATCAAGGGGGTAATATATAATCATTATCATAATATAAATTGAATAATAAAATCATGGAATAAGATAAAATCAATAATAGATATGTGGAAAAAACATAAAAAATGATACCATAATTTTAAGTAAAGTATAACTTCCATGAAAACATAAAATAGTATGATAAATTTTTTTATCATGTACGTTACATGGAATCTCATGAGATAAAAGAATTACCCAATGAATTTGGGGGATATATAATTTTGGGACCACCCATCACATCAAAATATGTACATGCATATGTGAGAATATTCTTGAGAAAAACCCGTGAGAATTAAATGGGTTACATAATCATGTCTCAAAGCATAACCAAACTATATATCATAAATCTTCACAAGAAAATAAGGGATTTAAACTTTATAGATGTTAAAAATTGAATAAATAATCACGAGTTATAAATATAGAGAACAAGTGAAGAAAAAATCATAAGAAATGGTTGAATCAAAATACATTTCCTTAAATTTATGAATTTTTAGAAATCATAAAATATGAAATCATTTGAATTGGTGAATTATGAAAAATGAATAAGAAATTGAAAGGTTCCTTTTTATTATGTATTCATTAAAGATTAGTTTGGAGAGGGAACATGAAAAACATACATATCACCTAAAAATAAAAAGTAAACTAGGTATAAAAAGAGAAACCATATATATAGAATATACAATAAAAATATTTAAATAATTGAGAACAAATTTAGATATAGAGTGATAAATAGAGAGAACATAACATAAAATAAAGAGGTTGTGTGAAATTAACCCCTTACCTTGATTCATGACTGGGGTAGATACATGGGCCAAATCTCTAGAATAATCAAATTATATTTTTTAAATAATTTCTTTAAAAAATTATTAATGTTCATTTTTTAATATCATTATATTTTCATTAAAATCACTTTATTAATACTTTGTGGTCATGTCCAGCATCCTTGGGATGTCTGTTTCATGGTTCTAAGATCATATTGGTTTATTGGTAATAATAAAGGTTCAATTTTAATGAGTATATAACTCTATAAGTTTAATGATATGGAGTTAATGTTTTTACAAAAGTTAAAAGGGTTTAAAATATTAAAATTTGTTCTTATTTAAGCCTAATTAAATTAGTATATGTGTTATTTTATAATGAAGTGTTCATTTAGAATGTTTTTTCAGCCACAATGAACACAATTTTCTATATTTAATTTTATGATTATTTACTCATTATAGAATTTGAACCTTAAGACAATAGTATTATTATATTCATATTTAACCATAAAATTATTTATTATAACCATATATAAAGGTGGTAATAGTTTTTTAAAAATAAAAATCCTTATACTCCGTTATATAGACCATGAATGGGTGTTTACTAAAAAAACTATTATGTTCATTATATGGTTTAAAAATTCATATTAATGAATCCTAATATTATTTATTTTTTGATATGTAACATGTTTATTTGATTTATGAGTGGGAATAAGATGAAATAAAGGAGTGGAAAAGAAAGAGCACGACTGTGAGTTCTTTCCTTACTCTTCAGGATGACTCATTTTCTAACAACTTTAATAATTCAAGGGGTGGTATTTTTATAAGACTAGAACATCCTCACTGTGGATAAGAGAACTAAAATTGAGAATTTGTTTTAATTTTTTCAATATAATAATCTTAAAGTGCGAGGATAAATGGTGTGGTGAGGAGTTGTATTTACAAGAGGAGGAGAGGGCGTCTTCTGAATAAAATATTAATTAAATTATTATTTTTTCACAAAGTTATCAATAGTATTGATTCTTATAAATATTTGAAGTAATTAATGAATTTTAGTTCAAAAAAAAAATTGTTTCTTACATCATCTATTATGCATTCAACTTATAATGTAATTTTTTTTTATCATATTTTAATATTCAACTTAGCATTTTACTATTTATAAAAATTAAAAAAACACACCCCGTTTTTTCAACATTATGATTCCAAAAATAAAATTAATTTTTACTAAATAAATTTATAAAATATTTAATTTTAATATTTAATGTTTGAATAAAAATTACTGTTTTATTAAACAATGAAAATTTTGTTTTACTAAAAATATACACATATAATTACATTTTGTTACATTTATTGAGTAATTATTTTATGGTATTTTGATACTTATATTTAATTATTTAATTATGGTTAAAGTTTATTTATAATTTTAATTCATAACTTACCTAGTTTTTATTTCACTATTACAATGACTATGTTATTATTCAGATTGTCCGATTAATATTCCAATGATCATTTTTCCAATGGCCATCTATCAAATTTTTAACATTCATAAAATGATTTTTAAATATTATAAATACCTTTTATTTACTTTATTCACCATTCACTATAGTTTATTATCATGGTTATTTACATTTTATTTATAAAAAAAATCTTGTTTCTAATATTTTTTTATTTATATAGCATTTTTTTTGTTTATGATAATTTTAGGAGACTATAATGTATAGGAATTTGAAACTCTATTTCTATTATTTACTTCTATTTATGGACCCATTATACTATTTTTTTAATTTTATGTATTGTATATATCCTACATATCGAATATTGAAGAAAAAATAATGTTTTTATGGGGTGTTTATGATTATACTATAAATTTTATCAAATCTGAACCACATATATATTTAGGAGGAAACTTTTTTATAAAAAATTCTGTGTTATTAAATTCTTCCCCCTTAAGAAAATTTACCCCTAAAATTTTAATTCATAATTTAATTTTAAAATAGATTAAGGTGTTTCTATTTAATCACATCCTTAGGTTCCCATATTTTCTCTTCATACTTATGGTTCCCTAAAGAAATTTTACAAGGTGAGTTATCTTATTTCATAAAACTTTGTCTCAATGATCCGAGATCTTTAATGAGTATTCCTTATAAAAAATATAATGCTCCTAATGTACCACATAAAAATGAAGTACATGTGAGGGACCTAGTATGCACTTACTTATGAGGGATACATGGAACACATCATATAATTAAGATAGGTTCAATGGAAGTTAAAGTTCATAGGAAACAACTTTTACATGATCAAGTATTTATAAAGGGAAAATGTATCTGAATCTTATATTTCCATTCTTATAAAACTCATGAATTTATTCTTTGGTGTTATACAATGGAAAATTTTTTCTCTAACCTCAAACTTTGAGTCTCATTAATTATTATCAATATAGATATTCTGTAAAATTTTTGTTTCTCTGATGAATTTATAAATATCATTTACCTTCTCTTTTATTTCTTTGACCAATTTAAGTACCAATAATTTATTATCACTAACTTCAATACAAAATGTTGGAATTCTACACTTTTTACCATATAGGGATTCATAAGGATCAATTAGAATTATTGAGGGGAAGCTATTATTATATAAGAAATTTTCTAGAGAAATATGTTGATCCTAGCCTCATTGGAAGTCCACAGAGTAAGTTATCTATTTGACTTCTAGATTTTGAATATTCCTTAAATATTAACATATATATAAGGGTGATATTCCATATTAGTGTTAAACTATTTTCTCAAGTATTATTAAAGACTCTCCCATAATTTTTAGGTAAACCTTAGATATAATCATATATAATCAATAATGGTGTTCTATATATCCTCACAACTTCTCTGATATACATCTTGGAAAGTTAATCAAGTGAGATGTCTTCTTTAATAGAAATGAGATGATTAGTCTTTATAAAACGATCCAACACAATCTATATTACATTATATCAATTATATATCTCTAAAATACTTATATAAAAGTTTATGTTGATGTTTTCACATCTCCATTTTATTATATATAATGGTTTCATTATTTCCTTTTATATTTTCCATTATTCTTTAACTTTTGGGAATACTTTGAAATATTATGTATATTTAATAATATCATTCATCATATTTACCCACTCAAAGTTCTCTCAGACATGTTTATATATATTATTACTCCATGGTTGGATAGAAATTATTTATTTATGATAATAATCTAATTAATTATTCTATATCTATGAGTGTGATGGTACATATAATCATGTCCCAAATTTTTCAACTCCATCATTATCAATATTATACTCTGATATCCCCTTCCTTATTTCTCCCACTTTACTGTTTATATTCACATAATACCTTTTAACTTTCTTAATATTTTCCAGGATATATGGATAAGAAATTATTTGATAAAGGTAGGATATTGACCATCCCTTTATGATTTCCTTTTCCATCCTTTGCATGTATAAGATGATTTAATCCCTTTAAATTTTCATTATGAATAAGGTTTTATGATATTTTTAACTTAGAGAATATAAACATTTATTCACCTTTCTATGATGGTAATATATTGAGAACTCATGGTATCTTATTAGATATATCTATATATTTTTTCAAATGTTGAGATCTTTCTAAGTAAATATATACTTTAGACTTTTATGATCAGTACATATGTCACATATCTAATGAGATAATGTCTCTTAATATTCAATACAGAGATTAATAAAACTAATTGATGTATCTCTATATATCAAAAATCATTCCCCACTTGACAGTAGTGTGATTAAAGTTTTAGTGGTTATATTACTATTTAACACTTTTAATTTTAACTCCAATTAATTAGTTAAAAAATACATTACATATTTCAGAGTTATCATGGTTAGTGGGTTCGGAAATCGTGAGAAGTTTCTCTAAAACCATTGATAATACCCATATAATATTAGGAAACAATGAATCTATGTCATAAATGTTGGTATGATCCATTACTCTATCACTTTTATCTTCTAGTCATCCACAAATATCCCCTTTATTATGATAACGTGCCCTAATAATGTGATTAACTCCATCCCGAAGTCCCATTTACAATATTTTTCATATAAATTATCATTTAATAATTTTTTACATAGTACTCTAGTGATTCTCACATTCTTCCTTGTTTTTTTAGTATACACGAATATCATTTATAATGAACACCATAAATTTATTGATGTAATATCTAAAAAAACTACAAATAAATAATTTAAAAAATTTAAAAACATGTTTTTATAAATCCCTCTACCCATCACAAAATAAAGTCACCCCTCTCCCTCATGAACCCCTCCCTGAACCCCACCTCACAACTGATCCAACACCACCTTATCATTACCCCATAATTCTCACCCTCAACCCTAGTTTTCTTAACCAGATTCACTTTATCCAAAGTTATCCCCTTGCTATCAGACTTACGCTCACCTGAGAGGTAGTCCTATACTTATATTGAATATATTTCTTCCTTTTTGTTATATTTTATTGTTTAAGGTGGAGTTTTTACCTTGTAAAGTTGGGTTATAGTGTGATAATGGATTCATATAGTGTTTATTAGTAAGTTTCACACTCATATTAAACAACTAGGCTTCATTTTGTTTTTTTTCCCTTTACAGTTTGATCATTAGTTTTTTTGATACCTTGTATAAGGATTAGTTTGGTTATAAATGGGTTATTTAGATTGTAAAAAATTTAATTGAATCGAATTCATAATTTTTGGTTTGGATATAAGCAATGATTTTTTGGTATAAAATTATTCATATGAAGGAGGTTAGATATTAATATATTATTGGAGATATTTGGATTTGTTTATGATATATAAGTGCAGATGATTTATCTTAATATATTTTTGGGGAAGTGTTTCTATAACAGGTTTTAAAATAACATCTTAGTAAAATATCAAGTAATATCAATAGTTTTACTGAAGATTTTTGGATGATAAACTTTGTATAAATTTTTAGTTTTAGGTTTTAGATGCTTATACAATATGATGGATGTTTTGATCTTTGGGTACCTAATATTTTTTTGATATACCTGTTATATTTCCTTTTAAATTTTGAAGGTTATGTAGATATTTATTATTTTGAAAAATTAATTGGTAAATTTAGAAAATACATTATCACTTTCAGTGAGTTCCCAACTTCAGATATAAAAACTCATGGAATGTATATAAAATTAGAATTAAGATTGTCTTAAAATTTTATTTTCTACATAATCTACTTGACTAATATTGATTAATTAAATTACTTTAAGATTATTTGAGATAAAACATGATATCAATGGTCAATTTGTGAAGATCAATTATTAACTTGATTATTAAATTATTCATTGTTAACACGATTATTAAAATATCCACTAATCAATTTACACCCATCTTGTTAACTGCATCTATAAGTACTCTGTACTTTATTTTCTAGCTATTATTTTCTTTTGGTATCATATTAAAAAATAAGTAATAATTTCGTTTGATTTCTAGAAACCATGTTTCCTAAAATTCATGGATCCTAATCCCATTATTACACCAAGAAATCAATATTATTTTTTAAAAAATAATTCTAATTGATAATTGGATGGATATAAAATCTCATTAACACCAAGAATTAGATGGATTCCATTATACAGGCTATTTTATGTTTTCCATAGTATGGAGTTACAACCTAACTTTTTAGTACTAGTTATCCCACATTGATTACTCCATCATAAAAATTTTATTTATTTTATCGTTATTTTATTATAAATTTAAACCCAATTTCTATAACAAAATTATTAGTTATATTTGAATTTTTTATATTTTTAAAATTATTGTTTTTAATTTCATGCATAGGTTTTTTGATAAAAAATATATTCTAAATTTCATTCAGTTATCTACTCATTTAAATACCCATCCAAGAGGTATAAGTTTATATTTTTTCCCAATATGATAAATGTCTCTATCAAAGGATTATTAAATGAATGATTTTTAGTTATATTTTTTACCATAGAATGAATGATTTATATTAACTTAGATTTTAAAAAATAACAAAATAAGGGAAAACATCATTTTAGATGTTATAATATTTCTTATATGTTTTTTATATGTGTAAATTATAGTATTTCTAAAATTAAACTTTTCCTAAAAAAGTGTGGGAACTTATTAATATATAGATAGAATTTGAATCATGTTATTAAGGAACAAACCTTCGTATTCTAAGTGTTTTGAGTAGTTTTTATATTTTTCAACTCCTAATCAATTTGTTGATTAGAAAATAAGATTTCTATTTTCTAAATGTAAATTTTGAAGATGTTTAAAGAGAAATGAAGTGTTTGAACATTTTATATTGAATAAATTCCCTTCTAAATATGTGCATTGTATTTTTCTTGGATAATTAATATTTACTTAAAATTTGAGCCATAATTTTTGTTAACAACATGATCTCACAAATTCCTCAACATTGGAAGAAAAATTCAAAACCTTATCAATTATTATTTCTATATTTTAGGGGAAAATCATCAATATGAAAACATATTAGTATAACCAGTTGACTATGATACAAATAAAAACTTGAAAAATAATGTTTTGGGACCTAAGGAAAACCAAATCAAGATTGTAACATATATTTAAACCTTATTTATAATGCATAAGAGACTAGTGTAAGAGATAAATTTACAGGGTAGACAAATTCAATTCCTTATTTAGTTGATGGGGGAAATCAAGAGCTATATAGAGTATGTTTGAAGTATTAAAAACATTATTTAATACTAAATTTGTTCTATATCAAATTACTATGTATAATTTCAAATAAGGCGATTTCTATGATATTATAATTATTGCGTGACACATTTTACAAAGCTAATACCCCTAAGTATTTTTCTAACTTGATGGAATATGTGAACAAGTTTGGTCTTAATTATAAAAAAATACATGATTATCCAATGATTTTATTTTTTATTGAGGAGAGTATTCAAGTGGAAAGGATTAAAAAATATTTTTATCATTGATGGAAGTTAATGGGTAACGATGGAATTATAAATCAATATACTACAATGAAGAAGAAGAAAAAGGACACACCTTCAAACGTATTGTGCTACTTCCCTTAAAAACCATGATTCTTCATGCCATTGAAAATTGCATAGTGTATAAAGTGGAATGATATAGATAATAAAAATAATAGGTTAATATGAAAATAAATAGATTCAAAATTATTGAATACATTTGATTCATTATATATAGATTTCTCATCTGATCCTAGAAATGTGCAGTTAGGATGAGATGTCAATGAATTCATCCCTTTTGTGAATTTGAGTACTAGTTATAGAATTTGGTTGATTGTTTTGATCCCTTATAATCTACCTATAAAATTAGAATGAAAAAAATCATTTATCATTTCCATGATTATTCTTGAAAAAAATGTCTGGAAATGATATTGATGTATTCTAGTAGCCACTAATTCAATAATTATCGGAGTTATGAAGAAACAATGGTGACATTTATGATTCAACTTCTAGAATAATTTTAAAAATGAATGATTCTTTAATGTGGACCATTATCATATTCCTTATACCTAGTAAATTATCTGGTTGGAACAATTACATGGGGTTGAAATATCTTATTTGTAACACTATTTTTTTAGCTCGAATGACTACCTTACAGTAAAACGTGGTTCTTCTTGTGTCATTATATATTTCTTGATGAATCTCATATATTTTGGTTAAAATGTAAAAATTCAATGGGTCTATTGATCATACACTGCCTCCAATGTTATTGATTTTTTTTGAAATATTAGGATAACTAGTAACTATTGATGTAGAATTTGGGAAGGTAAATCATTTGAATGATAATGTTAATGAAGTTAGATTTGAATAATTAGTTGAAATTGGAAAACAATATTGGAAGAAAAAACTATATTCTAAAAAATGTTTTGTTGGGAATTTAATTTATTGCATTATAATCTTGACATTTTTCATATTGAGAAGAATGTTTATGATAATTTTATCATCAAATTACTTAACAAGTATGGAAAATTGAAGGACTATCTCAATACTCAAAAGGAATTATACACAATGAATATTAAACATGATCTATGGATAGATGATAATGTAAAGTAATCTTAAAAAAATTTGAGATGGAAATTAGTGAGAAATATATATTCCTATGAATTTTAAAAAATGTGAAAGTATCTAATGGGTATTCAAGTAACATCTATAGGTGAGTCATTCTAAAGTATCATAGGTTTCATGGATTGAAAATTCATGATTCACATATTCTATTACAACTATTATTCCCATTAGAATTATGTACATTATTACCTAAAAATGAAAATGTTTTTTTAATAAAGTACTTCACATTATTTAGACAACCCTGTGACAAAACTCTATAACCATATGAGTTTGAAAAGATTTAGTACATATTTTTACTGAAACTTTGTGCAATGGATATGATATTTCCTCTATTATTTTTATTAACTTTATTCATATAACTATAAATTTGGTCGAGGAAACTAAATCATGTGGTCGCATACATTATCGCTGTATATAACCAATTTAGAGGTACTTTATTTATATGTTTTTCATCTCAATTACTTCATTATTGAAACATCATTAAATACATAACTATGTTTCATTAATTTTATTTTAGAGATACATTAGTCATTTGAAATTATATGTGAAAGATAAAGTTGAACTCAAAGGATACCTAATAAAGGATTCCATTACCTTTTTTTCTAGATACTAGGATGACATGGGGATAAGATTCAATCTAGTTGTACATGTTGATGACATATTGAATCAATATTGACTACTTGGGAAATGAATAATATTTTTTATTATTATCCAACCAAATTGGAGGATCTAAAATATTACACTAAAAAAATAGAATTATTATAAGAACATAGATATAAGATACTCAACTATGAAATTGAAAATCCATTTATTGAAGAGATCAGGATACAATCAAATAGATTCATTAGAATTCAAACAAAATATGAGAAATATAAAACAAAATTTGGAAATAAAAAGCTTTTAAAATGGATTATAGGCCATGTAAATTAATAAACACAAAAATAAACACAAATATTAGTTTGAAATATATATTTTTAAAATATAATATTGTACATTAATTATTTTAGATCATGAATATGGATGTTCAGGCTGAGTTATCATAAGATTTGATTTTTCTGGATCTGATTCCTCTAAATCATGTTAGAAAATTCAATTCTTATAATGTGAATGACTTCAAATTTTATATATTCAATTAGAAAAAAGGGTTTGAAAACACATAATAGTGGTATGTTTATTGTTTTAAACATGTGATATCATTTAAAGTTGATTGATATTACCAAATTAAACTTCCAAGGAAATTTTTTGACTATTTCATTCAAATTAAAGTGGGTCAATATTACTAGGTTAATTGAATGATATTCCTTTCAATTTACTTTTTTCAACTTCTCTATCTTGATGGATTTAGGTGACAATAAAGTACATGATCTGTATATAATCTCATAATAAGAAAAATGGTATATTATGTTGAAGATTATGTGGATGAAGTTTGAAGTATAGTTTTTCACATAAAATAAATAGACTTGTATGATATGGGTGATCAAGTGGAAGATTTGACCTCTAAAATTGAATCCCGTCAATAACAATAAATTTACTTATGTCTATTATGATATTGAAAATATTAGTCATATAAGGGTGGATAAAGTAGAATAAGTAATGATAGAGTAGGATAATGACATGATTGAAGGATAAAAAGATAATATGTACAATCATCCATGAACTTATCGACTACATATGTTATTTGCTATTCGTTTCTAGTACAATGGATCTATTATAATATATAAATTTATTTTCATGCATGGGTTGATTAATTTTGAAAAAGTAAACTTTATATTTTTTTATATGTGTTGTCATCCATTAACATACATATGTATTATATTTTTCAGTACTATGCATATGTAATAATTTCTAAATTTATTTTTATATATGATTTTTCTAAATATATGTTCTAAAGTTGTTTTTACTTGTTTAAATGAAAGGAATTATAAAGGAATAAATCGACGATTGCAGTAGATTGCCAGATGATGTTCCCCTAACCACGAAGACATCATCAATGTTTCCTAATAATCCCTCAAGCCACCTCCCTACAACATCTGGGATTCCCTCCATATCCCCCTCATCAGCATATGGAACACTTCTACCCAATTCAATAGGTTCATAACATGATGTAACTACAAAGAGGTAAGGCTTGTTCCCTCATGAGGTTATTATATGGTCATATTCATATATATAAATTTTATTATTAATAAAGGTATTATATTTTCTTATACTAAATATTTTTTTTTCATAATATACGGAAGTAATGTTACTACTGAGACAAACATTGATAATTCATATGTGTAGAATCTAAATAGACAGAGGATAGTTATTCCGTTTTATTGTTACCAAGTCCCCATAGATGATGCTATAGGAATATTTGGCTAGATTTTAGGTTAGTTGAAAATTGATCCAGTGACCATTCCCATTACATATTCTGATTGGAGTCATATTCCTCTATCTTGGAAGAATGAGGTATTTGATTTATAGATAAAAGTAATTTTAATATATTATACCTCAATTTATTGTTATTATTTAATTTGATTATAATATTATTAATATGAATGTTATTATACTAATGTAATTCCTCTTTACCATCACTGATGTATCATATGAAAGTATACATTAAGAAATGTGGGTAGAAAATGGAAAGATTTTAAATGTAGATTGTGGAATAAGTTAAACGATACATCATTGATCACTCAGTAGATGTTTAATAAGGTACCTATAGGTGTACGTTGAGTGCAATGAAAATTTTTCATTGATAATCATCACCATGAGAAGCTCATGGTATTGAAGAATATATTATTACATTAATATCAATTTATATATATTTATATATACATATGATAAGGAAACTAAATTACATACATTACAATTAAATTTCCTATTTTTTATTTACGGAAGTTTCAATAAAATATGTATCAAGATGAGTGAAACAAATCATCGCCCCACACCATTGGTTCAAAGAGTTTTTTGAGAAAAATATCTAATATAGAAATATTTTTATAAGTTAAAATATTTTTATAATAATATTATCTATTCCATATATTTAAATTTTGATTCATCTATTTGTAATGTAGTTAAATAATTTAGGGCACCAATTCACCTGGATGGAACTTTGTTTGGATGTTCATATGAAGTCCGATGAGAGTTATGTGAATGATCCCACTAAAGACATTGAGGTATGAATTTTTTTCATTATAATTTTTCAAAAAAATATTCAATATTGTTATAACTTATGAAACCAAGGATATCAGTCAAAATTTTAATTTACAATCATCAAAATGTAGTTAATAAAAAATATGTATAATATTTTATAAAAAAAATTTATTTGCTAAAAATTTATATATTAATTCTAAATTTGACACTAGTACAAACATCATTTTTTTATTCTCATTTTTTATATTTTTAATGTCATATATTGAGGTGAAATATTTGAGAGCGATGTATTAAATATATTTTTTAACATTGGTTAGTAAAATAGATGTAAAAAATATAATTTTATTTGGTTTAGTCCGTTTAAAAAAAATATTATGTGAATAATGATATTTAATTTTTTTTTGAAAAATACAGACATAAAAAACTTATATTTTATGTTTTTATTTATAAAACTAATGTGAAAGTTCAATATTCACATTATTTTATTAAAAAATGACTTGAAAAACACGTTTTATAAAGAAAATTTATTTGATAATGTAAAACATTACACAAAGTTTTTTCAAAGAATCAATATGAACAAATATTGTTTCTCATGATAAAATAAGAAGTTCAAAATTACTTCTTTGAAAAAAATAATGATCATTGAAATAAATTTATTTATCTGTTATCTCCCTAACATCATGTTATCCATCACCAAATTCGATATTCTGTATGGATTTAGAATATATTAATAAATAATCAAATGAGAAATGAATGTTTGAGAGGGAGAAACAAAATTAAATAAAGAGAGAAATTAAATTAGAGAATAAATGTTTTTTAGCGTGATGTGATGTGAAAAATATTTGATTTATAAAATGAGAAAAATGTTTTGCGGTAATTAAAATGATAGTTTGATGTGATTTTTTTTGAAATATATTTGTGTGGTGGGGATGTTTTATATGAATTATGATTAAATTAAATCCGTGTGACGTGAAAAACCAAAAACATTGAATCTGGGATTCATTTTTAACATCGGTTATATAAATGAATGATGTTAAAAATGATTTCTGGAACATGTTGAACCTATTTTTTTAAATAACTGATGTTAAAAATAGACACATGACATTTTTAATGTCATTTATTGAAAATTGAAATTAAAAAATTGAGGTTATAAATATGTTTTCTACTAGTGTAAACTTAGTTTGATAACTAGTGTTGTTAGTAATATATTCCCTCTCACTTCAACTCACACTTTCATACAATTTTTCACTCTATTAGTACATATTAATTAAAATTTTACTAATATTTGATTTATAGATAAAAAGAAAAGAACTATGGGAAGTCAATCCCCTCTAGTCCTTCTTGATCTCTCATGCTCATCCAATTGGTTAGGTCCTTATGAAAGATCATCCTAGTCATGGGTGTAGTATGGGTTCTATACCATTACCATCTAAGGTATTTAGAAGGTCAATAAGGATTTCAATAACATCTACCCTAGTATGTAGTAAATACCTACCTCTATATGCTTAGAAGAAATTTATTTCAATGAAAAAAAACAATTTAGAAATAGGGGAACATAATCCAACAACAAGGTAACCATATTAAACTATAGGATGTTAAGGTTTTTCCAGGTAGAAATCATTGGTTGAATTATATTATATGATGAATGGATGTGTCCCTAGTGACATTACATCGATGGATGATTCAAGTATATAGGTAAGTAAAAAAATTTATAATCATTTTGTACAAAAGATTTTATTTATTTTATATTGAAATTTAAATATAAATCCCTATTTAATTTTCATGAAAATTGTCATACATGTGCTAGGATAAGGGAGTAAAGATAGAGATGGGAATGGAGACACAAATGATCTTAGTTAATCAGGTAGTGAAAAGTCTTAATTTTGAAATATATGTTGATGTTGTATATCTAAAATCATTATTTATAACTTATTGTAATTAATTATATATATATATGTTCATTACTTATAATGTATGTATATTTAATCAGGATGTGTTCAGTGTTATCTATTTTTTATGTCTCTGTTTTGTTTTTTTGGGGGACAATAGCAGCTATGATATTTATTTTTAACATCTAAATATATTGGAGTTTTAAATATACACTATATATTTAAAATCTTTTCATAATTAAAACTACCTCTAAAAATGTAAATACACACCACTAAAAAAACATTTCTCAATATTTTCTAGGAACCATCGTGAAATGGAATGATGCAACGTGAGATAATTCCTGACCCCAAATTTAGTGGTGATTTAAATAACCAAAAAATCATAAAAAACTACCACTAGTCTATCTATTTACCATATTTTCTCTAGTGATAGGAACAATGAAAATAGGTGTATGACAAGGCTATGGTGGTGGCATTTTCTTTCTGAGGGAGGAGGTGTAACAACCCAAGATTTTACTATATAATTTTCTTTAAATAAAAATTATATCAATATATTGTTTCATATACAACACCGAACTCAAGTGATCCAGGAAATATTTTATGAATATTAGTAAGAAAATTTAATAGTAATAAAATCACTAGTAAATATAAATATTTTAATCAGTTACAAATGAATACAAGGTAGGATTAAAAACACTTACAGTTTTAAAAGGGATTTTTTCAAAAAAGTAGTTTTTTATATATTATATTTCCTTTTAAAATATAAATTTATAAATTTAATAATTATAGTTTAATAAAATGAGCTACATTTTTTTAATTCAACATGTCAAAATTATCTTAGGGTGAATTTTTTGGATGTTTTCTAAAATGATTGTTTTTTAGGTGAATAGTGAGAAATACTGATTTTGATAATACCATCACATATATGAACTTATCATAAAACATGAATTAATTAAAAGGACTTGAAACATTTTTTATATACAAATATATAGTTATAAAGTAAAATAAAACATTTAAAAATTTTTATATTGAATTTATAAAACCCAGGTTGTGATGCCCTAGACCTACGCTAGGAATCCAGAGTCAATAAACACATTCATTACAAACTAGATTTGAAATAAATATAAGAATATGAATTTCAACAATTAATAACTAAAATATCACTTAAATATATTAAGACACTTAGGTCTAAAATACCTTTTAGTTTTATAGTTTTAGAGAGTTAGGAATTTTTTAACTAACAAAGCCGTTGACTTTCTCATTAAATTGGAATTTTTCCATTGTATAAAGAACTATTTAATCAATAATAAGTATTTAATATCTCCCAAAAAATTATCTATATATTCAACTATTATAATAATATATTGTGTAATAATTTTCTTTATAACTTAGGGAAATGGAAACATTAAAAGGGTGACCTCAAACGTCTAGTAAGGGAAAATATTTATCAAAAGCTATCATGGCATAAACTTTACATTAAAAATATGATAGGAAACAAATGATAAGAAAATAATTCTATATAATTGATCACCTGAGTTTGAAAAAAATCCATTTTTAATAATATAAATAAACACATGGAAAAAAATAATTGAATTCATGGTGATTTAATTCATAATGTCGAACATCTTGATCTTTACCATCAAAGCATATACCAAGAAATTGTTCTTACCATTATGGATTCAATCAATAAATCTTGCTTCTAATTGGGTAGGAATACACCAAAAAACAAAAATTTATGTCTTGTGAGACTAACTAATGAATATAGGGGACATATAATATAGGGTCTCAACCATAACTTCTTTAAGTACAATGCTTTCACCACATGATATATATGAATAACATTATAAAACATAGTCCAATTGACTTCATACTCATCCACATTAGAATAAAAACATACAGAAGGTTAATACATTTTCTGAAATCAATTAAAGGTATAACATTATCCTTACCATATATATAAATAAATTGTATGGTTAAATAATAAATAATCAACTTACTTGATTAATTAATAAACATACATATTAGAATTACAAATATATGAATTTTAAATATTTTCCCAATATATATATTAATGATATTTTTATACAATAATCCCTCAAACAAACACTGTATAGAAACCGGGTTATATGAAAAATTCAATAATTTTCCCAATCAATCAAAATATGTAATCCAGATGAATACCTTTCAATAAAAGGAATAAAATATAGAGTCTTCATAGATGAAATTAATTTAAAGGAAAATAAGCCTATATTGGAGGATACCATAGAAAAACAAGGCAATGATGGATCTTAAAAAATTTAGTCCCCACAAAAAATAGTATTAGAGGAATTAGAAGGTAAACTATGACCAATATATAAAACAGAAATGGGAACATGTGGTGAATAAAAATCATAACTCATTGAAACAAAATTGATATGAAAACAACCAAATGGTAATCATAACGTAATAATAAAAAAAAATAAGATAATAAAAAACTGAAATTGAAATAAAAATAACTGAAATATATTCATTATACTTTAATGAAATGGGTTATTGAATATACCATATCAAATAAAATATTGTGAATAATATGAAACATGTCACATGGAAGTGAAAATAAAGAAAAATAACACTTATGACTTTATAAAATTTTGAGTAAAAACCCATTGAAGGATATAATTTAATATGAAATGTTAAATACCATGCATAATGAGAGGATCATAATAAAAAACATTAAATATATATTAGATACAACAATACAAATAAAATAAGGTGTGTATTAAGAAATATTTTTTAAGGGGTAAAAAATTGAGAACATAATGGGGTTATAAGGAATAATTTTAGAACATAATAATATAATGAGGAAATAAAATATAAATATTCTATTGTGTATAATAAATAAAACTCAAAATAATATAGTTTAATAAGAAATTTTTCAACTCAATAGAAGGAAATTGAGTTAGCACAAACCCTTATAGCTTTCTAAATTTTCGAGTCAAAGACCCATGAGAGAAATAACATGGAGTATCACATTTAATATAATGAAATTAAATATTATAATGATAAAAAATAATAAATGGGGGGTGGATACATCATTCTAAAGAAAAAAATCTGTATAAAAAAATATGTCTCAAGGGGTGAAAATTGAGACAAAAACCTTTTCCTTGTTCCTGATTAATTCAGTGCATAAACCTAAAATCTTGAATAATTAAATTATGTTTATTAGATTAAATATTATTAACCTTATAATTATATATTTAATTTAATATATACCATTTATTGTTATATTCTATTTATTTATTATATTTTTTTCTTAAGTTTGAGTGAAAATTGAATCAATGTTGGCTTATTTTGGTAATTCTAGAAAACATAGATGATATTTAAATAATAAATTTAATAATTAATATAATAATTATAGAACTATAAAAAATAATTATTTTCTTATTAGTTTATAATAAAATTTTAAATTAAGTTCCCATAGTCATCCATGATAGAGTTTTAATACATTATTCAAGTATCTGGTTAAACCAAACCCAAACCTGAACACATAATATATTGATGGGAGAGTATGGTTAAGGAAGTATAAAAAATAATTAAAAATGAATAATAATGAATAATAATGATATTATTTATATTTTTTAATTTGGGGAATCATATTATATGTGTGTTTGGATAAAGAAATAAAATCAATTTGAAAAATGAAAATGTTTCATCATGGAGGTGGTAGTCTGCACAACACACGATTAATATTATTTTATTTTTATAATATTACAGAAAGGAATAAATAAGGGTTGTTATATTAATATTATTACAATTTATTATACTAATTATATTTATGTTTTTATATAAATATGTTTAGGATAGGTTTGAAAATAAAATAATAATAAGAAAAAAATAAGGATTAAGCATTACTCACTTTGGAACCTTGAACTTTCTCTAAAAAGGATCCTTAAAAATGAGGGGATTAGGATAAATAATTGATAATAGAGGCCTATGAACACAATATAGGTTTCCAAGAGGTAAAAAATGGTATAGTTTTAGAATTTTTTTTACGGAATGTGTGTGGCATGAAAGGGGACACTAAACGACTCGAACACTATACCTCTGAGCGGTGGATCTCCTTCCTCCTGCGGATATAGGGGTTTCGTCAGTGTCGATCTAGAGTGGGGAGGATTGAGAGAAATATTACACTCTTGGAATAACCTCCCCCTTACCCTATTTCAGATATAGGTCTTCTTTTTCTCTTGTAGGTTTTGGTGTTCGACGTTTTTCATGGCTCAGTTTTACAAAGGCATTGATATTTGAAGGTATGATAATGGCTCATGGTGTTGATGTCATCGGGTGGCCCTACCCCTGGTTCTTGATGGTTCCCCTAACTCCTAATTTCAACGAGTTCACATGACTCAGCCGTCGGGGTGGGTTCTTCCTCAGTCTAGATCTACCCTGTTTCATGCCCAAAGTGGTACTTCTTGTCTATATCAGCTCAGACATCCTCACCGATGATGCTTATTTGGGGTGGTTACTGGGTATTTTATCCCTATGTGGAACTGGCTCGGTTTATTTCTTCTTAGATAATTTTCCCCTAAGGTTGCTTGTTGTTGTGGTGTCGAGGGTGTCTCATGGGTTTAGTGTGGAAAGGGGTTCTCCAGTGTTGGTTCCAGCATCCTGAAAGTCTACGACGATGTTCTTTTTCTGATTGTGATCATTATGCATAGGTGATTTTGATATGTGGAATCAGTAGTGTTGGTGATAATATTGTGGATTTATTTTTGTGGTGGTTTTTCAGTGGTGATTTCAATTTGGTCTTTATGGTATTAATTTCTTGGTTTTGTGATTTTTATATTGGCCTTTGGGGTTCACAATTCAAGGGATTTTTCAACCAGATCATCCACAAGAGGCAGATACAGATGAGATTAAGGGAAAAGAGTTTTCATTGTTCCATTACTCTCTAAAATTTAATGTTTGAGAGGGTATGGCTATTTCCAATGGTACCATGCCTGTGTACTTTTTCATGGGACAACTATCTGAGTAACGATGGAAGGTGGAAGTAGGACATAATGTTTTTTGATACCAGGAGGGAATTTTCTCTCATAGTGTGGGTTGTTTATGATATTGGGATTTTGGACATTTGGGGAACAATTTTTTTTAGTCATTGACGTCACGATGGGTTCTCCCTCAACCCTTAAAAGGGGGTCTATCTTAAAAAAAATAAAATTTTAGTCAGTTTGTGGCATGAAGGGGTATAAGTCTCCCCTTTTACAAGTGAAGAAATGGAAACTTTTGTGAACACCCCTTATTTTTAAATAATGAAATGACACTATTCGTTGGTAAATGGTTCAAAAAGTGAGAAATAATGTATTTTGTGGTGATATTGGGTCACTTAAGGCTTAACCATGTTTTTACACGCATGTTTTAAACTTTTTGGAAGTCATTTGTTATTATATTTTCACTTTTACCTTTTTTTTTGTTTTTATTAGGGTAACTATTTCTTACACAAGTAAGTTATTCTTTAATGAACACATAAAATATCCCCTCATGAAAAAATTTGGTGTGATGAAACTAAATTTAATAAATTTTAATCTAATTCAATTTTTAATCAATTTAAAATTAAGTTTTAAATTAAAACTTATTATATATAGAAAACTATTTTGTAGAAAAATGATGTTTTTACCATTATGTGCTCTTAATAATATTTAGCATTTGTTTCTAATTAAATATTTTTAAATATAATTATATAGGTTTTTAAACATGATATTATATTCATTATTTAAAATAAATCAATTAATTTTTTCTAAAAAATTAAAAAACATTAATAAAAAATTTCTTAAAAATAACAGTTTTGGCATTGTCATGGTCATTCACATTAAAATTCGTAATCTTTGTTTTATGAAAAAATGAAATTTAACTTATAATATAATATGATCAGGTATGTATTCCTACTTCTCATGTTTCATTATTCCCTTTATTTTGAATAATTGTTTCCTCATCACCTTTTTTTTGTGTTGGTTTCATAGACCCTTCCATCAATGGGGCTGACTTTAATGATATTCACTAATGAAAAGAATGTGTGGGGATCAGATCATAATATTTATTATAGAAGTAAGGGTATTTCCTATACTCAGAATATATCTCAATAGATATATCATAATCCTCTTTGGTATCTTTTTTTAGTGGATCTTTTTGACTTATGGACCCCTGTGAGGTTCTAATCTATCTCGGTGATATTCTCCAAGAAGCGGGTTATAGATTGTAGTCTTAAAGGATTCACAAAAACTTTCACTAACCATGACCCTAATAAAGGATAAGGATTGAGAATTAGAAGGAACCATTTGGGAAAATCCTATAAAGTTCCTCCCATTCTGGAGAAGGCTAATATTTTCAAATATGGGGGAGTGAATAATTCCACAACCCTATGGGATTGGGGAAATCTTCTTTAATACCACCATGTCTTAGATCTACAATGTATTTGATGATCTCAGGGTAAGAGGTTTTGGTTAAATTTTCTCCAACCTTATAGGATGAGGTTGATCCACAAATGTTACTGAGGAAGTGACCATTAAAAACTTTTTAGAATTTTCAGCTTTTATCATATCATTATCTAGATTCAATGAATTTTTATGGTGATGGATACTTAACATAAAGGGTTGTACTATGATTGTGGAATTTTTTCCCTTAAATTAAAGGAATTATCAACCATCTTGGTTGCTTGATGTTAGAGTTTATTAATAGTTCTCTCCCATATAGTATGCATGTGGTTGAGGAATGGTGGGACATTATTGTATGAGCCAACTAACATATGTAGAACTGAGTTATGAGACTTATCTTAAAGTGATAACATTATAGAATTATCTTCCCAAAGAACTAGGTAGGACTGTGAGCAGAGTGAAATTTAGAGCACCATATTTACCCCACCCATTAATATGCACATTAGGCGGGGTGTCAATGACTATCTAGTAGAGTGCCTTCATACTATTGAGGTAATAATTTTGGTGATACTCATACTATTTCCCCAACTTAGGGTCCCATGCCTCTAAAATGGTGGATAGATCAATATGGCATCAAATCCCATTTACTGTCTAGATATAACTTGAGTACTCACCATAAGACACGTTTTTGGACTTGATATGATAGAGAGTAACCCAAAATTTGTGAAAAAATTAGGTTATGAATTCATCCTTCAATACATATGTAGTTTCATATTGGGGAGTGATAATGGGATAGAACATGATTGGTATTCTATCTTAATCCATCTCCATTAATTTAAAATGGAGTTTTCCTCATCATCTATGAATTGTTCTTTAACTTGATCTAACTATAAAGGTTGTTTCTCCATTTATTTTTTTATGAAGAGTAGTATAATTAATAATTTAAATAGTTATATCATAGGATAAATGATATTAGGAAGGATTATATTATGATCATCACTTTGGTGTACCTTTTTATAACGGTGAGTCATCATTGATTGATGATGAGGCACCCAATGTATTTAATCGCATTTTCTCAAGTTCCTTTCAATATGATGGAAAATTTAGAATAATTATAACTTAGGGAGGACCTTCATGATGATATGATATTTTATTATGAGTAATGCCTTCACAAAGAGAACCACAGAGAGTATCTCCATGATTAGGTCTTGATTCATCACAATGGGGAGGACCTTTGTTCTATCTTATTTCTTGTTCACAAGGAAGAAATCTATAACATACACCCTAGGGAGGGGGGGGGGTGTTAGTGTTATAATATTTTTGGTTGCCATTGTGGGTAGTACTTTAACATTAGATTTAATATAAATAACATCTATAACATATTCTTTGGGGATAAAATCTATAGTTTTTGGATCGATTTATACAAAGAGAACCTCTATGATAACCTATTGTTAATGAATTGGTAAGGGGAATGATTCATTTCCAGCTAATATTTAGGATATATGGAGGACCTTCATGTTTGATCCTTACACAATCATAGGTAAGAACTTCATGATGGGTACTCTTGGAAGGACCTATATACTTATTGGTCATCAAACCATGGGGAGGAACTCCCTATGCATATTTTTTTTATTCTACTAATAAAGAGCTGGAAAATCCTTTAGATATTGTTAAAATATGCCAATGAGATTTAAGGAAACTAATGTTCCTGGGGGTAGAGGGATTCTCCTAGAGAGACTTTATTCTGGGTTTCCTAGTTTAGATATCTGGGGATAATATCATCAAAATAGCCTCCTTAGAATATTCTTGGGAAGATGGGGTTTTACGATAATGGAAATGGTGGAAGATAGAGTAATACCTCAAATGAATCTCTTTAGTAATAGTGGGAATGAAATCAATATCCTATTTCACCTTCTTATGATAAAGGAGGCATGTTTTTATGTTCTCTGGGAAAAAATACACAAAGCGGTTTAATGTGTCCGATTTCTTCACCATGAACCATTATTGGTAGGCTAGATAGTGGGGCTTCATATTCTTGAATATTTCACATGCTACCTATAGAGATTTAATGGAGGCATAAATATGACACTGTTGGACAATAGCATTCACCATTGGGTGCTGGAGCTATTGGGTTGGTCAAAGTGTTCATCTTGACTCCATGGCTATGTCTTTCATTGTAGCCAAGGAATATGTCCATTTCATTAGTTGATGGTGTATAGTTGATTGAGGTGTGATGTAGCCAGCACCAGTATGCCTAAGAAATAGGGAATGTGATGGTGTGTTTGATAATTTTATTTTAATGTTGTGAGAGATCATAAGGTGGATAAAAATCACAAATAAGAAATCCATATATGATGTATAAAAAGTAAGAGTGTATGGTTAATCGATCTTTTTCATGGGTAAAGTATTAATAGTTGGGTTCCCAATTCTATTTCTGATGCACCCTCATGGTTGTGCATTTAGAGTTGATGCAGACTAGATTTCCAAAGGTAGACTGTCACCAGGACATACCAATATCACTTTGTGTTTCATTTTGTCTGAGAAAACAGGAGGTCAAATCACCCCTTAAGGGGTCTTTCTGTGCAATATGGGACTCTATTATAGATTTTAGATGTATTCATGATGTCCTTCTCAGCAATAATACTAGTAACCTCCATGTGATTGATTGATTAATACTATGCATCAATGTAAACATCATTATCTATTACAGTTTATCTATCTATTTCATTAGGGTTGGTTATACCATGGTTTAAAGCCACCCAATTGGAAACATTAGAGTTTATCTCCATTAAAGGAGGTTATAGGTTCTATTTAGTTGGGATCAAGCTGATAAAGGGGGTTTTGTTTGTATCCCTATGAAAGGAATCATAAACCACATTGTTCGGTGCCACTAAACATGGCACACATGACCTTTTAAGGTTGTGTAATAAGAACCATGGTGGAAACTTTTAAGATTATACAATCCTAAACTATTAAATTGACTTTTAAAGTTATTAATCTAGGACATATTCCAAGAAGTTTAATATTGTGTGGAATATACTATATTCTATATAGCTTAAAGTGGTGCATCTTGGACCACTAGGACAAAGGTGCCTAGTAATGGTTGGATTGGGACTTATTCATGAGTGACCTATTTTTGTTCATCATTCCCAATGGTAACTAAAAAATAGAGGGTATTATTGGGGCTTACACCTATTCATAAGACCATATATGCATTCTCAACTCCATCTTGTTGGTAGATAGGTGAGGAGGGAGGAGTAAACTCATAGAGGTATGAACCATTAAATAAGGTCTAAGATTTAGACTAGATTAGAGGCCCATTTGGAGGAATATTTCTCATTGAGTGACTATGTAAAAAATCACAAATGGGGATATTTTTTGGTATTACACCTAGTAGGAGTCCCATAATACGTATTCTATCATTTCATAAGAATGTTGATAAGATGCTTGATATGGGGAAATCCATACGAGTATCTTGATCCAATAGATGTTTTATCAATTAACTAAAGAAAAGAACCATTTTTCTCTAGAGAATACCTAATTTTTAAAACTCTAAGAGTCTAATTTGTTATGGAGGAATTTCTAGGTGGGATCTATTGAAATATTTTTTATTCCCATTTTCAAAGGAATACTTTACTGAAGGGGAAACATTTTTCATTTATGGATCCATAATCATGTAAATATAGAGGATTTAGAGTGGGACTTAGTGAAATGGGATTTTGGGACTTATAATTTGGTGGAAGGAATACATTGAGGTTTTTTGGGTTTATTAATCATAGGTAGATGACCTATTCAAAGAGTTAGGGGTAAAAAAGGCCAAAATACAAAAAAAAATGGAAATTTTCATGAAGTGACTGCCCATAGGTCAAATCATTAACAATGACAGACCATTGGTATGAGGTAATAATTTACTTTAAGAATCCCATTTCTTATAAGTTTAGGGATTTAAGTTTTTTGTTATGGTTCTATAAATACATGGTATTTAAATTTTACTTTCACAAAAATGGGTTATGTGATCAGCCCTTCATGAAGGCATCTTGTAGAAGTATTTCATGAAAGATTTTATGTGGGAGGATTCATGTACCTCTTTTTTGGGAAATAAATTACTGCATATATAGCATCCCGTCTTTTTATAACATAACTTTTCATTCCATTACATGGAACTGAGGATCTTTAAGGTTTAGTGTCTTGGAAACAAGGAACATAAAACATGAAACAAAAAAAAACATTCTTCTTAAACACTTGAAAGGCTTCTCCTCATGTTCACCCTAGGCTCATTACTGCATCTCATAACCTGGGGACATACATCAAAAGGAAGGGTGAGCATAAGGCCCAGCAAGGGAAACAAGTGAAACATTTTACATATGAACTTGAGATACATCAATAAAGTCATGAAAAGAACTTTAATGCATGAAAATTAAATCATGAGGCATATCATAATAAAAATAAAACTTTTTCATAACATGAAGATGTGGCTGCAACATTTAATATTGACAATCGTTTCGTTTCACCAAGGTCCATCCCCAAGGTGTCGTTAAAAATTACCAAGGTTATTCACCAAGGCGTCGTTAAAATGGTCATCTCTAGAGATTAAGTCTTTACCCAATGCATTGGAGCGCTATCAGGGCGCACCCTTAAATTTTCCTTTATTATCATGTGAGCCACATATATCATCATCAAACATTTCATAAATAACCCATATAGCATAAAATAAATGGGTTTCATTTCATAATCATAACGTTTTAAAAACTGCTTTAAAGACATGATCTTTACGTCACTTTAAAACCCACAGAAAAGGAAGGTGGGTCTCATGTATGTAAATCCCAGAATTTAAAATAGAACATTTTGGTATATATGTGAATACCCCTTTAGAAGAAAGAGCTTTGAGTATTCACTTAATAAAATAAAAGGACTTTAGAAAAAGAGATAGACATTTTGAGACAGAAATTCTGCAGCATAACAGCAATGTTCCGAGGTTTTAGAAGACATTAAAAGAGAGGTAAAATGGGTCAAACATTCATAAATGACCCATAAAATAGTACATGGACAGAATAAGAAGGATACATGATCATGGTAATGAGATTTAAAGGACATACCATTTGAAATGAAAAACATGGAAGGAAGAAAAAAAATTAGATTTCTCTTATGAAAGTTCGGCAGCCTAACGACGTTACTTAAACCTCAACAAACAATGATTTGAAAAGATCAAATAGGATCTCTCATCATGTGAACATAAGAGTTCAGTATGATAGATATAGAGATAATTCCCCAACATAAAAAAAAGGAACTTGAAAGAATTGACATGAAAGTAGAACTTCAAAACGAGAAGGGTGAAGAACCACTTAAAAATTCGGCAGCCTAACGGCGCCACTTAAAACATCAAAATACTGAATTGAAGAGATCAAATGGGGTCTCTCATAATATGAAAATAAGAGTCCAGTATGATATATATAGAGATCATACCCCAATATAACAAAAAGGAACTTGAAATAATTGACATGAAAGTAGAACTTCAAAACGAGAAGGGTGAAGAACCACTTAAAAATTCGGCAGCCTAACGGCGCCACTTAAAACATCAAAATACTGAATTGAAGAGATCAAATTGGGTCTCTCATCATATGAAAATAAGAGTCCAGTATGATATATATAGAGATCATACCCCAATATAACAAAAAGGAACTTGAAATAATTGACATGAAAGTAGAACTTCAAAACGAGAAGGGTGAAGAACCACTTAAAAATTCGACAGCCTAACGGCGCCACTTAAAACTTCAAAATACTGAATTGAAGCGATCAAATGGGGTCTCTCATCATATGATAATAAAAGATCAGTATGATAATTTAGAGATCATACCCCAACATAATAAAAAGGAACATGAAAGACTTGAATGAAAATAGAACTTGAAAACGAGGAAGGTGAAAGAATCCCTTAAAAATTCGGCAGCCTAACGGCGCCACTTAAACATTCTTAAAAAGAATTGATGAGAGCAAGGGGGTGTCTCTCATCATATTAACATGAAATAGGCAGTAGGATGAATATAAAATAACATCCTCCAACATAAGAACATGGAGTATAAAAGAAAAGACATAAAAGAGATTACTTGAAAAGAAAGAGAGAGGTCGGATCCCTTACCTTAAAATGTAACTCTTAAACCTCAAAGGGTGGGACCTTGAGGGCTTGGGGGCACCTTGGGAGGACTCCTTGGGAGGTAATGAGACCAGAAATTCGTTGGGAATGAGTGGGGAGTCGAATGGATGAGAGGAGGGCTTGGTATTTATAGGGAAAGTGAGGGGACAAGGCATTAATGGCCAAGGGACACCTCACATGTGCTTTTCTCAAACCCATGTGCTCTCCCTTGTCATTTATCATGGAGTTAGGCCACATGGGCCCCCCAAAACAATAATTCATCACCCTTGGCCGGCCAACCCTCAAAAGATCTCATGACATCATCATGACACCGTTATGATGTCATTAAACATACTGAAACCCTAAAACTGTATTTTTACTATTCACTGAAAATTCAACTTTCTCAGAAAAATCCCAAAATTTAACATTAACCAAATATCAATGCTCTGATTTCAAAAATGAAATCCATTTTATAAAAATAATTTTCTAAATATTTTTAATTTAATTTTTAAATAAAAACACTATTCATCGAAAATTCATTTTTTTCTTAAAAAACCCCAAAAATTACCATAACATAATATCGATGCTCTGAGTTCAAAAATAAAGTCATTTTGATAAAAATAATTTTCTAATTATTTTTAATTAAATTTTTAATTAAAAAACACTATTCACCCGAAAAAACTAATACTTGAATAATAATTAATGAAACCGTTATTTAACTATTTTATTGAATCACATTACTTAATCAAGGTGCCTAGATTATTTTAAAACTTTCTTTAAGTGAGATTACTAATCCATTTGGTCATATTACTAATCCTAATCATAAAATCACTATTCATAATTTACTATTCATCAAAAATCAAGTTGATCTTATTAGACTCTAAATTTAGTACTGAACATAATTGCAGAAGACCATTTTTTGAAAATCATTACACATTTTTAATTACTTAGGGTTTACATAAACATATTTAAAATATCCTTTTTCTAAAATTCATCAAAAATATGCATACTATATTTATCCGGTCATTTCAAAATTCATAAACTTCATCATAAGAAGAAATCCCAATTTTTATTTAAAACAAGGATTACACAAGGTAGTTATGGTCTCGTTACATAACCCCTTATAATACCAGCATAGGACCTAAGAGTAAGGTGTGCTAGGGTGATAGAAGCTTGGGGCGGCTCAGTCAACATTGCCCGAGTAGTAATTTCTATCAGTTTGAACTTCTCACGAAGGCGATTTCGTTCCAGCTTCACATGATGAAGTTCGGCTTGGATTTGATCCAGAGAAAAGCCCAGTGGTGCTACCTCCTTCCCAAGCTCTGTTAGATGGGCTTCGATCGGTCCAAGACTACTAGGTGAGGCCATCGAATCTTCTTTCTATAATAATTAACCAAGATTACTTATATTTAGAGACAATAATCAAAACATTTTGTTCACAGCGGTCATGTTGACCGATGGTTATATAATAGTCAAAACCCACTGATCTCATTTTAATTATAATCATGTTTATCAAATAAAACATTTTTGTTGAGTATAACAATAACACATAAAATTAGGAAACAAAATTTATTTAAAAATTTCGAGTCGTTACAATCTTCCCCCCTTAAGAAATTGCGTCCTCGCAATTTTAAAACTGGGTTTTGAAATTTCATTGAAAGTCCCACATCGGAAAAGGAGTCAGTAAAACTATTACTTTAAAATAAAGAAAGGGAAGTACAATGGTCACCCGAGTTAACCCACAATAGGGTTCCATGTAGGAAAACATGGACATGGAGGAAAAAACAAAGGGTCAAGTTCTGAGGGAGAGTGATAGAGAACATTATTAGGAGAAAGTTAACCATGAGAAAATCCCAAACTTATGATGTGTGTAAACGGTCTTTGATTACCTAGTAGGAAACGTAAACCAACAACATTTTTGTTTTACGTTTCTTTTCATAATTTTGAGGATTTCATTTACTACATAGAACAAAAACATAATAAAATATACCTACCTTCAAGTAGATTTTCATCCTTTAACAAGTCCCTACCAACACTAATCTTTTCTCCAAATGATGAGAATTCAAAAACACTTGGTCTCATAAAAGCACAAGAATCATCTTCTATAGAATCACATAATCTAAAAAAGATTAACTATCTATTTCTTCTATCTTTAAACATTATCCCAAAAACAGAAAGGTTAAGGTAAAACAACTCTTCAAAAAGAAAGAATCCCATAGGAATGGAAACTACTTTTAAATCATCAAAGTTCCATGGTTCTACCCAAAGTTCATCATAGACCATTCCATAAATAACGGTCCTTAAAATTCCTCAAAACAAACCAAACTAAGATTGAAACCCAAATACAATAAGGATTTGATAACATAGTCTTCCAAAAAAACTTCATTGTTCATCTCCAGACAACATCAACCACTCCTAACATCTTATAAAAAAGTAGCTAACCTAAACATATTTTACCCAATATAGGTTAGTCATTCCCATAAGTAACCTAAATTACTATAAGTTAACCATAAATACATCGATTCTTCAAAATATAAGTCAACCTTACTCCTCAATGAAAATACCGTAGTAATCTATTTACCTCGATCAAATATGGTTCCCAAAATAATGAACGTCTTCCAAAATAATAATCATATTTTAATCCCCTAATCATCCCTGTCATATTAATACGAAAATCGTCGCATTTCCTATCACATTGGTTGTCGGAACATGTTCTTCCATTTCCCACCATTAACTAAGAAGAGAAAGCATAATTAGGGGCTTAAGTACTTAGCTAATAATCATGAAAAGGAACTGAAAGCATATAAGGATAACTTGTATATGAAAGGTATACCCTAAGTTGTGATCTCCTTGGTTCCCATCTAGGTTATGAATGATCATATATTATTATGTGAACCTTTATTTTATTTTATCTTTGTTCCTTTAACAATGGTTCATACCAAGCTTATGAATTTACCAAAGCATATCCCCCGGGAGTGTCGTAACCAAGAGTGCAGCAAGGCCCGTTGTCGTGTACCAGTTCCCGTTCTAGTCTAGCTCAAAGTGGTGTTTTCGGGTTTTACCCCTATGTACATCTGTGCTAGAGCCACCTCTACCTGCTCGTATCCAGACAGGGATGTATTTTCTTGGCAACCCCTTACTCAATACTCACCAAAATACCAGGAAGATTTCCTATATTAAACTTTTCTATAGGGTTCCTCCTAGAGTTTTCATATCCTAATTTCCACAAATAACTAAACCATCCTTTGATACCAACTATAGCATCCCGTCTTTTTATAACATAACTTTTCATTCCATTACATGGAACTGAGGATCTTTAAGGTTTAGTGTCTTGGAAACAAGGAACATAAAACATGAAACAAAAAAAAACATTCTTCTTAAACACTTGAAAGGATTCTCCTCATGTTCACCCTAGGCTCATTACTGCATCTCATAACCTGGGGACATACATCAAAAGGAAGGGTGAGCATAAGGCCCAGCAAGGGAAACAAGTGAAACATTTTACATATGAACTTGAGATACATCAATAAAGTCATGAAAAGAACTTTAATGCATGAAAATGAAATCATGAGGCATATCATAATAAAAATAAAACTTTTTCATAACATGAAGATGTGGCTGCAACATTTAATATTGACAATCGTTTCGTTTCACCGAGGTCCATCCCCAAGGTGTCGTTAAAAATTACCAAGGTTATTCACCAAGGCGTCGTTAAAATGGTCATCTCTAGAGATTAAGTCTTTACCCAATGCATTGGAGCGCTATCAGGGTGCACCCTTAAATTTGCCTTTATTATCATGTGATCCACATATATCATCATCAAAAATTTCATAAATAACCCATATAGCATAAAATAAATGGGTTTCATTTCATAATCATAACGTTTTAAAAACTGCTTTAAAGACATGATCTTTACGTCACTTTAAAACCCACAGAAAAGGAAGGTGGGTCTCATGTATGTAAATCCCAGAATTTAAAATAGAACATTTTGGTATATATGTGAATACCCCTTTAGAATAAAGAGCTTTGAGTATTCAATTAATAAAATAAAAGGACTTTAGAAAAAGAGATAGACATTTTGAGACAGAAATTCTGCAGCATAACGGCAATGTTCCGAGGTTTTAGAAGACATTAAAAGAGAGGTAAAATGGGTCAAACATTCATAAATGACCCATAAAATAGTACATGGAAAGAGTAAGAAGGATACATGATCATGGTAATGAGATTTCAAGGACATACCATTTGAAATGAAAAACATGGAAGGAAGAAAAAAATTAGATTTCTCTTATGAAAGTTCGGCAGCCTAACGGCGTTACTTAAACCTCAACAAACAATGATTTGAAAAGATCAAATAGGATCTCTCATCATGTGAACATAAGAGTTCAGTATGATAGATATAGAGATAATTCCCCAACATAACAAAAAGGAACTTTAAAGAATTTACATGAAAGTAGAACTTCAAAACGAGAAGGGTGAAGAACCACTTAAAAATTCGGCAGCCTAACGACGCCACTTAAAACATCAAAATACTGAATTGAAGAGATCAAATGGGGTCTCTCATCATATGAACATAAGAGTCCAGTATGATATATATAGAGATCATACCCCAATATAACAAAAAGGAACTTGAAATAATTGACATGAAAGTAGAACTTCAAAACGAGAAGGGTGAAGAACCACTTAAAAATTCGAGAGCCTAACGACGCCACTTAAAACATCAAAATACTGAATTGAAGAGATCAAATTGGGTCTCTCATCATATGAACATAAGAGTCCAGTATGATATATATAGAGATCATACCCCAATATAACAAAAAGGAACTTGAAATAATTGACATGAAAGTAGAACTTCAAAACGAGAAGGGTGAAGAACCACTTAAAAATTCGGCAGCCTAATGGCGCCACTTAAAACTTCAAAATACTGAATTGAAGCGATCAAATGGGGTCTCTCATCATATGATCATAAAATATCAGTATGATAATTTAGAGATCATACCCCAAAATAATAAAAAGGAACATGAAAGACTTGAATGAAAATAGAACTTGAAAACGAGGAAGGTGAAAGAATCCCTTAAAAATTCGGCAGCCTAACGGTGCCACTTAAACATTCTTAAAACGAATTGATGAGAGCAAGGGGGGGGGGTCTCTCATCATATGAACATGAAATAGGCAGTAGGATGAATATAAAATAACATCCTCCAACATAAGAACATGGAGTATAAAAGAAAAGACATAAAAGAGATTACTTTAAAAGAAAGAGAGAGGTCGGATCCCTTACCTTAAAATGTAACTCTTAAACCTCAAAGGGTGGGACCTTGAGGGCTTGGGGGAACCTTGGGAGGACTCCTTGGGAGGTAATGAGACCAGAAATTCGTTGGGAATGAGTGGGGAGTCGAATGGATGAGAGGAGGGCTTGGTATTTATAGGGAAAGTGAGGGGACAAGGCATTAATGGCCAAGGGACACCTCACATGTGCTTTTCTCAAACCCATGTGCTCTCCCTTGTCATTTATCATGGAGTTAGGCCACATGGGCCCCCCAAAACAATAATTCATCACCCTTGGCCGGCCAACCCTCAAAAGATCTCATGACATCATCATGACACCGTTATGATGTCATTAAACATACCGAAACCCTAAAACTGTATTTTTACTATTCACTGAGAATTCAACTTTCTCAAAAAAATCCCAAAATTTAACATTAACCAAATATCAATGCTCTGATTTCAAAAATGAAATCCATTTTATAAAAATAATTTTCTAAATATTTTTAATTTAATTTTTAAATAAAAACACTATTCATCGAAAATTCATTTTTTTCTTAAAAAACCCCAAAAATTACCATAACATAATATCGATGCTCTGAGTTCAAAAATAAAGTCATTTTGATAAAAATAATTTTCTAATTATTTTTAATTAAATTTTTAATTAAAAAACACTATTCACCCGAAAAAACTAATACTTGAATAATAATTAATGAAACCGTTATTTAACTATTTTATTGAATCACATTACTTAATCAAGGTTCCTAGATTATTTTAAAACTTTCTTTAAATGAGATTACTAATCCATTTGGTCATATTACTAATCCTAATCATAAAATCACTATTCACAATTTACTATTCATCAAAAATCAAGTTGATCTTATTAGACTCTAAATTTAGTACTGAACATAATTGCAGAAGACCATTTTTTGAAAATAATTACACATTTTTAATTATTTAGGGTTTACATAAACATATTTAAAATATCCTTTTTCTAAAATTCATCAAAAATATGCATACTATATTTATCCGGTCATTTCAAAATTCATAAACTTCATCATAAGAATAAATCCCAATTTTTATTTAAAACAAGGATTACACAAGGTAGTTATGGTCTCGTTACATAACCCCTTATAATACCAGCATAGGACCTAAGAGTAAGGTGTGCTAGGGTGATAGAAGCTTGGGGCGGCTCAGTCAACATTGCCCGAGTAGTAATTTCTATCAGTTTGAACTTCTCACGAAGGCGATTTCGTTCCAGCTTCACATGATGAAGTTCGGCTTGGATTTGATCCAGAGCAAAGCCCAGTGGTGCTACCTCCTTCCCAAGCTCTGTTAGATGGGCTTCGATCGGTCCAAGATTACTAGGTGAGGCCATCGAATCTTCTTTCTATAATAATTAACCAAGATTACTTATATTTAGAGACAATAATCAAAACATTTTGTTCACAGCGGTCATGTTGACCGATGGTTATATAATAGTCAAAACCCACTGATCTCATTTTAATTATAATCATGTTTATCAAATAAAACATTTTTGTTGAGTATAACAATAACACATAAAATTAGGAAACAAAATTTATTTAAAAATTTCGGGTCGTTACAGCATAGGTCTTTCCTAATGCCCTTCAATCTCTCTATTTATTTATTTCTAATTTTAGCTTATAGATTTGAAGGATCACACAAACAAAATGCTTCAAAAATGATGCAATTTCTCCCTCATATTACGTGCCAACAAAAGAAAAAATTCTTATTAGATTATAATATTTTTTAATTTTCTCCTAGAATTTTGTATCAGATATTTATAGTTGATTCATGTAACTACATTATTATAATAAACATCATAAAGTAAATACATAGTTGTAATGTATGACCACTTTAGAGACTCAAATGAAACTTTTTCATGAGAATATTATGAATCCATGTATAATTACCACTACACCACTACAAATAAATTCCAAGACTTGAAATAGGTTACATAGTCAAGAAGGGTAATCACTTTAACCCCACAAAGGGATTGATAGACATGATAGGTGTTACATGGCCATGAAGGATGATCGATTCAGGGCTATTTATTACTCACACATACGAGAAAATTATATGGATTTTAAGGATGATCCTTTCATGAATGAACATATTTTCTCTAAAAATTATGGAATTTGTTTTAAAAAAATCCCATTTTCCCCTTACCTTTGGATCTTATTAGATTATTGAATTAGTTATTTTCTAAATTAATAATTTTTTTCTTATGTGTGACCCAAAATATGATACCCACAATGTCATTTCTAGGTTTTTAATTTGTTATTTAATTTTCTATAGAATTTATTTTGAGTTTTAGGTAAACAATTTTAATTTTTGGGGGATTTTAAAAGTTGAACTAGTAAGACTCGTGAACATTTAGGTTCCCATGTAGTGAATAGTGAGAACTAGGTTCTTTCCTCATCATAAAATGTGAGTTGCATGGGTGAGGTGTATAGGATCTCTATATATACAAAAAATACATGCAATATTTAATATTATGATTTATTTTATTTTATGAATTCGAAATTATAGGTAAAACCTACCATCCTCCCCTCATTTTTTGGTAATGGTTCAAGGAGCACCCACATGTGATTCCATTCTGTTTCTCACTTTCTACTTGGTAGATCATTATGGAAATTGGGTGATTCCTCCATGTAAGTCCATTAAAACATCATATTATGCACTTTTCTTATCTTCTTCTTCCATCTTACTTCTTGTTCAGCCTTCTCCATAGCCACGTTGGCTTGATTTTTTTGTTAAACGAATTTTAAGTCAAATATTTTTCATTTTAAGGATTTTAATGTTCATTTATGGCTCCTAACTTATCTTTCATGGTGGGGTAACACTATTTTATAATGTATTCATCATTTTTAATTAGTGACCACACACATTTTCCTTTGGTTATGGAACTCTAAGTGATTGGTTTTTCTAAATATTATTTTCAAATAAAATATATATAAAATTAATATCTAGAGTTATTTGGAATGATTTATTATTATTTTTATCCAATCTTCATTTGTTATCAAAGAGGATTTTATTTCAAAATTTCAAATATTTCATTTATTGAAATAAATACACATATGGTGTTTGTAAAAAGGGTAATCATGATTTTTATATAAATTATTAATGAGGATTTAATGGGTTGAAAAATTAATAATTATGATGATTTATTTTCAATTATTTATTGAGTTTTTCAATAGTTACAGAATTGTTTGGTTATTTTGAGGAGAACTTATTACATTAGAAAAACTGTATTACAGTTGAATCCTCCCATGATTTTAAAAGGATTAAATTATGATATTTTAAAAGGTAAATTTTATATTCCATGAAGTTTTTTTCCAAATATTTATTTTTATTTACATAATATAGATATTATCATTGAGAATGATTTTAAACACACTTTTTCAAGAAGTGTCTATTTATGTTGTTTATGTGAAAAGTAGATAAATTTCATGTTTTTAATATATTAATGATTCAGTTGGAATTTATATTGGATTAAATGATGTTTTTAATTGAAGTGTGAACACATGAATTATTTATAAAGGGTCATTTCACTATTTGGTTTTCTATATTTGATTTAAAGGCCCTTTCTGAAAAAACATGTAATGGTTTTCTTGAAATATTGGATGATTTTGTTATTATTTGTAGGCAAAATAATGGATTTATATTGAAATGTTATAATGTTACTATGATATGGCTATGTTATTTTTCCTCACCTATAATAGGTAATTTTATGGGAAACATTAGGTAGTTAGGTGGGAACTTAGGATAAATACCTTGGGTGGGTATTGATTCCACTCTACTTATCTAGAATTATGAGTCATAATGAGAATATGAATAGAAGTGGACTAGTTTAGTGGTTAAAACTAGACAAATTAACTATAGGCCTTACAATATTTTATAATGAGAATCTACCTTATGGGGTTCTATGCATAGTTATATGTGCTTGTGATATGGTTATGATTAGTATGAGGACCCTATTTTTTTCCTTTAATTTATTCTCCCTTGGACCATTCCCATGATGTTTAGTTTATTTCTTAAAGAATATTTTTCACTTATAGCTATACATTTTAACATTCTAATTTTTCTTATTTAATATTAAATAACTTTATTTCTTTAATGTTATTCTCTTCCAATTAAATAACGCCATGTAACTTTCTTTGTTATGAAAATTTATAGAGTAATTTTATATTATATTTTAAACTAGAATACAATAGTTTAAAACCTAAAGGTTATGCATGGAGTATTTTGTGGAATCATACTAAGAAACATTTCTCACAAACTTCAAGTTTCTTTGGTGGTATGAGACTTTTTTTCTTCTAATATAGATTCAAGTTTAGCATCAGTTGTTATAGAAGACCATCCTTATCCTTGGTTTAGGAATGTAGGTGGTGGATAGTGGAGTGATATTTTTTTCATGAAGATATGGGTTTTTTGACATGGTTTTATATTTTTGCTTTTCCCTGGGTTGTATCTCATGTATCAAGCTTCAATAACTTTATTATATATTTGTTATCATCTTTAGTTTAATTTTTTTTGTATAAAGTTAGATTGCAATTGATTTTATGATAGATTGGTTATACTGGTTATTTATATTACTTTATTTATTGAGTTATATATTGTGTTATTATCCCCTATATGGAAATTAAATAATTTTAGACTATTTTTTTCATGTGTGTAACTTATCTAATAAATGGAATGGTCATGTTGGGTTCTCATATGGAATCTATTATTTAGTTTTATATTTTAGAAAATTAAATCATTCTCATTTAGTTTTTTTATGCTCTTAGCAGACGTTTCTAATCCATGAAAATAAAAAATGTACTTTATAACTTATGGTGAATTAGACAAGGTTCCAGGTTAGGGAAGTTCGGGTTGGTTCATTATAAAATGGTATTATAGACCGATTTTAGTCTATGTTTTTTGTAAATTTTTATAGATATTAGATATGACCATGAAAACATAAGAGGCAGTTCATGATTAATTTTTTGATAAAAAGTTTTCATGATAAGAATTGAGTTACCACAGAATATATGGGAAGTGTATATTATGTTGGTGTCTTAATTTAATATAGTTTTAAATGAATAATGGAAGGGTTTATAAGATGTATACTATAAATCATGTTTTTTTGGGCATATCTAGAAATTTCCATACGTACTTTTTGTTTGAAATTTGTTTTAAAATTATTTAATATTATTATAAATGTTTTTATGAGATATTCATGGTCTAAGTTGAGTTTTCATACATGGTTTCAATTGGAATTCATTATACTAGTTAAATTTTTTATTTTATTAATTTATTATAAAGTGACTATATTTAATTAAACATTGATTGATATACTTTTGATATTTCATAACATATATATTTAATTATTTTAGATTTGGTTGATGATTGATTTTCTGGGTTGATTGAGTAGTGGGAGTGGAAAAAATTATTACCTCTTTAAAATGAGTATAAAAAACCATTCTAAAAGATTTTATAAGTTCTAAATATTTTTTTTTGGAAAATTATGGAATGTTATTATATATGTTTTCCTAAATAAATGTTTTAAATTTAAATATTTTATTATTTTAAAGAGGTTTATTTGTATTTATTGGGTTTTAAAACTGATTATTATTATTTGTGGTTATATAAAAAACAACAGATTTAGATATTTACATGAATGTTTTCTTGGATAATTGGGTCTATGTAATCTAGGGTGTAATAATGGATTTCTAAACATGTTTTTAAAAATTTATGGTGAAAGGATGTTGATTTTTAATTTTTTATAAATGTGAAGTTTTAGAGTTTTTTTCAAGTTAAATATTTTCATTATCATGGAAACTAATGAATAAAAAAATGTATTTTTACTGGTATAAAAGTAATTCTTTAAATAATATGGAGTTTTAAAGTAATGTAAAGTGTTTTTTCTAATTAAAGAGGTATTTGTGTAAATGTATTTATTTTTTTAAGTAGTTTTTTATAACATTTATTGCTAAAAATAGAATCTCTTTATGTATTTGGGAGAGTAATATATAGATTGTAAACAATATTTGTCATTTAATTTTATGTTGACTATATTTGGAGGCCATAAAATGGAGCTAATATTATGTAAATTTAATAATCACTAAATAAGTTGCATAACCCAAGCATAATAACTTATTTTAGTGGTAATATAATTGGAAAAGGGAGAATGGTTCCTTTTATAGATTAGTGTGATTTAATTTTAATTATTTAATGTGTTTATTTTTAAGTGTTTTTTAATATGTTTGGTTTTATTTTTGTTTTATTATTCATGTTCTCTTTAAATAAACAATTTCACATGTATATTCATTCATGAACATTAATTTTGATGTTGTTTTAAAAAAAAACATGTTCTTGGTTAATATAATGATGTAAATTCCATACACATAATATTATATCATTTTTATTATAAATATCCATAAAAAATTATAGAAATATTAAGGCCCAATGTCTTTAATGTATTAAAAACATAATAAAACATTTTCAAATAATTATATAATATTTTTTCCATATTCATAATATGAATTTAATTCTCATTACACTTTAATCACTGTATGGGATACATTGGGGGAATATATAAATTAAAAGGGTGATCTATAATGCCTAATAATGATATGATAAAATGGTATCATGGGGAGGATAATCATGAACAGATATAAGAAACATCAAGTGGAATAATATGTAATCATGACCATAATGGAATATTGAATTATAAAATCACGACATAAGAGAACATAAATCATAGATATTTAGAAACAATATAAAACATGACATAATAAGTAAAAGTAAAGGCTTACATCCATGTAAACATAAGAAAGTGTGCTAATATCATTTATCATGCACCATACATTGTATCTAATGATAAAAATAATTATCTAATGAATTTAGTGCGGTATAATTTTAGGAAAACCCATCTAATCAAAATATGTACATGTAAATGTATTAATATATATGAGAAAAAAACCCATGGGAATAAAATGGGTTACATAATCATGTCTCAAAGCATAAAAAAATGATAAATCATAAATATTTACAAGAAAATAAGGGATTAATAATTTTTGGATGTTTAAAATTGAAAAAAGAGGCTTGATTTATAATGATAGAGCACAATTGAGGAAAAAATAATAAGGAATGGGTGAATCAAAAATAATATCCCTTAAAATAATGAGTATTTTTATAAATAATAGAATATAAAATATTTTAAATGGGTGATAAATAAAAAAGAAATAAGAAATTTTAAAGTTCCATTTTATTGGGTATGATTTAAAAAATAGTTTTTGAGAGGAACATGAAAACATACACATTTCCAAAATATAATGGGAAAATAAACTAGGCATATGAAGAGAAAACATATATATAGAATTTATAAGAATAATATGTAAATATGTGAGTATAAATATAGATAAATTGAGATAAATACAGATAACATAACCCAAAATAAATAAGGTGAGAAAAATTAACCCATTACATATAGTCTTAACATTGGTCAATACATTGGCCTAACCTCTAGAATAATAAAATAAAAATTATTAATACTTTATTAATAAACTTATTAATGTTTATTTTATTTATTATTATTCTTTTATGATCATTAAGTCCATTTTTTTAAAATTAAATCCATGTCCATCATCCTGGGGATGTTTGTGTTATGGTTCTAAGATCATATATGTTTATTGGTAACATTAAATATTCTTATTGAATGACTCTTTAACTCCAAAAGTGAAATGATTTGGAGTTAAATTTTTTTATAAAGTCAAATTAGTTCAAAATATCATATTTTTTCCAATTTAAACACAATTAAATTACTATAATTGTTATTGTATAATCATGTGTTCATTTAGGCGGTTTTTCCATCCATGATAAACTTAATTTCATATATTTACTTTTATGATTATTTAACCATTATAAAATATTAATCATAAAATAATATCATTATAATATTCATAATTTACCAAAAAAATAATTTATTATAACCATATATGAAGGTAGTAGTAGTTTTTTAAAAACAATATCCTTATAATCGGTTATACTGACCATGAATGTGTGTTTGTTAAACAAAACACTATTTTTTTCATTATATGGTTTTAAAATTTATATTAAAAAAGAGTAATATTATTTATTCTTTGATATGGAACTTGGTTATTAGATTTATTAATTTGAAGAATAAAAAATCCAGGAGTCGAAAAGAAAGAGCATGACTGTGAGTTCTTACATTACTCACTAGGATGACACATTTTATAATTGACTTATGAATTCAAAGGGTAGTATTTTTATGAGACTAGAACATACTAAATATTTATAAGATAACTAGATGATGTAATATGGTATAATAATTTCAATATTATAATATCAAGGTGTGAGGATAAATTGGGTGGTGAGCAGTGGTACTTATAAGAGGAGGAGAGGATGAATTTTGAATAAAAGATTGATTGAATTATTTGATTTTCTAAAAAGTATCAATAGTATTGATTCTTATAGATATTTATAGTAATTTATTCACATGATTATAAGATAATGGTTTCTTACATAATTTATTATGAAATCAATCATGAATTCAACATATAATGTAGTATATTGTATTATACCATATTACACTATTCACATTAGTATTTTACTATTTATAAAAAGCACAAAAACATACCCCTTAATTTCACCATACCGATTCCAAAAATAAAATTAATTTTCTAAAAACAAATTTATGAATAATTTAATTTTAATATTTAATTCTTTAATAAAAATTACACTTTTATTAAATAATTAAATATTTATTTTACTAAAAATATACACATATACTTACATTATATTAGATTTATTGAATAATTATTTTATGATATTTTGATACATATATTTACTTATTTAATTAATGATAAAAATTAATTTTAATATTAATTCATTATTTCCCAAATTTTCATTTAACTATTCCAATAACTGTGTTACTATATCGACAAACAAATTAAAATTCCAACTATCATATTTCTAATGACCACCTATCATTTTTATAACAACTATAAAATAATTTATACATATTATAAACACATTTTATTCATTTTATTCACCATTCACTATAGTTTCCCCTAAATTTTATTTATATTTTATTTAAATATGTAAATATTGGTTCTAATATTTTGTTTCATTTTTATAGTTTTTTCATGTCTATGATAATTCTTAGTACTACAATGTATTATAATTTGAAACTATATTTATGTTATTTACTTTTTTTATTAAACCATTGTAATATTTTTAATTATATGTATTATGTTTATCCTTCATATGTAACATTGAATAAATAAAATAATTTTTATGGGGTGTATGTGATTATACTATAATTTTTATCCCACATGACACAAATATATATATTAAGGGGAAAAATTTTATACAGAAAAGTATAGGTTGTTACATTCTTCCCCCGTAGGAAATTTCAACCTTTAAAGATCAGTCTATATTTTGATTTAAAAATATATTTGGGTAATTCTTTCTCATCATATCCTCATGTTCCCATATTTTCTCCTTATACTTATGGTTTCACTAAAGTTATTAGACAAGGTGAATTGTTGTGTTTTGTATAATTTTTTCCTTATGATCTAAAATATTTACCATATTTTCTTCATAAGAAAGATTATCCTATAATTGTATGACCTCATAATTAAGTAAATATGAGGGATCTAGTATGAACTTCCTTAAGAGGGATACATGGAACACATCCTATACTTGGGCTAGGTTTGGTGGGAATGCTAGTCAACAGGTAAAAATCATATATGATGTGGGAATGCTAGTCAACAGGTAAAAATCATATATGATTAAGGATATCTAAGAGTCCAATGTATCTATGAATTAGCTTTCTCTTCCTTCCAAACCTCATGAATTAATTCCATGCTGATATATAATGGAACAATTTATCTCCAAACTCAAAATTTAAGTCTATTTAATGATTTTCAACATAACTCTTCTATTGAATTTGTGATACTATAACATGTTTTTGAATATATTTGACTTTACCATGTATTTATTTTAAAAATTTATGTCCTAATAAATTATGATATCCCACTTCAACCCAACATTTTAGAGTTTTACACTTCTTACCATAGATGTATTTTTAAGGATCCATCAGAATTCACGAGGGGAAGCTATTGTTCTATAAGAAAATTTCTAGAGGAAGACATTCATCCCAACCTTTTATGAAGTCTATAGAGTATGATCTATCCTCTTAATCCTGAGTTTGAATGGTACTTTCATATTAAGAATCTATTTTAGGGTGACATGTCATACTAAAGTTCAACTATATGTTTAAGGATTATTGAATATTCTCCTTGAATTTTGAGTTAAACCTCAATTCTCAACCAGATATAATCAATTGTAGTGTTTCATGTAGCCTCACCACTTCTATAATATATATCTTAGAATTTTGATCAAGTGATATGTCTTCCCAAAAATAAATAAAGTGATATATCTTTGTAAAATGATCTACCATAACCAATATTACATTTTTTTAGATATCCCAAGAAGACCCATGGAAATGTTTATAATGATGTTTTCCCATTTTTATTTTATTATTGATAATGGTTATTTCATTTCTTGAGATGTTTCTTATCATTTATAAATATGTAGGAATACTAAGAAATTTTATATATATTCAAAAATATCCTTCTTCATATTATCCCACTATAAGTTCTCTTATATATCTCTATATATATTTATACTCAATGGGTGGATAGAAATTATTGATCTATGATTATCATCTAATTGAATCGTTCTTATATATGAGTCTGAAGGTACATATAATCATGTACCAAATCATAAAAATCTATACTTATTAATATTTACCTATGATATCCCCCATTCCTCACTAATTAAACATTATTTTGTATTTACACATCATCCCTTTGAGTTTACATAATCTTCTATATGATATATGGTTGATAATGTTTTTATAAAGGTAGAATATTTACCCTCCCTTTATGATTCCCATGTCTATCCTCTTTATGTATAGAAATATTTAATCCCTTTAAATTATCATAATGGATAAGTTTTTGTGATCTTTTTTACATAGATAATCTTATAATTTATTCAACTTTCCATGATGGTTATGGAATGAGAACACATGGCCATTGATAACTATAACCATCTTCATTGGAACATGTTGAGATCATTTTATATGAATATATGCTTTAAACCTGTATAATCAGTATATATTTCACATTTTCTCTAATATATAAGGACTTAAAATCATTAATATGAATATTAATATAGCCAATTGAAGTATTATTGTATATCAAAAATCCTCACCCACTTGAGAGTAATGTGAGTAAATTTCCTATGACTACATTATTCTTCAACACTTTTAATATTTCTTCAAATTCATCAGTCTAAATAAACATTACTCCTTTCAGAGTTATCTTGGTTAGTGGGATTGAACATCATGTGGTGTTTCTCACAGACCATTGATGATAACCATCTAATATGAAGAGATTATGTATCTCCATCATATATGTTAATATGATCCATTACATTATGCACTAGTATTATAATAATCAATAGATATCCCTTTTATTAGGATAATAATCCCTAATAATGTGACTTTACTCATCCAAATGTCACATTTTCTATACTTTTCATATAACCAATCCTTTCATAATTTTTTTCACTATAATAAGGTGATTCTGATATTCTCCCCTGATTTTAAAGTATATGAGAATACCATTTATAAATAACACCAAATATTTATTGAGATAATCTCCAAATTCTCTATTATTAAGACCATGAAAATTGATGGAGAATTAGTGTGTCCAAATGGAAACACTATGAACTTAAAACCTCCCAAATTAATTATATCCCAATTGAAGTTATACATTTGATAAGTATTAATCCCCCAGTAGTTGATCAACAAAGTCAAAAATCTATAGAAGAGGATAATTTTTCCTTATTACGATTTTGTTAAGATCATGATAATAAATTTATAGAAACATTGACTCATCCTTCTTCTTGAAATTGGACTAGGACAACCCAGGGTAAAGAATTAGGTCATATAAAATACTTGTTTAGGATTGATTTTGGGTGATTCATCAACTATTTTAATTTAACAGTGTATTTTATATATGGAATCTGGGATATAGAGATATCACTAAGAAAGAGTTTAATAGATAAATAAACCTCATAATAAAAAGGAAGGCTAGAAAATTTTTAGTAAATATATTAGCATGTTTTCCTAAAATGGGCATGCCTTTAAAGATGATTCTTTCATTTGTCTCAATAATTTAATCTATATATGATTTATAAAATAAAATTAATATCAATAATTGAGATGGGTTTTAAAAAAGAGATATTTTTTATAGTATTAGAGGATGGTTTGGGATATGGAAATTGATTTCCCTCTCTTGGAAGTTCTTATTGTCTCTATTTAAAGGAAAAAAATCCATTCCAAATATAGAATACGTTTCTACTAAAGGGAGAATTACTAGATTCAAGATAATATTATTCCTAAAAATTTAAATTAAATAAGAGTTATATTGTCGAGATACAATGTTTTCTCTACATGGGTTTTTTACTTACTATTTAATCTCTATACCTTGAGGCAGTGTTTCAATGTTTCTACTAAACATTCATGATTAAATGAATGTAAATAACTATAATCAAATAATACATTTGAAGTTCATGAATAGATAATATGTTATCCTTTATCCATTTTATTATACATATAATCATTTATAAAACCTAGAAGAATGTTTTGGATGAGAATACTTAGATAAGTAATCATATAAAATGAAAATTATGAACTTAGAAAGAATAACTCATAAATCACTTGTAAATACTAACTTATGGCTCTCTATGTCTAAATATATGTTATTTAAGCTGTATCAAAAACTATATTATCTAATATAATCCCCAAAATAACTACACCTTACTATAATACCAATTATACTATCACACTTGACACACCTGCATACAATTGTAACATTTTATTTAATTTTATTTTTATTTGGGTTATTTTAAATTTTAGTAATTTTAAATTTTTGTTTCTTAAAAATATAAATCCTTTTAGTTAGCCTTCATGGATAATAAACCATATGAAAACTATACATTTGAATTTTAATTTTAATCTCCATTTTTTCCTGGCTAGTGCATGGTTACTAAACCATACGGGGCCCTATACAAAACATTATGAGACCATTTTCTCCTAGGTAGTGAGTGAATCATGGTTAAAAATCAATTTGTAAAATTGTGTGGGTAAACAGAATGGGATGCTTGAATTTTTTTGTTTTTTTCTTCTTTAATCTATATCCACATATTTTTTTCTTTTCCCCATTTCTCCTCCCCTTTATCTCCCTGTATCATGCCCTCCCCTCTTGGATAAATCCATCCTATGGCCTCCCCTAACCCTACCCCATGGCATAGACCCTTAACTATTGTCTCCTCATTCCCTCTAGTATCCTCCCACCCTCCGCACACCACACTCCCTTGGTCAAGCCCCTGACATGCGTGCCTCCCTCTTGAATGACCTATCCCTTCATGAGATCCTATCTTATGATGATTTCTTCCTGGATTCAATATGATTCATGGTCATCCATCTCATGTAAAATATCCTTTCTCTTTATTACCCAATTTCCTTGTAATTTCTTCCTCACTGCTACTATGATTTGGTTCATACAAATCCTAGGGTTTCTAAGCTTAACCTATTTTTAGGGTTTCTAGGATTCTCAGGTTTTTTAGGTTTCTTCTTCAATTTTTTCATGTCATCTATAGAAGGGAACATTTTTTGATCTATTTACCATTTATTCTATCTAGGGTTTCCTAGGTTTTATATTTAAATTTTTGGAACCATAATTTTTTGGGTTATTGATTTAGGTTTAATTTATTTAGTGGTTGTATAAATCATATCTATTAACTTGTTAGAGCTAAAATTGGAAATTATCTTGGTTTTTACCAAAATAATTAAGTTTCCCCATTTTAAATAATGATTTTTTTTTTACTAAACCACAAATGTCATTTTTTTATTGTGATGTTCGACTGGCTCTTAGTGACTCAAAATAGTGGTAGTTAGTAATGGAGGAAGATTTTATTTTCATACATATCAATATAACATGTGATCTAGTATATTTTATTAGGGGAAAAATATCTATAAATCTTATGTGTCAACCAGTTTAAGGAATAAATGAATGGGAAAAAATGGTACATGGTGGGGATTGTTGCGAAGGGGTTTCAATAAATAAATGTAGTATGTTTTTATATAAATATTCTATCACATTGAAGAATATTTTATAATCTAGATGGTTATCAGGATGATTTATTTAGATTTTTTTCATATTTATTAATTTTATTTCAAGAAATAATTCATTTATGGTGCTTTTGGAGAGGAAATATTTGTGAAACAACCAAAAGGATTCATGAAAAATAGAATATAAGGTCTAGTGTGTGGGCTCAAATAGAGTTTATATTAGATAAAGAAAACAACTAGACAATGGAATGATATGTTATATTACTTAATGAAATAATTGAAGTTTATACAATTCAATTTTGATCATTTATACTATTTAAATATGTTTTATTATTGGAGTTTCATCATTGTTCTTCTCTTTTTGGATGATATACTCTTAGCTAGACCAATGAAAGAAAGTATATAAGAGTTGAATGTTAATTTTTATAGAATGTTTTAGATAAAGATACTTGGGGATAAAAATCATATCTTAGGGATGCATATTAAAAGGGATTATAAAAGCAATTTTTTTCATAGTCAAAGTACTTCTAAAAGGTGTTAAAAAGATTCTGAATGTTCAGATCCAAACTAGTTACCACCCATCTGGAAATAAATTTCAAATTATCCCACTAAAAATCACCAAGAACTTATTAAGATATTAAGTATATGGAAATGGTTATATATGGATTGGTGATAGAAATATTTATGTATTCCATGGTATTTATAAGGTTTAACATTACAATAAAAGTGGTAGTTTCTTATAGGTTTATAGAAAATACAGAGAAAGAACACTTGGAAACTACTATGTGAATCTTCTAGTATCTTAAAGTAATGGAAAGAAAATACTTATTTTGTGGAATATATGATCTATTAAAAGTATATTTTGATAGGTATTTTATAGGATATATAAATTAATAGAATATAACCACTGAATATGTGTTTATTTTTAAAGGAATTTTCAGATTTTGATGTCTAAACTTTAATCTATTATAGCACTTTCAACCATGAAAGTTGAGTACATTGAAATTATAAAATTAAGAAAGGTGTTGAATTGGTTAAGTAATTTTTTTGAATAATATATAATAATGTACGGAAATAGAATATTTTACCATGGAAGATATTACTTGAATATTCATGCACATAATCTCACATTTCACTCACAAATGAAACCCATTAAATAGAAGTACCCCATTATCTATAATCTTGTAGAAGAAGGGGTGTTGGAGATATGCTCCCCCAAAATGACTTTTTTTTTGTTATTTTAAACCCACTTTTAAAAGGTAAGTGGAAACCCACACAACCAAACCATCCCATTACAAACCAACACCAGAATTGGAAACCATCCCATTACAAACCAACACCCAAATTGGAAAAGCAGAATTAAAATTTCAAAATGGAGAAATCAAATTTCAAATTTTGAAACAGAATGACCATGACGCGCGTTGATTGACCCTCAATCCCATCACACTGACCCTGAAACAGCACGTCACCACATCGAACATATTTCCACCTCGGTCCACTGAATATCTCGATCCCCGCGTGCATTAGGAGATGCGATCCCCGAGCCAAACAAATCGTCCCTCGCATCCCGCCATAACACTGTGACCAGCATGAACACCGACCGACATTGGATCCTCCAGAACCGAATCATCAGCATACCAATGGAAAAATCGGGAAATCATCAGAAGAATAACCCACAAACCATGAAATACAAGTGGTACCATTGCCGTCATCAAACATCGAAAGCAGCAAAAATGAATAACCATAAAAGGGTGAAAGCCACTGCAAGTCGTACCTCCTAGAACACCCTGCCACCCCCCAAACATATCCCAAAACCTCTGCCGAAACCATCTCACCCAACCGACCTGGGAAGAAGAAATGGACCTGGAATCCAGAGCAGAGTAGGGGTGGAAAGGGCCTCCACAGTGAGCCACAATGAAGCCAGTACTGGAAAACTCTCAGAAAACACTCTTCGTTGAACCAAGAAGGGTGAAACAGGAACAGGAAGCGGGAAGGAGAAAATCACGATTCCGGGAAGCGATATGAAAGGTCGCTCCATCGCTATAGGGAAAACCTAGGAGGATGAGGGGAGTGCTCGAGCGAGACCACCGGGAGAAATTGTGCCTTAGTAAGAACAATATTATAGGTGATATAAAGATCATGAAAGAAAAATCATTAGAGGAGGAATAATGAAAGATATATTTCAAAAAGTGACCATAGAATTAGTTGATGATTCAAAAAATAGTTACCAATTTTATGATTGTTATGATTTCATATGAAAATATTTTTCTCTTCTATTTTTAATAGTCTAAAAGGAGTGATTTAAAGTCTTGGTTTCATAAAAAGAAGTAGTGGCTCACAAACCAAGAGGTCGAGAGCAGTGAAAAGAAATATAAAAGTGGAACTGGGGGATGTGTTCTGGATACATGTAATATTCATAGGAAGTAATGGTATAGTTAGTGGCATTGAAATAGATACTAATAGTTTACTTGATTAGAGGGTGGTCTTTCAAAAATATTTGATGGTGATGAAACCAATATATTGGATGAAAAATTTAAATCCACTCTATAAATAAATGGGTGAGGTCACTTATACAACTACTGAAAGTGTTTGTAATTATTTTGATTATAATGAGTACTATTTTAGTATTAAGGGAACTTGTGACATATTGGGACTTTATATTTTTATATTCATTAATAAAATGTTTTCCATGTTTCTCATGGAGTGATAATTTTTATTAACCATGTAAATCTTTTATGTTTCAGTGTGTGTGTGTGAGTGCTTCATTCCAATTTTTACTCAGTTTTTTTGGGAGTTTTAGAGGGTGCATTATTGTGAATTGACAGGGTGTAAAGCTTCTCAGTTCATACAAACGTTTTTTACATGCTTTATCTATTTCCAAAATTCAAAGACCTTTTTACTCAAGATAGATTCTACATGAATAATTCCAAAATGAGAGGTTTATAACATAGAAAAAGAGTCCTAAAAATTACAGATATTCAATGACTGGGGATAGAAATCATAAATTAAGGGATGGAATCCTATCTTTCCTAAATTATTTTAAAATACTATATCTATGTATTGATCAAGAAAGTAAATAAGGATTAAAAGGAGATATAGAATAAGGTGATAAATATTTCGGTGTTTGTCCTTGAAAAATATGGAGTTATATGTTTTTTAAAATGAATATTAGTTCCATTAATTCCCAAGCTAAAGAAGGATATTTTAAATGACACACATATCTCAACATTATCTATTTTTTATGGAAAAAATATGTATAGAGATCTTGAGGATAATTTTTTTTGGGAAAATATGATGAGGGATGTTGGGGAGTATACATTTGGATAGTTTTTTTGTTATTAAGGTAAGGTTGAATATATAAATTATAAGGGGTTGATGCAATTATTATCCATATATTTATAGAAATCAGGGAAAATAATAATATATTTCATTATAAGTATTCTCAATAACTCTAAATGAAAAATTTTCATCTTAGTTTTAATTGATCGATATACAAAGTTGGTTCACTTCATTTCTATTCATGTGAATTTCTCACTCAATAAAATTTCAAAGATATATATAAATAAAGAAGTATAGATGCATGAAATACCATTTATAACTATATAGGATAATTATCTAAGGTTCGCATAAAAGTTTTGGGTAAGTCTTTGAAAATCATTGTATATAGAACTAAAATTTAGCACAAATTATCATCCTCAAACTGATAGTCAATATGAAAGGACTATTCAAAAATTGTAAGACATGATAAGATCTTACTCATTTAATTTCAAACAAGGTTAGTATCAATATATTTTATTAGTAAAGTTATAATATAACAATATTTTCCACTAAAACATTCAAATGAAACCATGTGAGGATTTATATATGAAGAGAAGAAAAATTATAATATATTGGGATAAACATAGAGAGATAAATCTATTAGTACTAGATATTATTGAGGAAAAAACTGAGAAGGTTAAAACCATTCAATGGAATATTAAATTATTACAATTTTGTTAGAATATTTACACTAATAATCTTCTTTGAGATATCAATTTCAAAGTGGAAGAAAATATATTCATTTGAATATCACTATAGAAGAGGGTTATGGGATTTAGGAATAAGGGAAATTTAATCCCAAGATACATCATACCCTTTGATATTCTTGCTCACATTGGGACCATGGATTATTGATTGGATCATCCAATAAACCTCTTATATGTGAATGATGTGTTCCATATGTCACTCTTGAGGAAGCAAAAAAATCCATAACATGTAGTTGTTAGAGATGGTTCCCCAGAACCATTTTTTTACTTTTGATTATTAGAACATATTATTCTTATCACATAGTGATTCTTCTTCCTAGGAACATTAATGTAAAAATTAACATAGATTATTTGACACATAAAATGGTTATATACGTTCCTTACTATAATAATAACATAGATATTCCATGTATATCAATATGATAGGGCACATAATATGTATGACTATCAGGTTTTAGAGGCTCATAAGCATTATGACTTATTCCCATGATGTTCTCACTTGGTGATCTCTAAGAAGGTAGGTCATGCGGATATATACACTAATAAAAATTCTACATGTTTTATGTGTCATTATATATTCCTATTAGTTAACATATGAATTGATCCTTTGACTTGAGATAATTATTAATGCATATCATGAATCATGTACTTTGATGGGTGAAAAAAAACTATGATGACATATAATCATGGTGATATAACATATGTTGGCTGCATCATAAGTGGTATTCCTTTAATAAAATAGATAAGAAAAGATTAAAACTTTTAGAGTTAATGGAAAAAGATACCATTGGACCTTTGATTGAGATAAAATTGTTTGAAAAAGTCCAGGTCCCTGGTAGTTTATAGAACAATTATTTTTAAAAAGTTAAATAATGACAGGTAAAATGTAAAAGCTAATGACATAGGTATGCATGCTGTTTTCTTAGATATCTATTTACAAAGGGATTATAATATATAATAGAATTAATAATAAGTTTTTATAGTTTCTACACATAATTATTTCTCTAAGGGTGAATTGGAATCTTGATAGATGTCAATATTGGAGATTAGGTAAGTTTTACCAATTCCATCAGGAAAGAGGCCTAGAGGGTCACACGCTATATGTATCTATAATATTAATAAATTATATTTATTTTATATTTTAGAATAAATTTACTCCCAAATAGTGGTATAATAACTATTCAAGTGATTTGATCATAAAATAGAATCATGATATATTAAATTTTAGAATATCTAAGTTAAATTTAAGCACTTAGTTATTTATTCATAAGTTTATGAATATAATATTTGTTTATACATATGTTTAGTGAATATATTAAAATAAATATTTTATTCAAGTTATGTGAATATATATAAATAAATATCTTTTTACAAGTTATGTAAATATAATATTTATTTTATTTTATCTAATGAATATTTTATTATTCTTGGTTTGATAATTTTTTGGGATGATTTAGATTTAGATAATGATTTAATAAATAAATATATTTTAATATCATTTAAATAAATGTTTATTTATTTAGGAAATGATATTAGATAATCATAGGTCACTAAAAATAATAAATATAATTTTTGTGTGGGTACATACTTAATGCATTTTAATATCATTTTAAAAAAGATATAATTAATTTTAAAAAAGATATTTAATCATTACAAATAACCTTAAAATAATAATTATTGTTTTATTATTATAGGTTTTAAGGGTTTTATATTTCATTTTAACTAATAATAATTATTATTTTATTATTATTTAAGAAAAAGTTGATGTGAAATTTTAATGGGAATAAATTAGAATAATTGAATTTATTTAAATTATTTTAATGTTGATTTAAATAATAAAAACCAATACATGTCATGTCGATGACATTAAATTCGAGAGTGAATTCTACACTCAAGTTATATAGAGAGAATCAGAGAGAATCCTACCTATAACTCTAAAGTTTTAGAGAGGGAAAATAATATTTCCCTCATTACAATCAAGATAAACAATGTAAAACACTTGTTCTTATCATGATAGAACATAGGAGTTGAAGAAATACATTTAGAGCTTCATGGTGAATATGTGGATACATTTACAGAAACACTTTTAGGGATTCTAAAAGTATTGAAAATGTAAAAATGATTGAAATTTGGGCTAGTGATGTGAATGATGAGGTGTGTCAACTATGAATTGATCAAGAATAAATACCACAGTTGAAATAATTATATATAAATTTATTATAAATTAGATTTTTATAATACAATCTATGAAATTATGAGGATAATTCTTCTTTTTATTATTCTTTAACCAGTTGAATATGATGAGACAAAAATTAAAAATAAACCATTCATGAAACACTTACCTAGTACTCTAGAACCTTCAAGTGGCATCTGATTGTCATATTTTAATTTATAAATATTTAAAATTATTTGATTTATTAAAATTCACCTCAAGTGTCTATTTCTGGTTGCAATGGTCACAACTGTGTGTGAATAATAGTTTTCAAGATCAATAACAGATCAAGGGGAATGATTTTTGATTCACAATAGTGTGTTTGTTTTATTTATTTCATTAATTCAAAATAAAATGAATTATATAAATGAAATAATTAAGGGGAGTTTTACTGAATTAGTGGTTTGTTTTTATTTATGCCTCAAGTTCAACGAATTTAATATATAATTGAATATAAATTTATACATATGTTTATATATAGAGAAAACATAAATGTTAAGTTTTATAAAATTAAAATTAAAAATAACTTGGGGGAGGAAAGTCATGCACCCCCATTTGATTTCAGTTAAATCACTGTTAAATGGGGTATAATTTGTTTTAAAAAAACTATTTTTTTTAAAAATTGGTGTTTAATATGCTGGCATGTTCCCATCTCACACTCCTTCCCTCTTTATTTACATACAATTTATATGTATATATAAATAATATTAATACAAATATATGTTATTATATATTTATCTTAAAGTATACATTAATATATTTTAAAATCACTAAAATTACTAAAATTATTGAAATAGGTTTTAGAAAATTTTAATGGGACTCAAGGGCCAAAAGTGGAACCATAAAAATAATTTAAATAATTTATTAATTTAAATAAATTTAAAATTATTTAATATTAATCAACATGTATTTTAATGTTTTAGTCATTGTGAGTATTTATTTCATAGTGAAGGATCATGAGTTGAATCGACCTTTGTATGTTTGGATTTATTTAATTTAATTATTTCATTGTTTAATTTTTTTAAGAGTAATTGTTAAATTTATATTGATGATATGAACATAACTCCCCCCTCATTAAAATTTTATATCTTTATTGTTAATATTTTATTATTAAATCCAATTCCCACTACCCGAGTTCTTATCACCTACATGTGAGTCTACAATTGTAAAAATGGCTATTACCTAATGAGGCACTTCAAGTGATGAATCAAATAAAGCACCAAATAAAGAGATACATAAGAGAATAGTAGATGCTATAACTCAATCCAAGTTGTGGCTCAAAGAGATTTCCACTCCAGGTTCTAGGTTTCTTTATCACTACTAAATAAACAAACTAGTAAATAAAGATCCTAATTATTTAAAGTTTTATTCTAGTATATTTATGCATGGTTATTTATTTATTTATTTATACAATGCGTGGTTTATTTATTTTTATTATTTTAACTCAATCACTTATTATGAAATATGATATCTTATAAAAGTATATTTTAAAAAATGGATAAATTATTTTATTGGGTTTAGTTAATTATTTAGGTAAGACTGACATAAAATTTTACTAAATATATTAAAAATAAAATAATCTTATATATGAATAATTTAACAAAATCCCTCAACATAAAATATAAATTCAATAAACACCTTCCATTATCTAAGATAAGATACAACCATAGTTCAGAGTGATGGTCTAGACATTGTCCAGAGCACCTACAACTACCAGTGAGTATTAATAAAGATAATGGGTTGACATGACTTGACTGGTTTTCACATTATTGGACATATTATACTTAATATAATTTAGAGTTAAGCATTGTGTAAATCTAGGTTTAGGATTTATAGATTTGGAATTTCACTCAATGGATCAAGGAACTATGAGTCAATATAGATGGTAATAATAAATCAAAATTATATATCTTCAGATAATTTAGGAAGGCCTATGTTTATGTTATGATAAAGAAAATATGGATTCTTACCACTCGAATATCCTAGTGACTTGATATTATGAATCCAATAGTGTGGGAAATTGGGTTTAAAAAAAATGGGAGATGTAATTAAATCTGTAATTATTTCATAATCTATAATCATTATAAATAATTAAATTACAATTTTATTTGTTTAATATAATGAAAAATAATACCATTAACTCACTATCATTGTAACCATCATTGGAAAAAGATAATTTCCTCACTATAATAAATTTACAAGAGTGGTACGTGAACTTTCACATAGTACTTTCACATGAAAATAATTTTTATGTGTCACAACCCCCTATACCTAATATTCCACCTTAGAGAGAGGGTTAGGGTTATAAGGATTCATATAAGATACACATATTTCTATTGAGTGGAAGATACAATGTAAGGACATGGATTAATAGACCATGTTGACTCATTAATAAGAACTTGACAAGGAGAGATAGTGAGAAGAAAATGATAAATGATATTATCAATATATTGTACACATGTAAACTAAAATATGGATACAAAGTTAGTTATAATGTAGTTAATAGGATGGGGTTCATCAATTTATTAATAAGTTGAGGATATTTATGGGAAAAGGCTTACCCATAAATCTCATTCTTTTAACCTTACCACCAAGAATCTTAACTTTTGTAAAAAATTACAAAATGAACTCTATAAATAATCTCCTTAAGAATCATATATTTAATGTTCTCTAAGTTGATGAGAATATGTGAGAATTTTATTCTACAAAACTTATAGTGAATTAAATAAAGGAAAAGGTAAAATTTTGATGGAAAATTTAGATAATGTGGTTTCTTTTCAATGTATATTATAGAAATAAAATATTTAAAGGGAGAGAAATGAGCAAGAAACAATTTATTTTTCTTATGGAAAAAAGTCCATTAGAAAAAGAAAAAAATGAAATAAATAAGAAAGGGGATTCTTAAGGTATATTCATCATTAAAGGGAAAATTTTCCAATTATATATGATTGATATTAGATATAGTTTATAAATATTATATTTGTATCTGTAGAGGAATTACATATATTATGAAAGGTTACTGGAAGTGAAGTGGATCTTTATGATATTAATGGATCAAGGCCTACTACATTAGTTATATAAGATTATAACTTCATATTTCATAATGAAAAAATTCTGATATTTTCAAGATATTATTATGTATTTTTTAGAACCATTACATTATTTTGTGTAAAGTTTAGACAGAAGTGAATTTATTTAAATTTCACAAATAAAAGATCATCTTATGTTATTGGAATTTTTTTGAATAGTTTTTTGAATATATAATTGAGTTGTTAAATCCAAAATTTAGAAATAAATGAATAAGTAAATTCACAAGACTAGGAGGGAGTGATTCTCATACATCATTAATTTTACAGATGTCATCAATAAATATAGAGATATCTATTTGATGAGGTATAAAGTAGATTCCTTTAAATTATTTATGAATTTAAAAGTGAAGTATATAATAAACTTGGTAAGAAGATAATGTAACCCAAGTCATGGTGATGTAGAATTTTTTTTGTCCAAGGCATCATATATTAAGAGTTTTGAAATTATTTAATATGCCTTTTATTAACATGTATTACATAAAAATGATATATAAACTTAACCCAATATGAAAAATAAGGTAGTAAATGGGGTCTCATATGTTTTATAACATGAAAGTATATCCCACATATCACATATATGTTTTTAGTGATTCAAATAGATTATTAATGCTATTTATAGAAACAAATTATAAGACATTGTGTGTATATTTAAATGATCATAGTGATAAAAGAGTATATATAAATAGGGTTCATATCTCCAAAAGAGATAATGAGAGTAATATAGAATTTAATGAATTCAAGGCTAATGTTTTAGAAGAGTTGGAAGAGAAATGTAAACCCCACAAGACATAGTGTGATAAGTTTCTTCAGAGACACAACATATTATGTGGGTTAATAATGATGTTTTGAGAACCAAAGAGATAAGGTTTTATTATCATTAAGTATGGTGAAATGTTATTTTCTAAGGATAAAAATTCACATAATTAATGAAGTTGGTAAATATGTCTATTTATAGAAGGTTAGTGGGAGTGCCATTGTTTTTCCAGTAATATATTTCAAGGATATATTATTAACAGATGTAGGATACCAGTTTTATATCCAGTTAAGATGTGGATAAAAATGTCTCTTAACAGATGAGTTAGTTAAAAAACCTATATTATAGGGATAAATATTAAAAGATTAGATCTAAGAAGCTGTTTAAACTAAATCAAAGTATATATATTGAAAAATTATACAAAGAAACTAGATGGAGCAATAAAGATAGGGTTATTACCTAAGTCACATGGAATAATGAATGAGTATAATTTTGTTAATCTTGTCAATAAAATCTATCATTCATGTCATGATATATAATATTAAGTATATGATGACTATATTGAGAAGAAATTAAAACTATCCCAAAGTATTAAATTTTTATATAGAATATATTCTTGGTTTATGGAGAAGATATGAAACTATTTGTGAGAGGAAATATTAGTTAGATTTGATATCATAGGTAAGATAATGATAATGTTATTAGACAACAGGAAATCTTAAGAGGGGAGGGGTGAATCGGGTTTTTAACTTTTCTTTTTTAATTTAATGGATTTTGTCCTTATAATGACAATAACCATTTAAACAGTTAGATTTTATCATACATACATGAATAACATAACTACATAAAATTAAATGGGAACACAATGAATTTTACATGGTTCAATACAAAGGGATACACCCATGGAGCAAATATCGATGATGTGACTATCATAGAAACATATACCATGCTTTACTAATATCAGTTAATTAAAACAAATTTATCCATAGAACCTCCATTTCAAGTGAATTACCTTTAAGAATAATTTAGGGATAGTGAAACACCTCAATCAAATCCCCTACATTGACTCCTCCTTTCACATTACTCTAGATGAAGACTTACACAATTTAAAAACTTTTAGGTCATCCTCTCCTCATTAAAGGAATTTTGAATTTCACAAACCATTAATAATAGAGTAATATTCTTCAATATGTTCCTTGTTCTTCATAGTATTTTTAGAATTCACCTGTTTTATAGTTTAAATTTTTTTTCCTTTAAACTCCGTGCATCATATAATCCCCAACACATAACCCATTTTCATAATCCAAAGTGTGATATTCTTATTACATAACCTCAGGTTAAAGACCTTGGGTGTAATTCAAATCTATAAGATCATTTGGTATGTAACCTCAATCACGAGAGCCGAATAAAAATACCCCCATCGCATATCTCTTCACTGCTTGTATGATCATTTGATTGTTTCATAGATACACTTCAAACTACAATTAAATAATTATTCTTTTGATCAACCAGAAAAATGTTAATAGTGGGTATTTATAAGAATATACCACTAAAGAATAATTCAAAAAATTCAGATATCCATCCAAACCACTTCCTCAAAGGAACACATTAACAAGACCATGAGGTAGTGTGAACCCTATTATGCGAATCACATAACCCTTTCAAGGATGTGTACTCCACCGAACCTTTTAAAAAGTATCCTTCTAGCTTATGTGATCATGAATCTCCTGCTAAAAAATCCTAAAATCATTTCTAGTATAACCCACTTAATTCAGTTTTCATGATCACAACACATGATCCCTTTAATCTTTCACACTTAAAAAACTTATGTAAATCATGAATTTTCTCATTAAATACCAGTATATTTGATTATTATGATTGGAATGTATTTTAGAGGTTTACATGATAACTTTTCTTCTCTATGAATATGTGTTCACAGTTATCAAATTTACTTAAACTATCACGTGACCCTTAAGTTCTTATGTGATCGTGTAACCTATAACGATTTACACAATCTTACTTATACTTTTCTAAAATTTTCACTAATACTAGAAATGAACACATCTTCTCCAATAGTATAAAATTCCTCACATGGCCTTTTTATTCATAAAAATATTCCTTTTTATATAATAATCTTCATGGACACATCAGGAACAAATTGTAAACAAACCCAACACCATTTCTCCAAATAAGATAACCTTGGTTCAAATATTACACCCCTTTGGGTTCATTTAAAATACATAGTGAAATTCAATTTTTCACACCATATATATATGTACATAGAATAATATTTCATCACTCTAATTATAAATGTATATTTATTGGTGTAGAAAAAAAGATTTCAAGAGACAAATCCATTCCTTCAAACATTTTAGAATCCTTTATATCTCTATTCATTGAATAACTCCCCTTGAAAACACATCACATTACCATGGATTATATCTCCCCCTCAGTGCAACACCATATACTCCCCCAAAATAAGAGATCTATTTGAATCCCATAAACCATATATTGGAAGAAAAAATCATAAAAATCATTGAATTTAATGAAATCATTCACCCCATTTGGAAATAAACCAAAATTGTAAGAACTTTCCAAACATGAAAAAAACATTTAAAGAAAAATATACAATGTAGAGAGGGGAATATCCTAAAATTCTCAAGATGAGGGAGGTTGATGAATAACAGGGTTCAACTAATGATTCTAAAACACTAGAGTGGCCAATTAATTGTTAATGATATAATCCACATAATAATTTCTTCCCAAATGCTCTACTTTTAAAATTTTTTATTCCATCTTTTATTTAATAAAATGATATCAGATTTCAATTTGTTTTGTATGAGAGTGTTGTACTAGATTCTTCATGAGATCAATATAACTCTTGTTGTTACTGAAGATCATCCATAATTATTTGAATGATTCAATGATATCTCTTAAATATTTCTTAAACCATAGAAATATAGTATAGAACATGGTCACTAAGATATATTCTACTTCTATAGTACTCAGTAAAGTATTATCATGCTTATTATATAGACATCCCCCACATTTATTGTTAAGGATGAATGAACCACCACTTATATATTTAAGGTATACCATAAAAAAATCTACATAATAAAAAGTAGATAACTCATTATCCTTCCTTACATCAAGGATTAATCCAATATTAATATTACTATGGATATATCTTATAATGATTTTAATAGTTGTGAGATGATATTCCTTCATTTTACTCTAAAAAAAAGTTGTTAACACATAATTAGATAATATATGGTCATGTTGTAGTAAGTATATAAAAAATCCAATTATCTTCTTATACAAGATGGTATACATAGATTTCCCATCATAATGCTTCCCAAGTTTTGACCTAACAACAATAGGATTCAATATTGATTTGGAGTCATGAATATTGATCTTTTTTAGTAGATGTCATCATTGATTTTCCTAGGATAAAAATGTATATCTCTACTTCTAAATCACCTTTAGCCTAAGAAAATATGTTAACTCACCAATAATAGACATCTAAAATTCTATTTTCTTAAATATTATAAATTATTCTACTGAATTTTTTTACTTACAAAATACATGATATTATAAACATTGACAAAGACCATTAACTATTCTTCATGGGATGTTTTTACATAAAAGTTGTAATCTAATCCACCTCTTTTAAATTCAATCTTTCTTAAATATGATTCAAGTCAAGCATACTATTCCTGATGTTACATCTTTAAACTATACAAGGAATTATTCAAGATGAAGACTTTGGTTTCATAGTTTTCAATCACAAAACCCACTAGTTGTTCAACATTAACATCCCCTTGAAGTATACCATTCATGAATGTCATTTTTACACCCATTTAAGATAACTTGAAGAATATTTGAATAGATGTTTTCTATGAAGAGCTATATAGACTTGAGCCGAGCCACTGGAGAAAATGTTTTATAGTTTTCAATCACAAAACCCACTTGTTGTTCAATATTAACCTCCCCTTGAAGTATACCATTCATGAATGTCATTTTTACACCCATTTTAGATAACTTGAAGAATATTTGAATAGATTTTTTCTATGAAGAGCTATATAGACTTGAGCCGAGCCACTGGAGAAAATGTTTCATCAACATCTACACCTTTAGTTTGCGTATAGCATTTTCACACAATACGTGCCTTATGTTAAATTATATTTACATTCTCATTATACATATTATTAAAAATCCATTTAATCATAATCACATTGTGATGTTCAATATTATTCACAATCTCATAAACCTTTTTTTTTCTATATGATATAGTTTCTTATTTATACATTTAATTCATGAATCAAATTTTGTTGCTTTATAAAATGAGGTTGGTTCTACTATGTATAGTAGAGTAGTATATTTGATATATTTTATCCGAATTTTCTAAGTTGGAGTTGAATAATAAACAATAATATTATATGTATCAACATCTACTCTTCTATTTTTTATTTGGTGTACATGATGACTTTTTTCAGAAAATATTTTCTTCCACTGATTCAACCTCTAAATCTTATTCATTTTCAGATTCCTGAACATTTGATGAATCTTAAACAATATTAGTATTGGGAATAATATCATTTCCTTCTTCATCAAACACATTATAAATATCATTCCTAGCATTTTCATAGATTTCTCTTTAATGATTTTAACATTATGACTCTCTATAAAATTTTTAAGTCCATTTTGGTATCATTTATAAGCCTCAATTCTCATAGAGTATCCAATAAATACTCCACCTGTCATTTATCCATACTTTCCTTTATTGTCATATTTTTTAGATATTACATTGGCTTCCAAAAACATAAAAGTTCTTTAGTAAGGGCTTCCTACCATGTTATATTTCATAGGGTGTTCTCACTTCACTTGGACTCAACGATACTCGATTTTAAGTGTACACAATAACTCAAACAACCTCATTCCTATAGTTATAAGAAACACCACTCTCAATTAGCATAGTTTTGGCCATATTATTTTTCTACCAATTTCATTGTTTATTAAACCCATTTTATGGGATTCTGACTAAAGATACTTGATGTGTCTTTATTTCATTACCTTTTGCCACATCATTTTTCGTTTTTTATTGCCTTTTTATTATGAAAATAATATTTTTTGTGTAATATTATTATCTGTTGTACTTTTTGTACATTATTAATAAAACAATGAGTTTTTGGGTAAATTTTGATTTTATCGAATTTGTTAACCATTTTGAATAATTTATATTTTATTTGTTCATTATATTTTACATATTTTTATAAATTTTTATTCATTTGTAAAAAATAAATCTCTTTTATTTAAACGTTAAATAATTAAATAAAGTTTAGAAAAATTTATTCTTTTATTTATTTATTATTGATACTTAATTTTAATTTAATTCTTCAATTTTATTAGTTCTTTTAGTTAAAAATTTAATTTATTTATTTAAGTAACTAAATTTTAATATTTTTATTTTTTAAAATTAAATTATATGTCAAAAAGTTTTAGTCTATTTAATTATTTATTGAATAATTTGTAATTAATATTATTTTTTTTCTTAACAATTTAAAATATGAATTAGAATTTTAATTTCATTTTTTAATTTAGTTAATTGTTTTTTATTTTAGTTAATTAATTTATTTTGTATGTAATTAATTCTTTGTTTTTATTTATTTTCAGGTGCTGCTTCCCCATTCATCCACTAGTGAGTCAATAACTCACAGCTAGACCAGGCATCATTGACACATTGAGTCACCATTCAACTCCCATAATTTTCCAAATTTCTCACCCACTGTTGGCAATTCCAAATGTGACTCCCCATTTTCCATTTTTCCGCCTTCCCTCTCCCAAGTTTTTCAATTTTTCGATCCTACCTTTTCCAATTTCCGTACTGACTATTATCCTCCCAAAAGTGACTCATACTTAGAAAAAAAATATTACTGATTGCTTCCAAAGAAAATGGTGAGTCCCGTCACACCGTGCAACTTCTGCCAACTCCTCTCTCACCACCAACTTTTATAGCGGTGAATCCTGTCTCACCACTCTTTCACACCTTCCACTAGAAGCACCTATATCATACCCACCACCATTATCCATTTTCCACCCACAACTAAACTTCCTCTGTCTCATAGTTCGGCTTCATTGCCACTGATGACACACTGACCCATCTCCATAAATATCAATAGAATCAGAATAAAAATAACACAAAGGCATCACAAGAAACTAAAACTGCACAACACATCCACATAAACTATAGAATTTAACCAAGATATAGAACATATCAAATTTAAAATCAAATTATCCCCCAAAAAAATTAGTTTCAATAGATCTAGAACTTGAGGACCTCACCAACGCTGGATCTGGATGCCATGAAAGACGAGCTCACCCCTAAAGAGCACACTGAGGAAACTGACTCAATAAACGAGCCCTCATAGGGACACTAGAACTTTAATCCAACATAAGAAGAACTTAAACCAGGCACCACTCGAACCAGAGCCACCTTTCACTATCCTTCATGACACCCAACCACACCGCCACCTATTGCGGGGAGAACCCCTACGTAAGAGACGGTCCCCACATAATAGCCCAGATCTATTGGCTGTTTTGGTTGGTTAAAATTCGAAACATGAAAATGGAGTTTATTAACAGTTTAAAACATGCAAACTGATAAACAAATAATGTTCTACTTGTAATTCCATAACATCAAATGAATATATTTAAAATAATTCAATAGTAGTGAAAAACACACTAGGAGTCAAAATTAAATCAATAAACAATGCACTAAATTCTCATTAAAATAGAAGATATAATCTGTACATGATGATTCATCCAAAACAGAATCAAACAACAACGAGAATTAAAATTCCAAAATCACATATATATTTCCAGAAACAAACAACAGGAAAGTATAAAGTCTGAAACAACAATAATTAACTGGGCAGTAGAAATACCAACACAACTTCTATTTAACCATTTCAATTCAAGACATCCTTGAACAAATACCATAAGCAATGACATTCAGCATTTTACAGGTCGAATTAAATGTGGAAAGGAAATGAAATCAGTAAAATGGACACACAGATTTATGTTCTTCGTCCATAGGCCTATGTGCACGGGGCATAATCATCACAGGTTGTTCACTATGCAAGAAATAAATACAACAGACAGCAGAAACAGACAACTGAAAACTACAACATCTACAAACCAGAAGGTACCAAAAAACCAGACCGAAGCCCCTTACCAGGCTCGGTATTAGCTGTTGGAGAACCTTTTGTGCCAGATGCGATTAGAAGTTTCCATTGTTGATTCCAAGCATCTTCATCCTCCAGATATACCGCTTTAATCATGGATTGTCCATCACATCCCTCTAATTGCGTCATCGCTATCCGAAGTTCCCATAAATCCATATCAGTTCCACTGCTCAAGATCACCCCCAAGTTCATCCTATCGGCATCTTGGATCCAGAATCCCGACATTCTAGGTTCTTCATTGACATCTAAGAAGTGTCATCCCTGACTAGATCTAGTGCGTAACAAACCCGTCAAACTGAGGAGGAGCACCCGAACCAGCCTTGCCAATCTGAAGTAGAAGCAGCGCATAGCCAAAACTCTAGGACTAGGGTGCTCAGTGAAGGGAGAGCTCTTCAAGAAATGGAGTGGTGCTATAGAACGAACCCGAACGCCCCTCAGAATGGGGTCACAATCACCATAAAAAATGATATTATGTGATGCTCTACAACTCTATGAAGGGAAAGAGGCATCTGTCTGTCACTGTCGTCTCCCTTCCGATCCCCTATCATGCCTTACTAGTTTAGGCCAGCTGAACACTACTTGAAGAAGATTCCTGACATGTGACAAAGTAAGAAAAAAACCTCTGTCACGTCTCCAAGAACCGTCACACCTAGAATGGAGCAGTTGGTCGCGCTCTCTCTTCTTCGGCCAAACAGAATTGTGCTTCTGATATAAAAAAATCATTGATCTCTTTTACGAAGAAGAGGGGATTCCAAAAACTAATTGCCCTACAATATCCTGGACACATGGTCGGAGGAAAAGAGGTGGGATATTTCTTCTGGAAAGTTTAGTAACAACTATCTCAACAAAAAGGAATAATAAAATAACAACATTTAATTAACAAAATAAAATGAATTATTAATTCACAAATCTCTACCTTTGAAATTAAGTGCATGAACATATTTAATATGCAACATCTCACTCTCCACCTTACAAAAAAACTAAAACCACATTATGATTCTGCACCACCTAACATCATCAACTTGCGTATATCCTAAAACCGAAAACAACCTATAGGGTATGTCCCAAACAATTCGCCTACCATGTATCAACTGTGACACATGTCGCCCGAAGTTGAAAGATATCAAAAAGGTGATAAACATGTTCAGAATAAAAGGATCTAAACATAAACAGAGAACATACCTACACTTACCGGAGTCTCCCTCTAAGATGATGCCAAGGAGGAAATCGTACCAACAAATCACATGCTTTTATAGGTCCCCTAAAACTACTCACCTATGCCTACAGAACACAAATAAACATAGCAGTATCCATCCTCACACGAAACATGAAAATAAACAAAAAATCTCATATATTCACAGAGAATGAAACTAGGAAATAAAACAAGTCAGAGAAAACAAGCAACAAAAGACACAAAGCTCAAAGCAAGAAAATCACTCACTCAACCTAAATATAAGACAAACCAAGAAAACTCTCCACCCAAGGAGAAGACACTGCCTTGAACCGATCCAACAAGAGAGGTTCCTCAAAACCAGGTACCACTTCAAATCCCATGTAGTCCCAAGAGTTCTAATGGAAAAATCTAGACCTACGAGAACACGAGTGATCCAAGGGCAGCAAGCTACCGACCAAGAAAACCCATCTCAGTCTAGCTTCCTAACAATATCTAAGAATCACCTAATATCACTAAAGAGATCCTAAAAAAACTTCCATGAAGCCCCATCAACACCGAACCTATTCACATGACACTATCACTCTATAACACTGCTCATGCCCAATCACCACTCGTAACAGGTCCCAACCTAGAGAAACCAGCCTAAAACCAGTACACACCAGAGGAACAAACCTAGAGATAATTACCATCTCACTCCCCTAAGTCTAGAGGCAGAAACCAAAGCAACACAGAAAAAGGAAGCATGTATATTAAAGAAATAACCCAAAAAGGTATCTACCTGAACCCACAAAGACATAACATGACCAAAGTACCAAGCACTGTCATCTTTAAAACAGAGACACACCGCCTGAAAAATCTAATAGGAAGACTCTCGATATAAGGAACTAGAAGATCCTCAATATGTGGATTCAAAATCTCCACCCTAGGAGACGACCTCCTAAACAAGATCCCTAAAGGAGACATCCTCATACAAAAGGGAAACTGCAAGGACACATGCAAGTAGTACCAATATCCTAAGACAACTCTAAGAAGCGAGAACAAAGGCTTGGAAATAGCTGGAAACTAGAGGAAAACAAGCCACTAAAAGGCCACACATCCTAGTCTAGACTTACTAATGGCACACAGTTCATAGGAAACCAAACAAATCTGTTAAACAGGGTCAAATATTAAAAAAGAAGCTTAGTGATCAGCCAAGCAACACTGCACCCACAAGCTACCCAAACCTAAACACTAAACTCACAATGGGAACATACTCAGAGCAAATAGTATTAAAGGATGTGGAGGAACACAACAGAGCTAACATAAGCTTATCTCGTAGGCAAAAGGCAGACAATAGATACATAAGATAATGCCAAACCCTTACTTTTAACCAGCTCTCAAACATCGGCAAACCTCACACAGAACTCATTCATACCCAGAAACCATAGACACACATAGGTAGTAACTACCAAGAGGCATATTTGAGGCTCATATAGGAAAAGGAAACAGTGAAACAACAAGGAAACAAACTATCAACAATAGATTGAAATTACAGCCTAAGAGAGCTAATGTCCTAGCTGAAAAAAACAATCAAAGCATGCTGCAACAGGTAAAAGCCACTAATAAATCATTTGAAAGAAACGAACAAGAAATTTCAAATTCGAAACGAAGAAAAACTTGAACCCAATTAGGCTCTGATACCGCTTTTTTGAGGGGAGCACCCCTATGTGAGATATGATCCCCATAGAATAACGCAGATATATTGGGTGTTTTGGTTGGTTAAAATCCGAAAATGTGAAAACAATGTTTATTAACAGTTTAAAACATACAAACTGATAAACAAATAATTTTCGAATTGCAATTCCATAACATCAAATGAATATATTTAAAAGAATTTAACCAGAGTGAATAAGAAACTGGAAGTGGAAATTACATCAATACAAAATTCACTCAATTTTCATTAAAACAGAATACATAATCTGTACATGATGATTCATCCAAAATAGAATCAAACAACAATGAGAATTAAAATTCCAGAATCACATATATATTTCTAGAAACAAACAGCAGACAAGTATAATGGTTGCGACAACAATGATGAACTATGTAGTAAAAATCCCAAAACAACTTCTATTTAACCATTTAAAATCAAGACATCCTTGAAAAAATACCAGAAGTAATGACGTTCAGTATTTTACAGGTCAAATTAAATGAGGAAAGGAAATAAAAGTAGTAAAAGGGACACACATATTTACGTGCTTCGGCCATAGGCCTACGTGCACGAGGTAGAATCATCACAATTTTTCACTATGCAAGAAATAATTATAATAGACGACAAAAACTTACAACTGAAAACTACAACATCGACAAACCATTAGGTACAAAAAAACCAGACCAAAGCCCCTTACCAGGCTCAATCCTACCTGTTGGAGACCGTTTTGTCCTAGATACGGTTAGAAGTTTCCATTGATGATTCCAAGAATCACCATCCTCCAGATATACCACTGTCATCCTGGATCAACCATCACAACCCTCTAAGTGCATTGTCGATGTCAAAAGTGCCTAGAAATCCGTAGCTATTCCACTGCTCAAGATCATCCCCCAGGTGTTTCCTATCGGCGTCTTGGATCAAGAATCCCTGCTTTCTAGGTTCTTCAATGTCATCCAAGAAGTTTCATCCCCGACCAGATATGGTGCGTAACAAAGCCGTCGAATTGAGGAGGAGCACCTAAACCATCCTTTATGATCTAAAGAGGAAACCTCACATAACCAGAACCCTAGTACTAGGACGCTCGATGAAGGGAGAGGTCTTCAAGAAATGGAGTGGTTCTATAGACCGAACCCGAATGACCCTCAGAATGGGGTCGTGATCACCATAAAAAATGGGATTTTGTGATGCTCTACAGCTCTATGAAGGGAGAGAGGAGTCTGTCTATCGCTGCCATATCCCTTATGATCCCCTAGAATTCCCTACTGGTTAAGTCTTGCCGAACGCTACTTGAAGGAGATGCCTGTCACACGAAGAAGGAAGAAAAAAACCTATGTCAGGTCTCCATTAACCGTGACACCTAGAATGGAGCATCTAGTCATGCTCTCTCTTCTTCGAACAAGCAGAATTGCGTTCCTACTATAAAAAAAGGCACTGCTCTATTTTATGAAGAAGAGGGTCTTCCAAAAACTAATTTCCCTGCAATATCCTGGACACGTGGTTGGAGGACAAGAGGTGGGCGATTTCCTTTGGCAAGTTTCATAACAAGTATCTCAACAAAAAGGCATATTAAAATAATAGTATTTAATCAACAAAATAAAATGAATTATTAATTCAAACTGCCACTGCGCCATCATGGTTTTGACCCCCTGCACTGAGTCTCCTCCACCAACCTTCTACGCACGACCCTACCTCCCCCTCTTCATGGTCCGCACCTCCTCTTCACTTCTTTTTATTTTCCTTATATAATATAATTTAATATAATATATAATAATAAATAATAATAATAATATAATAGTAAAAAAAAAAACATAATATTGATATTAATAACTAATTTATTATATTCAATAATAATATTAATATATATTATTATAATTTTTTATTTCTATTTATATATGTAATATATATAATTCTAACAATAATAAAAATATATTATAAATTTATAATAATTTAATTTAAAATAATAATAAAGTAAAAGTAAATAGATTAATAGTATATTTATTTACACATTTTTTGTTTATTTTGTACATAATAATAATTTATATTAAATAAAATTCTACATAATATTAGGTAAATATAAATAACATGTATATTTTTTCTTTGTAAATATTTTAATAGTTAAAATATATATATAATGATTTATTTATTTAATTAATTAACTTTAGTACATACTTTATTTATTTATTTTTCTTTGTATTGTTTTTTGTGGCACATGTTATTGTGCAGGTGGGGAGGGATCGTGCTACGTGGCAGGCACATTCTATTTTGAGGATCTTATAATTTGGTGACCACTAGGGAGGAGGAGACACTGTGAAAGTTCAACTCAGAGGCTAAATAATTTATCCATGATTGGTGATGAGCAGGTGAAGGGGATCCAAAGACTCTAGAAGCAGCAGGAGATGTAAACACTTCCCCCATTTTTGAGAGAGTTCTATTAGGAAACAAGATCAGAGAGACTTCACCACTTATAGAGCACTCAACCCGTTTCTTGATAAACACAACATAGAGAAATTAATTTTCACACTGCTTACACATTAACAGGTTGTGATAACACCAAAGACACTTCACCATTCCATTTAATAATTAACAGGGATCGAAGACCAGACAATCAGAGTTTCTAGAGATCGAGTTGGGAGAGAACACTCTTCTCTATATTTTTATGTTTTCTTTATTTCATAAACATGATTTATTATTTTTGAACAATTTTTATATATTGAATAATATCATTATATCCAGATAATATCCCTTGGGAGAATATGCTATCTGGTTATTCTAATTTTACCTTGTTCGTGCATGCTCTTCTACTGAATGATTCTCTCTCTTTCTTCAGACATACATTTTTTTCAAAACATCAATGATCAGTGAATATGTATCTTGAATAGGATTTAAATTCATTATTTTGAATATAAGGATTTCATTGTAAAATGAATCATTCTCTAAAGAGAGAGGCACACTAAGTTCAACTAAAATTTTGAACTTAGTTATTTCTGATTAATCTCACTTGGTGATGGAATTTTATTTACAGTTGGTAAACTATTGGGATTATTATGTTACAGGTTGACCAAAAAACATATATGGAAAACCTCTTTCAATTTGTTCCAAAATTTTTAGTTCTAATTCATGGATAAGGGAAAACTATTTTAAGTTTCGGAAAGTCGACTTCCCCCCTTCCCATCATTTTTTTAGTTTCTCACTCTCTTTTTGTTTCTCATATCTTATTGTCTATATGCACATGTCCTCACTTCCACACACTACAAACACCATTTCACCACTATCCTCCACTTTTTACAGTTTAGTTTTTTTTATTTCATTTTTTTTCTTTTTTTGGTCCCTAACATAAACATTCCTTCTCTATGGTTTGACCCTATTTCCAGAATACTAGTGTAGATATAAGTAGGATTATAAGTATTAAATTTTTACAATCCTAATGATGTGACTATCAACTTTTAGCACCATTTCTGTGGAATTCAAGTGGGGATGGTTAAAAAAACAAAATAAAAATTCTTATATAAAATCAAAAAAACAAATATTAAAAAACATAAAAACAAAAAAAAATCAAAAATTTAAAATTTTATTAAAATAAAAAGTCAGAAGTAAAAATAAAATATAAAAAAACTTAAAACTTTCAAAAAAAATTAGAAACAAAAAAACAAAAAAAATATTAGAAACATAAAATCCTTAAAAAATGTCAAATTTTTTTCTCTAAGAAACCTAAAAAAATATTTAGCATTTTTATGCATGTAAACTATGTCCAACTATGAGACCTTAGAGCCTACCACTCCTGAGATTGTGATACACCTAAAAGAGTCGAAGAAGAAAAAAAAAGAAAATTAAAATGGATGTTAATAGAGAGGCTGATAACTGAAAGATAAAAAATCCACCACCTATAAATTCAAACCCACCTGGTAATGAAATGGTTAAGAGGCACAGTCTAACAGATTTCCTTCTACTTACTATTTCCAATAACCCTTATTGCATTAGGCACTCACCTAGGTCCTAAAACTATGAAATCAAATAATGAATGTTGTCTCAACTATTAAACTTCAGTGGAATTCCTATTAAACACTCCCTTTAATTCATTAGGGACTTCCACTGTAGTGTCCAACAGCTTCCCCTTAAGGGCCTCACTGAGGAAGAACTAAAAATGAGAGTGATATATTTATTCCTCAAGGTAAATTATAGTTTCTGGTTTGAATAAAAATATGAATAAATATTTATCACCTGGGATCAAGTCTATAATGATTTCATCAAGAAATTGTATCCTAGTAGAATGACCTCTAAGATTAGGCACAAAATCACTGGTTTCCTACAAGATAGGGGAGAGAATTTTTATTAATCTTAGGATAGATTTAAGGGATTACTAATATAATGTTCAAAATTACCAGTGAAATTCCCAATTTCTCATGGACACATTATACAATATCCTCAATCCTACCACAAAACCTTTATGGATTAATCTACTGGAGTGGACTTTAATGAAATGAAAAATGAGGAGTTGAAACAATTTTTTAAAACACTGGCACAAAACTCCTAGTAAAAATGATTTAGGAGAAGAACCATAATGGGAAAGAAAACCACCCCTATCCCATAAAATGAAGCCCACGTTCTTGGGGTTTCCAATGAAAACACTAATAACACTCTTAAGGAGTAATGTCACCATTATGTCTTGTTTGGGAACTCACAAACTTGCTATACAAATTTTGACATGTCTGTAAAAGCTCATGAGAGTGCCAGTTTTTTCTATATATGGTCCTAGTATGTAGCCTAGGGAAGAACCATTTTAAATACCTATAAAAAGGGTTATAGGAACCATCCAAACCTTTCTTGGAGGGAACATGGAGTTCTTCGACCTAGTTCTCCTCCTAGTTTCTAGCAGCCACCTAGGTCGTAGTTCCAACCCCAACCCCAACCCCAAACCAAACCAGAGTCATCCAATTCACAAGATAAAGTAAGAGGAATGTTTCAACAGTTGATAGGAAGATTTTATAAGAAAAATACCAAAAATTATTTTGATAAAGTTCAAATAGATTCAATAATTAAAAATATAGAAATTCAAGTTGGACAGTTGGCTAATGATGTTAGAAATAGAGAAAAAGGTGAGCTTTCCAACAAGCCTGTACCGAAGTGGTATAGGCTCCTACTTGGCTTCAAAAAGACACAAGATAAAATTAGGGAAGGAACAAATTTCTAGTTTACTGTAGCAGTACTGTGGCAGCAGTGGAACTGTAGCAGCGGTGGCACTATAGCGGTGGAGGCACTATTGCAGGGTGCTATAACATAGGTGGTACTGTAGCAGTACTGTTCACCGAGGGGTCCTTTGAGCCAAAACATGGGCTTTCATGCCTTGTATTCATGCTACTTGGACTTGGGCCTTTGGGCTATGTAATGGGTCTCCCTATACCCATACTTAAAGAGGTATTTGATTTAATAATAAATTTAGGCTTCAGCCCCAACATTTAAAAAAAACAAAGGTGAGATTCCAAGTACCACTAAATCCAACCCTATACAAAATGAAATGGTTGTGACCATAAAAATTGGTCTCCAAACACACTAAGAGTCTATGAATGAACCACAAATTTATGAAAAACAAATAAAATGGATGAATCTGAAAATTTAAATCTACAAAATGATGAAACTAAAAAATTATATTTCAACACTAGAAAAAATATTGTTCATGATCTTCTAGCTGAAAAAAACAAAGAAAATGAACTTAAAAAAAGAAAAATTTAATAATAATCTATTGGGTTGTCCAAAAGTGTTAGAAACATTTCCCTTGTAATCCATTTTACACATAGAATAAATAAAGAAACACATGATTCCGAGTTCTTGGAATTTCTAGAAGTGGTTAAGAAGATGAAAATTTATATCCCATTCCTTGAACCCTTAAATCAACACCCATCCAATCTAAAATATCCCAAGAAAATATGATCAAAAAATGTTCCTAGAATAATTTTCCACCTATAGTCTGATAGAGTAGCATAGTTCTACGTTGCAGAATTGGATACCTACTAAGATTTAGGACCCAAGGAGCATTGTTATTGTTTGTACCATTAGAGATAGAGGTCATAAGTTCAATTTCATGTGTGATTTGGGAGCTAGTATCAACTTGATCCCTCTATCTCTATTTCAACACTGTATATTATAATTTCCCATCCCACAACTATATTGTTACAACTTTTTGATTGATCTAACACTCATCTAGTTGGTAGGGTAAATGATTTTCTAGTGGGAGTAGGTATATTCTTTTTTCTAGGTGAATTTCTCATTCTAGATATTGAGTGTGACTAGGAGGTGCCTATCATATATGTTAGGACCTTATTGGCCATAGGGGGAGACATGATTTTTGTCTCTAAGGGAAAAATATTTTTCAATTTGGGGAAAAAATAAGAATTAAATGTGTTCAAGAAAATTAAATAGCCCACCCAACTAATAATTCCTAGAGTAAAGTTGTTAGTAGTTGAAGGTTTTTCTGATGAGGAGGAAGAAAAGTTCTTGAGGATGATGGAGAAGATTACTGGTGAACCTGATTTCCCTATTGAAAAATTTCCTGGGGATCATCTCTAGTAAGAAGAATGAGCCTATTGATGAGTTTGAGGGGGATTTTTCTAGAATATTTGGAGGATTTTTCTTTAGAACACATTCTATCCCCAAAAGAAGATTCTATGTATGATGTGAATTTTTATGGAAGTAATAGTAATGATGTGGAAGCATTCTATACTGCTTTATTTAAGAGGAAACATGAAGACCTTATCCCACCCAGGATCAAGTGATTTTCTTCAAGCCAATCACCACCCATTATTGAGCTCAACCCCTCTTCCAATTTGAAATATTCATTTTAGGTGATAGTTACATACTTCATGTGATCATTTCATCCAATATGAAGGTAATTCAAGTGGATTACCTGGTGAGAGTTTTGAGGAAGTATAATTCTATCATTGTTTGGTAAATTAAAAACATAAAGGGATTAAGTAGATCCTTCTACATGCTTAAAATCTCAATGGAAACAGAGTATAATCCAAGAGTGGAAGACCAAATTAGACTTAACTTGATCAGAGAATAAGTGATGAGAGAATAATTTATTATACTTCTTGATGTTGTGATTATTTTTACCATTTCTAACAGTCCCCGGGTCAGTCTTGTCTAGGAAGTTCCAAAAAATAGTGGTGTTATAGTGGTCACAAATGAAAAGATAGACCTAATATAAACAAGGGATGTGAAAAAATGGATAGTTTGTATGTATTATAAAAAACTAAATGCAGCCATAATGAAGGAAAAATTTACAATGTCATTTTAAGACAAAATGTTAGAGAGGATGGATGAAAATGATTGTTTCTATTTTCTTGATGGATACTCTTTTTAAAAACGGATTTCCATTTCACCCAAGGATCAAGAAAAAACCACATTCATTTGTACATCTGGGACATTTTCCTACCGATAAATGCCCTTTGGATTTTGTGGTGCACTATCCACATTTTAGAAATGCATGATGTCCATTTTCTAAGATATGATTTAAAGGATAATTGAAGTTTTCATGTTTGATTTTTTAGTTGGGGGATGAAATTTTGAAAACTATTTTGAGAATCAAGAAGTTGTGATGGAAAGATTCCTAAAGACAAATTTAGTCTTAAATTGGGAAAATTGTCAGTTTATAGATACTGAGGGAATTGTTTTAGTTCAAAAAGTGTGTAATAAGGGGATGTAGGTTGATAATGGAAAATTAGAGGTTATCCAAATGTTTCCCCCACCTAAAAATGTCATGGGTATCATAAGTTTCTTAGGACATACTGGATTTTATAGAAGGTTCATTAAGTTTTTTTATAATATCACTAGGACCCTCTGCTCATTATTGGTTATGGAAATACCCTTTTTTATTATAAGTGTATGGATTAATTTTATTTTCTTAAAGGGAAGATGACTACCTCACCAGTGATCACTATCCCTAACTAGAATCTCCCATTTGAGGTAAAGTTTGATGAAAGTGACCTAGAAGTAGTTACAATTTTGGGGAAAAGGAAGGATAGAAAGTTACCTATCATTTACTATGTCAGCAAGCTACTGGATGATGCTCATAAGAAATATTACACTACAAGAAAAGAATTGGATACTATTATATCTCCTTCAGAAAAGTTTATATAGTACTTGATTGGGGCCAAAGTTGTCATTTTTGTTGACCATGCCACCCTCAAGTAATTTATGGTTAAGAAGGATTAAAAACCCAAGCTCATGAGGTGGACATTTCAATTGAAGGAGTTTTATCTAGTTATTAAGGATAAGAAAGGGATAGAAATGTTATGGAAGATCAATTTTCTAGGCTACCCAACAATCAAAATGATGAAACAAGTGAGATTAGACATCATTTCCTAATGAACAAATTTTTACCACTTATATAAAAGAATATCTTTTTGATTTATAGACATTTCCAATTTTTTGTTGTTGGTTTCTTACCCAATGACATCTCATATAACTAGAGAAAGAGGTTTATATCTGAGTTTAAATATTATTTCTAGGATAACAATTTTATTTCTAGGAGATATTCTGATTTTATTATGAGGAGATGTGTTGCTGATGAAGAAAAGTTTCCCATTATTAAGAGATACTATTCCTCACCTTGGGGTGGCCACTATGGAGGAGAGAGGACTACTCAAAAGTTTATACAGGCTGGTTTCTACTAGAATACTTTGTTCAAAGATGTTATAAGCTTGTTTATTGGCTGTGATAAGTTCCAGGTGATGGTAAATGTTGGAAGAAGGTAGAAGCTTACTCAAAAAGAAATTCCAGAGGTTCAAGTTTTTGATGTATGTGGCTTGAATTTCATAGGACCATTCCCATAAACCTAAGGGAATGAGTTCATACTTGTTGTTGTAGAATATGCGTCCATGTTGGTTGAGGCATTGTCTCTACCCAACAATTCATTATTTAGTGTGGTGATTTTTATAAAAAGAATCATTTTAAAGGTTTAGAGTGACAAAAGGTTTAATCATAGACAATGTAACTCACTTAAAAAATTATAAGTTCAAAGATTTAATGGAGAACTATAGATGATCTCATAGAATAGGTACCACCTATCACCCAAAGTCCAATTGGTTAGATGAATCCTCTAATAGGGAGCTTAAACAGATCTTGGAAAAGACAATTTCTAGCTGTAGGAAAGATTGGAGAGTGAAGTTAGATGAGGACCTCTGATCCTATAGAATGTTTTACAAGACACTCATAGGGATGTCACCACACATGATACACTTTGGGAAAAAATTTCATCTACCTATGGAATTTCAAAAAAAGTCTTATTGGGAAGAGAAGACCCTGAACTTTGATTTTAAATATTATGGTGAGAGAAATATGTTAGAGATGAGTGGGATTGAGGAAATTAGGATGGAATCCTTTGAGAATACTGGAATTTAAAAAGAGTGAACAAAATACTTTCATGAATCCAAAATTCAGAAATAGGGATTTGAAGGTTGGTTAGTGGGTCTGGATTTTTAATTATAGACTTAATATTTTTCAAGGTAAGTTTAAGACCAAGTGTATAAGACTCTTCACAATTATGGGAGTTCTTATTAATGGAGCAGTGGACCTAGTAGTGGAGGAAAACATACCATTATTATTTAATGGTCAAAGGATCAAACATTTCTTTAAATGAAAGCCAAAGGGATTGGATTCTATTTCCTTTATTGAATAATGATTCTGTATCATGTCTAACCGAGGAATATAAACATAGTTTTTCCTGGGAACTATCCCATAGTATATATGATGTATTTTTTTCTTCTATTTTTTAATAAAAATAACTTCAGCTGGTATTTGATTCTCTAGTATTTTATTGTCTTATCTATTTGATGGTGTCATGTGACTTTCTACCACTAGAGAGGTCTTTCTACTAGAAATTAGGTTAAAGAAAACCATTGGAGAATCACACTACATCATCTGGATAACATCTCCTCCATCATTCCTTGGTTTAATTTTTCCCAATTTTAAATTTTGATTTCTTATATTTATTTTCTGAACATTGTATAAAAATAATATAACCAACCAGAGCACTTGGGTATGATATTTAAAATTCCCATTAATTTTCAAAGATCCCATATACATGGATTCTTTTTTCTCCTTTAAATTTTATTTTCTACTTATATTTTTTTACCTGCTGCATATTTCTATGTGTTGGGGAGTCCCCCTATTTTTTTTGAAAATTGTTACTTTTTCCCACTTTGATTCAGCAATTGATTTAATATATTGGTCATAATTATACTATTTAATCTTAATTGAGAATAATAATTTGTCTGTTTATAACATATAAAATCATGATCTTTTCTGAAAAAAGAACTTATTTTTTGTTGGTGGTCGATGGTCTTTCTGTTGTATATATTTTTTCTTTTATTTTCTTTTCTTTTTGTTGTGGAAGAAAAATTTTTATACTTCCCTATCACCCCTAATTTTTAAATTTATTATATTTTACATCAGTTTCAAAAAAATTTAATTCTTTTTTCACACCTTAGGAATCATTAATGGGGGCATTATTGGGTTTTATGTTTGGAGGAGAGAGGTCTTTGTTATGTGCTGAAATTCTGGTCACATCATCTCCCTTTATTATTTGTCAAAAAAATTATCAATGTTTTTCGTTTTTTAAAATTATTTAATTTTTTTAATTATTTCATGAAATGAGGGTCATTGAGCTTCATTCTACACATCAATGATTTCCTACATAGTGGATAACAATTTACTAGTTGATGAGGGTTGTATCGAGTCTTTAATTATTAGGGATGTATGATTGTTCAGTGATGTAATACACTCTTATTATGTATATTATATTTGAGGACTAAGGAAGGGAGTGAGATAGGATAAATATTAGTGAAATTATGATCAAGAATTTAGGTATTTGGAAATTTTAACTAGATCTTAGGGGTCACAACTTTTAATAAAAAAAATAATCACTTTAGGAATCCAAATAAAATTATAATCTTTGAATTCCTTTAAAACTACAGTATTGTAAGAAAATTATATCCCACGATAAACATTAGAGACTCTAGGAAATAGGTGTGTGATTTATCCCTCTATACATATTAAATAAGTTCATATTTATAGTGTTATGCACACTTACATGGCTAGGTAAATAAAATAAAATAAATAATAATAAATGGCATAGTGGTCAAAAGTGAGTTCAATAAGGTGAGAGGAATTTTAATCCCACATGAAGAAGATTACAATTGAATTTTCTGAATATAATTTTAGTTGTATCAATGAATTGATTAAAAAATTAAAATTTTATTATTCAAACCTCCGAGAAAATGAAAATTGAAGGTGCCTTTAGTTAAAGTTTTTTCCCACATATATCTTACCTGTCATCACATTTTGAATTAAAACATGAACTGGAATTGAAGTGTAGCAGTATGTGACTTCATATATGACGCATGAATATTTTAAAAGTTAATGAATATGTGTTACCCTTTATTTCAAGTGTGTCAATGAATTTAGGAGGGACCACTTTTCTGAACACATTCTTTTGAAAGTATGACCAAGTTCTATGCTTATATTTTTAAAGTCTTGACATGATCATTTTGAACTAAATTTAATAAATAATATATTCTATTTTACAAAGACAAACACATACATTTTTTTGAGGAAAAACAAACATTTAATTGTGGGGGAGTTTGATTTGGATTTATTTCATTACATTTTCCACATCATTTTTCATATTTTATTGTCTTTTTATTATTGAAATCATGTTTCTTGTTCAATATTCTCATATATTGTCTTTTTTGTACATAATTATTAAAATAATATGTTTTTTTTTGAAAATTTTTATATTATTGATTTTTTAACAATTTGGAATAATTTAAATTTAATTTTTTCATTCTGTTTAACATTTTTTCTAATTTTTTATTCATTTGTAAAAAATAAAACACTTTTGTTTTTGAAACATTAAATAATTAAATGAAGCTTAGTAGATTTTATTCTTTTCTTTAATACTTAGTGATATTTAATTTTAATTTAAATATTTTAATTTATTAATTATTTTAATTAAATAATTTATTAATTAATTAAAGCAACTGGATTTTGATATTTTTATTATTGTAAATTAATTTATATATTAATATGTTTTAATTTATTTCATTATTTTTTGAAAAATTTATAATTAATATTATTTGTTCTTAATAATTTAAAATGTGAATTAGAATTAGAATTTCATTTTTTAATTTTGTTAACTGATTGTTTTAGTTTAATTAATTATTTGATTTGATTTTTAATTAATTATTTGTTTTTATTTGTTTTTCAAGTGATGCTTCCCCATTCATCCAGCAGTGAGTTAATGAATCACCGCTAAAACCACCAACTGTGACTTCTCGAGTCACCACTACACCCCCATAATTCTTTAAATTTCTCACCCACCATTATCAATGACTACAATGACTCCCCCTTTTCCATTTTCCACCTTTCGTCTCCTAATTTTTCCACTGTTTCTATCCTCAATTTACTAATTTCCACACTCACCATTCTCCTCCCAAGAATGACTCATACTTCACAAAAAAAAATCATACTTGTGAGTCCTATCTCACCATCCACCTTCATCCAACCCCTCTCTCCCCACTAGCTTCTCTAGTGGTGAGTCATTTCTCACTACTTTTCCGCACCTTCATCCAGTAACAACTATCTTGCACCCAGTGATGTCATCCCTTTTCCACCCACTATCGAACTTCCCCTTGTCTCACCATTCTAATTCCCACCCACTGGTGACACACCAACCCACCACTATAAATAGAAATAGAAGAAGAGTAAAAAAACAGAAAGTTAGAGTAAGAAAATCAAATGGTAAAAAACATCCATATAAGACACATAATTTCACAAAGATAACGAAAAAATCAAATTGAAATTAAAATACCAAAAAAATTTATTTTTTGTAGATCTAGAACCCAAGAACCATGCTGACCTTGGATCTGGATTCCATAAAAGAAATTCTTGCTACCAAAGACCACAATGAGGAATCCCACACAAGAACCAAACACTCACCAGGCCACTGAAAATTCCAGCCGCTGCAAGAAGAACCACGGTCGTGTACTGCTTAAACCAGAACCCTTTTCTGTCATCCGTCACGCCACCCATCTGCACTACCGCCGCATCACCATCGTAGTTCCGACCGCCTACACTGAGTCTCCTCTACCCACATACCCTACATGACCCTCCCTCTATTTATTCATGATTCACACCGCCTTACCTTATTTTTATTTTATTTGTATTATATTATATAATATAATATATAATTTACAATAATAATAATATATAATAATAAAAAAATAAATAATAACATAATATTGATAATAATAACTAATTTAGAATATTCAATAATAATAATATGTATATTATTCCTATTTTTGTACTATATATATATATATCTATAATATATAGAATTATAACAATAATAATCAATTTTTTTATCTTTATAATAATACAATTTAATATTAATAATGTAAAAATAAATAGATTAATTGTATATTTATATACTCATTTGTAATTTATTTTTTTCATTATAATAATTTATATTAAATAAAATTAATAGTAATATTAGGTACATATAAATAATATATATATTGTTTCTTTGTACATATTTAATAGTTATAATATATATATATATATATATAAACTGATTTATTTATGTACATACTTAACTCCAGTACTAATTTAATTTAATTAATTAATTAATTTTTCTCTATGTTGTTATTTGTTTTTCATGTCATTGTGTAGGGGGAAGGGATCATGATGCAGGGAAGGCATGTTCTATTTTGAGGAGCTTCTGTTTTGGTGACCATCATGGTGGAGGAGATACTATAAAAGTTCCACTAGGAGAAAAAAGAAGTTATCCAGGAGTGGTGACGAGTGGGAGATGGGGATTCAAAGACTCCAAATACAGTAGGTGATGTGGACACTTCCCCCATTTTCAAGAGAGTTCCATTATACAACATGACTAGGGAGACTTCACCACTTTTAGATCACTCTACCACTTCCTTGAGCATCATAGCACATAATAGTTAATTATCAAACCACATCCAAATTACCAGGGTGGGAGAACACCATATACACTTCACCATTCCAGTCAGAAGAGAGTAGAGATCAGATTTCAAACAATTAGAGTTTCTAGGGATCAATATGGGAGGGACTACTCTTATCTATGTGTTTTATTAGCATCATTTATTCATCATGATTTCTTATGTTATAAATTTTTTTTATATGTTTCATGATATCATGATCTCTAGATAATCTCCCTTGGGGGAATAGGATGACTCATTAATTTTTTTTACCTTGACCATGCATGCTCTTCTACTGGATTCTCCTTTCTCTTTCTTTAGATTTTTTTTTCAAAAAATAAAGTATTAGTGAATGTTAATCTTTATCAGGATTTAAATTCAATTTTTTTTCAATATGATGATTTCTTTGAAAAATGAATCATTCTCTGAAGATATATTCAAACTAAGTTTAATAAACATTTTGAACTCAGGTATTTCTAATTAATATTACTTAGTGATGGAATTATTTTTTATAGTTTATAAAATATAGGGATTATTCTACTATAGGTTGACCAGATGACACATCTGATGATCCACTTTCAATCTGATCCAAATGATTCAGTTCTAATGCATGGATAAGGGAAAATTATTTTACATGTCAGCTAGTAAACTTCCCCTGTCCCATTATTTTGGTAGTTTCTCACTCTCTTACTGTTATTATTATCTTCTTGTCTATCCACCCTTATCTTCACTTACACACACTCACAACTTCATTCACTTCAATATTTCACCACCATCCTCAACTGTTTCCACTTTAGTTTTTATTTTTTTATATCAATTTTTTTCTTTTTTTTGGTCAATAGCACAAACAGTCTTTCCCTATGGTTTGACCCTCTTACCACAATACTAGTTTAGGTGTAAGTAGTATTATAAATATTAAATCTTCATGCACTTAATGACATGGCTATCAATACTTTATTTTTAATTCCATGATTCTTGAGATATTTTTCAATATCAATGGAGGTTTAATCTAACCCATTTTCAGAATGAAAATTTTTAATAGTACTCCCACTAATATTTTTAACTTTGATTATATATCTCTTCATGCATCCCGCTAACTCATGATTTATTTGCATGAAAATGAAACCATTCATCCTATTGTATTCATCAATATAAAAATGACTTATCTTTCATTGTATATCCCATATATGTTTATCGGTCCACACACATCCATGTGAATTAGATTGAACAGATTTTATTCCCATTTATTGTTTGGTCAATATGGATTTTAGAACATTTTTCCAAAATTCATGCATCACAGGTTCTTTCATGATCACATTTTAGATTTGGAATATCCACTCATCTTTTAACTTAGAAAATTTCTCCATGATCTATTGGTGAATATGACCAAGATTTCGATGTCACAAGTTGTTTCCTATTCAACTATTATAATATAGGTGTTCTATTTTCTATACACATGGTATACATCACCATTGGTACTCTAGACTTTGATGAGAGAGTTACCAACTTTTTATTTGATAATTAATCCCTTCTTATTGAATGAGAATTTGAGTTTTGAGTCACATAGTGGACTCAAACTCAAAATATCATGTCATAATCCATCCACATAAGAAGCTTTCCATTTTTTTAATTCATATCTATCAAACCATGTTTTTATAATTCCTTTTATTTTCAAGGACACATCATTCCCAAAGTTCAATATTCCATCAACTATTCCATTCAAATTAGTTACAAGTTTCTTATCACCAGTCAAATGGGTTGAGAACCCACTATCAAGAATCCAGGTGGTCCTCTTCTTTGTTTCTTTGAGGGAAATTTCTAAAAGATTAACCCTTTTAATTTTCCTCTTTTCTTTCTATGATATATCTAGTTTAGTTAGAGAATGAAATGATTTTTCATTATATTGTTAATAATTTAACATGTAATAACACTCCACTCCATCCTCAAATGGTTATTACCTATTTTTAATAAAATTTTATTAGGTTGAATTTTTTTTTTGTTTTTAACTTCTATGATAGGAAAAACTATTCTATTTTCCCTATAATCAATAGCTTTTTTTTCTAAGTTATAACAATGAAATTAATATCCAATGAAATAATTAATTCTCTGATATTGTTGATATGGTCTCATTCTACTTTATATTCTTTAAGGTGTTTATTTGTTCAAATATCTTCTTTCTTCATTACAATTGGAAATGGTGTGACCTAGATATACAAAAAAATGAAATTTTATAAGGGTTAATGTATTATATTCTCCATTACCCAATATATATCATTTCTTCGTAATTTTTTTCTATTTTTTATGAACCCTTTATAATTGATAAATGTTTCCAATAATTTAATTTCCTTTAATAGGGGTAAACTTTGACTCCATATCTTCTATTTTATAATTCATAAAAATATCATCAACATTATAATTTCCCTTTTATTGTTCCATTATATTTAGAATTATCAATGTCTCATCCTCATAACCAATTCTAAATTTTCCTTCTTCTCTAGGTCTTTGTTTATCTAGAATATTACTAACACCTTCTGAGACAATCTTGAATATTTATATCAGTTCATCATCTGAGAACCTCTCAAAGATAATTTTCGTCTATGGATAACTTGATTTCATCCCTATTTAAATTTTTTCTTAAGGAAAAAATACCTTATTACGATGGTTCTACCTTCTTCATTCAGTCTTGTATATAAGAATTAAAATCGCCAGTCAACATAGTCAGTTCTTATATCTTCATATTATAGTTCCCAATTTTTTTTAACAATATTGATTTTCTAATCGTTCATCCAAATATTTTTATAGTTGGTCAAAATCAACTTAGATATTGTCTAAATATTCAGAGGATTCATTAAAAAATTCATTAATCTTTTGATTTTATTTATTTTAATATTAATATATTCAAGAGTGACTTCATGTTCCAATTTGAGATAAAATAATCCTTATTTTTTCATTAAAAATTTCTGATTTAGGTTCTTTATTTTCAATAGTATCCATGAAATAATCATTAATATTAAATTTTAATTTTGATTCAACTTTATCTAGATATTCTTTATTATCAATTTCTTCTTTAACCACAAGTCTCTTCCTATGGAATGTATTACTAGATGAACTCCCAATTTTAGATGGGAAGCTTCTTCATGGATCTATAAATATTCTTAATAACTTTATATTCACCATTATATCTCCTTAGAAACCTTAAATAAATTTTACCTACATTTCCTCATCAAAAGTATGCAAGTGGTATCTTTCCCTCAAATCTTCCATTTTCTCTTTTGAATTTTCTAGCCACCATTAACAGAATCTCATCTTCAACATCTTCTCTATTTTCTTCTTTATTGAAATTTATCTTTTCCAAGTACATGAATTCCATTTCATAACTTGTATGATTTGAAGTGGCCTTTGGTTCAGTTCACATTTTATATAAAATAATACCATTTAAAAGGTCATCTAGAGAATGTAAGGTCAAATCCCTTTCTTCAAGATCCAAAAATTTAGGATTTTATCTTAGAGGAATATGATGTAAAATATTTTTGATGAATAATCTATCTTTTAATTTTTTTTAAAAAGATCAAAGCACAATTTATTGAAAGTCAAAAAGGATTACAAGAGGCGAAAGGAATGGATTTTTTTACAATATCTATCAAGGAGATAAAATAAGTCAGAAGGAATATAGTCCATCCAAGTCATGGTCTGATGAAGAACTTTGTTGACAGGAGAGTTAGCAACTGCATTTGCTTCACGGTAGGCATGAGTTGCTATATAATCAATCCCGTGGAGCAAGTTGAGGCAGTTCATCCAACGAGCTGTAAGAGACCAGGCTAGATGGATGTTGCCATTCCAAATGGCATGGATGATAGTGGTTGAATCACTTTCAATACATAGCTTTCTCCAACCTCTTTTAAGCGCGATAACAACAGCATGAATGACCCCAAGCATTTCCTCCTCTATAGATGAAGAGTAACCACAACCAACATAGAAGCATCCTTGGCACTGGCCAGCCGAGTCTCTAAAAATAGCACCACAACTGGCAGGGCCTGGGTTGCCTTTGGAAGCGCCATCCACGTTCACTTTGTTCCATCCTGGCATTGGAGATTTTCAGAACACTTCAAAGGAACGTTTAGGCTTTAGGAAGATGCCAGGAATATGGAGATGACGAATAATCTCAAAATCACCAACTGAGTTGTCACAACAGTATTTTTGAATTGAGGCAGATTCATAAATCGCAAGAAGAATACGAGATTTTCTTGTATTAATATTTAGAGAGTGATTATTGTGAATAAGATCATTTCTAACATACCAAAGATCATGAAGAAGTTCCTCCACTGCTGCAAGAAATAGATTCTTGATTTGCAGAGAATCTTCATGTCTAGTGCAATTTTTTAAGAACAAGGAGATTGATTCAGTAAGGAGTTTTATTCAATTAAATAAATCAAAAATATAATTCCACAGGGCAGAGGCCGTCACACAAGATAGAAAAAGATGATTGGAATCTTCCCTGTGTTGATTACACAGGCGACACTTAGAACAGAGTTGAATGCCAAATATCTGCAGACCAGTTTCAGTAGGTATTCTATTATGAGCAATGCACCAAATAAGGGTAAGCCTCGAAGGTTTAATCCAAGGTTTGTTAAAATGATTTACCCAAAGAAAAATAGATTCACTTTTAGAGAAATTATGCTTATAAAAGTTTTTGGAATCGAGAATTCCATTAGTAGAAGGTTCCCAAACAAGGAAATCACCATCAGAGGAAAAAGGATAATTATTAATAGTTTGCAAAATATTGTCAGGGAGATCACATTGATTGGAATGTAGGACCTCCTTAATAGTCTGTTTAGTATTATCAGGATGATTATTGGGGGTTAACAATGATATCAGGGGGTTGCCACACCATTTTTCACACCAAAAATTAATGGAAGAATCAGCACTAACAATCCATCTCGAATTATGAATGATATTTTGATAGGAGTCTCGGATTGAAGGCCATATGGAAGAGTTAATGTAATTAAAGTTACCTTTTAAAATCCTATAGAAGAATCTAATTTTCAGAAAATCAGTACCTTTAGAAGTGGAGTTAATAATGCGCCAAGTAAGATGAGCTTGAAGACCATCATTGAAAAGCTTTAAATTTTTAATGCCAATTCCACCATTAGCAATGGGTTTATAACATGAATTCCAAGGGATAGTAACAAGCTTCTTTTCAAAGATGCTTCCAGACCAAATGAAGTTTTTGATATAAGTATTAATTTTTTTTGAGAATGCCAATAGTCCATTTGTAGACCATAAGGGAATAGACCATTTTAGAAACAATGGTCGATTTGACTAAACAAATTCTCCCAGCCATGGAGAGGGATTTCCCTTTCCAGCTAGAGAGTTGATTTGTGATTTGTGATATGGCATTAGAAAAGTAGATAGCCTTGGGTCGACCCTAGAATATTAGAACACCCAAGTAAGAGAAAGGTAAGTGTCCCTCCTTAAGACCCAGAAATGTGATGATACCATATTTCCTTCTAATAGGAAAATTCTTACCAAAATAAATGTACGATTTACTCCAATAGATAGCTTGACCAGAGATTTCCTCATAGTGAGATATAACTTCTTTGAGAACATGAAGATTATTCTGGTCTCCTTTCATGAAAAGAATAATATCATCAGTGTATAAAAGATGGGTGGGGGCATTTAAGTTCATGGAAACTTGAATAGGTTTAATCATATTTTTATCAACCAGATCATTAAGGATCCTGCTAAAGTAATCTTCAGCAATAACAAAGAGGATGGCAGAGAGCGGGTCCCCCTGCCTGACTCCTTTTGAGCATTTAAAATAACCTCTAGGGGTACTGTTAATCAGAATAGAGATATTAACAAAGTGAAAAAGAGTCTTAATTCTACCAATGAAGGAATCACAAAATCCAAAGTTTTTAAGAACTCTGAAAATAAAATTCCAGTCAATGGTGTCAAAAGCCTTTCTAATATCCAGTTTAATAGCCACATAACCCCCTCTAGTGTTTTTATTTAAACTATTATCACATTCAGAAGCAATGAAAATGCAGTCCTGAATGGATCTTCCCTTAATAAAACAAAATTTATTCCAGGAGATGATTCTATTGCAGATAAGAGCAAGTCTATTTGAAATAATTTTGGTGGTGATTTTATAGATAGTGTTAATCAGAGAAATAGGTCTGAATTGATGGATCTCAGAAGCATTCTCAACCTTATGTATTAAGGTTAGAAATTGAGAATTTATTCCATGAGGAATAGACCCATTAGTTTAAAAGATATTAACAAGGTTTCAAACATCATTTTGAGTTATATCCCAATGATTTTGGAAAAATCCATTATTGAATCCATCCGGACCCGGAGTACTGTCTGAGTTAAGATCAAAGACAGTGTCTTTAATTTCATGATCAAGAGGAGTACTTAAAAGAGACGTGTTGTCTCTTCCATCTACCATTGAAGGAATAATACCAGGTTTCGGATCAACATTAATATCCGGACCATTAAATATACTATAAAAATACAAGGTAACATATCTGCAATGGCTTCCTCGGAATCAATGATCAGGTCATTATGAATCAGAGGGGAGAGAGGACGAATGACCTTTCTAATTCTTTGAAGACAATTATAAAATTTAGTATTGCGATCACCATCAATAAGCCATTTTGTTCTGAACATTTGTTTAAGAATATTTTCTTTAAAGGAAAGCAATGAGTTAAGTTTAGAAGAGATATTAGCCTCCAAACGAGGATCCAAATTAAAATCAGAATTAGTGTCTTGGTTCTGGAAACAACTGAGTTCATCTTCAAGATCAGAGATATCCTGATCCATTTGGGAATTTGAGTTTTTCCACCAGCCTTTAAGTGCTTGCTTAAGAATTTTCAATTTGTTTAAACAAGAAAAGGAGTCTTTGTGATGTTTCATGGAGTTCCAGGTGTTATAAATAAAAGTAACACAATCAGGATTCGAGGACCAAGCATTATTAAATTTGAAAGGAGTGAAAGGCTTTCGATCATTCATGGAAATGTTAACAAGGATAGGATGATGATCAGAGTTGAGTCTAGGAAGAGTAACACTAGATATTTTGTCTCAGATGTCAAGAGCCTTCATGTTAACAAAAGCCCTGTCAAGTTTACTCGAAACATTTTTATTGTGATGTTTTCTGTACCAAGTGTATTTTGCACCAATAAGAGGGATTTCAAAAAGGTTACAATCTTCAATGGTAGATTTAAAATCCCTGGAAGATATAGAGAGATGTGAGGGCCCAATTTTCTCAAAAGGTGAATGAATGGCATTAAAATCACCCAAAACAACCCAGGGATCTTGAATAAGATTAGCCATATCAAGAATATCAAACCATAAAGTTCTCCTATCCTGGTATCTATTGTTGGCATAAACCAAAGTGCAAAAGATATGTTGTCCATTCCAAGAGCAATCACATGTGAACTGCTAATCAGAAGCTCTAAAAATGTTAATATTATTTAATGTATTGTGGGAGAAGATCCACATTGAATCAGCATGAGGACCATTTTTACAAGAACCTAGAAAACTATAATTAAGAGAGACAAATATAATGTAATTCATTTTAAAATCAACTTTAGGTTCAGCAATGGCAAAGAGAAAATGTTTGTGAGTGTTTAAAAACCTTAAGTGTAGTGGAGGTGTCATTGTTGGCAACACCTTGGTAGTTCCAATAGAGGATATTCATTTTCGATTGTGTTTTGGGTTCTGACCCTTCTTTTTTTTGATTTACTAGAGCCATTATTCTTTTGGGATCTCGTAATTATTGAGAAGGAAGCAGATTTTTTTTGACTCTCATCAGTTTCAGAACTGCGAGAGAAACCAGATTTTAGATCTATATTTAGATTAGAAACAGAAACTGGGGTACTCACTGGGTCAGTACTGTCCATTATGTGAGTTTTTCCAGTAGCATGAGTGGAGGCATGGTCGAAAGGGAGCAGTTTCACCTATCTAACTAGAGAAGGACCGTCCTGATTGATCTGTAAAGAAGCATCCTGGGCATGGGAAAGTTTAGTATGGGAAAGAGGGTCAGTCAGAGACTGGATAGTTTCAGGTTCTGCAGATTTTGAGAGATCAGATACGGGGTGACAGTTTTGGGAAGGATCATGTTTGTCAACAGGAGAGGTGGGAACTATCCTACCAACCAAACAGGGAGCAAGTGTTTGAACAGATTCAGTGGACTCTTCAGAAATGGGGATTGGGGTGTGTGAGATACTGTGCACCAAATGAATGCAATAAGCATTCGAAGTATGTGAGACAGAATTAACATCAGGATTAGCAGCATTTTCATCAACTATAATAGAATGATTATCCACCTTATTTTGAAAAAGAGTAGAAATCTGCATGTTAGAAGGGGAATTCGACATCACCTTGTTGACAGAGGGAGGTTCCACTTTTAAAATAGAGTCAGAATCCGTAGTGTGTGATGAAATATGAGCAGCAGTAATACCAGAAGAGTCAAGAATAACAGAATGAGCCTCTATTATAGATACTTCAGAAGTAGTAGAAACACATTTAACATCAAAAATGAGATGCACAGAGTTACCTGGATCTGCATTGTTTCCAGACTTACCAAGTGACTTGTTAGAAGAAAAATTATTTTCCATGGGATCTAAAGGTACCAGAGCCTCCAAGTCCCTACAAGGAATCTCATTTAAAATTAAAGTACCAGAGGATGAAGCATTGTTAGTGCAATTAGAAATAGTAATAGGATTGTTCTTGTCTGAACTACCACTGTTACAAACATCTCCTGTTCCTCCTAAACCTATGGGTTTTTCAATATTTTGAAGGGTTTCTTCTTCCTCAACCAAAATAGCCCAAGATTTTCCTTCTAAGGAGGAAGTGGAACATGATTTTTAACCCAAATATCATGTTTTTTCAGAGGGGTTTAGATTTATCTATGACAGTTTTCCCTTTTTTAGCATGTTTAACCTCTTGCCAGTCATTAATAATTCGAGGGTCCATTTGTTTCCTAGCTACCCTACAATTGGAAAAGCTATGACCAACCAGTTTGCAAACTTCACAAAACGATGTCTTTTTTTCATACTCAATACTGATTTCCATTCTGCGATCAGGGGCATTAAAACCAATGTTAAAAGGTAATTCATGAGTTAAATTAATTTCAACCATAACTCTAGCATATAGGACTAAATCTTCATTCAAAGTTCTATGATCAATTTTAATCGGGGAACCTATGCAAGAGGCAATATCATTTAAGATATTAGGATGCTAGTAAAACCAATTAATACCATGGATTCTAACCCATACCTGTGCCATATTGTTTTTGTGTGTGTATGGGTTAAAAGAAGGATCCCAATCTGAGATTCTAAGATATCCAGGTTTAAGCTGCAAATTTCCAGTCTTCCATACCTGATCAAGCTCACCTTGAGAGCTGAAGAGGATATGATAGTAAACTTTACCTAAGGGGACTATCTTCCATTTTGGAGAGCCCCAGCAGTGCGCAATCCTGTTCTTTAGCTCAAAAATTGGCCATGGCTTATCCCCTGTGTTGTAAGATACTCGGAAAAGGACCGAATATTTACAGAGTTGCTCTCTCTGATTTAAGGCTTCCGGATCCGCATCCACCAAGAAAGCACCGTATTCTAACCTTTTAAAGAGGGGTTGTTTTCACTCCTTTCAGCTACTAATATCCACTCCGTTTAGCGCATCTCGGAAGGAGACAGGAAGCAGGCAAAGAGGAACATGAAGGATTCCTACTTCGATTTGTGCAGAATCCGATTCTAAAGAAGTAAAAATGGGAGGGGAAACGAGTTCCCAATCTGGATCGAAGCCATCCATCAGAGATCGTAAGGGGAAACAACGGTGAGAGTTAGGGTTTTGAAACGCCCATTGGAGCACGGTTCGAGAGCTCCCATTCCTCCTTCCTCACCAACATCAATGATCATATATCTTTTAATTCTTATAAATGTCCCTAAATATCTCTAACCACCTCTATGATTCATTAAATAATCTATATGTATTTTCATTTGAATGCATTTTAAGATCATGGAATTTATTATGAAACACTGAGGGATTCACTACCTTCACCTTTCTATCTTATTCATATATATTTTTTCAATTTATCCCATATAAAATTATCCCTATTTTAGATTATCACTTTAATATATATTTATATATAGATATGATCTATAAGATCTCTAATTAAATCACTTAAAGCCTTTGAATCCACATCAAAAAGTTTTCTATTAGTCTCAGTTATAAAAATTATTGTTGTTTTACTAACCTGAACTCTATATGTCATAGAAAAGATAAATTCTATCCAAAGAGAATAGAGTCGAGTCTTCATCCTATTTTTCCATATTTTAAAATTTCTCCCATAAAAGTAAAGAATTCATTTATCATTAATAATTCTCTCTAGGTGATCCATCTTCAGATAACATATTCAAAACTAAGAAACTAACTTTGATACCACTTTTTAGACCTTGATACACCCTGAGAGGGGAGCAGTGAATAAAGGTTTTCAAATTTTACATTTTATTTAAAGGATATTGTTCCAAAATTGGTAGGATATTGTTAAAAATATCATATTATATTCCACATAAAACAATCATATAAGTACTATAAGTATCCCGACCCCAGTAGCCCAAAGTCGATGGTTACTTTATTATATTGGTGCTAGATACAAGCAATTACATCCCAAAGGTCTGAATAGCTTAGCAGTCTTGGTAAACTAAATACATACTTTAATCTCACATTACATTTGAAAACATGAAATAAAATACTGTGAAAGTAATTTTTTTTCATCCTTTAACTCATTAAAATATTCCTTCTTCATATTTGTGGAAAAGGGAAAAAATAAGGGTGAGCTGAAATTATCAGTTAATGTTACATTAAGTGGAATCTATCATGAATATATAAAGAATAATCAATAAGGAATAATCAATATGGAAAGGTAAACATATAAACAATAATTATATTTAATCAATGACTTAAATATCATGATTAATATGATGAGGTAGATATCTAAACACACATTCCATTTAATAAATAACTTGAATAACATGATTTGAGAAGGTATAATCAATATAGAATGGTAAATATTTTAATAAACATTAAATTTAATCAATAAATTTAATATAATGATTAGATGAAGTATAATCAATATATCAAGGTAAATATTTGAACACACATTCAATTTAATAAATAAATTGATAAAAGAATGCATCAATGGATAATATCAATGTAATAATTAGATGGATGAGAAATGCTTAATATATGACATTATGATCTTAGACATCATGATATCTATACCATGAACACCTTTCACAATATGGTTTAAAACTATGTGTTAAAACCTATTTAATTCTAGATTACTAATTTTCCTTCTGAGAATATCGATGCATCAAGTGGATATATAATTTCAGGCCCTATTTATTACTAAATTTCCAATGCATTCCTCATATATCACATGATTGATTTAATTCATGAAAAATATTACTTATCAATAAATGTATATATTTTATAAATAACCCATAATATAAATATTTCAGTAGTCAATCAAATAAAATTTAAAGTAAGAAACTATATGTATAAATGCTCTATGGTTTAAACAATAAGCATTTCCATGATAAGTAATATAGATATTTAGGGGAAATTTATGTCCAATAATCACAAGAAAGTTAATATTTCAAGGGAAATTTAATAATTAAAAAAAGTAATCAAGAATGTTTATATCAATTATTTACCTAGTCAAAATGATCATAAAACATCTATATAATTAATAATAATGGTATCATTAAAACATATCCCTAGAAGAGTACATGTAAAATAAAGGTTTGTTTCCATTTATGAATAGAAATACCATAAAATATCTTTTAAAAAACATTTTTATGAAAATAAAATTTTCAATTTGAAACTATTTTTTAAAAACTACGAATTTATAGAATATTTGGAAAAAAACTTTCTGGGAAAAGAACCATTTGAAATTGTAAAGGAAGATTCAAAATAGTGAGTTTGGAAAGAAAGTTCTATCCATGATGAGTATGTTAAAACCTGGATTTGTTTCACATTATTATAAGAAAAGTCAAAATTAACTTGTTAGGAAAACGACATGAAGATTCATTTAAAATAATTGTGTGTGAATCCAATTATTGGTATAAATTAATTTAAACAATAATAGTAAAACATTTTTGAAAACATTTTTTGAAAACATTTAGTTGGAAGAAAAAGAATTTTTAACTGAAGATAGAAATGAAGTCAGATCTTATTGAAAAAATTTCTCAGTCATTTTATCAAAAAAATAGAAGAAAAATGTTACTATTACATGAAAAATTCATGAATAACTATAGGATATTAAAATTAAACTAGTTTTCATATAGTGATCAAATATTCTCCTTCAATGGAAATTCATGTATAAATAATTCCAATTGAAATGATATTTAAACATAAATCTCATACCACTTTGGTAAAATTTGAATCATAAGACCAATGAAAGGAATAAAATCAAATGAAACATTAAATACAATTAATATAAATATATTCATGATATAATAAATAAAATGGGTAGTATATACACCTCATAAATTAATATAGGTGTATAAAATAACATATTTATCAAAGAAGACAATTTGAGATGAGCATCCCTTATAATGATCATAACATTGAAGTGATAATTAATCAATGTATCTATTATGTGTATGAAATGTAAATCTATATAAAACAAGTTTAAGTAAAAATTAATATAATCAAAATTCATTATATACATAATATTATAATATAAAATACAATGACGAAGTAATACAACCCAATGAAAAGAAATTGAGTTATGAAATTCTTTACCACTTTATAATTTTCAATTCAAAAATCTTGGGATGAAATAATTCAAACAAAAACTTAAAATATTATTAACTATGAAGGAATAATAATATTATATGTAAAATGGATAGTATATAAATCATATAAAAGTAATTCGGTACATAACATTATATTATAACTCAATGAAATGAAATGGAGAAAAAAATCCCTTAACCCACTCTTTTTTAGGTTGAAAGAAGTTTAACCTCATTTATAATAATTTTAATAATTTTATTAATTTATAAAAAAACCATATTAATTTTTATAATATCATATATTTTTGTATTGTAACATATTATCACCCATTATTTAACAATATTTTATTATTATTATTATTATTGTTTTGAGTGTTAATTGACTTGTTTTATCATGCATTTTTTTATGAAAGTTTCTATTATTTTGTATATGATATAGTTCTGTCACATATAGAATTATATTAATGTTATAAATATAACATCTACTTATTTTATTAATTTTTAAAACTATTCTTGAACATTGGACATATAAAATGAATCTCATCACTTTGTGGAGACGATTGGTCATACATATGCATAAGTAATAATATCATTACATTAATGGATGAAAGGGTAATGGAGTGGATGAAATATTAATTTCATAGAATTAATATCATTTCTTATAAATTATATATATTTTCATTATTTACATCATAAGTACTACCCATGTGAATCTATGAGGGAAAACAAATTACATTGGTTCATGAGACGGTAGTTCACTCTACACACGAGCGATGGATTTGTTCCCAGTTGATGGAGGAAAATATTGATAAATATTATTCTATCAACATAATAACATATAATTAAATGGGATGTATAATTATTATTATATTAGAAGTTTTATGAAATAATTGAAGGTAGATTAGGAAAAATTAAAAAAAAATATCTTAGTGGTGAAAATTACCTTCACTTAGAAGAATCTACTTTGGATATCTTATTAAGGACCCCAGGGACATTATTTTGGGAACAAAAAAACTTATATAAAGTGTATAAGGATTTTGGGTAGAGATATTTTTAGGGTTTGGTTGATGAAAATGGATTTATATGTGTTAATAATTGAGGGGAGGTAGTTCCCTTCTGTAACTGAGGAAGACAAACATGGAATTTTTGAAAAAAATAAATCTTACCCACGTTATTCACAATCCAAAAGGATAAAAAATAGATCATTATTTAACATTATATGTTATAAGACCAAACTATGTTCATAAAATATGATTTAGAAAACATTTTAGCTCATTTTTACCCTTATATTCATAGTTTAACCCTTGGTAAACCCAATTTCACCTTAACTGTGGTAAAATATTTTTACTGTTTTCACTATTCATTATGAAAAAAATAAAGATGATTTTATTATATAATATAAATTATTATGATTCCCAATATTGAATCAATTTTTCAAAATTCAATTCACATAATTGGAACAATTTAATTTAAGTTAAACCCTCAGGTGTTTCGAAAAATAGATTTACGAGAAATTCATTTTTAAAGTATAAGATGATCTTATATTAACTATATGAACATTAATCATCAAGAGATGAATTTATACTAATATAGTTATATATATAGTCTATAAATATAATTTTAATAATTCATCATTAAATATTATTTTAATTAAATAAATGGATGAATAATATGCATTTATAAACAATTGTAAAAAAATAACGATTTTAAGCCTAAAAATGAACTTATATCAAAATAAAATATAAAGATGATTAAAATGTAATTAATTATTATAAATATAATTAAATAATACTTTTATTAATTTGAAATAAAATTATAAGTACAATGATACTTTAAAATTAGTTAATTTAATGAAAAAACATAACAATATTCGAAAAATCAGTATTTTTCACTATTCATTGAAAAATAAAACTTTTCATAAAAATCCCAAAATTTCACCCTACAATAATTTTGATTTGATGATTTCAAAAATGATATTATTTTTATTAAATAAAATTTCTAAATGTGGTATAAATTTATTATAATTTCAAATATGAAATGAAAAATAAAACCATTTTTTGAAGAATATGTATTTTGAAGCATAAAATAGATTTACTAAAAATTTGTGTGATTATTTACCAAGAATTTATCAATAAATTTGTATTAATTGGGGGAGTTTCTATCTAAATATCATAATTTGGTTAATCTTATTCATTCCGACCAATTCAATGACTAGGTTATAACTGTCATAATTAAATAATATATCACAGTTAGTCTCGATGTTGCATGTTTTATATTCTATCAAACATAATGTTATTATTTTCAAGTCTCTGGGTTGTGTTTTCCATAAGATAAAAAGTTATTAAATATATTTTACAAAAATATACTTTAAAATCTTATGGTGTTACAAGTGTATAAAAGTATAGGAGAAGACAATGAATTTTACTTGGTTCACCACAAAGATCTATGTCCAATGGGTATACGTTGATGATGTGAGAGTCATAAAAAAATACACTATGATTAACTGGTATTATTGGAATACAATCATTAATCCGTAGAAACTTTGTGTAAGGAACTGTCACACCAATGATTTCTCTTTGAGGTATTTTTCTATTTATTTTTTCTCTTTCTATTTCCCTTTGGGTTCCTTTTATTTTTTGGAGATAAGTGAGAAAAATTGGGTAGACAGTATGTGGTGAATAGTTAGTAGAAACTATGAACCCCTACCCAGATAACCATGTGGTAGGTGGCTAGTTTGAGTTAGTAGCTAATGAAAATATTGCACACAGTAAGTTAGATCGTGTGGGATAACTATGTAGTAGGTGCCTCGTGGGAAAGCAAGGTTTGCACGGTTTTTTAAACTGTACAAGAAAACTGTGCGTGTGTCCAAGTCATTAAAAATATTGAAATTCCTAAATTACCACCTTCATAATGAACTCCAAAAAAAATATTCTAACCCACACTCAGTATTTTTAACCCTAGGCGCACCTCCCCCTTCCTCCAATCTGCCTTGGGCTCCATTTTGGTGGGATATTTGGCTTGAATTATACAAGGAACTCTCATGTAAGTGGTTTCTTTCTTGTTTTATCCATTTATTATGGGGTTTCCTCTCTTCTTATTTGAGGATTTTTGTCCAGTGGGTTAGGTGACCTATTTAGGGTATAATATTATTTCTTAGGGTTCAATCTTGAATGTTTATGTTTGATCTTTCATTTATTGGGTGCAGTTGACGTGTAGTTGAAGTTTTTCACTATTTTTTGGATGTTTCTTTACTCAAGATTGGTGGTTCCATGATTAAACTTTATTTAAAAAATTTGATATGATTTCTTGAGTTTCTAAAAATGTTCTATGATTTATGTTTGTGGTGTGAAAGGTGTTTTTAAGGGTTTTTGATATGTGTATGTCTTGAAAATGATTTTTAAAGGAAATTGGGTGTATTTATTATGTGAACCCTTGTTATGATTCTTGAAGAAATTTTATAAATTGTGCAAGATGTTTGATAAATTGTTAAAGTGGTGTGAAACATGTTTAAAATGTTTTTAGTGTGTAGTTGGATTTAAATGGGGTTTTATTTATAAAATTAGGGATTTTCAAGATTGTTTTTATTGTTTTGTTTATGTATATGTGAATGTGATATTATATGTGACATATGGAATGGAAATTGATCATGAAGGAAAAATTGGGTATCTATGTGGGAAGACTAAGACCAGTATTATAGTTGAATCAGAAGTGGATTTACCCAGATTCATCTAGTAGGATTTATTATGCAACACTAACTAAATGATTATGATATCTATAACCACTAAAATTTTGGATGCCTCTCCAATCTAGTGGATTGTGCATGAGTATGTTGTACACTGTAGTTACTACACCACTTTTCATCAAGATATGATGTACCTAGTGTCCCAGTGATATCTAATACCTATAGGGTTATCCTATGACTTAGTTATCTTTTTTAACATTGTAATTACTATCATAACACGATATACCTTGTTGGTTATTTGAAAATCAAGGATTTTTTCCTTTGAAATGTTTTCATAAATTTTTTTCTAGTTTTATTTTATAAAACAATCATGGTAATTTATCTTAAAATGTTTATATCATGTAATCTCTTTGTTGGGTGGAATCCTAGTGGGATTTGTCTCACAAACTACTTATAAATTTGGGTTTAAGTAGACTTGGTTAGGTTTGACATAGGTAAAAGAAAGCTGTTTGAAGATGGTGGTTTGAGATGATAGTAGTATTCCCATGAAGATATTGTGGTGGTTTCTTGAGGAAGATGAACATGTTGTTTCACGGTGGTTTTTGGGATTTATTATTGTTTCATTTTTGTTTTATACCATTTTTGTTTCTATTCAATGTTGAAAACTTGAATATAGAAATTGTTATGGAATATTTGGTTCTTACTATTCAGTTTTGGTTAATTTATTATTATTTATTGTAAATGTTTATGTAATCAGGTAAAATCATTCCAAAATAATTTTTTTGATACCTTAGAACTTGTTTCCAGAATGTGGGGATTAGGAACACCCATTTGGCCGTGTCATGAACTGGGTTGGGTGTCGGGTTGGATGGTGATCCATCCGAGTTCGTGAAAAAAGTGTATTAGAGGAGGTCAAACTCTTTTTGGGTAAAGTTATTTTCGGATAATTTTGGATATATAAGAGATTTAACTATAAGGACATGGTGTTCTGGTTTAAAGTAGGGTTTCTATCTAGCACACCTCGCGGTAGAACTCGAGTTTCCATGGGATATTGGAAATTTTGTTTGACTTCTTCTCTAGGTGGGACATACAGGTTATAGATTGAATATGGACTCTGGGTGGGGGTGTAGTGTTTTTTTCATTAGTCTTGTTACTATTATGGACTTGGTTATGTTTTATTTATAGAATGCTGATATTTTTTACAATTGCTGAAAATTTTCATATTGGTTTCATTATTCATTTTGTTTATGATTATTTCTTCTTGGAGCATCATGCGTCCTCAGAGACTTCCTATTTTTCCATGATAAGAGGACAAAGAGAGTTCTCCCTCACCAATTGATTAGAGACTAGTGGAAGCTGTGGTTTTGGATGTCTATGATTTGGGATAAGGAGTGGATCCTGGTCCTTCTTAGGTTAGAGAATCAGAACCAGGTCTTGCAATGGACAAATCTAATGAGTTTCTTCAAAAAAATCCTCCTTCTTTATAATGTATCAAGTAACCTAAAAAAGTATAAGAGTGGATTGAGAAGATAAAATGGATATTTGAGTTTGTAGACACTCTTGAGGATGTCATAGTGAAATGAGATTTGGTCTTGCTAGATGGTCCTAGTCAGAGGTGGTGGGGCTCGATGGTGAAAACCGGAAAGAATAAGCAGATGAACTAGAAATAATTCAAGGTTGTTTCAATGATAAGTACTATCTCGAGGTGTTATCCTACACAAGATCTTGGTAGTTTATAGATGTTGTTCAGGGGGACTAGTCCATGATGGAGTACACCAACCATTTTGTTGATCTAGTTTAGTATGCACCAGAAATCATTTCCAATGAGAAGATAAAGGCTCATAGGTTAAAGAGGTGGTTGTGTCTTGATATTTATTCCCAGGTCTTTATATTCAATATGAATACCTACTCTGAGATGGTTGATCATTCTAGTGCGGTGTAGATTTACCTCAATGGAAGATATGGTTCCTTTGGGGTTTTATCAGCAACAGGAAGTGGCAGATTTGCAGTGAAGAAGAAAATGTGGGATGAGCAGGGAAAGAACGGTGGTGGTAGTTTATGCCATACTTCTCTATAGTCTTCGTCAGTGGATTCTCATGTTGGGTCGGTTGTGTGGAATCAGTGCAGGAAGGCATGGTACAAATGACCCATGTGTACATCTCTTCCCTAACCATGTCATCGATGCGAAGCTATGGGGCACTTGCGGTGGGTTTTCCAGGACATGCATACTTATCAGAGTGGTGAGGGATTTGTAGATTCCAGAGGGATTTCAACTCAGTTAGAGCTGTCTAGGAAAGTGGGATATCAGTTTGGATTTCATGGTATTAGGGCAGAATCATCTTTTAGGCAGAGTTAGTTTCGGGAATAGTCGCATGATAGTGGTCGTTCACAGGATCAGACTGAGATGAGGCAGCTTCAGGTGGTGGATCGAGCACTAGCAGAACCATATGCAAGGTCTTCTATAGTTCAAGGTATCATTTTGATTAAATAATCTAAAACCACTATTTTTTTGATACTTGTTCTTTTGTTTCTTTTTTATTTTCCCATCTTGTGGATGCTTTGGGTTTTCCAACCAAGCTCATGTCATATGTGATGGAGTTAGTGACACTTCTTGGTAAGAATAAAGGGAAAGGTTTCAAGTGTCCATATTTTTTACTCAATGTGTTAAGGGTAGATCTAGATTGAGATCTCCTAGTCTTGGATATAGACCTCTTTGATGTAATCCTCACCATAGATTGGATGGTGTGATTTCAATCACTTATTGATTTCTATAGGTAGTGGGTGAGTTTCACAACACCTAAAGAAAGTACATAGGTCTTTCATGGTGAATGGGATCCTCGGTCAGGTCATGTTGGACCTACACTTTTGGAGTTAGGTAGTCTTGTTTTTCAATTATCATCGCTTTTGTTGAAGGATAACGGTGTAGATTTTGAAAATAGATTACCTCCTTGGTGGATGAGTTCCCAGAGGTATTTCTAGATGAATTTTCAGGACTTCCTTCAGAGAGGGACATGAAATTTTCTATTGATTTGGCATTGAGAACACATATGATATATCTTCCCACATATCTTATAACCCCAAATAAGTTTAGTGAATTAAATGTACAATAGGAAAATTTATAATCCAAAGGATTTATTGACCTGAGCATTTTTCCTTGGGCCTCCTCAGTCATTTTGTCAAATAAGGCCGATGGATATCTCTGGTTATGCATTGATTACCCAAAGTTTAACAAGTTAACTATCAAGAACAAATATCCTTCACACCTAATTAAAGAATTGTTAGACCATTTAAAATGGTAAATGTGGTTTTCTAAGATAAACATGCATTCTGGTTATCACAAAGTCAGGTTGAGAGAGGAGGACATCCTGAAAATGAATTTTTGAAGCAATTACATTCATTTTGAGTACTTGTTCTTGACTTTCAGGTTGAGGAATTATCCAACGGTCTTTATGGAACTTATGAATAGGGTGTTCCACTAGCGTCTCGATTCTTTTGTCATGGTATTCATGGAAGACATCCTGGTTTATTCTGAATCTGAGCGAAAGCATGAGCACCATTTGGGGATTTTATTGGGAACTATCTAAGACCATCATCTTTATGCCAAATTTTCTAATTGTACCTTATGGTTTAAAGAGGTAATGTTTCTTGGAAATTTGATTTCAAAAAAATGGGTTTTGGTGGACCCAGAGAAGATGAATGAGGTTATTTCATGGGAGAAACTGAAGAATGTGCTTGAGATCATAAGCTTTCTTGGTCAGGATGGATATTACAGGAATTTTGTTAGGGATTTCTCTCAACAGGTTTCACCCATGACCACTCTTACCCGAAAAGGGGTGAAGTTATAATGGGACCCATAATTCTAAGTGTCCTTTACTAATCTCAAGTAGTAGTTAGCTATCGCCACTTTGTTGATCTTTACAGAATTTGGAAGGAGATATATGGTTTATTGTGATGCCTTAGGCATGGGTCTCAAATGTGTGCTTATACAGGATGACCATGTAGTGGCATATGGCTCTCTCTAACTCTGACCACATGAGAATAACTATCCAACTCATGACTTTGAGTTGGAAGTGGCGATGCATGCTTTGAAAAAATGGTGACACTATCTCGTTGGGGAGAAATTTATGGTTTGTTCAGATAAAAAAATCATAGCCTATATATTCTCCTATAATGAACTGAGTCTAAGGAAACATAATTGGGTTGAGTACCTTTAGAGTTTTGATTTTGATATCATCTATACCCTAGGAAAATGGAATGTTTTGGTAGATGCTTTGAGCAGAAAGGTTCCAGTGAAAGCTTTGAAGGAGTTGTGTGGCGAGTAGACTTTGATGAGGCTCTTTGCTAAAATGCTTTTGGAAACCAAGGATCACGGTGGAGGTTCTTTCTTGGATAATGATAATTTAACTCCATCTCTTCTAGAGATTATTCAGTAGGATAATCCTAGTGATGAGTTATGCTAGTGGTATATAAAATTTATTTATGGTGAGGAGACTCTTTGTGATTGATCTTTATCTCCCAAGCATACCTTGTGTTTCCAGGGACTCCTCATGGTTCCATTATCTTTGAGGAAGGTGGTGATGTAGGATATCCAACCCTCTTAGTGGGTTGTTCATCCTAGATCCAAGAAGATGTATTATGATGTGATTTAGTAGTTTTGGTGGCCAAGTATGAGACATGATATAGATGAATTCATATCCAGGTGTTATATGTGTTGTCATGTAAAAGAAGAGTATCAAAGGTGCTCTGATTTGATACAACTACTACACATTCCTACCTGGATGTGGGAAAATATCACCATGGGATTCATTGTCGGCTTACCTTGTACACCACAGGGGGATAGATTCTATTTGGGTGGTGATTTAATGTTTGACCAAGTCTACCCACATCATTCCTATCTGATATTTAGCTAAAGTGGATTAGTTGGTTCAATTGTATGTTTGGGAGATTGTGAGTCTTCATGGTGTTCCATTTCTATTGTTTCCTACAATTACTCTTATTTCACCTCTCATATTTGGTAAGGACACCAAAAGTAAATGTGTTCATAGATCAAGTCGAGTAAGACATACCATCCTCAAATGGATGGTCAAAAGGAATGGGAAAATCAGATATTGGAAGAGATGATTCGAGCATGTGTGTTGGATTTCAAAAGTTCATGGGATAAACATTTTTGATTGTTTAAGTTTGCATATAACAATAGATACCAGCCCTCAATTCGAATGGATCCATTTACAGAACTCTATGGTGGTCCATGTCGGTCGCCATTATGTTGGGATGAGGTAGGCGAGACCTCATTTTTGGGGTTTAACTTAGTGCAAGATATGTCTAAGAAGGTTGATCTAATCATGCAGTGGTTATTGATAGCTCAGATTCACCACAAGTCTTATGATGATCAGAGGTTATGAGATATTGATTTTTCTATGGGTGAATGAGTGTTCTTGAATGTGGCACCTTGTTTGGGTCATCGTTGCTTGGTAAAACAAGGGAAGATAACGTTGTGGTTTGTGAGACCTTTCAAGATCACTAAGAGGGTTGGTAATGTAGAATAATGTTTATATTTTCCTCTATAGTTGACATTAATTCATGGCATGTTCCATGTCTCCTAGTTGAAGAAATATAACCTAGATCCATAAGATGTGCTAAATTGGGAAAAGTTGAAAATAATGACCAATTTTTCTCTTCAAGTGGCCAATGCAGATTGTAGATTCCCAAGATAAAGTGATTCATGGGAAGTCTATTCTAGTGATCTTTTTTCTTTGGTAGCATGGAGTGATATTCATGAGATTTGGGAGAGGAAGTCATGGGTTGATCAAGAATTCCCATTTTTATTCTCTGATCGAGCTTTGGAATGGCTTTACTAAGGCGGAAAGTTTTCATGATGGGAATAATTATCACACATGTGATTTATCATTGAGGTATCTTTCTATTTATTTTTACACTATCTTTTTACATTTGGGTTTCCTTTGATTTTTTTGGTGAAAAGGGAGAAAAATTGGGTAGACAACATGTAGTATATGGTTGCCACAAAGTTAACAAAAACCATGCACCCCTGCCCAGATAACCATGTTGTAGGTGGATTATTTGAGGAAGTAGATGCTTCATGGCTTTCACGTGACAAGTTAGACCAGGTGGAATAACCACATGGTAGGTTCCTCTTGGCATAGTGAGGGACGAATGGTTATTGAAAGGTTTGTAGAACCATGTGGGAAAACTATGTGCGTGTCTTGGTCATTAAAAATATTTAAATTCCTAAACCACCCTCTTAGAAATAAACCCCAAAACACTCATTCTCTCCCCCACATGGTATCAATAACCCTATTTGCGCCTCCCCCTTCCTTCACTCTCCATTGGGCTCCATTTTGGTGGGATATTTGGTTTTTATTCTTCATGGAACCCTCAAGTAAGTGGTTTCTTTACTGTTTTCTCCCTTTATTCTAGTGTTTCCCCTCTTCTTCTTTAGGGAATTGTTGTCTAGTAGGTTGGGTGACAAATTTAGGTTTGAATCTTGTTTCTTATGGTTAGATATTGATGTTTTATGTTCGATATTTCCTTTATAGGGTACAATTGAGGTGTGGTTGAAGTTTTATATAGTTTTTCAGAAGTTTCTTCAGTCAAGGTAGATGGTTCCTTGCTTAAATATTATTTGATGAATTTGATATGATTTGTGAAGTCTCTAAACATTTTATACGATTTATGTGTGCGGTCTGAAAGGAGTTTATGAAGGGTTTTGATATTCGTATGAATTGAAAATAATTTTTAAAGAAAATGGGATGTATTTGTTTTGTGAACCCTTGTTGTGATTCTTGAAGGTGTTTTATAATTTATACAAGATGTTTGATAAGTTGTGAAAGTGGTGAGAAATATGTTTTAGAATGGTTTTGGTGTGTGTTTGGATTTAAATGTTTTTTGGTTGTGAAAGTAGTAATTTATCAATAATTTTTATTTCAATTGGTTTATGTATATGGGAAAGTGATGTTATATGTGACATGTGCAATAACAATTGAGAATGAAGGGAAACCTAGGTATCTAGTTGGGAAGACTAGGAATAATATGCTAGTTGACTCATAAGTGTATTATCTAGGATTAATCTAGTAGGATTGACAATGCAACACTAACTAAATGATTATGATATCTGGAACCACTAGAATATTAGATGCTTATCCACTCTTGTGGCTTGTGCTCGAGGATTATGTATAGTTTGGTTATTATACAAATTTTTATAAAGATACAATGTACTTAGTGTCTCATATCTAGATAGTACCTAGAGGGAGATCCCAAAACTTAATGCTATTTTACGACGCTGTACTCACCATCAGAAAATGGTATATCTTGTTTGTTATTTAAAAAGAAAGACTATTTCCCTTTGAAATGTTTTTACAAAAATGTTTCTAGTTTTTTATAAAACTTGCATGGTAATTTATCTTGTAATGTTTATAGAATGGAATCTCTTTATTGGGTGGAATCCGACTGGGATTTGGATCACACCCTATACAAACCTTTGGGTGTAAGTAGGGTGGGTTATGTTAGACATAGGTAAATGAAATTTTATTGGAGGTGGTTGTTTGGGATTCTATTGGTATTCCCATGCAGATGTTGTGTTGTTGTCTTGAGGGTGATGATCCTCTTGTTGCATGATGGTTTTTGGGATAACGTATTGTTCCCTTTTTTAGGCCATTTTGGTTTTTATTCAATGCTGTAAACTTGAATCTAAAATTTTTTATAGCATGTTTGGTTGTGATTATTCAGTTTTGGTTTATTTATCATTTTTGTATTTTTATGTTTAAGTAATCGGGTAAAATCATTCCAAAATAATTTTTTCTATACCTTGAAACTTTTTTAAGCATGTAGGGATTGGGAACGCTCTTACAACCATGCCATCAACTGGATCAGGTGTTCGGTTGGATGGCACTATAGAATGGTTCGTAATAGGAACACTTCCATTACAAATAATTTAGGGATAACAACTACCTCCCTCAGATCCAATCCATTGACCCATCCTTGCACAAAAATTTGGATGAAGTGTTCCTTTATTTAATGAATTATTGGCCATCTTCTCTAAATTAAAACAATATATAATGTTTTTCACCATTAACACCAAAATATGATAATTCAATATGTTCCATGTTCTTCAGAATATATTGGGTACTAGGCTCCTCTGTAAGATCCTCTGGTGCATAACCCTAGTTGTAATATCTAGAGATAAATACACCTACCACATATATTCTCATAATTTATGTGATCACATGATTGTTTCATAGAAACACTCCCAACTCTAATTAAATCCTTAATCTTAAGATTAATAAAAAAACAATGCAAACAATGGGTATTTACATGACTCACCAAACAAAATTTTTTTGAAGATAACAAAAATTCATCCAAACCACCTCCTCAAAGAAAATCCTGAACAAGACTATGAGGTCATGTGACTTCCTTCATGTGAATCACATAAACCATTAAAGGATGTGTGATCCACCAGACCTCAACATAGAAATCCTTCCAGGTTATGTGATTAAGAATCTTCTATTAAAATTACTTCCATTACTTTTAACATAAATCCCTTTATTTGATTCATATTACTATGGTATGTGATCATGTTGGGGTTCCACACATACAAAACATATGTGAATCACAAGTTTCCTCTAAAAAAGCTATGTTTTGTCTTCTTGCGAACAAAATATATCATAGTTATTTGTATGATTTATTGTATTTTATATGAATATATAGTTTTGTGGATTATATTTACTTACATGGTCACAAAATTCTTAAGTTATTATGAGATCAAATAACTTATTACAATTTATGAAATTTACCTTCTACTTTTCTAAAATTTTCAGTTAGGATGAAAATGAATTGCATATTGTATAAAAATATTCAAGGTATAATCTAGATTCTTATTCATAAAAATCTTGATTTTGTAGAAAATAATCATCATGAAAGAATCTATAATAGATTGGAAAAAATCACAAAACTATTTTCCCAACTTAGATCAATGTGGTTGCAACATGTGTAATGAGAAAAGAAGATGAAAGTAACTCATAGTTTTGATTTCTAGATATATATATATATATATATATATATATATATATCACATTTTAAATGTATCTAAATTAGTAGAATTTATATATTTTGGAAAAATAATCCCTTGAAATGGGATATCAAGGAGATGAAGTTGTAATTAGTAGTATAACCACTAGGTTAAATATGGTAGTATGAGTGACTAAATCCATACCTCAATAGAAGCATGGATATCATCTGAGATCTAACGAGTTAAGAAATTTTAGTAATTATATCTAGTGTAAGTGGGAGTTTTTTGAATTTGGTTACATTAATATGTATTGAAATAAATGTGAATTTATTTAACAACCAACCCACAAATTTTATATGGGTGTCACTAAAATTGGTAGGGAAGTTCAGACAACCTTAAGGATTCAAACATGTTTGATAAATAATGATACATATAATCTAATTACTTTGGAAATTCATAGAGTACCTAATAGGACAAAAAAAACTCTTGTGATGAAGTTTATCTTTAGGATTCCATTGATTTCAACTCGAATTAAGGTTAATGTTGATGATGTGATGTCAAGATAATCCTGTTATTTTGGTTTTGTAGTTTTTTTTGAACCCAACGAGGCTTCATCAAGAGTTGTTTTTACCATTAAATTGGAAATAGATCTGTATTGGATGAATGTTTTGATGCGTTGAATCTAACACGACTTTTTTAGTGGAAACGTAGAGGAATAGAGTAAGAAATGTACTTGGAGACTCCTGCTGTATTGGCTAGAATGACTCCATGATGCTGATGTGCTACACATGAATGTGACACATTCCTACAGAGATTCCAATCAAGTGGAATATGAATTGTAAAAGAAATAAATTGTGGAAGTAATGTTGATATAGTCTTTTATGATCCTAAACTACTTTTCACCATTAATGGACTCACATTATAGGGGTGAAATTCAAACCCACTATAATAAAAATTCATTATAACATCATCTCATTACGTTTTACCTAGATAATTCCTAGTAATGAGTTCTCTGAGTACCTAAACCTTTGTGATTAATATGGTAATGTCATTGGAGTATTTTTTGAATCAAATGGTTATAACTATTCCTGACTATAATGAAAATCTAGAGATTCCATAAAAATACTCTTGAACAATATGTCATATTTATCTAGATACACCAATATTATGGGATATATATGACACATAAAATTTATGTTCTGAGGGATCATAATCATCCATAATTCTTTTTATAAATTTCCCACATGGTGACCATCAAGAAGGGAGGTCATGATAACTAACTCTCTATTAGAAATGTCACATATTTTCTATGTCATTGGATATTCTTATCCATGAATGTGTGTATTGGTTCTTTGACTTGAGATCATTATTTATGTGTATCATGAATCACATACTCTGATGTATAAACAAAAACCGTTATGATATATTCTCAAAACGAGGTAGTATATGGTGGGTGCATCATAAATGATGTGATAGTAATCAAATTGTCAAGAAATAATTTATATATTTCAAGTTAATGTAAGAATATATATATGACCCATTGATTGACATATAAGTTTCTAAAAAATACATTTCCATAATATTTTATAGAAAAGTATATTTTGGAAAGTCCAAGTAACATAGATCAAACATATAGGATGATGAAACTATCATGTATCATGATTAATGGCATATCAGTTGAAAAAAGGGATTATATTGCACAATATCATTCATGAGAATGTTTTTATTATTTATATACTAAATTATTTCATTATGTTTTCCTTACCACATTACTATGATCTAATCTTATACTTTAGGTATGTTCTTCCTTTTTGCATTGAGAAATTTCCCCAATGGGTTAAAAACTAAGATTATCTAGAATCTCATTAAATTATATAGAATATAAGTTAAAAAAAGATTTATTCCCTACCAGTGTAATGATATTTATTGAAGTTATATGGATCATAAAAATTAAATTATGAGATATTTGGGATTAAAATATGTGAGTTGAATTTAATCTATTATTTATTTATTCAAAAGATAATGATTATAATATTTATTTATTCACAATTTTTGAGAATATTTTAAAATAAATATTTTATTCAATTTATGTGAATGAATATAAATAAATATTTATTAACAGGTTATGTGAACATAATATTTATTTTATTTTATCAACGAAATATTTTATTTTTTAAATATTGATAATTATATGGGAGGATTTATTGAGATAAAGTACTAAAAGATAATACCACTCACCTAATCATCATTTAGTGGATAAATCACATGTTTGAGGAAGTAATGTGAGATCTAGAATATGCAGAGAGGAAAAATTACCCTAATCATTTTTCATTTGAGTAATGAAATTTCAAGGGATTTTTTGTGTGTGTGTGTGGGGGGGGGGGTTGTAACACCCCATATTTTTATAGTGGAATTTCTTTTGATAAATATTACATGTTAGATAGCTTTTCATGTATGAAACATCATACTAAAATGGAAAATAATTTATCCAGATATAATAAAAATTTAATAAACAAAAATACATTAAAAAATATAATAATTAAAAATAATTAGGAAAATTATAATATCAATAAAGCCATAAGTAAATAAAAATACTACACAATTGAAATATTCATCATCAGGATCTCATATAAAGAGTATAAAACCACAGATAACCATAAATAGAATGAAAAACATTATAATATGATAAAAATATTAAGATATATTTTATGAAATGAGATGAATTATTTTAGAAAAGTATGTAAGGCTATATATAGGAATGTAATAAAATAATTATATTGTCATTGGTTATATGACCATTTAATATAATGTCATTTGGAATACATGAATCTAATAATTATAATAAAGATTTTATAATTGGAATATGTAAATTACAAATTTTACCTAAATATTTTTTTTGATATGAAATTATCATACAATTAAATTAGAATAAAATTAAAATATACTAATTATTTTTTGAAAATATCTTTTATTTTAGGATTTATTTAATTCTTACATTTAAAGAAGGATTTTATTAAAATCAAATAATAAAATTGAAATAATGATAAGTATAATAAATAAATAACATCTAAGAAATAATTAATGTGTTATAAGGAATAAAAAATTAATTATTAGAATTCAAAAAATATTTTTTATTCATAAAAATTATCTAATAACATATTATATTTTTTTATTTAAAAGTTAAAATTTTTATATTTGGAGTATAAAATTTAATATATTATATTAATTATATATATATAACTTATTAAAATTAATTAAATGATTATTCATAGGAAATAAATAAGAATAAAACTAATTAATGTTTTAAGAAGACACTTTTATAATATTTTTTTATAGTTTATTCATTTTTGTTTTAAAATTTATCTAATAAAATGGATTTCATATTTTAAAATTATATTTAAAAATTACACAATATACTAAATTTCATTTTTGAAAAAAATTTATTGAATTTAAAAAGTGAGTTACCAAAGTAAAGTATAAAATGAGGCTAAAGGGTTAATATATGGACTATATCATCAAGTATGTGTAAAAAGTATTTATAAATTTCCTGGATGAGTGAATGCATGATATACCCTCTTTCTTTTTACATTTTGAGCCACATGGACTACAAAATTAGATTCCTTATATAATAAGAATTGAGTATTTATGAATGTTCCACTCAAACTCACCTATAAAATGAACCAACCACTTTAAAACACACCTTTCATTTTGGTTCCTCTATAATATCTACCCAATTTCACTTCAAAACAAGCCTCTCCCATGTCTGGAAGTTCCCAGTCTCAAGAAGGATCCAAAAATCCTTCAAAACCCAAGAATGTTTCCAAAGGAGGAAATTTTTCTACATTTTAAAAAATCATTTGTCTATTTTCCATTTATATTAACACCCTAACCCTTCATAAATATTATTTTTAATAAAGATGAGCGAAAAGGCTCTTGAATTGAAAAACAACTACAAGAGTCTGAAGGTGGGGGTTTTACATTTGTCTTTTCAGAAGAGACTTAAGAGGTCACTCGAGATGAGAGTGTTGGAGCGTCTGACTGCTTCATGCACTCCTTTGTTAGCAAGAGTGTCCAAAAGTGCATTCGCTTCCCAAAAGGTGTGTGTAATGATGTAGTTCATGGAGGATAGTTGTTGGAGTCAGCGTTCCCATTTCATAGTCAGCCTCCAGGAAAGATGTATTTTTCCATTCCATTCCTCTTAAACCATGGTTGACGAGTCTCATTAAAACCAAATGTTATTAATTCCCCTTTAAAGAGAATAAAAACATCATAAATCAGCCCTAAAATCTCTAATTCAAGGGTCGTTGCCATTCCACCCATGCCATAGTGATAAGATATGACATCCCCTACAATATCTCTAAATATGAAACCATAACCAGCCGGTCCAAGGTTCACATTGGATGATCCATCAGTGTTTCATTTGGTCCACCCAGCAAGTGGGGGGCACCAGCAAACTTCCATCATGTTTCAGAAAGGAGGTAAGTTACTGAGCAGCTTGAGTCTTCATAGCACCAAGAGGTCATTGATGGAGTTATTTCATAATTCAGAATGTGTCATGTTGGCATGCTCGATAGCATTATAGATTTTAAAAAGTGAAATTTTATGATTAAAGACAGATCCCTTGTGTAGTAACTTGTTGCAACTCATCCCGATCACATGTACTAACTCAGAACATGCTGCCTTTAGCAGAATGAAAATTTTCTTCAACCTGCAGGAGCCAAGGAATGCAGATATGAAGTCTACGAGTGTACCTACATTTAGAGGCTATATCGCAGACATAAAGAGGATTGACTTCCAGAGGGACGCCACAGTGTGGCAGCTGTGGAAGAGGTGATCCAAGTCCTCACGACGATGATGGTAGAGTTGGAAACACGAGCATAGGGTGATGGCAGTTTTCTGGTGGTTACTGTCAACTGGTAGCCTGTTGTATGAGACTCTCCAAATAACAGTAAAGTGGGAGGGAAAGATCCATTTTCTATTAAAGTCAACAATCTAGTTCCTAGTGCATCATGAATGATGTTTGTAAAATTATTGGGATGTGAGATACCTGTTCAAAGATGGTTCCCAAATAATAAAGTCCTCCTCTAATGGGAAGTCATAGTTGGAGATGAATTCATAAATCTCAGAAGGAAGAGTCTCAGGCCTAGAAATTTGCTGTTTGATAGAGATACAAGCATCATGATTTTGATTTTAGGTTTAAATCCTGTCAATGAGTGGACCATTGTTCCAATTATCAGCCTAGAACTCCAGAGAGGAATTAGCATGAGCCAGCCTGTGAGAGTCCATGAGAATCTTGTGGAAAATAGCCCTAAACCCAGGCCATGTTGAGGACCCCATCTATCCTATTTTTCTTATTTTCATCCTGTCAGCAAAGCTGGACCTAAGAAAACCCAAAGCATCATATTTGGAGTTGATCATCTTTGAAATAAAATTATCTTGGAGGGATTGATTAAAAAGTGCAATATTTTTTATCCCAAGTCCTCCAGTGTCATAGGGTTTACAATGCTAATCCCAAGACACTGTGAGGGACTTATTCTCCAGAATACTTCCGTTCCATATGAAGTTTATCATGAGAGTGTTTATAATTTTAATAATTGAGGAGGGAAATATGTAAACCATGAAGGAATAGACCATTTTTGAGATAATGACATGCTTGACAAGGCATATTATTCCGGCCATCGATAAAGACTTTCCCTTCCATGTGTCGAGAGTTCTCCTAATTCCACTGATGATAGAAGTGAAATGTGAGGCACGCGGCCTGCCCTAGAATAACGATACTCCAAGATATGTGAAGGGAAGAGACCCCTCTTGGATGCCCAGGACATTGAGAACTCTGATTTTCCTTAATGGTGAGAAGTTTTTTTCCAAAGAAGACAAAGGATTTATCCTAGCTAACTTCTGGGCTTGAAACACCTTCATAATGGAGAATGATATCCTTTATGTTTTTGATGTTTCTCCGATCACCCTGAGAAAAGATGATGATATAATCAACAAAAAATAAGTGAGATGGGGCACTAGTAACATGAGATGCTCTGATGGTTTTCAGTTTCCCAGAGTCCACCATCCGTTGAAGGAGTATAATGAGACAATCTTCAGTGATGGAAAAGATGATGGCTGAGAGAGGATCTACTTGCCTCACACCTCTTGAGCATCTAACATTGCCTTTTGGGGATCCAATAATATGGATAGAAATTCATGCTGACCCAATCCAACATATGAACTTTTGATTGAATCTGAAAACTGCGAGCACATTGCATATGAAGTCCCAGTCCATGGTATTAAAGTCCTTCATTATGTTAAGTTTTAAGGAAATATTAATTCCCATTGTTGATTTCCTAAGGAGATTCACACATTCAGAGGCTATAATCAAGCAGTCTTGGATGTTTCTTCCTCGAAAAAATCCAAATTAATTCCAAGAAATCAGTTCGTGTGTGATTTAATCAAGCCTATTAGCCAAGAGTTTGGTGAGGATCTTGTGAATGGTGTTGACTAGTGCAATAGGTCTAAATTGACTGATGACACTTGTATTCTCAATCTTCGTAATTAGAGAAATAAACTGGGCATTGAAACCTTGAGAAAAGGATCCACCTTTAAAAAAATGGCTTACTGTCTCACAAACATCCATTTGTATGATATCCAAAAAATGATGAAAAAATTTGTTGGTAAACCCATCTGGACCCAGGGAGCTTCCTTTATTAAGACTAAATCTAGCATTATTTATTTCAGACGTAGTAGGGGTGGCAGTAAGGAACGAGTTATCATCCTCTATGACTATTAGAGGAATAATTCCCTCTCTCAAGGAAGCATTTTTTGGTGGACCATTAAAAAGATTTTCATAAAAAGAAATGACATGACCAGTGATTTCTTGCCTATCATTAAGAATGTTCTCATCATCCTTCAAAAGGGTGACGAGTTTACTGGCCTTTCTTGAGCATTGAAGGGTATTTACGAATTTTGTATTGTGGTCACCCTCATTTATCCATTTGATTTTAAAAGTCTCTTTGAGTATATTACCTTTGATCTGAATAAGATTTCGGAGGTTAGATCCCATCTCTACCTCCTGATCAATGCCACTAGAGAAATTTTTCTTGATGGTCTCCTCCTACAACAAATGAAGAGTGACTTACAAAGCATCAATTTCTTCATCATGTTTGATGAACTTTTTCATACTCCAATCCTTCATCATAAATTTTATATTTTTAAGTTTAGTGATACATGAAATCAGATTGCCAGAACCATCAGGCTTGACCCAGGAGTCTTTCACCGGGTTGTTACATTTCGGGAGATTAGTCCAAGAGTTGTTAAATCTGAAAGGTATTGGTAGTTTTCTATCATTTCCAAGAAGGCTTTCCAATATGGGGTGATGGTCAGAATTGTGTTTTGAAAGAGTGAAATAAATCCAACGAGCCCGTACCAGAGTGGTAAGGGCTCCTGCTTTGAATCTAAGAGACCCAAGTTCAAAACCGGGTGGAGGTGAATGTATAGGTTATTGTAGCAGACACTGTAGCATGAACTGTTTGGTACTGTAGCAACCTGACTATTCACCTGATTTGGGATTTTGGGCCACCAGTTTGGGCCTACTAGTATCAGGGCCTTCGGGCCATCAAAGGCATTTGGGCCATAGGGCATTCAGGCTATTGAAGACCATGAAGTAGCCCAGTTCACACAGAGTAGGCCCCAGATGAGGATCAGAGCACCAGTAGCAGTCACCTAAAGCAGAGCTAACCATGTTGAAAGAACGAGAGGGTATGGAAACCGCCATCGGGACCAGGCACCATGCATCTTTGTATGGGGCAATGCAATCCGATCAGCAATGTAGGTGGGGAGATAAAAAGGAAATCAATTATACAGAAGTTGGGGAGGGGAAGTTCTAGTGGGGTGGGCCTATGGGTCATGTATTGGGCATGGTATTCCTTTGGTCCTTCGGGTCATGTATTACGGGTCATGTCAGGCCTTGTGACTTGGGCCTATGGGTCATGTACGGGTTCCCCTTCAGCCCTTAAAAGGGGGATTATCTATAATAAAAATAAAAAGAAGGCCATCAGGCCATTCGAGGAAGAGTGATAGGAGAGATAGATCTCCAGTTTTCCAGAAAAGTTCCATTGACAAACGAATGATCGATCCTGATTTCTCTGACCCCACCCAGGTGTCTTTTGTACCATGTTTACATAGCACCCATGAGATTCAATTCAGAGAGGTTTGAATTATCTATACAAGAATTGAATTATTTTATAGAGATTGATCTGTGAGCAGGTCCAATTTTCTCATCAGTGTGTAGGATTGAATTGAAATCCTCAATGATCACCGGAGAATCAAAAATAACCTTTGAAATATCTTGAAGTTGTCCCCATAGAGCTCTCTTGTCCATGTAGTTACAGTGATCATGAATCACTATGAAAAAAACAATTCTTCTATCCAGTGAAAATTTTCATGTGATGTGTTGGTCCCCTTGCTAGAATATTATAGGGTTAGACACAAAATTGTGAGCAAATATCCATAGTCTATCATGGTTGGAGGACGTTTGAATTATACCCAACAAACTGTATCCATTTTCTACTGGAGATCTATACTGTGTGGGCAGGGAGGTTTTATGTTCAACATCACCAATTAGAACAGGTTTGTGATTGCCTGAAATCAGCATTAAGGAACCTTCAGTGCCAGGTTTGGCTATGCCCTTGCAGTTCCAAACCAGTAGTTTCATTTTGGAATTTCTTTAGGGGTTCCCACCCCTTTTTCAGTAAAATCTATTTTCTTTGTTCTTCCAGATATTCGGTTCTTGTACATTGAATCTATAATTGATGATCCCTCATTTATTGCAGCCTGGTCATCCCCTTTCACCGATTTTTCCGAGGAAGGAGCTGAAACTCTGTCTGCATCAGTGGTAGAGTGGACCATCAGTAGACTGTTGTCATCCAACATGTAATTAGATGTGTCAAGTCCCGGGGTAGCCAACTATGTGCCATGGCCATTCAGCCTAAGGGGAGTGGTCCCATGGTTGTCCACTACCTCCTTCTCAATACCATTAGCATTTTCAAGCATATCAGCACAACATTGACATATTGAGAGATGCATCCTAGGATAAAGTCCTCATAAATCATTGATGTAATCAGTGAGCATAATTCCTCTAATAAATCAATACAGAAATCAGTATCGGGTCAGCAGTTCTAATATTAGCACCAGTGTTCTCAAATACCAATGGGCTGTGTGTCTTGATCTTGCTCATCCTCTTCAACCAGTACAACCCATGAATTACTGGAGCTTTCCAGGTTCTCCCATTTAACAGATTTGGACTGTTTCTACAGAGTCTACTTTTCTTTCCTGACAAACATTGGTTCGACCTTTTTCTCCTTTGGATATTCCCTCCAAATTGTAGGACTTTTATTTGTGCTAACAAGTTTTTTAACCACCTTGCAATTCTTAATGACATGTCCCACCATTTTGAAATGATCAAAAAAGGAGTTATGATGTTCAAATTCAATTCTAACCTCAATATTGTGGTCATTAGCTATGAGGGTGATGTGATTATGTGTAGGAAATTCCATATTGATTTCAACCAGTATTATCGCATAGAGGCCAAGGTCCCCATTGAGTGTCCTCTGGTTAATTTTCAACAGGATTCCAAAATAATTATCCAAATAATTCAAAATTTTTGGGTGCCAGTATACCCAAAGCAACTCATGAATTCGATCCCATACCTGAGAATTCACATGCTTTTGGTTGTAGGGATTGAAGTTTTCCTCCCATTCTGAGAGCCTCAGAATTCTAGGTTTCAGATTCAGGTTTCCCATATTTCAGGCCGCATTGATATCTTCCTGCCTTTTCCAAAATAATGTGGAAATAACCTTTGCCAATAAAAATGAGCTTCCATTTGGCATTGCTCCATTAGTGAGATATCCGTTCTTTAAGCCTCAGGATTGACTAGGGCCTAACCCCCTTCTCATAAGCGATGCATCCTAGTAAGGAAAATCGACATAGATACATCCTTTGTTTAATCGTGTCTTGGTCCGTAACCACTGAGATTGCTCCATCTTCCGATCGATTGATGATGGATGATCCACAAGATACATTTACAGAGAGTGAAGTTCCTGTGAGGGCTTCTGCAAAGGAGATAATTTTCCTGGTAGGAATGTAGGTCTTGTTTCCTGCATTGTCATCAGAAGAGAAGGAGGAAAAGGTTCTCTCCCACTCTGGATTGAAGGACTCCATGAATGAGAAGCACCTAACACCAGATCACATCACTCAATTCCCAATTTTCAATTCACATTTGAGAACTTGCGCACCCCATCCACTCCATCCCTGATCGTCCTTCTTCATGACTCTCCTTTATAAATATTATATAACACTCATATATTAAATAAATAATTTCATTATAATTCATTTATAATGTTATGAAATAATTTCATAATCATATGATACAACCACATTACACTTCTATTTTTGAAAAACTATCAAGATTAAAAGGGAAATTTTTATTCAATATCATGTACTTATTATTGAATTTTTTATTTTTAGTGTATGATTATCTCTAAAATGGTGGAATAATGAAGAGTTAAGTGATATAGGTGAATTGGTAGTAAAATGGAGGAATCTTAGTGACATTTATATGCACAAACATGATGAAAAAACAAGTATAAATTCACATACATTAGAGAAGGACCCATATAGATCAATTTTTTGAAGCAAGAGAGTTAAATGAGCGGCCTATATGGGCTCCCTACTCATGAACCTTGGCTATGCATGTTCCCCCACCAACCATATATTCTTATTAACCAATAATATGACCCCATATTTGAGCTCTTAATCATAAAAGGTCGAGGGGATATCCTAATTAAGTATCCATGGAATAATTTAGAGTAGAAGAATCATTATGGGGATCTTATTGGCATTGAGATATATGAAATTCCATCATGTAATCAGGTAACTTTCATCTTGTCTGGGAAGTTTTTTTCAAGGATAAATATTGTAATTTCTTCAATATTTTTACCATTTTAATCATGTCTAACTAATTCTACCATTGTATCATGGCTGTGGGTACTGATAAAGGACTATTTGTATGTCTTTTTTGTTTTTAAAAATAAATACATGTTTTTTTATAATTTATTTATTTCATTGTTTATCCATTGACTAGATACATCTTATTAGTACATTAATGGCATAAATTTGGATATATGAAGGAATTTTGATGAATGAATCCATGGGAATTAGGATAATTTTTCATCACCTAAGGTTTTAATTTTATAAATATTTTTGAGAATATTTTGTCAGACTAAGAAATAAATTAAAAATAATTCATTAAAACTTACTAGATCAAGGATGTTATGAAATATTTGAAACCCAGTTATAAGCACCCTATAATCCTACATGAAAAATGGGGGTTCAAAACCCATTGGGTGTAGGTACTGCAGTAGTCTTGTAGTGGTATTGTAGAAGTGGGGGTACTATAGATCGATGGGTACTCTAGCGGCGATAAGACACTGTAGCGGCGACAGGGCTCTGTAGAAGCGGTAGGTACTATAGCAGGCTGGTTACTATTCATAGAATGGGCATTGGGCCAAAAATTTGGGCTTATGGGCTATGTAATGGGATACATTCCCACTGGACCTTCGGGCTATGTAATGGGTCTCCCACTACCCAGTTAAAAGAGGTCTTCGGTTTGATTTAATAATAAAATGAGGCTTTGGCCCCAACCTCTAAAAAAATAACTCTATAAAACTCCATTGAATCCTATAACCTTGATGTAGTCTTAATATAAAGAAAAAAACCCAATTCTCATGATTCTCCATTTTTAGAAAAATAAATTTAAGAAGGATTTAATTTGGGTCAATTGAAGACTTAAATGTTTTTGAAACATACAATCAAACCTTTAAAAGACCGACTAAGGGATAATATAAAAATATTATAGAGTTACCTAATGGAACAAACACATATTTTTATATACTTATAGAGGAGTAGGAATGAATTTAATTTACGCTATTTAAATTTAATGCATTAAGAAGAATAACACAAATTTATAGAATAATTAATGAGGAAACTTAAAATGATGTATGTTTATCGAGTCTTGATTGAGTAATTTGAAAAATAAAAGTAAAAAATCTACAAAAAATATATTTATAATCTCATTTTTTTTTGTTTATTTTGTTATTAAATTATTATTCTATGTATGTTGTTTGTGTATATGATGAAATATTAGCGTATGAGCCACCACCTCACTTATTCCAATAGTGAAAAATCATCATAGAAACTTCTATTTTCTTGATATATTGAATAAGTATTTCAATGTGAACATCGCAAACTTACATGGGAGAACATTCCAAACTCTCTTATACAAAATATGGAAGGGGAAGACCTAAATGTTGTCTATGGGGTTGGACAATAGCTTTCACATTAATTTTGGAATAACCCACAGCTAGATTAATCTTAACCAGGATATATTCAACAATAGTAGCTATAGTATATGTTGTAAATACCTAAGGTAAAACTACTTTTTGATGGATTATTTTGATGTATAGATTTCCATCCATACATGGATTTAAGTAAATCATTTTCCAAAAATCTTTCTAAAGTGAATAAATTTGAAATCAGTCTAGCTATAATGAATATCATTAAAAAATTTAGGGCAATTCTCGGGTTTAACAAATAAAGAACCCAATGCTCACCTTTTATACTTCACAGAGATATTTAAAATTTCCATTAAATTGGGGTGTTAAAGGAGTAAGTAAAGATTTAAATTTCTCCATTACCATTGAGGGATAAGGTGATGGGTTGGATCAAAATACATCCATAATTCTTGATTTTTACTTATAAGGAACTCACTCAGCCTTCCTATAAAAATATTTTCCCCCATTAAAAATAATTATGATATGAATTTATATCCATAACTTATAGTAATTTGATAGTGAATCCATTTATAAATCATAGGAGTGAATCAAAGACTGGTTAAGGATGTTTTCACTCTATGGATTACCATTATAAATGAAATTTAAAGCTTAATATGGTGGACTTAACATGGGGATAATGTTCATCATCAATGTGGATGTACGTGGAAAGATTTTTGGAAAGGAACCTAGAGAGTTGTTATATTTATTATAATACATGTTAGAAAATAAATTTTAATGGAATTAAGAAAGTGGAATTCAAAAGTAAATCATAAAAAATGTTGATGCAATAACCATCTTGTTTTCCCACTTAGATTCTATTTTCAAGAAAAGTGATACTTTATTACTCAATAGCACCGGTCCAATGATAGAAATTTGACACCCAACATGTAGTGAATGTGTAAACAATAACAAAATTAGAGAATTACCAAGTTCAAGTGTTGTTATGTTCACCTATGAGGTGATCTATGTTTCTCATAATCGTAGTCTAAATATTTTTCAAGATGACCAAAATCAAATATGGATAGATAATGAAAATTAAATGTTTGGAAGACAATAACAAAAATAATATCTACAATAACATCATAAAAGGACACTATGGTATAACTATATATAATATAAACATCCAAATATATGCTTAAAATAAGGAATATAATTAAATAATATCTTTATAAAAAATGTTATCAAAACCCTCATCCCACCCAATCCCTTTTTCAGTAGTAAGAGGTTACTCAACTACCACAATAATAGACATTATGATTTGATGAGATGATGTTAATATTCATCAGAATGATGATAAAATATTTTAGAACCATGAGGAAACCATTAAAAAACAAGAAAATTAAATTTGTTATCTTTATAATATACTGTTGGTGAGAAGACTAATTATATTCTAGAGTAATATCAAGAAGAACCTGAGAAAGGAGGCTAAGGCAGTAAAAATGAGAATTGGAAATGAACTTTCACAACTAGGAAAGGAAATGAAAAAGGTGGTTGAAATCAAAAAAATAAGATGGACTGCAAGGGATATTAAAGAGAATGTTTAACCTAAGACATCAAAATAAGAGGAAATAACATCAAGGATTAGTGAAGTAGAATAGGAGAAATGGAAAGAGTTCATCCAACCCTATGCACATTCTCGACCTTTTTCATAGCATATGAAATATAAGAAAATGGAAAAACAATTTGGAAATATTTATATAGGTGTTCCATAATCTTTATATCATTATTCCATTTATTAAGGAATTATCCCAAATTCCAACTTAAGAGTAATTTATAAAGTATATTCTATAAAATAAAATAATGATGGACCACTTGTCTATAATTTATCTTATAAAGAAGTTCTTAGTAGTGTTTAAATATAAGACCCCACCAAATATTCAATACCAAGAGAGTTTTTCTATACCTTTCACCAGAGGACCATATGAATTTGGAAAGGTTATATGTGGATTTTGTTAAATTGGGAACCTATTTAATTTTAGAGTATTAAAAATGTTATGGTTAAAATAATGAAAACTAAACAGAGTAGAACTTCAATTAGATGAATGATCAATAAATTATCCTAATTTCATGAACGAACTCAGGTCTACCCCAAACTGGTCCCCTATGTTGGCTTGAGGCAAGTCCCGAGTGGCATTCCCGATCCTCCTCAGATGAAAATAGCACCAAGGTCATCAATGAGAAAACCAGGAAAATATTTCTCACAATATAAATAAATAAACTACATAGGAAAATAAATAGAGTAACCCAAGCTAATAAATGAATAAAAAATGTAATAACATCCTTACATAAACTGGGAATAAAAAAAAGATACCACAAAACCAAACCAAACAAGGAGAACACTAATCCTTCATGTGACCTTAAGGGTCACTCTCCATTCTAAACCCAATAACACCCATGGTGATCTAAACCAAACTGGATCCTGAATCAAAAGATAAAAACATGAAGAAAATATAGTCATGAGTATTAAAACCCAGTAAGCATTCCAAAACAAATCTATTCCCAATGAATTTAATTTAAAAAGTAATAATCAATTACAGGTTTGAAATACAATATCCAAAACATATTTTTTCACACATTTTCTCTTTAAAACATATCACGGTCAATTTCCCCTTCTCATTCAAAACAAAATTCTTCTTCAAGAAAGATACTTTAAAAAATAGAGAGAAAGAAACACTTATTTCACTTAATAAAAGAGAAAAAAGTAAAATACTTTTTAAATAATTTTCCACCAATATTTGAAAACTAACTTGTCACTGTTAACTAAAAAGTGAAATATACAAGAGAGTAGGAGAAATGATCACATAACAAGGGAAATGGAAATATAACACATATGTGTAACCAACCAAGAAAATCATCTCAATCATCCACCACAGATAAATAAGTGAAGAAGTATATAGTAGAACCTAGGATATTAGTGAATAATATAGAACATAATAAACATCTAAATCATCCCATAGTAATTTCTCACCCGATAACATCATTCTCACCCAGATGCTCAGTTCTTGACCTAACTAGCCTAACCAGGGGCACTATCCCAAAGTAGAGAAAGGTATATACTAAGGGAAACTAGCTAGAGTGGAATCCTAATCTAGTGTAGCAACCGTTCACTGAAAATTCACTAGCTGTGCTAGGTTCCCATGTCAAGATAAAAGTGGGGTGATCTAATCATGCCAAAAAATTAACCACCCACATCTGCATATATAACACACATAAGAATCGCACACGAGGATCACCCAAAACCACCAAAAGCATCAATCCTCTTCCTTTCAACCATTTTATCACAAGGGAGTCCACACCATGGAACTACCACACTATTAAATATAACTAATCCAATGATATTAACCAAATAGATTCATTATGAGAACTAATTTTCTCAAATCGCTAAATGAGAATAAAGAAACCATTAAGAAACCACACATTTCCAAAATAATCTAACACATTATATACAAATCCAAAACCACTTATAAATAAATTTAAAAAATCCCAAACCATCATTTTTATATAAGAATAAATTTACCAATCCAAACCCATTAATTATAAGTCATAAATAACTTACAAAAGACAATTAGACATTTTATCAAACAGTTGGCGTGAAACACTTAAAAAATAATTCCATATAATTTAAAACCAGAAGGGAATAAACTAGTTTCATGCTAATAAATTATTAAAAAAATAATAAATCACCAATTAACATCCAAGGAAGGTGAAATGGGAATGAAACCAACAATTCTTGACTTTTAAGAAAAATTTAAAAGGGGAACCTACCCGAAACCACAAGCACTTCAACAATTCCAACCTGAAACAACTTCACAAGGGTTATTAGAAAAATGAAAATCCAAAAGGAACCTTAAAAAATAAATAAACCTAATTTAAACTCAAATAAAAAATAAACCTAGATCCACACAATTAATAGAGAAGAGAAAATACTAAGAAAATGGTGGAATAAGGTAGAGGGAGAAGAGAGAAGGATAATACCTTGAAGATTTAGAAAAAACCTAGATAAACAACTTCATTCCACCATAGGAAGAGGAGGAGAGGCTTGAAGATAAAGGGATCAGATCCCTTAGGGCCATACAAACTAGGAGAGAAAGGAATGAGGTGTTTTGGGGTTAAAATTTGAAGAGTCTATAAGAGGAATTGCACACTTTTAATGACCTAGGTTGTAACGTCCCAGATCCGAGTGCTACTCAATGGGTGCCCCAAACCCGGCTGGTCACATGACCTCAAACACATTTCCCCAAATGCCAGAGGCTGCCGAATAGTAGAGAGGGCCCAGGTCTGATAGTGGAGAAACTGTTCCCTCATTTGTCAAAGTGTAGTGCAGCGGAACAGATAAATATCATACAATAGTGGAAGTAGTAAACAATATGCAAGTGGAATGAACAACTGCAGTAAAAGGTAACCAACAGTTATATATAATGATGTAGCATGTCTCTATTTCAATGAAAGAAGCCAAAAAAGGTTACAATGTAATACAATACAACTCAAAATACAAGGTACAACTAGACAAAACAAGCAGAGTAAACAAAACGCAGCAGCATCACAAGCCAAAGCTTGGTCCCATGATCTCCTACTCCTCTACTACAATCATGTACATGTATAGGTACCCTTTCTCCTATCGACACCTACAGAAACATAGTTTGTTTTGGCCGAAGTCATGATCCAAACAAGGTGTGAGAAATAAGTCCCAGTAGCCACCCACCAAAGGCCCGTGCCCAACTGCCAGTGAAAACTATGCAATAGCAGTGTGCAAAAGTAAATGCAGTAAACAAGTGAGTACTCAACAGTAACTATCACTACTAGTTTCATTGCCATTTTTTTATCCATTTTAACCATTCAATTAAATTACATTATGTGCTCATCAGAACCAACCCCTCAGGACAATCTGAACCCTACCCTCAGGCTAAAGGTACCCATGCCCTCAAGCTAATATAGTCATGCCCTCAGACTAATATAACCACACCCTCAGGCTAAATATCAACATGCCCTCAGGCTAAATATCAACAGGCCCTCGGTCTAAATATCAATAGGCCCTCAGGATAATAAAACCACACCCTCAGGCTAATATAATAAAACCACACCCTCAGGCTTAAGTAACTCAGATGAGCCTAAAAGATAAGCAAGCAATTATATAAAATTACTTTCAAGGCAATTTAATTCACATCATAATCCTGGAATACCCTCGGGTATCCTAGCCAAATGGATAAACAGAGGAACGCACCCACGGGGTGGTCCTGGATCCAAGCAGTGATCCCAAACATCAGTTTATAATTATAGTCAATTTACCTATACAATTCTAGGTATTAAAATCATCCAAGGCCTCAGCCACACGACACCCCAAACATGGGTTCGTAGCACAACGATACACAATTTGAACAGCACAGTTGGAAAAAAACATCAGACCACCTACCTCAATCATCCGCGATCGGTATACATGAAAAACGCCTCCTGAAACTTCCAAGAACGACATAGATCTGGGATAAAAGAATTCCCCTTCAAATGTAAATAACTTCCATTAGAGGAAGAATTGGTAAGAACAATGCAAGGAGAAGGGAGAGCTTACCCGTATGGTCCCAACGTGATCAGCAGAATAAGAAATGGATTCTCTGTGCGCGGTCAGGAGATCTCTGAAGCTCTGGCCTTCCTCCTGAGATCCTCTAGAATTTTAAACTTTCTCTATGAACAGAGGAGTATACTGCCTATTTTTAGAGAAAAAACAAACTACACGGCGTGTACTCTCAAGTACACGGCGTGTACCTTCCATTTTTTAACTGTTCCACTGGCGGCTACTCGCCATCGCGGCACTGTTCACTTGCCGACATGAGTACACGATGTGTTTTTAGGATTACACAGCATGTACTATCGCTCCACTGGAGGCTACCTCCACCGCCTCACTATTCACCTTCTGACTGACTACACGACATGTAAATATTCACTACACATCACGTAGTCAGTTTTTCACCTTCATCGCCGATAGGGCTACACGCCCTGTGTACTCGTACCACATGACCAAAGTACATGGAATGTACCCAAAAAATATTGGATTTTCCCCCATTTTACTTATTTTCTCAAAAAAACTTAATGAAAAAGGAAAAGAAGAAACCCGTACCTCAAGAATAAGAACCGAGTTCTTACAAACTTCCCCCCATAAAGAAATTCGTCCCTGAATTTCCATTCTAAGGGTGGAGAAGATAAAGCTATGAACAATTCTAGCCACTGAGCACGTACATCAGTCTCCCGCTCCCAAGTTTCATCCTATACTCGGCCATGCTGCCATAGCACCCATACGAGAGGAACTGACCGGCCTCAGAGAACCTTCATGATCTTATCAACAATATGAATCAGATGCTCCTAAAATTATGCATCGACCTGAAGCTCAACCTCATCGGGCTGAAAAATGTGAGATGGTTCTGAGTGATAACGGCATAGCTGAGATACATGGAAGACGTCGTGCATGGACCGGTACCTCTATGGTAAATGCGATCGATAGCCAACCGACCCAACTCTCTCCAGAATCTCAAACGACCTCACATACCTCATTGAAAGTTTACCCTATCTCCTGATCTGCCTGTATCCCAACCTCGGTGAAACACGCAAGAAAACCTGATCCCCAACCACAAACTCCAAGGGTCATCTACGGCGATCAACATAATATTTCTGATGAGACTGCACAATATCCATCCAATTATGTATCAACTGGACCTGCTCTAAAGTCTCCTGCACGAGACATGGTCCCAATAAAGCTGCCTCACCTACCTCCATCCAGCACAAGGGTGATCGGCATGGCCAACCATATAAATCCTCGTAAGGTGCCATCTCAATAGTTCCCTAAAAACTATTATTATAGGCACACTCAACCAAGGGTATGTGCTTCTCCCAAGATCCCCCAAAGTCTAGGACGCATGCACGCAGCATGTCCTCAAGCACCTATATCATACTCTCTGACTGACCATTGGTCTGAGGGTGGTAAGATGTGCTTAGAAGCACCTGTGTACCCAGTTCCCTCTGAAAACTCTTCCAGAAATGAGATGTAAAACAGGCATCCCTATCTGATACGATAGAATGAGGGACCCCATGAAGATGTACGAACTCTCGGATATACAGCTTCCTGATCTCGTCAACACCGAAGGTCTCCTTAATCGGAAAAAGTGAGCTACCTTCATAAGTATTTCCACAACGACCCACAAAACATCATTTCCTCGAGGATACCTCCGCAACCCGACCACGAAATCCATCGCAACATCAACCCATTTCCATTCCGGAATGGGTAACTGCTATAACAGTCCATCTGGCCTCTGATGCTCCGCCTTCACTTGCTGACAGGTGGAATATCTTATAACAAAACCAACTACTTATTTCTTCATACCCGGCCACCAGTACTGTCACCTCAATTCATGGTACATTTTGGTAACTCTGGGATGCACTGCGCAAGCTGAAGCATGAAACTCCCGCATCAGATCCTCACGTATATCCCCTGGAACCCACACTCGTCCATGGAAACATAGTACCTCATCATCACTTATCGCCCAACCAGGAGGAGGGTCCTCACTTTCCACCGACTCCCATATAACTAGGCCTTCTAAATCAGATAGTTGTCTCATCCTCACTCTATCCAGGAGGCTAGAAGTCACAGATAAGGAAGAAAGATAGGTTTTCCTCTGACTATCATGCACCACTAAATGCATCTCAGAGAACAAATCCATAAGCTTCCACTCACCACTGGCCTCATGAACTTCCTGTGTCTGAGTCTTCCTGCTCAGTGCATCAGCAACTGCATTACCCTTACCAGGTGTATAAGCCAACTCAAATTCAAAGTTCTGAAGGTATTAAACCCACCTTCACTGTCTCAGATTCAAGTCACGCTGTGTAAAGATGTATTTGAGACTTTTGTGGTCGGTGAAAACCACAAAATTCTCTCCCAAAATATAATGTCTCAATAGTGTAATGCATGAACAACTACAACCAACTCGAGGTCATGCGTCGGGTAATTCCTCTCATGTGGGCTCAACTGCCGAGACCCATATGCAGCAACTTGATCGCCTTACATCAACACTACTCCAAGCCCAATACCTAAAGCATCACAATCGACTATATAGCTCTTCCCTTTATATGGAAGTATCAGCATTGGTGCTGAGGTCAAACTTCCCTTTAGCTCCTGAAAGGCTATCTCGCAAGATTCTGACCAAACGAACTTCACACCCTTCTTAGTCAAACCTGTCAACAACACTGCTTAGTGGGAGAAGTCCTGTATAAATTTCCTGTAATAACCAAAAACCCCAATAAACTCCATATATCAAACATGTTCTTAGGATGCTTCTAGGAAACTAATCCTCTCACCTTCTATGGGTCTACATCAACTCCTGCCTCTGAGATAATATATCCTAGGATGTGTATCTGGTCCATCCAAAAGTGGCACTTTGAGAGCATAGCATATATCCCATGCTCTCTCAGTGTACTCAATACAATCTCAAGATGGGTAGAATGGTCATATAGAGTGTGAGAGTACACCAAGATGTAATCCACGAAAACTACCACAAAAGAGTCCAGATAAGGGCGGAACACAGGATACATCAGATCCATGAAAACTTCTGGTGTGTTCATGAGTCCGAATGACATCACTAAGTAATCATGTAGACCATACCCACTCCTAAAGGCTGTGAGAGGTATATCATATGGTCTTACGCACAACTGATGATATCTGGATCTCAAGTCAATCTTCGAGAACACTCGTGCTCCCTGAAGTTGATCAAAAATATCATCAATCCTCAGTAAGGGATATCAGTTCTTAATTGTGAACTGGTTCAGCTTCTGATAATACACACATAGTTTGAGGGTACCATCTTCCTTCTTTGAAAAAAGGACTGGTGAACCCAAAGGAGAAGTGCCAGGTTAGATGAAATCCTTTGACTGCAACTCCTCTAACTATCTCTTGAGCTCCTGCAACTCAGGTGTAGCCATCATATAAGGAGGAATGGACACTGGTGCCGCTTCTGGCCCAAGCTCGATAGAAAAATCCACCACTCACTCTGGAGGTAGACCTGAAAAGTTGTCTGAGAATACATCCCTAAAAAAATAAACTACATGAGGGAAATCCTTCTAACAAGTCCCCTGATCATCCAGATATAAGCTCACAATCTGGGCTATCACTCCACCTCGCCGACGATGCTCAGGTCCAGTTTGGCTTGCCTGAACATCCCATTCACCCTTGTATAAGAACTCTTCGCCCTCTGGTGACGTGAAACTCACCCTGCAACGATAGAAATCCACAAAGGCTCGAAAAGGTACCAACCATTCCATCCCGAGAATGACATCATAGCTTGTCATAGCTGTTCTAGTCCCCAAAGGAGTGTCTATCATCACAACACCAAGAGAAGAAGAAACACAGAGCCCAATGATATCCACAATGGTCACAAATATAAATCTATGTGTAACACCCAAATCAAAAAGTACTGAAGATAAAACAGAAGCTACTAGAATAGTACCTGTGACAGTAGATGGTCTGGGATCCTGCTCTTATTGGGTCTATTTCACTGCATATGCCTACCCAGTATCACGACCCTACGACACAGCCTGGCTACCCTGAGCTGTCCCACCCTACTGCCTCTGAGATCCTGGTGTCTGGATACCACGACCAAGATCACCATATCTTCCTACACGCCCTGACGTATTCTAGTTTCCTGACTGGTAAGAAGATGCTTGTCCTGCTCCCGCAAACAGAGTCTGCAGAGAACCCCTCTTACTGGCCACTGATAGAAACACCCTGCAAATGCGCTGCAGTTGACCCGTCATGCCGTAAGCTCGACACTCTACTAGGTCTCAAGGACACTGAGGTTGCTTGTCCCCTCTCTACTGCACTGGTAGCAAATAATCGGGTGACCTGAAGTATTCTTCTAGCTAGTACTACAACCGTGAGATAATTCTATCTGTCTCTTCCTCTTACCAGTAGAAATAGTACCAGCAACTGCTGCTGAACCGCCCTGGCCCACACCACTAGCTTCCCATATGTTCCGCTCAGTAATCAGTGCCTGGTTCATAATAGCATGCATGGTAGGCAACCTGAAAACATTCACTAGTGCTCAGATGTCATATTGAAGACCATCCTAAAAGCGTCTATCCCTCAACGTCTCATCACCCACTAGAACAGGTAAAAATTGCTCTAGCTCGGTGAACGGGCAGAATAATGCATCACTGACATGGCGCCCTCATGCACATTCATGAACTCTCAAGCTCAATATTCCCTCAGCGTCTCTGGGAAGAAGAAGTCATAGAAAACTACCTGAAAATCTTCCCACGCCATGTCGCGGTGAAGCTCATACTAAGTGGTAACATCCCAACACCTCTTGGAGGAATCATGCAGAAAGTATGTAGAGATCTTGATCCTCAGTACTAGAGGCATCTCCAGATGCTTGAATATCATCTGCATCGAATCCAGCCATGACTCTGCAGCCTATGGTCCTCCATCCCTTGAAAAAGTAGGTGGATGCTACTACTGTAAGATATGTGTCAGCTCTGTCATAGATGCGGCGGCCTGCAGTGCTTCCCAGAAGGTCTGCATGAACCACATGAAACCTTCATGGAACTATGCCTCCCTTCCTGTGTCTGGTATAATGGCTGGCGTCACATCTGACACTACTAGAGGATCAACTGGTAGCACATGGCCTACCATCTTCAGAGTATAATCGTCTCCAATTTTTGGCGGACAACTGGTGGTCGTCTCGAAGACATGAATCTACAAGGTCAATCGCATGCCTTAGATCAAGATTATCAAAAACTGAAAACAAGGAGACCAAGAAGGGAATAGGAGAAAGAAAGAATTCAGGATTACAAAACTTGACTACACGGCGTGTTCTTGAAAGCCATTCTCATGGGCGTGTACTCCAGCTAAAACTGGTCATGTAACACCCCAAACACACGACATGTCCTCAGAATACATGGTGTGTACTTGAATCCTCCTTTCCTGCCTGAGTCCTTCTATACATCTAGGCCACACAGATCTCCTAAAACAAGACTACACGACATGTCCCACAGGCACATGGCATGTTCAAATAATTCCCAGACCGATCTGTGTTGCTTGCTACACGGCTGGATACACGGCTAACACTACACGACGTGTTCTAGGCAGACATGGAGTGTAAAAGGAAAGATATAACTGACCCGTGTTGTTTGTGACATGGTCGGGTACCTGATTCAGACTATACGGCATGTTCAACGTAGACACGACGTGTATGTCTTAAGGTTTCCTCCGTTCATGTTGTTAGTTACACGGGCGGACACCAGGTCTAAACTACCCAGTGTGTACAACTGGTACACAACGTGTTTCCCCCAAACCATTCTATACACTGTGTCCCTGCCCACATGGTCTACGACACGAAAAACGACAACACAACATGTACTAAGGGTACACAGTGTGTACTAAAAAGGTTTTCATTTCTTCCCAAATAGAAGAACACACGGCGTGAGTCCATAAACTACACGGTTTTTCTACTGGGTATTCTGGACAATATGCCTCAGAAACTACTCTCGAGCCCAGAAAAACACCAAAACGAACACCAAAGTTCCAAATTCTGATCCGTGAGGGTCCATACTCCCCGCTAATCAAAGCTTGGCATCTTATACATGTTATAACAAAGAAAAACGTCAATGATCCACCAAATTCCTGTCATCGAGGGCCCATATTCCCCAAAAACCAAATTTTGGCATATATTCTATCCAAACCTCACACAAAAATACCCTATCAAATAATAGATATGTATCAAAGCAGCTATCACAGCAGCATGCTTTTCTAGCACATCGACTATCACAACAACATGAAATTTCTAATAAACCTACATGTCATCGAAGGAATTCTTGACATATGATTCTATCATGTGCCTAAATGATACCTGATACGACAAACCCTCATATCATCGTGTTAAAAATAAATAGAACTCATGTATAATATATAAATAGCACACTCACAAGTGCATCACCCAAAGGTGAAAATCCAATCGACTGTAAAATTTTCAAAATCCGAAAAAATTGCAATAAATGAGGTAGACTGGATTTTCCCTGTACACGAGTTAGATACTCCTGGGCCCAACTCATTACCAAATACCATGTCCATCCTATCTCTGACTAAGGCACCAAATAGTAAGTCAAATAAAAGAACCCCTTTGATACCACTTTGTAATGTCCCATATATGGGTTCCACTCAACGGGTGCCCCGAACCCGGTTGGTCACATGACCTCAAGTGAATTTCCCCAAACGCCAGAGGCTTCTGACTAATAGCGAGGGCCTAGGTATGATATTGGGGAAACTATGCCCTCATTTGTCAAAGTGTAGCACAGCGGAAAAGCTAAATATCATACAACAACGGAAGCAGTAAACAATATGCAACTGGAATGAACAACTGCAGTAAAAGGTAACCAAAAGTTATATATAATGATGCAGCATGTCTCTATTTCTATGAAAGCAGCCAAAAAAAGTTACAATTCAATACAATACAACTCAAAATACTAGGTACAACTAGACAAAACAATTAGAGTAAAAAAACGCAGTAGCATCACAAACCAAAGCTCGGTCCCATGATCTCTTACTCTACTAAAATAATGTACTTGTATAGAGACCCTTTCCCCTATCAACACTTGCAGAAACATAGTCTGTTTGGGCTGAAGACATTACCCAAATAGGGTGTGAGAAATAAATCCCAGTAGGCACCCCCAAAGGCCCGTGCCCAACTATCAGTGAAAACTATGCAACAACAGTGTGCATAAGTAAATGCAGTAAACATGTGAGTACTCAACAGTAACTATCACTACTAGTTTAATTGCCTTTTTGTTATCCATTTTAACCATTCAATTTAATAACATTCTATTCTCTTTAGAACCAATCCCTCAGGCCAATCAGAATCTTTCCCTTAGGGTAAATATACCCATGCCCTCAGGCTAATATAGTCATGACCTCAGGCTAATATAACCATGCCCTAAGGATAAATATCAACATGCCCTCAGGCTAAATATCAACATGCCCTTAGACTAAATATCAACAGGCCCTCAGGCTAATATAACTATGCCCTTAGGCTTTCCCTCAAGCTAATATAATAAAACCACGCCCTCAGGCTTATGTAACCGGGCTGATTCCAACAGATAAGCAATAAATTATATAAAATTCCTCTCAAGGCAATTTAATTAATATCATAATCATGGCATACCCTCGGGTATCCTGGCCAAATGGATAAACAGAGGAACACACCCATGGGGTGGTCCTGGATCCAAGCAGTGATCCCAAACAATAGTTTATAATTATATTCAATTTACCTATATAATTATAGGTATTTAAAGCATCCAAGGCCTCAGCCACAGGACACCCTGAACGTGGGTTTGTAGCACAATGGTACACAATTTCAACACCACATTTGGATATAAACATCAAACCACCTACCTCGATCGCCCTTGATCGGTATACGTGAATGATGCCTCCCGAAATGTCCAAGAATGACGTAGATCTGGGATAAAATAATTTTCGTTCAAATGTAAATAACTTCCCTTAGAGGAAGAATTGTTAAGAACAGCGCAATGAGAAGGGATAGCTTACCCGTACGGTCCCAATGTGATCAGCGGAAGCGGAAATGGATTTTCGGTGTGCGGTCAGGAGATCTCCGAATCTCCGGCCATCCTCCCGAGCTCCTCTAGTGTTCTAAGCTTTCTCTATGAACAGAGGAGGCTACTGCCCATTTTGAGATAAAAAAACAAACTACACGGTGTGTACTTTCCATTTCTTAACTGTTCTAGTGGCAGCTACTCACCAACACGACACTGTTCACTTGCCGACATGAGTACACGACGTGTTTTCGTGATTACACAGCGTGTACTGTCTCTCCGCTAACGGCTGCCTCCATCATCTTACTATTCACCCACCGACTAACTACCCGGCGTGTAAATATTCACTACACAGTGTGTAGTCGGTTTTTACACCTTCATCACCGACAGAGCTACACGCCCTGTGTACTCATCCCACATGGCCAAAGTGAACGGCATGTAGAAAATTACATGGCATGTAACCACAAAATTTGGGATCCCCCCCCATTTTCCTTATTTTCTCAAAAACACTTAATCAAAAAGGAAAAGAAGAAACCCGTACTTCAAGAATAAGAATCAGGTTCTTACATAGGTACTGATAACGGCTAGGCCATATGGTTTCCCAAACTATGTTCTAGCCTTGTGTACTATACTTTAAAAACTAGGCACCTACCTGATTTGGCCACACTGTTTGGGAAACCATGTGCCAACTATGCGACATGGTTATGTCCAAATTTATTGAACCATGCACATGCATTTTGAAAAGTTTGTCTAACTATTCTTAGGCCATGAACCCTCGACCAAAGACATCCCAAGGACCCACATAGTTTTCCCTTGGACCTACACCATTTTCCCATGGATCCGTAAAGTTTGGACCAAACCATGTGCATCTCGTGCAACTCAATCCATACAAGGTCAACATGAACTAAAAAGATACTCAAAATTAAGAGGTTTCACGATTACCCATTAATTGTTAACATAAATTGTGAAACTGAAGAAAAACAACCCTAAACTAAATATTAAAATATATAGCACCCAAAACCCATGGAAGAAACCATGAACAAAATAATATTGAAAAATAGAAGGATAAAAAAACTAGGGTGGAAAAAGTCTCTCCACCATCATGATTTCATCCCTCAGAAAGCCTCAAAATTTTCAATTTATCAATCAAAGACAATATAATTCCATATTAACATGGTTAAAACAACAAAATCCAAGAACACCTTAACCACCAAAAAAAAAAGAAAACTTGTTAAAAAAAAATCGATAAACCCAAAACATTTTTTTTGGAAAACAATGAAAAAATCATACTACAAACTCAATAAAACCACACACTAAACATCACTAAGAATTGAAAAATACAATAATTAAATGAACAAAAAATTCACTATTTTTAACATGGGAAACGATAGTGGAATCCACACCATTTTAGAATCTCATCCAAATGTCCAAACATCACCACCTACCAAACAATGACACTCTAGACTAGAATAAACACAAACCAAACCTAGAAGGAGTCAAATAAACACAATGCTCCACAAGACATGATTCACTCTAAAAAGTAACTTTTTCTATAAAAAGGATTTATAAGATACTCACATATCATCCTTTTTCCCTCCAAATGAGAAGTAGTTAAAAAATACACACAACAAAACACAACTCCACTAAAAACTGCAAAAATCATAATTTTCCAAGAGACACAATTCCACTAAAATAAATGTTCTAAAAAGATTCACAATACAAATTATACATTTCAAACAAAAAAGGAACACTACAAGACCCCATAACTATAAGAAAAAAAACACTAAAAGACATAACCAAAAAAAGGAAGGAACAATCAAATGGAAGGATCATTCAAACTAAACCCAAGACCACACCTCACTCCTGAAAGTGGGATGAGGTGTCCTATGAAGGATTGGATCTGGCTTTAAATTGCTTCTGGGAAACCCCCCCCCCCCAAAAAAAATTTCATGTTACCTATATGTTCACAAGTATGGAAGGTAATTAGAACACTTGGGCATGAAATATTCTTATGGCCAGGTTTTCCACATTGATGACACAACATGATCCAATACCTAAAAGGAGCTGATGAAAGATTTAAAGGGATCCTAATTCCAGGACTAAAAACACCAACTACATGAAATTTTTTGGTATCTTGATTAGGATTTCGTTCACTGTTATAGAGACTGGAGTAAGGATGGCTACCTCAATAACATCTGATAATATAGCTTCAACTCAAACAAATTGCCTTACCACACCAGAAAAGATGGTCATACCAATTTTTGAAACATTTGACTGCAGATTAGGAAAAATACCATTCTCAAAATGTCAAGCCTTCCGAGAATAATATTTGGCCCATTTCATAAGATATGTAATTATATCCATGAAATTATTTATGAACTCCAACACAGACCCCTCACATTGAAAATATAAAAAATATCCATTTCTTTCTTCACCTTCACATTCTCAAAGAAATATTTCCAAAAAAATGAAGACTTTATGAACTCCTAGGTATGTTGTCTTAGAGTCTTGGTCCTAAAAACTAACTTACACCACTTCCAACTTGGACATTCAAGCATAAAATTAGAAAACCTAACCTTTAAAGACTTATGAAACTCAAGGAAACAATATATCCATTCGATCTTCAGTATCAAATCTTCCACTTCAAGAGGATCTTCTTGACCATAAAAGATTAGAGGACTCAAATTTCAAAACTCTAAAAGGAAGTCCTCAAGTTGATCAACTGGAGGGTGTACTAATGGTGAAACACCCATAACTTCACCTTGGATATGCATCGAATAATTTGTGGGGTTGTGTACTAAGAAACAAGAAAAAAATTAATCAAAAAAAATTCACAAACCAAAAACTCAAACTTGATCACTACTCAAAAAATATTCCCACATCATAAGAAAAAGGCTATAAAACCATAAGTTTTAAAAACATCACAATTTATTTTTTCTTAAAAACTCTTTTAAAATGAAAAACAAAATTGATTGGTTTCACAATCACCAATGGTATTCCATGGAGCCTCACACATGCATATTCCTGTACCAAAAAGGTACCCATAAAATCATGCCATAACTACTCTATCTCAAACACTCATCTATGAATCTGAGTTCTCTTAAGAATATTAGAGGTCAAAAAAAGAATTTTACATTTTCAAACAAACTTTAAACAAAATTTTCATATTCTAAATCCACATCCCATTTAAAATTTCACAAACTTCTCAAAATATTTCAATTTTTTTTTCCAAAAACTGATTCATTTAAAAAATTAATTCCCATTTCAAAAATAACCAGTTTTAATAAAATCCAGATTTTAATTATAATGATCCAATATTAACAAATTAAATTCCTTTTTTACCCAAAATTCACCCCATTAAGAATCCATTTTCTACAACATTCTCTTGAAATAAATCTGAAAACTCATTTTCCATATCTTAATGTCAAAAAAAAATTTCACTTGAAATAAGGTTTTAATAATACAAAACAATATTTTAAAGATTAAATCTATACCAAGAAGGATAAAAAAACTAAAAAGGGAGAAACTAGTGTCAATGGGTAACTTGTTCACATGGTTGGAGAAAATATACCAATCATGCCACCATTAGAGAGAATCATCTGGGACCATGTCCCCAACTTCACATAGATTTCCATGTACTATGAGATCACTAAGGCAATTATACTAAATATCAATTTTCTTCCAAAGAATAGAAAATACCATTAAACCAAACAAATCAAACCAAGCCTAACTTCCCATGGAAACTCAATGTTCGGTCCATAAAGTGTTGTCTAGACACTCTGCCAAACCCACACCCCATGCTCTAAAGGTACTACTCCATCTACCTTGATATCCCAAATAACAAATGGCACTCTGAAATATAGGTCCTTAAAGAATCTCCTTTGATTCCATTTTCTCAGGAACCAACTGGGGTTGATCCCAAATGATTCACCCGAGTCATCCTAAGATAAGGACCGAGAGGCATTTATGATTTTCTCGAGTAGGTGACAAACAGTAATGTCATCAATGAGAAACAAAGGGAATGATTTTACCCAATATAAATAAATAATCTAGGCAATAGAAATCAAAAAAATAATCCCAAAAAACAAATCAATTTAATGGGGGAATAATATCCTTATATAAATTGGGAATTCAAAAATACGGAACAACAAAACCATACCAAACCAGTTGAACACTAAGCTTCCATGTGACCCTGAGGGTCACTCTCCAATCTCAACTCAATATCACCCATAGAGATCCAAAAAAAATAGAACCTATACCAGAAGCTAAAAATAAGAAGAAACTATAATATTGAGTATTTAAACTTAGTAGGCATGCCAAAAAAATATATTCCCAATGCATTTCCTTTAAATAAAGAATAATCAATTCCATGTTTAAAAAAAATACAAAAAACATAGGTTTTCACACATTTTCTATTTAAAAAAATCATAATCCAATTCCCTATTTTATTCAAAACTAAATTATTATTTAACAAAGAGACATTAACATATTAGAGAGAAAGAAAGACCGATTTAACTTAAAAAGGGAGAAATAAAGTACAAGAAAATATTAAATCATTTTACATAAACATTTGAAAACCAACATGTAAATTTTAAGAAATAAGTAAAACATAAAAGAGAGTTATAGAAATGATCACATAACAAGGGAAATGGAAATATAGAACATATGCACAAAAAACCAAACAAATCATCTCAATCATCTTCCATAGGAAACTAAGTTCAAAAGTACATGAGAGAACCTAGGAACTTAGATAATAATCTAGAACATTATAAAAATCAGAGTCACCCCATAGGATGCCTCACCTGATGTTATCATTCTCACCCACACACTCAGTTCTTTCCCTACCTGGCCTAACCAAGGGGTACTATCCCAAAGCAGATCAAAGTCCATACTAAGGGAAACTAGCCAGAGAATAATCCTAAGATAGTGTAGCCACATTTCACTGAACATTCTCTATCTATTCCAGGTTCCCATGTGAAGATCAAAATTGGGTGATCCAATCAATCCAAAAAAGTAACCAACCACATATACATATATCACACAAAAAATCATCACAAACAATAATGACCTCAAACCACCCCAAGGATAAATCCACTTCCTTTAAATTATTTGTTACAAGAGAGTCCACATCGAGGACCTTCCACACCATCCAACATAAATAATTCAATTAGATTATCCTAAGAGAGTTTTCATGAAAACCAATTTTGTTAATGGTCCAAATGGGTCACAAGAAACCATTAAGTAACCACACATTTCCAAAAGAATACAAAACATTATTTACAAATCCAAAACCACTTATAAATCTATTTAATAAAACAGAAACCAAAATTTTAGAAGCCAAATAACTTTATGAATCCAAAACCATTCCGTAAAAATCCAAAATCACTTATAAAATCCAACCAAGTATTTTATCAAATATATGTTGTGAAATAGTTAACAAAAAAAATTTCATATGCTTTAAAACAATAAAGAAATAAACTTATTTCATGATAAAAAATTATTCCAAAAAACCATACAAGACTAATTAACATCCAAGGAAGGTGGAAAATCAAGAAACCAACAATTCTAAAATTTAAAGGACAAGTGCCAAAGGAAACCTACCTAAAAACACAATCGCTTAAACAACACAAACCCAAAAAAAACATCAAAGATGATCCAAGAAATGAGATAATAAATATGTAACCCTAATTTAAACATAAAAAAATAAGAATAACAGATCTATAAAACCAAGGGATAAGAGGAACCACTAATAAAATGGAAGAATAACGAGGAAGGATAAGACAAAATGAGAATACATTAAATATCTAGCCCTAAACATGGAGAAAAAATTTGATTTCAACCTAGGAAGAGTAGGAGAGGCTAGGAGAAGAATGGAGGATCTCCCCAATACTGTACGAGCTAGGAGAGGAAGGAATGGGGTGTTTTGGTGTTAAAATACAAAGAGGTTGTAAGATTAATTTCACACTTTTAATGACATGGGGCACTGAGCACGGTTAGGACATATGGTTTCCCAAACCATGTTCCAATCGTGTTCCCCTTACTGTATGAAATGGGAACCTGCACAGTTTGGCCACATGGTTTGGTAAACTATGCACCAACCAAGAATCTCAATCCTTTTCAAATTGGAAAAACCTTAAACATACCTTCTTCTTGGTTTAGCTAACCGTTTTTGGGACATTCATCCTTGACTAGAGACATCCCAAGGACCTACACAATTTTCCCTTGGAGCCTCATAGTTTGGAATAAACCATGTGAATCCCAGGAAACTAAAATAGTGAAAGTTCAAAATGAATTAAAAGAGACTCAACATCAAGAGGTCACACGATTACCACTTAACCATTCACCAAAACTTTGAAACTGAAAAAATAGCCCAAAATAAAAATTTAAATTTAGAATACCTAAAACCCAAGGGAGAAAACAAGAACAAAATAATAGGATAAAATAAGAGGAGAAAATAAAAACTAGGGTGTGACACCTAAGTTGATACTGGATGATGTATTGGTAAAGGTAATGAAATTTATTTTTCCTACTGACTTCATATTACTTGATATAGTAGAAGACACTGATGTTCCATTGATTTTTGGGAGTTCATTCATTAAAAATGGAAAGGTATTGATTGATTTCTATCAAGACAAACTAATATTTCACGTGGGTGATGAAAAAGTGATATATAATATGATCATGTTTGTGAAACAAGACCCACTTGTGAAGTATGAGGACTGCTGCATTATATCTACCTTAGATAATTTCTTAGTACAATCAAAACATTTAACCTGGGAATTTCCAATTACTTGACATTAATGTTGATAAAGAATTAAAATAAGTCCATTTAATAAAAAATATCATGTTTTTATCTATCTAGGATAATAATTATTGGAAGTAATAGGTAAATATATATATATTAGATTTAGAAAATATGGAACCATTGTGTTTAGTTTATAATGAAATATAGATGGAATTAAATCCCATACCATCATCAAAAAAATATACCTATATGGGGGATGGATAAATATTTTCAATTGTCCTAAAATTTTCCCTAACTATTTATTAAGAGTCTGAGTTATTATAATTTCTCAATAGAAGGAATGAGGCTATTAGTTAGTTGATTTCCAACCTGATAGGAATCATCCCAACCATTTTCACTCACAAGGTTCTTTTATAGAAAAGATCCAATCCATCTTAGAAACCACAAAAGAGACTAAAATCTCTCATAAAGGTAGTGGTTTTGAAGGAATTCATTAAAATTCTTGATGTAAGTATCATTTAACCAATCATGGATAGGTCATGGGTATGATGTTTTCAAATCACACTTAAGATGGTAGGTATTGTGGTGATATCAAACAAGAATAATGAGCTAATACCCATGAGTATAATCATAGGATGTCCATTTTTAATTTACTACTGTAAACTCAATAATTCTACATGTAAAGATCATTTCCCACTTCCCTCTAAGGATGATATGTTAAACTAATTAGGAGGAAATTATTTCTATTACTTATTTTATGATTATTAATGTTATAACAAAATTTACATTACTCTTGAAGATAAAAATAGAGTACACTCACATCACCTTGTGAAAAATTTACTTACAAACAAATTTTCTTAAAAATGCATAACGTTTTGGCCAATTTTAAAAGGTGTATGGTGGATATATTTTATAAAATAGTAGAGAAACTTATTGAGATATTTATGGTTTCATTATTGGTGTATATAAATTCATTTGGTGTAAGATTAATGAATCTAGAGTCTGTCTTTAAATGGAAAGGGAAAACAAATTTAGTGATAAATTAGGAGCAGTTTCACACGATGATTCATCATATAATTTTATTGGGTCATAATACATCAGGAAAGTTAATTAATGTTGTCTCAAAAAATATTAAAGTGATACCCCACTTACCATTTATAACATTAGACCATGAAATTCAAAGATTCCTTAGGTATATAAAATTATATAAAAATTTTTGTAATGTATTTCTAAAAAATTGAACACCCATTGATAAATTTCTTGATAAAAGAGGCTATATTTGAATTTGATGAGTCATGAATTAAGTAATTTTAAATTCTAAAATAGTGGATAATGGAATATTCTATTATGATAACCCTAGAGTAGCATGATCTGTTCGAGTTGACGTGTGATGCTAGTTATTATAACATGGGGAAATTCTTGGATAGTAAGTTGACCACATATTTTATACATCTTATTATGTGATTTATGGATTAAATGAATGTTAAATCAACTATACCACAAAATAGAAGGGAATATTGGCTATAGTGTTTTCCTATGATATATTTTATTATATTTAAAGATTTCAAATGTGATTGCTTATAAAAAACTTGTGGATTTTATGTAATTATTAAAAAAAAGGATTCCAAGATGTTATTGATTCATTGGGTTATATTACATTAAAACTTTTATTTAGAAATTTGAGTTGAAACATAGAGTGAGAATCATGTTTCTGATCACCTGTGAATATTAGCTCTACCCCACCATGAAATGAAAGAGGATTGAGATATCCTAGAATACTTTTTAAATGAACAATTGTTCTTAGAAACTCTTTATCCTTAACTATGGTTCTTATATTTTGAAAACTAGCTAGACAAAGGAATACTCTATCTCAATATCTTTCTTCAATAGTGCAATAAATTTTTATCTATGGAATGGATTTTTTTAATGATGTGTTTTGGTTTCGATCTTACATTGATGCAATTATACAAAGATTCATTATGGTGGAAGGGGTAAAAGGAGTAATAATTTTTTTCAGAAATTCCTATTTGGAAGACAACATGGGACTGACCTTACAATGAACAAGGTAATTTAATCAAGATTTTTTTCCAATGATACATCAGCAAAGTCGAAGCTTAATTTTGTAATGTGATAAATGAAAAAATGGGAACATTGGGAAGAGGAATATAATTCCTAAAAACCCTATCTTTAATGTGGAATCATTTTATGTGTGGGGGATAAACATCATGGACCCATTTCCTTGAGAATGTTTTTATTTTGGATTGTGTAGATTATATTTCCAAATGGGTGGTGTATATCATGACTACAAATAATACTAACAAGGTGGTTATACAATTTTTAAAGAGAAAAAAATTACACCACTTCAGTGAACCCTCCATTTTAATTTATGATCAAGGTACATGAATCAATAATTTTCTATTGAGAGATGCGTTAATAATGTATGGAGTGAAATAAAATATGGGAACACCATTCCACTACCAACCTAGTGGTAAAGTGGTGGTTTTTAATTTAGAGTTGAAATAAGTTATAGATAAAACTGTGCTAGATTCATGAAAATATTGGTCAAAGAAATTGGATGATTCCTTTAGGGCATATAATATAACATTTAATACTATTATTGGAATGCATACTTTTTTTAGTTGGTTTATTGGAAAATATTCCATTTACTTATTGAACTTGATTATAAATAATATTAGTTATTAAAGTCTATTAACATCAATAATAAACCCTTCAATGATAAGATAAATCTTAATTTGACTAAGCTAGAAGAAATGAGAATGGAGTCATATAATAATGCATAAATTTACATGGTGAAGATAAAGATGGTATATGATTGAATGATTAACTATAATTATTTACAAAATAGAGAAATGGTATTTATTTTGATTTCAGGGTTGATACTCTTTATAGGTAAATTGATGTCCAAAAATTTAATCCCCATCATTGTGTTTAAATATTTTGACCAAGGCGTAGTTGACATTGGAGGGTATGGGAAAGATCTTCAATGTAAGTTAAAAATACATAAAGTAATATATTTGATTAGATAATAGGATAGGGAGGATCTCCCCCAAATATTTTTTTTAAGTTAGAGTCCTAGTTAAATATATCTTATGAAATTAAACATATAAATTCCTTATTGGTAACCCATCCATTTTTTTAAACTCTAAAAAATTATTTATTTTTTTTGTGATTTCAGGTAACAATTTTGCATATTTTTTTATTAGATGATTTCTTGTTTTTAAGAAATTATTGTTTTTGGTGTCAAATTACACTAAAATGATTAAAAATGTATCCATACATCAATATAATTCCGTACAAAAAGTATGGAACAAACTTTTTTTGAAATTTGATACTGTGAGTTCCATGGGTACCCATATAAGTGGATTAGACTGACTTTCGTCCTATGAATTACAATGATCATGGGGGATAGTAGGTTGAATAGGTAATTTTTATGAGAGGCACCCCATGAATAATTCTCATTCATCCCACCTCTAGGTGTGGTAATGATTTTCAGGGATAATATGCATGGGTAAACACCCCTGTATAGAGATCATATACTATTTTATAACTTCAAATTTTTAATCTCCCCTCAATCTTACATTTCATTTATTCCAAAAAACCAATAGAGGCCTGGGAATCCAAACTAACCAAATCCCCAAAACCCCTTTATATTAATTATCCATCTATCTAATTCTTCTAATAAATCAATTACTCTCATCCTCGATTTACTACATTATTAAGAAGGTAAGTTTCTCCCTCACTCCCCTTATGTTTTCCTTATTTTCTATTGAGTTTTCATAACACTCATCCCTAATCCATGATTTTCAAAACCTCCCATGCCTTTTTTGTTTTCAAAATTATTTTTTAATTTATTATTAAAATTATTTTTCACATATATTATTTTCTCCCATATCTTACATGCAAACCCAACTACACCATTTCCAGCTTCAGATCTTCTTAAATTTCCCATAACGATTTTCCTTGTTACTCTTTTCCATTCAATAAAAATGAAATAAATATTTTTATAATTAAATTTAGTTTTATAATATATAATTTTATTTTTGTTTTTCGGAATATGTTCAATTTATTTCTTGGATATACCATCCTTCTTTCCAAAACCAAACCTTAGCATGTCCTATAATCCTTCAAAATGCACTTTCCCTATCAAACTAAAAAAAAAATCCATCTGACCACAATTATGGGTATGAAATTTAAATTATATTAAATTTTATTGGGGATATATTGGTTTATAGATACCCAATATTACTTTATATATAGTTTAACATACATATATTCTTCTATGTTTATGACTTTGCCCAATTTGGAATAACTATTGAAATTCATACTTATTTAGACCATGGATAACTCCAACCGTCCTTCTCAATTGTCGAGACCACATTTAGGGAGCTATTTATATAGTTTAAATCCATTTTTCAATTCCAATAATCCATCATGAGTTCAAACTTAATCATATTAAATGATTTTTGTGATGATGTCATCCTGAAACTATATAACCACCACATCCCCTTACCATAATCTGAATTTGGGGTGTCAACATGCTTTTGTAGTGAGAAGTAAACTATGAATCCTTTCTTATACTAAAAAATATATTGTTGTGGAAATTATGTTTTTTAGTATTTTTATCCTACCATTGTAGTGTACTACTTTGATCCACATAAAACCAAATCCACCACCCTTTTTAAACATACAAACAACATTATCAAAAAATCTTCACCATGTGTCTCACACCTTAGGTCAAGAGTTTTGACATGGTGAAAAAGTGATACCAAATTTTCATTCCATCCATTACCTTTGAATAACTCATAATAATTCCAAATTATTTTATAAAATACTTATCAAATAGTTTTTCTGTCACCAAAGGTTCCATATTTGTGGGACCAGTCATCACTCTCTTGAAAAAAACACTGGGTTGTAGTTCTTCCTGAAATCCCTAACTAATATAGAACTACTCCCTTTAATGTTAAAAACAATATAAATATAAATATTCTCAAAAAATATGGTTTCCATTACCATCTTAATGGAGCATTTTACACTATGAAGGAAGAATAAAGGGTTGTTGAATATGAATAGGAGGAGAATAAATAAGATCAATATTGAAAATGCGATGTCAGTGAAACACCGTTACCACCCACTAATGAACCCACCCACCCAGCCATTACAAAAACATATTTCTTTCCACCACCACTTTCCTATATCCTCCACAGCCCTACCAAAAAGGATCCCCATATGAAAACAAAGGCCTCAATTACGATCACCACTAAGAACACATAACTATGTTCAATTGGCTAGTTGAGAAGGTTAAAAAATAGTTAGATGATACCCAATTGGAGTACTTCACCCTCTCAAACCTATATAGACCATTAATAACCCATCATATACTCTAATAATTCCACTATGGTGAAAAATAAAAATAGGGTGGGGGACCATGGACCTCATTCGAAGCTGGTGATGTGCTAAACTGGGTTTCAGATAAAGACATTAGATATGAGGTGGTATTGGTGGTGATTTTATAGAACCCTCCATCATGAGTGGTGATACCAGAAAGAATATGACCCAAGATGGGGAATATAAGTTTATTTCATTAAATCCCTTTAGTTTATTCATACCCATATGCTTGGAATGAAATTTTTCTTATACTTGGTTTTGTTTCCTATTCTTGATCCATTCAAACTTGCAGGGATTTAGTTGGATGATGACTATTTTATCCAATAATTTCTATATATTTTTACTATTAAACCTTTAACTCTTTACCATTGTGTGATTTTTCCCTTGTTAAATCTATTATTTTACTTTTAAAAATATTATTACTTCACTCCCTCATGATTTCATAGTAAATGAAAGTGAAACGTTAAGAATACTTGGGTATATACTCATTCACGTAATGGGATATCACAAACCAAATTTCTTCATCCTCTCAATAATATCCCATGGGAGTTTTCATTCAATAACTAATTTCACTTAACTTTTACATTTAATCCACCATTATCACTACCTAATCTAAATTGTTTACCATCTTTCACCATTAACATTACCATGGGAGACAATGCTCAGTCTTAAGTGTTATAGTGGGCACCCTTGTTCACTCCATTTGATCATTGACCATGAATTTATCAAAGGTGATATTTTTTTCTTAGATTCCATTTAAGGTATTTTATAAGTATCATATATTAATATTATTTTAATGATTATGGGTTATAGTGAATCATTTTGATCTTTTTCATATGATTGGATTGATAAGATTTTATTTTTGATGAGTTTCCTTAAGAAAAAAGGTAGATTTATTTTAATATTATTATTAAAATACTTTTCTTAAATATTAAATTTTGATAGAGTAGTATAAATTATAGAATATATTGATTTATAAGTCTTACTTATTTATTTTTTGGATGTGATGATTTGAGATTATTGTTACCGCACATGTAGTTTTTATGTGACCTTAATTTCATGATTTCTTGACATGTTTTTTAATTCATCAAGGTGAGTAATTTGAAAAAATATGGTAAAAAAATATAGTATAGTATCTCATAAATGAAAAATTTGAGATACCAAAAAATCACATAAAAATAATGATTACCATCCATTATTCTTCAAAGAAGCTAGTTAATGTGATTGTGTAACCTATAACAACAGAAACCCATCACTTAGTGTTGAAGAAATCACTATTAAACTTATCCCAGTGTATGATAATATGGATATGGATATAGATAATTTATTTTTAATGAATATTTTTTAAAATTTTAAAAAATAGTAATTTAAGTATGAATACATAGTAAAATTAATCTCGAATGTACTTTTCTTGCTTACATTTGAGATTAGGGAGTCTTGAAAACTGCAGGTAGACCTTTAAATGATTATTAATTCAAACCTATGTTTATTTTACTGTTATGAATTTTGATATTTTTACTTGTTTATTTTAAATTCCCTTTGGAATGATTTTATAGGCAATTTATTAGGGATAATAAAATGATCATGTTTGGAGGTGTTTGACACCCTCAGATAAAACTTTTATTTTTTAATCACTTTATGATTAAAAGGATAATTTTTATTCTTTTATGTGAAGTTATTAATGAAATATCTCTTTTTTTATGAAGATTATCCTTTAATTATTGGAAAATTGAACAGTTAAGTGACCAAAGTGAATCAGGAGAAAAATTAAGGCATTTGGAGGCATTTTCAAACATGAATCAACTGATAAAATAAGAATTAATCAATGAAAATTAGAATAGGACCCATATGGATCAAATTTCTTTACCAAGCCAGTTTCAAGGGTGTCCTGCATAGGATCCCTACCCATGGAATTTTCTCTTTAAATTTCCCCCACCTCCCCCATATACAACCTAATAAATTATTTGACTTGGTATTTAGGATCTAAATCATTAAATGGATAGGGGAAAATAAAATTAAGGGTAACTAAACTAAATTAGTTTTGGAGAATAATCTAGGGGGACTTCATGGATTTGTACGATCGGTAATTTCATCAAAGTAGGAGGGATATTTCTTTTTGTATTGAAAAATTCTTTATTCTTTAGTTTTCATGGAGAAATATTATGAGTTCTTCATGGTTTTTATCATTTAATTCATGAATAAATAATTTTTTAATGACTTAATGTTTTGGAATATATATATATTTCCCAAAATTAATATTATCTTTGATACCTTGTTTCAAACCCACCATTAAATAAAAAAAGCTGAGATATTATATGGATATTATTAAGAAATAAAGAAGAATAATAAAAACATATAATTAATAAAATTATACCAATCATTCAAAAAATTATTATATTTATAGGACAAAGAATAAATGAGATTAAATATTAAAAGGAATTGGGTTTTCTAAAATAAAATTTTAAAAGTATTTTATATTTTATCAAAATAATTAAATAGACCAATATTAAATGATAATATATAATATTTTAGTATATAAATGGTTATATTATCATTCTATAAATTGAAAATTGATTTCAAATAGTATCATGAACACTTAATGCTTAAAATGTAATTTTTCAATAAAATAATTTTTCTTTATATTGCGTATTTTCATTTAAAAACTAAATTTATAATTCTTATAATCTTAATTAGATAAAATCAACTTTATTTTTGCATTTATAATTTCAAAATTATATAATCATTAATTTTTGAGATTTTTTAAAATGATTTTAGGTGAATTGTAGAATATACCGATACAGTGAATTTTATGACATTATTAGTATATAAGTATGAATTAGAAATTTATGAATAAAAATTCATGAAAAAATAAATATTTTAAAATTTAAAATATTCATTTAATTTTTTTATAGTTTTCAAGCATAATTTTTTATTTTAGATATCAATAAATGTCTTTCTCAAAAATTATTTTAATACATTATAAAATTATTAATATAAAATTAAATTTTGAAATTTTTAGAAATTGAATCACCAAAAATGGATTTTAAATTTATAATGAATGGCTTAAAACTTTCAAATAAAGACTACTTTATTTTTATGCTTAAAGATTAAGTTACATTAGGTAAAAACTAGTTATAGCAGTAAAATCTTAAACAAAAAATGTGATAAACCAAGAGCTAACAAGATATAAAAATGGTAAAAAGGAGTTTATAATTCAGTGGTTTTTATATTATCAATATTATTTCACACTATAATCAAATATTGTCTATTTTTCGTGCCACTTGACTTGTTTAACATGTTCTCCCTTAATATTAAGTTCAAATATTTACAAAAAAGGTCACTGTCCCCACTAATAAAAGGGGACTATAATTAAGCCTTCAATACCACTCAAAAAATCAGGTTTAATTATTAAAATATAACCCATTTAATTTCATAATAATCATATTTCAATCTAATAATCTTCTGGTCACAAGAGATTATCATAAGTCCATCCTATCTAAAGAATCCTCCAAGATAAACCCAAAGTTCTTACATAAGTTCAATTTTTTTCCCTTACATAATTTAATTAATCTTTCCATTTAAAATTTATTTTTCCAAATATTATATGAATAATTTAGTATTTATATTATAATTAATTTTTTCATATTGTTTTATAAGCATTATCCATCTCTCCCCTTCCCATTAAGAAAAGAGAAAACGCCAATCATGCATACGTGTGGACTACCACCACCTTGAAGTAACATGTTTCATTTTACTTCACCAACTTATAAGTAATGTAATAATAAGGAATTTAATATATAATCCTGATATTTAAAACATTTTTTATGTTCTAAAAATAATAAACCATATTACACCTTTCTCATGTTTTTTGGGAAATAAAATCATCATCCACGTGTATGTTTCAACTACCGCCTCAATGGAATGATATATTCCATTATTTACTACTACCATAATAAATAGTTATAAATTATAATTTATGATTATATATTATATATAAATGTAATTAATAGATTTAATATTACTCTTTATAGATAACCTAAAGATTAGCTATTTTTTAGGTAATCGATCAATATCGATAAATAACCTAAAACTAATTCATCACCGATTTCTTCTTCATGAAATGCGACAAACAAATCATATAATTACATTATAACATTATAAGTAATCCTATAAAATAAATTCAAGGATATTATATAACCTATTGATGATAAAACTAGTATTAAAAAATCATTACTAAAATATAAATCATAAAGCGTACACTAAACAATTAAAGTTATGAACACAAGATGGTAAAAATAAGTGATAAGAAAATAATATATTTGTAATAAATGATCATAAATGAATTACATAAAATGGTAATTTAAATTAATAAGGTTATGAAATTTATTATTCAGATATTTTTTTGTTTTATAAGAGGCTAGATAACATCTGTCTAAGTGAGAATAAATGTAAGGGGTTTTCTTGACTCAAATATCTTTCTTGAGTCACAATCACTCTACTTTGATTATAATATTTCAAGATAGAATTACCCCTCGGTATGATGGTTTTATGTTGTGTTTCCGTATTGTTTTATCTTGAAATTATTTTTCACACCAAAATATTCTTTTTTTAATGAATCCATCATTTCATATGAAATGTAATTTTGTTAAGAATAATTCCCATATATTTTAATGAATTTATTTCTCCATATCCATATTTTTATTTCTGGCCATTGTCCTAATTTATGTAGTGGAAACTCAATTATGTTCTATCAAATGATCGTTATATTCCCATTTATTCATTTCTAAATAACAATTTTGTTATCCTTTTAATGATTTGGATTTTCAATTAATGTTTTTTAAAATATTTACAAGGATTTTCCATACCATGATCTTATATTCCTCCCATATAATACACATTTTGACACTCATTTTATTTCTTTTAAAGGTATCATTATTTTAATTTAATTTGAAGTAATGTTTTCTTATGTTTTCTCTTCATCTTTAAAAAAAATGATTTTTCGATATTGAATTTAAAATCACAGCATTTTATGGTGATATTAACAAATCAAATTTAAAATAAATTTTTTTTATATATCTTCTATTTTCAAAGGATTATTTTCTAATGAATTAATTGCACCTAATTCATCCAATATGATCTATTTTAAAATAATTCTTATGTGTGATCATGTTTTTAGTATCAATTTATCTTGTTTTTATGTAATACTATTTAGATAAGTTATGAAACCCATTTTATTACATTGGGATTTTTATGAATAGATGAATGATTTGATTTTATGTGCACTCATATGTATTGATAGCGATGGGTTAGGTCATGTATCACCCTCCAATTAATTTTTTACGATTTTATATCTCATGAGATAACTATAAATATTGGGTAAATAATGCTCACTTCAATATGGGAATCAGTGTCATGAACCAACCCAAGTCGACCCTGAACCGGTCACCCAGCCGGCCCACAACACGACCCAAGAGGCATTACTGATCCTCCCATTCTGAAACTAGTGTTCGAAATAATGAATAATTAGTTGGGAATGATTTATCCCATGAAAATTATCCAAATGAACAAATATAGCTGAGATATAAAAATAATAACAAGAAGAAAAAAGAAGTAAAACTAGACAAATCTCCATGTAACCTGTGGGTCACCACAAACCACTAAATGAAAGCCATTCCATAGTGACTAAAACTGAGTTGGAAATCACACTCGAAGCTAAAAAAAGATAAATCTATAGGTGTTAGTATTAAAACTCAGTAAGTGTGCCTATATAAACTATTCCCTATGACTTACCTTTAAAATAAAACCAAGACATGCCAGTTTGAAAATTAGACATAAAAAAATAACGATTTTTCATTCTTTTCAAATATAAGTAATAATCTTCCATTCTTAAAAAACCATCTTACATTACAATTCCAAAATCAGTTTCTCAAAACAAGTGTAGATATTTTTAAAAATAAATCTTTATATCAGGTGATACAAAACATGGGAAAGTAAAAAATTCTTTCTATTACCTTTTCCATGAAAGGAAAACTGCGCATCAAGAACTTGATAAAGTGTTATAATAGAAAATAAGGTAAATGCTAAAAAACAATGGGGAATCCATATTTTTATAGGGTTAGTGGGGACTTAGGATCCTTATACCACCATAATGAAAGTAACCCAAATCCCACAGTTCCCTCCTGTATGAGTCACTATCGGGGAAAATATCCCAAGGTCTAGTGGTCTCCAATCATCATCAAATGTTTAGTTAGTGTTGTATCATCAATCCTACAAGGGGGAATTGGTACTAGGACCTACTAATCTACCTAGTGTACTAGAACTAGTCTACCCACCTAGGTTCCTATGGTCCCATGTTCTCTATTCCAAATGGTGCTGAGTTTTCACCAAGCTAGTGTATACATAAATATCATTTATTTTACCCAAAAACCATCTAACTTATCACCATTGATCTCCCTCCTTATGTGCATCCCTTTTTTCATGTCACAAAAAATGCACAAGACTCTTCACGAGGAACATATAAAAAATAACCCGTTTAACACACACATCAAATCTTTAAAGAAAGGGTCATTCTTTAAGAGGGGTTTTAACTTTCCATAAAATATTTCCAAATTCCAACCTAGAATTTATTCTTGAAAGAAATATTCATATTTTAGATAAAACATTTAACCAAATATTATGAGTTAAAAAAAAAACTCCACATGTTAGAAATAATTTAGAAAATAATTTTAATCATTTCAGACACTTCACAATTAAAAACAAGCTTGTGAAAATGCTTATAAAAATCATTTAATTAAATTAAAACCATTTATAAGAGGCGCAATAAACTTTTCATAGAATATATTCAATATATAATAATAATAATAAATGTTATAAAATTATTCAAGGACTAATTAAATTCAAGTTAAAGAGTTAGGCCTGGGGGACCTACCTCAGACTCAAGGCACATCACTTTTGAAAATCAAAACTTGAATCTTACCTTTATGCTTGCACAAATATGAACTTTCTCATATATATAAGGACACCCATCCTATATTTATATATTTTAATTTTCAAATATATAAAAGGAAATATTTCTATGTACTCTTATACTTGCATATACCCCTTTATACTTACAAAATATACATTTTTCAGATATAAAAATAAGAAAACATTTCCCCAATGTATATATTCTAACTTCATTGAGTTAATATATAAAACAAGAAACTTATATATATATATATATATATGCCTATCTATTCATATGCCTGTAAGTGTCCTTTGACATTGGAAACTCGAAACTGCTTCATGGACAACCATGGTGCACTAAAAAAATACTAGGAACTCAAAAATTACAAAAACACTAATTAAAATTGGTCCAAAAGAAAAAGGCATAAGTAAACAAACCTCAAAATAGATGCAAATAAATCAAAATGGTACAATGAGATTCTCCTTTGGTAGAGGATACTGAAACAAGCTCTAAGAATACCCAAGAGACCAATTTCAATCCATAACACTATAAAAGATAACCAACCATAAAGTTAACCCTTGAAATAGGGTTAGACCGAGCTTGTTAGGGAAATGAAAAATATAAAAAATGCCACAAAAGATGAATATTATAGAAATGGATGTCTTGCGTTATGAAACTGACCAAGAATATTCAATTCATCACATCAAAGGAAGCAGCAAGGAGGGAGGGGTCACATGCCATGGGGGGTTTGATCATGTGGGAGTCATGCTACTCATAGATGGGGGGGGGATAGTATATGAAAATAAAAATAAATAAATAAAAATAAAAAATAAAAATAAATAAATAAAAAATAAAAATAAAAAATAAAAGAATTTTTTTTAAAACGTGGCAACCCGTATGGTTTACCAAACCTTAAGGAAACTGTGTAATGGATACTCCCTATGCTAGCCTCCCAAACACATTTACAACTAAGTATAAAAATTATTTAGAAAACCATTATCAAACCGTTCCACTTAGCACTGTCAACTCATTGATTCCAACTACACGATTGAGAAATAGTTTAATAATCCATGCAATAACCAGGTGTCACAACACAAAAACACCTGGAAACCTGCACAACCACCTCACAGTTACTCTTAACAATGCGAGATAACTGTGAAAAAGATAAAAAGTCTTCAACAATAGAACCTCTAGGCTGGAAACAATCAGAACTCAAGACTTCTTAGGAACAAGATAGATCAGGAGAAATATATATGAAATAATAGAGACGTGTCGGGTCAGAGTGTGATAATCATGTTGGGGTTCCTTACCCAGTATGTTTTGGCAATCAGGTGGTGATTTATACATTATTTTGATAATATTACCTATGATTATATTTGTGTTAATTATTCTTCCTAGGATATGATTTATTTCCAAGATATTACAAATGATTATGATAATACAAGTTCTAACGATATTTTTATTTCTTATATTGTGATTTCATGTTTTTTTTATTTTCATTTCATGATTATATGGCATCATTTTGATGACCTTTATTGGGTATTATTTATCTATTCCATGATCTATAATGATAAACCGATTTTTATGATTTTCACTTATGTTCCCATGATCTTTTTATCTTATATGTATCCCTTAAACATGTTTTCCTTCATGTTTATGATCCAACCATTAATTTTTTTTTTAATTTTCTATTACTGGGCATTAGAGCTTACCCCTTTATTTTGTTTCCATTATTCAAGATATGAAGACAATTATATAATATTATATATTTATTATAGGGTACCAAGGATAAAATTTATAAAGAAATTTCAACAACTGTTATAAAACAAGATATTCATGTGGGTAGTAATGAAGACAAAAACTTTTGAGTCCTCATGTTGTGCGGTTATTTGTGAGACATTTTAATTTATCCATGTTATCAATGTAATATTTATGTATTTTTATCTTGGGATTATACAATAAGTATTATAGGATCATTTAGTTATTTAGGTAATTAGTTTAGGGAAATTTGGTGAGAACCTATGAATAATTTTGAGTGTAGGATAGAATCCTCATATTTTGGTAAAGTAGATATTGTATAGTTTTTTCTAGAAATAACATCCCAAACCAAATACTAGAAAGTGGATGATGTGGTGGTAAATATGAACTTGTGGATAATCACTCTAAAAAAGGATAATTGGGTATTAACCCAATCTTCACTTTGGTTCATAATGATTGGGTTTAAGACTACACTCTTATCTAGGCACTCGTAGGGGACATGCTTCGGTTAATTCACATCATATTTTGAACTATGTCGAGGGATTTGAATATGTTTAAGTTATATAATATAATAATAAAATTACCATGGATAACACATATTGTATCCTAGAGATTCCTATGTTAGGGTGTACACATAATTTATGAATTATTTATTCTAATATCATATTTTTCTCTTTGTACATTTACTAAATTATACATAAAGATTATTTTATTTGATGTAAGGAGTAACTAAAATAATAACAAGTTATCTAGACAATTCATTGAATATATGAATGAACTACCAAATGGGATGGGATCTGGTTTACAAAACATCATATAAATGATCAACCATTTTTTTTAATATTTGAATAATAAAATGAATCACTTTGAGCTCCAAAACACGCCAAGGAAAGAGTATCTTGTTATCAAGTCCATAATGGATCAATTTCCACCCTAATTTATTTGTTCATATAGTACAATTATTACATTGAAATAGATCATTGTAATTGAAAAGATTTTTTCTGGTCTTTAGTGCTTAGAGCATGAGAAGGTCATTTCAAATATCTATCATCTAGACGAAGAGGTTGACCAATGATGGACTCTCACTATGAATATAATAGAAAATGAGGAATTAGAATCTATGTAATGAGATGAGTTCAATAAAATATTCTTCATAAAGTACATTCCTTGGAAGATTCACATGAATATAGAGTTGAAATTTCTAGAGATGAAATAAAAGGAGGATGAGTCAGTTGGAACTTATAAAGAAAATTTCACAAGGCTCAAGAGTTACACCTCTGGGTAAATTTCTAACCCCAAAATCAAAACATACAATTTATTTGGTGACTTAAAATCCATTTTTTTGAATTGAATTATCTATAAGAATCTTTGGAATCTATAAATATATTTTTCACTGTGCAATGAAGGTATATTTATAAATTGGGGACTTTGATTATATTGAGGATAAAAAAGTAAAGGTTGAATATAAGTGAATCTATGATGATAATAAGAAAAGAGGAAAATGTATAATTGAAAATATGTCAAAAATTTAGGTGGAAGAAATAAAGTAATTACCTTTAAGGGAGAATAATATGTTTTGATTATGGCAGGGAAGACCATATTTCACAAAACTAATGAAGTAATCCTAAGAGGTAAGATAGAATAATAGAGGGGAGGAATTATCCAACCAATGTTCCACCCCCACTCTAATACTTCAAATGTAAAGTGTTTGGTAACCTTGAAAATAACTTCCCTAAACCCAAATCTATTAAATGAAATTGGTCTTAATGACATCTTAAATAGAGGGAGAAATAAAGACCGTATACTGTCAGTACTACTGAGGTAGAAAATGATAATTAAGTATTGAATGGTACACTCATTATTCACTCAAGATCATAAAATGAATTACTTGATTTTGGTTCTTCACATTAATTTTATATCACACAATTGTTTAATGAATGGTCACCCACCACCTCAAACCATAAACAATGAACTATCAGTGAAAACCCAAGGAAGTGTGATGATATCGTTAAAGATATGTAATTATTCTCTCGTTATCATTTTTTTGAATGTATTTCCTACAAATATATGTCTTATATCCTTGTTTTAATTTAATATAATTTTGGGTAAGTATTGGTTATACCTATATGAATCATATATCAATTTTTTGGATAATTAAATATCATTTCATATCCCTAAATATCTTATGATAAAATATACATGCAAGGATGATTATGTGATATAGTCGGAATATAATTCTATAATATGGGTTGTGTTACTAAAAATGAGGGTCTCTTGGATCAAATGACTGGGGAAGTAGTAAAAATTGATTAAATTCCAAGTATATATGAGTATATTGATATATTTTAGAATGAAGTGCAGGAAATTCCCCTAAATCATGAGGTTAATATTTAAATTGATATCATGCCTAGGATTGTTCTTATCTTAAAGAGTCCTTATATAATATCCTATATGGAGTTGTAATAATTAATTATGTAACTTTAATATAATATGGATAAGGGATTTATATGCCTAAGTAATTTTACCTCGGGTGCACCAGAGTTTTTTTGTAATACAGAGGATGGATAAATACACATCTTAATTGAATATCTTGAACTTAACAAGATCAAGATCAAGATCAAATATCCTATACCCTATATTTATAGTCTATTCAATTAACTATGATATGGTTAATTTTTCTTGAATATTAACCATTTAAATGAATATCATCAATTGAGGGTAAGGATAAAAGATATACCCAATAAATATTTATACACAATGTTTGATCCCGACCCCAGAAGCCCAGAGTCGGTGCATTATTACGTATCATTGGAATGATAAAAAAAGATCATGTCTCGAAAGACCAATTAGTTTAGTAGCCTTGGAAGTACTAGATAAATTCACAAGGTTTACATTACATCATAAAATGGAAAACTAAAACAACATTGTTTCCATAGACAATACTGAGATCCCATAGACTATCCCTATAGTCCAGTCATAATATACTTCTTCGCATCCTAGGAAAAATAAAACATAGAAAGTGGTGAGCTCATATGTTTATTAAGGATAACAATATAGAAGAAACTTTAATAAATAAGCATAAAAATTTAGAACTAAAAAAAAAATCCTTTTCAACATAAACTTCATCATAATATGGAAAATATAAATCAAAATAATTCCATTTACTTACTCACATGGATATTCTACTAGTAGAAAAATCACATTCAATATCAATAACCACTTTCAAAATGATGGAATGCATAATGCCACACTTTCAAAACCACATAGTTAAGGCCTTATTCCAAGATGACAAATAAGATTTTGTCAAGGCCTTGTACCAAGAAATTAGTTTGTATCATGAGATCTACCGATTCATCGAGGAGCTATAACGAGCTCCACCCATCACTTTCTAAGTCCAATTCATTCTGCATATGAAAAGGTTTAAACATAACATAAACATTTGTATTAAAAATATCATATGAAATGTCAATACAATATCTATAAACCATGAATGGTATAAAAATAACACATCCACAGTCAAACATATCACAAAACCTTAAATTCAATATGGAAGTTTTGTATCATAATAAATCATCTTCAAATAATCTTGAAATCCATCAAAAGATGTTGACATAGATGAAGTCAAAACCTTTTTTAGAGAAATATCTCTTTCTATTTTGAAATCATTTGAAGGTCATGTAATTATAAAAGAAAACATTTATATTTGAAAATATTCTTATAATATTGTAAGGTAATCTTCAACAATGTTATAACAGTGGAAAATAGCCGCACCCGCCGTATAAGTTAAAAAAACATTCTTACCTTAATTTTGTCGAAAAGGTCACAAAGTACCTTGTTTGGAAAATGATGGAAAGATTCCTTTAAAAACATATAAGGTCAAATAAGGGTATAAATGACTTTACCCCATTTTCTAGTAAATAGTAAAAATGTTTTGAAATAAATATTTAAGAAACATGGATGTGGATGATAAAGAGGTCACAGTAGATACTTACGTAAAAACTATCTCGGATAATAAAAAGATTGTGAAATTAACCCTTACCTTGTTCTTTTCCTTGGTCGATGGTAGGTTAAAATTCTGTATAATGGTTAAATAATTGTTATAAAATTATACAAGAATCATATACATTATTATGATATCATATATGATTTTTAACATTTCTTTGTTAATAATATCTTAGTATTATCGTCGTTTTGGGTGTTAAATGATTCATTTTCCCTTATTTGATTTGTTATGTAAGTAATGTTTGTTATGGATAAGATTTATGTTATTAATATTTATAATTATATTAAGTCTTTAAACATTATTTTCAATCATCTAATGAAAATTATCCTTGAATGGATACAACGGGGAATGAATCTCATCGCGTTCGTGGCGATAGTAATCCGTACGTACGCACGGGCGATAATATCATTATTTTGATATTAAAATAATATATAACTGGATGGTATATCATATATATAGAATCATTATCATGTTATATTTATTATTTACATTAATTAAACATCATTATTATATCCATCCAAATAATAATGTATTGAATAACAATTACACCACGACGTGGAGACGGTAAGCCGTACGTACGCACGTATGGTGACATATCATTCAAAGGATGGATAGAATAATGAACATGGTTGAACCATATTTATAATAACATAATAATATATAGAAGATAATATAGTTATTATTTTAGAATGGAAACAAAAAATAAAGGGTAAGTTGAAGTAGAAAGGAACTTGAAAGAGGTGATGAAATATTTACCTCTTCTTCAGGTTCTTCCATTTTATTTGATCAAAAGAGATCCTTAGGTTAGATTTTTTACTAATGGAAGGCCTCTAGGATTATGGGAGGACAGTTGAGAGGTTATTTGGGCATGGGTGGTATGGTCCAAATGTCTTTGAAGGTGTGAATTAGAGAGAAGGGGGAGTGCCCTTTTATTAGAGGGGTGAGGGGAACCTTAGGAAAAGCAAGAAATATTATTTTATAATAAAATCACTTTCGGTTTCTAATTTCTCTAAAATAAATTAGTTAAAGGATAATGTGGTTATGGGTCTAAATACACTCAAACAATAGGTTTTATATAGGTTTGGGTCACTATATTAAGTATATATTTTAGATTTAACTCTTAGTTAAATAGTTTGACATTTACCGTGTCTCTTTTTATTTTTATATTATATGGTTATAAAACTATCTATAAACTTAAAATAGAACCCCAAGTGGTTCATTAATTATACACCTATAATTATATATGTCTTTTGGCTGATCTTTAAATTTTTAAAAATAGAATATCAATTAATAATATAATATTTATTTTAAAAACTCATTTATGTCGATTTTGACACTATTTGGTATTGTGTTTTTTCTAAATTCATAACAGCATTTTACTTAGAAAAAAATTCATATAACCAACCTTAACCTGTAATATTCACCTATAAAATTAGTGGAATTTATAAAAAGTCTCAAATTACATTTATTTGGATATTTATAATATCAATTATTTTAATATTTCATTAATTAGGTAATTACTACATCATCATTGTGTCATAAATAAATTTAATTATTTAACGTCTAAAAATTATAAATAAAATACCCTTATGTAGGAAATATTTTTATCTTTATAATTAATATTTATAGTATAATTTATCTTATGTTTAACCCTATATTAAAAATGGTTTAGTTATTAAACTTTGAATTTAACACTTTTAACTCTTCTTTGAATTAATTAATAATAAATTTCATAATCTAATCCAAGTGAACCTAAAGGATCATATTTTATTCTTAAGGTTGTTTCTGGTCAAATTATAATTATCCAATATAATTATAACATGTTTTAGGGTAATAATAATATCATTTTTACCCTTAATTACCCTATTTACTTTTAACCGTGGTAAATAAAAGTAAAAAGTTACTATTCACAAAAAATTATTTTAATCTTATTGAACCACATTATACATAATGATATCAACCATGTCTCTTGGAATTTTGAAATTCCACTCACAGAAGTGGTAAAATTATGTTTTATGTAAGTTTGTAAATGCTCCTAGGAGGTGGGTAAAAGAGGGTAAAAAGTTCAATAAAATTTTTATATATAAAAAATTATTATAAACCGACTCCAATGAATTACATTGAACTTATATAGGTATTATGTATCTATTTTGACCTAAAATAAATTTAAATAAAATAAATAATTATTTAAATAAAAAGTCTATTTTAAACAATAACTCAGTGTTTTTCACTATTCATAAAAAATTGATAGTTTTCAGAAAAATACCAAAAATTCACCCAAAGATAATTTCGATATTCTAAATCCAATAATGAAGTCCATTTTGGAAGAAAAAATTTATAAAATTTCAAATAGTGGGTATTACTATTCATAACAGCTAGTTTGATTAGTTGTGGTGTGTTAGAACTCGAAGTTGCGTACAACCCACGCTACTGTATTATTCAAAGAGAAGCGTACTGTGGAAGCTTGGAGTGTTACATTCTCCCCTCCTTCAAATAATTTCTTCCTTGAAATTTCTAGAATATTATTGCATAAAAGGACTTGGTCGGTTCTTCATCATAAGTTCCTCGGGTTCCCAAGTTTCCTCTTCCATCTTATGGCTTCTCCATAGAAATTTTACCAGGCGAGTTTCCCGGTTTCTCAACACTTGTTATCTTCTATCAAGAACCATGAAAGGCTCTTCGCAATAAGATAGATCGGGTTCTAGTTCTAATTTTTCATAGGTAAGTACATGTATTGGCTCAGGCATGTATTTTCTCAATAGTGATACGTGTAATACATCGTGATCTATGGAGAGACTTGGCGGAATTTCCAAATAGTAAGCTACAACCCCAATTCTTTCTAGAATTTTGAAAGGTCCGATGTACCTGGGACTTAATTTTACCTTCTTACCGAAATTTATAACACCCTTCCAGGGAGATACCTTCAAGAAAACATGATCTCCTACCTGAAATTACAAATCCATCCTTCAGTTATCAGCGTAGCTCTTCTGTTGACTTTGAGCTGCTTTGATGTGGGTTTGGATCACCTTCACCTTTTCCAACATTTCCTCCACAAGTTCTGGGACTATGAGATTTCTTTCACCAACATCATCCCAATAGGTTGGTGTGCAACATCTCTTTTTCATATAACACTTCATATGGTGCCATCTGAATACTTGAATGGAAGCTATTGTTATAGGAAAATTCTACTAGAGGTAAATATTTATCACACAAACCTTGAATGTCAAGTGAACATGATCTCAATATGTCTTCTAAGGTTTGAATAGTCCGTTCTGATTGTCCATCAGTTTGGGGGTGGTAGGAAGTGCTCAAACGAAGTTCAGTATCCAGGGATTTCTGAATAATTTTCCAGAATCTTGATGTAAAACGTGGATCATGATCAGAAACAATTGATAGGGGTACTCCATGAAGTTACAACTTCATTAATATATAGTCTTTCTAGACGTTCAAGTGGTAAATCTTCCCTTATAGTAAGAAAATGTGCTGACTTGGTAAGATGATTAACAATGACCCATATTGCATCATTCCTTCTTGGAGTATTTGGTAGCCCCATGACAAATTCCATCGTGATATCATCCCATTTCCATTCAGGTATGGGAAGAGGTTTCATGACTCCTCCAGGTTGTTGCCTTCCGGCTTTCACTTATTAACAAACCATAAATCTTGACCCAAAATCAGAAATATCCCTCTTTATGTTGTCGCACCAAAAATGTTCCTTCAAATATTTATATATATTGGTGCTCCCAGGGTGTATAGAGAAATTAGATCTATGAACATCATGTAATAATTCCCTTTTCAGATCAGGTATATCGGGAACACAAAGTCTCTTCCCAAATTTCAAAATTCCATCTTCATACACAAATTCACTCAATCTCCCATCATTTACAGCTTTAATCTTCTTTTGAAACTCTTCATCACCAGTATGATAACTCTTTATCCTTTCTAGTAAATATGGTTTGGAAACCATTTGAAAAAGTATTGATGTTTCACCTTCCATGGTGATTCCCATATTCATCTTTACCAGATCAATGTATATAGGATCCTTTTCAACTTTCATCTTGTTCAAAACTCCATGACCCTTTCTACTCAAAGCATATTCCACCTTATTTGCCTTCCCTGGGTGGTAGTGTATAGTGCAATCATAATCCCTGTGTAGTTCAAGCCATCTTCTTTGCCTTATGTTGAGTTCTTTATATGAGAAAATATACTTCAAACTCTTATGATCGGTATATATCTCACATTTTTCACCATAGAGATAGTGTCTCCAAATCATAAAAGCAAAGACTATAGATTCTAACTCAAGATCATGAGTAGGATATTTTTTCTCATGAATTTTTAGCTGTCATAATGCATAGGCAATAACCCTATCATTCTACATAAGGACGCAACCAAGTCCTTTCTTTGAAGCATCACTATAAATAACAAACCCATCATTCCCCGATGGTAGAGTCAAGATAGGGTCATTGACTAATCTTCCCTTAAATTATTCAAAACATTCTTCACACACTATTGTCTAAACAAATTTAAACCCTTTTCTTTTGAGATTTGTTAATGGGTTAGCCAACCGGGCAAAATTTTGGACGAAACGTCGATAATAAACTGCTAAACCAACAAAACTGCGTACCTCAGTTATACTCATCGGAGCTGGACATTCTTGGAATGACTTGGTATTAAAAGGATTAACATAGATTCTATCCTCAGAGACAATATGTCCAAGAAAGAAAATATACTGAATCCAGAATTCACACTTGCTAAACTTCCCATATAATTATTGTCTTCTAAGAGTCTTCAAGATAATGCGCAAGTGATTTTCATGATCTTCATAGATTTTAGAGTATACCAAGATATCATCAATAAATACCACTAAAAAGTCATAAAGATATTCCTTGAAAACTCTATTAATTAGTTCCATGAAGACCGAGGGTGGATTAGTCAATCTAAAAGGCATTACTGTAAAATCATAATGCCTGTACCTGGTTCGAAATACTGTTTTCAGAATGTCTTCCTTCTTCACACACAACTGATGATATCTAGATCGAAGGTCAATCATTGAAAATTATTGAGATCCATGAAGTTGGTCAAATAAATCATCAATGCGAGGTAGGGGATACTTGTTATTTATTGTTATAACATTGATCTCCCTGTAGTCAATGCACAACCTCATAGATCCATCATTGTTCTTAACAAAACGGACAGGGGCTCCCCATGGAGAAACACTAGGGTGAATAAATCCCTTATTACTCATTTCCTCTAGTGGTTTCTTTAGTTCCACTAATTCTACAGGTCCTAGTCTATAAGGGGTCTTCAATATTAGCCTTAATCTAGGAATTAAAACAATGGAAATCTCAATTTTTCGTTCTGGAGGATGTCTAGGTAAATCTTCTGGAAACACATCAACATATTCTTTCACAACAGGTATATCCTCTATTTGAACATTCCTTTCTTTACCCACATTTATTTCATTCTATTCCTCTCCAATAATTTAATTTAGTGGAGATACTGGGGGTGGATCTAGATAAGAATTAGGTGGTGAAGATTCTTCTCTAAAGATATGGTGTTCTTTATCATCTTCATCAAAAATAGAAACCTCCTTATTCTTAAAATAATTTTTTTCATCATGGTCCGAAATCCAATCCATACCGAGGATTATATCAAATTCAATCATGGGTATGATGATGAGATCAGTAGATAAAGAACATTTTTATGCCCTAAAGGTGACTGATTCAAAAAAATTTGTTGCAATGATACTTACCTTAGGAGTTTTGACTGACAAATCCCTTGTTAAATCAAATTGGAAATATCTAATTTTATTATCAAACTGGGAAGATATGAAACAATGCGATGATCCAAAATTAAATAAAGAATTGGATAAACTTGAAGAAACCATTAAATTACCTTCCACTACGTCATTCAGAGTTTCAACCTCATTAGTAGTGATAGCATAAGCTTTGCCTTGATCCCTTGGCCTTTTCTAAGGTAAATTCCCCTGGATCTTAGGAAATTCATTTTCATAATTCCCCCTTTCTCTAAAATTGTAGCATTCAACATCGACAACCTCTTTTTTACCCTTGCAATCACGAGCTTGGTGGCCTTTTTCACAACACTTGTAACAAACTCCCATTCCCTTCAGGCAAGTACCATGGTGTTTCTTCCCACATTTATTAGAGGATGGATATTCAACTTTTCTCTTCTTCCCCTTATTTACATTTCCAGAGTGTTTAGAAGATATCTTCTTCTCTTGCTTTGGGTTAAAGTAAAAAGACATAAAGAATTATTTTTTTGTCTTGATAGCACATGAGACAATATCTTCGTATGATGAGAAGGATTTTGAGACTAATTATCAATGGAGAAATGGTTTTAACCCATCAAAGAAATGAGAAATATTACTTCATGGGTTACGTATATAATCTGCAGCATGCCTCGCTAACCTTGTACATTTAGCTTCATACTTTGCGACATTCTCATCCTCCTTTTGCCTCATACTCATAAATTGCCTTTCCATATCTGCTTGATGGTCACGAGGAAAGTGTTTTTCTAAGAAAATATATTTTAACTCCCTCAATTCCATATTTTATACTTCATCATCTTCCTTTGTGTTTTGAATCAATGACCACCATTGAGCAGCATCTCCAGTGCGGCAGAAAACTGCCATGACAACTTTTTCCTTTTCACTACTCCCCACGGCATGGAATATTTTCTCTAAGGATTTTATCCATTTCTCAAATTCTAGTGTATTTTAACCCCCATGTAATGTTAGTGGTTTTTTCCACATGAAACGATCTAACATTGATCCTCCACGCTGTGGATCGGGGTGCTTCATACGGGTAAGATTATTACTCATAACCTGAGTGAGTTGTCCTAATATTATGATTAGTTGATCAGAACCGGTAGAATCACAAAATCCACTATAATTTTCTTGAGTGAATTGATACGGTTTCCCTTCATTTCAGTAGGTGTCATTTCTAAACAATGGCATCAACTTGATAAGTTTATGAATCGAAATAAAAAATTCCAAACTTGTAAAACACTTAACATAAATTGAAAAGTTTATGGATACAATCTATAATAACAAAAAATGTTTTCTTTCAGAATGTATATACTCACAAACCCTTCATAATGGTTTGTAAAAAAATTAGAATTATCCTAAGCATATCCCCCGGGAGTGTCGTAACCAAGAGTACAGCAAGGCCCGTTGTCGTGCACCAGTTCCCATTCGAGTCTAGCTCAAAGCGGTGTTTTCGGGTTTTACCCCTAGGTACATGTGTGTAAGAGCCACCTTTACCTACTCGTATCTAGACATGGATGTATTTCTTAGGAAACTCAAAAAATCACTAAAATATCAAAATTATAGGAAGTTCTTCTATACCAATCCTAAAAGTCTATCTTAGGGCTATGTGCTCTAATCATAGTTTATCTAAATCTAGTTTCCATGGTTTGTACTAAACTTCCTATGATACGAACTGTAACGCCTCAACCCTAGAAGCCGAGAGTTGGTGAATTATTACATATCATTGGCATGATCACAATAGATCATGTCTTGAAATATTGATTAGTTTATTAGCTTTGCAAGTAATAAATACATTCATAAGGTTTACATTACATATTAAAATGAAAAAAATAAAACAATGTTGTTTCCATAGACAACACTGAGATCCCATAAACTATCCCTGCAGGATAGTCATAATATAATTCTTCACATCCTCGGAAAAATAAAACACAGAATGGGGCGAGCTCAGATGCTAAGTAAGGATAACAATATAGCGGGAACTTTCATAAATAAGCATAAACATTTATGATAATGTATAGAACTAAAAAAGAGCCTTTTCAACATAAAATTCATTATAACATGGAAAATATAAATCAAAATAATTCCATTTAATTACTCACATGGATATTCTACTAGTAGAATAATCACAGGTAATATGAATAGCCACTTTCATAATGATGGAATGCATAATGCCAGACTATCATAACCACATAGTCAAGGCCTTGTTCCAATACTATAAATAAGACTTTATCAAGGCCTTGTTCCAAGACAGTAGTTTGTCTCATGAGACCTACTGATGCATCGAGGATCTATAGCAGGCTCCACCCCTCACTTACTAAGTCCAATGCATTCCTCATATGAAAAGGTTTAAACATAACATAAACATTCGTATTAAAACTAGCATACAAAATGTTAGTAATTTCACCATAAACTATGAATGGTATAAAAATAGCACATCCACAGTCAAACATATCACAAAACCTTCAATAAAATATAAAAGTTTTATCATAATAAATCAAATTCAAATAATCTTGAAACCCATCAAAGGATGTTGACATAGATGAAGTCAAAACCTTTTTTAGAGAAATACATATTTCTATTTTGAAATCATTTAAAGGTCACGTAATTATAAAAGAAAATATTTATATTTGAAAATATTCTTATAAGCTTCTAAGGGAAGCTTCGATGATGTTATAAGAGTGACAAATATCTGTACCCGCCGTATAAGTTAAAAACATTCATACCTTAATTTTTTCAAAAAGGCCATAAAGTACCTTATTTTGAAAATGATGGAAAGATTTATTTAAAAAAATATAAGGTAAAATAACTGTATAAATAACTTTACCTCATTTTCTAGTAAATAGTAAAAATGTTTTGAAATAAATTTTTAAGAAACATCGATGTGGATGATAAAGAGGTCACAGTAGATACTTACGTAAAAACAACCTCGGCTAATAAAGAGATTGTGAAATTAACCCTTACATTGTACTTTTTCTTGGTAGAGGGTAGGTAAACCTCTAGTATAATGGTGAAATAATTTTTTTAATTATAAAATAATCATATACATCAATTTGATATCAAATACAATCTTTTAACATTGCTTTGTTAATAATATCTTAGTATTATCGTCGTTTCGGGTGTTAACTGATTCATTTTCCTTTATATGCTTTGTTACGTAAGTAATGTTTATTATGTATAGAATGTATCTTATTCATATTTATAATGATATTAATTTTTTAAAAATTATTTTTAATCATCTAATAAAAATTAGTCTTGAATGGATACGATGGGGAATGAATCTCATCGCGTTCGTGGCAACGGTAATCCGTACGTACGCACGAGCGAAAATATCATTCTTTTGATATTAAAATAATATATAATTGGATGTTATATCATATATAAATAATCATTATCCTGTTATATTTATTATTTACATCAATTACACATCATTATTATACCCATCCAAATAATAATGTATTGAATAACAATTACACCATAACATGGAGACATTAAGTCGTACGTACGCACATATGGTGACATGTCATTAAAAGGATGGATAGAACAATGAATATGGTTGTACCATATTTATAATGACATAAAATTATATAGAATATACTGGATTTATTATTTTATAATGGAAACAATAAAGAAAGATGAAGTGGAAGAAGAAAGGAACTTGAAAGAGGTGATGAAATAATTACCTCTTCTTCGGGTTCTTCCTTTTGATTTGATTTAAAGGGATCCTTAGGTTGGATTTATAACTAAATGAAGGCCTATATGATGAAGGGAGGAAATTTTATAGGGTATTTGGGTAGGGGTTTGTGGAGCCAAATGGCTTTGAAGGTGTGAATTAGAGAGAAGGGGGAGTGCCCTTTTATATGAGGGGTGAGGGGAACGTTAGGAAAACCTAGAAATATTATTTTATAATAAAAGAATTTTCGGTTTCTAATGCATCAAAAATAAATTAATTGAAGGATAAGGTGGATATGGGTCGAAACCACTCAACCAATAGATTTTAGATAGGTTTGGGGTCACTATATTAACTATATCTGTTAGATTTAACTCTTAGTTAAATAGTTTGACATTTACCATGTCTCTTTGTATTTTTATATTATATGGTTAAAAAACTTACTATAAACATACAAAAGAACCCCAAGTGGTTAATTAATGATACACATATCATTATATAAGTATTTTGGCCTAACCTTATATTTTTAGGAATATAATATCAATTAATAATATAATATTTTTTTTAAAAACTATTTTATGTCAATTTTGACACTATTTGGTATTTTGTTTTTTCTAAATTCATTAATGTATTATTAATTCAAAAAACAATTCATATAACCAACCCTAACATGTCATATTAACCTATAAAATTATTTTAATTGATAAAAATTCTCAAATTACATTTATTTGGATATTTATAATATCAATTATTTTAATATTTCATTAATTAGGTTATTACTGCATCATCATTGTTTCATAAATAAATTTAATTATATAATGTATAAAAATTATAAATAAAATACCATTATGTATTAAATAATTCTATATTTCTAATGAATATTTATAGTTGAATTTATCTTATGTGTAACCCTATATTAAAAGTGGTTTAGTTATTAAACTTTGAATTTAAAACTTTTAACTCTTCTTTGTATTAAATAATAATAAATGTCCTAATCTAATCCAAGTGGATATAAAGGATCATATGTTTTTCCAAAGGTTGTTTTTGGTTGAATTATACATATCCAATAGAATTAGGACATATGTTAGAGTAATAATAATATCATTTTTATCCTTAATTTCCCTATTTACTTTTAACCATGGTAAATAAAAGCAAAATGTTACTATTCACAAAAAAAATATTTTCATCTTATTGAACCACATTTTACTTACTGATATCAACCGTGTCTCTCAGATTTTTGAAATTCCACTCACAAAAGCTGTAAAATTATGTTTTATATAAATTTACCAAAGCTCCTAGGAGGTGGGTAAAAGATGGCAAAAAGTTCAATAAAATTTTTATATATCTAAAATTATTATAAACTGACTACAATGAATTAAATTGAACTTGTATAGGTATTATGTATCTATTTTGACCTAAAATATATTTAAATAAAATAAATAATTATTTAAATAAAAAGTTGTTTTAAACAATAACTCTGTGTTTTCACTGTTCATAAAAAATTGAACGTTTTTAGAAAAATATCAAATATTCACCCGAAGCTAATTTCGATATTCTGAATCCAAAAATGAAGTCCATTTTGAAAGATAAAATTTATAAAATTTTAAAAAGTGGGTATTACTATTCATAATGGCTAGTTTGATTGGTTGTGGTGTGTTAGAACTCGAAGTTGCGTACAACACACGCTACTGTATTATTCAAAGAGAAGTGTACCGTGGAAGGTTGGGGTGTTACACAAAATTTAGAGACATTATTAATTTATAGTGATTCCAATTGGGATTATAGATACTCGTGCTATCCTTTTAGATTTTTTTAATGGAGTTTTAGAGATTACCTTCAAAAATTTCTGGCATTCTTTATTGATAAAATTATCTTATATTATAATAGTAATGAAGAACATGAAGATACTTTTACTATTTTATCTAGGATTTATGAAAAGTGAAATTATATGACACGTTCATAAAGTGTGAATATTTACTGAAAAAAGAATCCTTCTTAATCCATGTTATCACTAGTGAGGTTATATCTTTGGTCACATCAAAGAAACATGTAACTGAAAAATAGTGAAGTCAAACATATATTATTGATATCTAATTTTTCCTTGGATTATTTAGATACTAATGATTTTTTTATGAGAAAATACTCAAAATTATACAATCCATTTACCAATTTGACTTGGAAGATCATGAAGTTCCTACAGACAATGGAATGTAAGGAATTATTCAGGGTGATTAAGAAGATATTGTTTATTTCACCTATACTTATACTACCCAACAATGGGGAAGGGTTTGTGATATATTAATATTATTAATTTAATGGTTTGGGATTCTTTATTTTGAATAATTATAAGGTAATTTATTATTCATAATATCAATCAAAGAATCATAAACAGAACTACAAAACTCATAATCTAGATCCAGTGGTAGTAGTATTTGATTTTAAAATTTGGAGGCATCATATATATTGTGTAATGTGTGGTATTTCTACTGGTTATAAGATATTAAAGTATAGATTCACAAAAAAGGGTTGAATATAAATAAATGGAGATACTTGTATTTGATATAATATTTATACGCTCTGTAAATTATCACCCTGGAAAGGAAAACAAGGTGGATAGTTCCTTGATAAGGAAGGACCATTCTATATTATACATGATGAGGATTAAAAATACTTAATAATCATGTATTTTCAATAGATAAATATTGAAATGATTAGGTAAGGAGAGAAATATTATATTTTGAAAATGACTTTTGAACCATCCATTAATGGGAATATTAATGAATCCTATAAATATGATGTCTAACTATAGAAAAAGGTAGTGAGTATTCTAGACTTCCTCCTTGATAATGATGGGGTTATGAGGATTGTAACTAGGATATGTGTCCTATAAAAACTATAACTGAAGAGGGATATTTTGTATTATGATCATAGATCATCCTTCTATATTCCATTAGGTATTAGAGAGATGTATATAAATTTAAAATAAAATTTATAGTGGGATAACATAATGAGTGAAATCATAGAATAAACATTGCGATGCTTGGTATTCTAGATATTAAGGTTAAATAATAAACTTTTCAGGGTATGTTTCAGCCATTACCCATAACAATATGGAAATGGGAAAACATTTCTATGTATTTTGTCATGGGACTCCCCATGAAATTAGAGGGCAGCAATTTAATTTGGGTTGTAGTTGATATCCTTACAAAGTCAATGAATTTTATTATTATTAGAGAAGATTTATCTTTTGAAAATTCTTCAATATATACATAATATATGTGGTATGTATAAATTAGGTGCCAATATCTATTCAATATTATGGTGATATGATGTTTTCATTGAGGTTTTGAATAATTATTTAGAAGTCATTAGATAAAGAGTTGAGTTTTTGCACTTATTAACACCCTTAATAAAAGGTCGGTATAAGAAGACTATCCAAACTCTCAAGGATATGTTGAGATCTTATTCGATGGAATTCCAAGGATATTTATACCAACCTTTTTCCTTAGTACAATTCATCATATAATAAAAATATACATCCTATCATTTACATGGAACCATATTCAGATTTGTATTTGCAGAGATCTAGGACTCCAACAAGCTAGGATTCAGTTATAGGGAGGACACTGATAGGTCTTTTCCTTGTCCAAGAAATGGAAGAGAAAGTTCAAAACATTTAGAGACATATGAAAGAAACACAAATTTGATATAAGAGATATGATGATAATCATTGATGAGATCTTGAGTTTTATGCTGGTGAAAATGTATTCATCTAGATATCTTCTTGGAAGTGGGTAATGATATTTGGGAATAAATAGAAGATAATAACAAGGTGCATTAGTCCCTTTGAGATACTTGGTCATGTCAAGGTAGTAGCTTATTTCTTAACACTCTCTACCAAACTATTCAAAGTTCATGATGCATCAAATTTATTTCTTTTAAGGAAATACATACTAGAACTATCACATATACTGAATTTAGAAGTTATGCAATTGGAACATGATCTGTTATATGTGGAGAAACCAATGAAAATTCTATATTGAAGAGACAAGGTGTTTTAGAGCATGATCAATCATATATTCAATGTTATATGGAGGAATCATAAGTTTAATGAAGCTACGTGGGAACCTAAAGAAGTAATGAGGAAAAATTACCCTATTTTTTCCTACCTAGTGATAAAAATTTCAAGGATTAAATTCATTGGGGGGGGGATGTAATGTCCTAATATTTTGGAATATATATTTTCTATCTAAATTAATTTTATCTTAAATATTGTTTTTCACACTTAACATCGAACTAAAAATAGAAGAGACAAATTTTTATCAATATTATTAAGAAATACCAATTAATAATAATAATATCTAGTAAATAAAATTATATTAATCATTAAAAAATCTATTACATTTAGAGGATAAATAATAAATTAGATTTATTGTTAAAATTAATATTTCTTTATCAAATATGTTTTCAAAAATATTGTATATTTTATCAAAATAATTATATAAAAAAATATTAAATTAAATTATAATGTATTTCAATATGTAAACTAATATATTATCATTCAATAAATTAGAAATTGATATGAAATAATATTAAGACCACTTAATATTTAAAAACGTCACTTTTCAATAAAATAATTTTTAATTTATATATGTATTTTCATTTTTAAATAAAATTTATATATTTTAGAATCTAAATTAGATAAAAAAAATCACATCTTTTTTAGATTTATAATTTCAAAATTATTTTATCATGTTTTTTATATATTTTTCTAAAAAACTGATTTCTATGTGAATAGTGAAACATACTCATACTCATACTTTTGTGCTATTTTTTATATATAAGTATGAATTATAAATTTAAAAATCCTTTATATTTGAAAAATACATATTTTAAAATTAATACTATACATTTTAAAATATTTATTATTGTTTAAAAACTATATTTTATATTTTAGAAATCAAGTAATATTTTTCTCAAAAATTATTTTAATACATTATACATTTATTATATTAAAATTATTTTTTCCTACTTTGAAATTTGATTCAGAAAAAAAAAATTTTAAATAGAGAATCAGTGGGTCCATATTTTCTAATAAATTCTAATTTGTTTTGATGCATAAATATTTGGTGACATTATGTAAAAACTAGCACCATAGTAAAATCTTAAATGGAAAAAGTAACAATTCAAGGGGTGAAGTGATTGAAACATGTTAAAAATAGGTTTATAATTGATTGGTTGAGTTATTATTTACATTATATCAAAATAAAAATTGTTATTTTATATTTTGTTAGCCACTAAACTTGTTTAACATGTGTTCTATTTTTATTAAGTTAATGTATTTACAAAAATTTCATTCTCACCATTTATAAAAGGGGCCTCTAACCACCAATTAAATATCATTATAAAAATTATGTTTCCTTACAAATATCTACCCTATTTACTTAATTTATTATCCAATTTCACTCTCATAAGATTCTGGTCACAAGATATTATCCTAAGACCTTACTTTCCATGGAATCCTTCAAGAGAAACCCCATGTTCTTACCATAAGAGAAATTTTTTCACTAACATCATATCCTTTTATATTTCCATTTTAACAATATTTTTCATAATATTACACTAAAAATTTAGTATAATTTTATAAATAATGTTTTCATATTTGGGGAATAAACATTATCCACCTCTCTCCTTCCCCTGAATAAAAAGCGAAAATGTCAATTGTACGTATGTCTAGACTACCGCCTCTATGACATAACATGTATTATATTAATTCACCAAATTAATAGGATGAATCTAATAAGTAATTTAATATATAATTATGATATTTATAACATTTTTAATCTTTTAAAAATAATAAATAACATTACCCACTTCTCTTAATCTATGGGAAACAAAATCATCATCCATGCATATATGCATACTACGACCTCTATGGAATGATATATTATGTTTTTCACTACCACCTTCATAGATGTCTATAAATTATAATTTATGATTATATATGATATATATAATTTATAAATATCATGAATTTTATTTTTTATGGATAACAAAAAAATTAACATTATTATCATGTAATCCATCAATATTGATAAATAATCCAAAACCAATTCATCATCGATTTACTCTTCATGAAATGAAAAATGAATATCATATAACAGGAATATAAAATTATAGATAATTATAAAAAATAAATTATAGTATTCTATATGAAAAAGTAATGATAACATTGGTATAAAATATTGGGTACTAAAATCAATATTATACAACATGCATGAAACATTTAAAGTTACTAACACCAGATGGTAAATATAATAGATAAAAAACTAATATATTCATATAAAATGACAAAAAATGAAATATATATAAGGATAATTTATATAAATAAGGTTACTAAATACAATATTAAGATATTTATGTTTTTTTATAGGAGGATATTGTATATTCAACTAAACATTAATAAAGGTAACATGTTTTCATGACTCAAATATTTTTCTTGAGCCATAACCACTCAAATTTTATTATAATGTTTTAAGATTAAATTATATTATCCTATGATGATGCTATATTCTATTTAAATATTTTTATGGGGAAATAATTTTTCAAATTTATTTATTCTTCTATTATGAATCTATTATTTCAAAAAAAAATGTAAATTTGATTTGAAAAATTCCAATCTATTGTAATGGATTTTCCCTCATATCAATTTTTACTACCCGTAATGGTTCTCCTTTATATAGTGTATAAATAAATTGATTTTATCCATATTTTTTCTTATATTACTATTTATTCATTTAAAATAGTGGGTTCATTATCCTCTTAACAATATGTGCTTCCAATAATAGAATTTTAAAATTTTTAAAAGGATTTTCCATATCATGATCTTATATTATTACCTTATACTTCACATTTTGAAATATAATTTATTTATTATAAATTTATATTTATCAAAAAAAATTGACATAATTTTTTAATAAGTTTATCATTATCTTAAAAATGGTTTTTTGATAGCATCTTGAAAATAATGTTTGTTTAAGGTGTTATTAAGAATGTTTTTTAAAAGAAAAATTCATTTACTAATTTATTTTCTATTTTAAATTATTATTCTGCAATGATTTAATGGTTCATAAATTATAATATTTCTTATATTTTTAAATAATCTTTTTTGGTGACATGTTTTTTGTATCAAATGATCATATATTTTATGTGATACCGTTTAGAAAATTTATGAAACCCATTTTCTTCCCATGGGTTATTTATAATAATATGAATGATTTTATTCTATGTGCCACTCATATATAAGTATTATGATGTCTAGGGTCTGATATCAACCTAAATTTCATTATTTACGGTTTTATATCTCATAATATAACAATATGAATCGAGTAAGTAGTGCTCGATCAAGTATGGGAATCCTATTGGGATGCCTCCTCCACTATGTTATGGGAATAAGGTGGTAATGGCTACTTAAATATGGAATGTATACCTATTATTATGTTTTCAATACTTATTTTTCATAATATATGATTTATTCTTGGATATTTCAAATGGTTATGATATTACATATTCTAAATATATTCTTCTTTATTATGTTTTGTTTGATTTTCATTATATGATTATAAGCCATAATTTTTATGACCATTCCTAGGTCTTATGTTTATATTCCATGATTTATAATGATAAATAATGTTTTATGATTTGAATATTATCCCTTAATATTTTTATCCAATATTTCTCTCTAACTCATGTTTTCCCTCATGTTTTTGTTCTAACAGTTATGAGAAGTCGATAATTTTCTCTTACTGAGAATTCGAACTCACCCCTCCAATCCTCCAATGGCCCGAAGGCCTTCTTTTTTTGTTGATTTTTATAATCCACATTTCAAGGATTATTTTATCATATGAGTTGTCTAAAAGTGGGTCTTGAGGGGAATAATTATGAAGAAATGTAAAAAACCCATTTTAATATAATATTCTTATATATCTATTCCACAAGACACAAAACCTTTTCACCCCCAGGTTGTGTGACCGTATGTGATGTATTAATTTAACCATGGAATCAATTTAAGATTTATGTATGTTTATCTTGGGTTACTATAAATTCCACCAATATTTTTCAATCATGAGTGATGATGAAGAACCATTTTTTAATATTAAATATTAAATATTGTGTTTTTTGAAATTAATATAAGTTTTTATGATAAAAATTTGACTTCCACATAATAGAATACTAGGAGGAAAAGAAAGTAGAAAAAGAAAATTTATAATTAGTAATTGGGTAATTCAACTAAGAGTTTTTATTTGTATTGGGAATTATTTATAGTATCATAAAAGAAGCATCTTGTTACCAAATTACATTTTCATGACCCTATAAATTACTTTTTATAGATGAGGTTATCATGAATTGTAACCGCCTAAGATTAAACCATGAAATATTTTGCATATGTTCTAGTAGTGATGGAATATAACCTTACATATCGGTAAATCCCTGAGGTATAATGTACATACCATCCAAAGGAATCTTATATTACATCCTAGGTTATTTTATGACTAATTTTTGGAATTAGAGAAGAATTCACTTATGACATCATAAAATTATCATAGTTTAGAAATTTCTTTGAGAATCTATAGTGGGGTTATTTCATGATCAAGTAATATTCACATGACCTAGACCATTTTTCTAAGCCTATGCATAAATACTATACAACTTTATAATTATTTTATGTTGATTATATCTCTAATACTGATGCAAATGGTTACCTGAAAATCCTACAAATACCCCTTACAATCACATTGATTGGAGGACATTTTCAGTGGTAAAGATATTGAAGCATGGATATCTATATTTTTAAGATCTTCCTTAGTCCAGTGCATTTGATATATTACCTCAATTAGATTCTGATTCCAATCCTAATAGAGTAGGAAAGTAACCATGCAAGACATTCCAGGTAATTAAATGTTGTGCATATAAGATTTGGGGAGACTCTTTTTTAAGATCCTTTGTGAAGGATTCCTACACAATTATTTCATGGAGGGGTAAACATGTAATTCCTTCTCAATTAGTAGCCTTTTTATTCCATGTATTTAAAAAATTATACCTACTCCCATAGAACCACAATATTATGAGAAATTTATAATATATGAATTATATTATGATATCATCTTAATGGTCTATCACCATGAAATATTATCCAGTGGTTGGATACTTTATGATGGATCCCTATTGCAAAATCCCAAGGATTATTACACCCCCTTTTCACCTAGGGTATCTAATGGATTTTAATTATCCAAAATTACATCATTGTCTTATATTCACCAAGATGAAATCCATAAATATCCCATTCAATTGTGGATAGCTAAAAATCCACTAAATTTATATGATCATGTTACCATGCATGTTAACATTCTACCTTTTCATCATGTACTCATTTGATAATGGTAATCATGCATCTTGTAATATAGTTCCATTGGGTTTTATCCATAATTGATAAGATACATTGGATAAAATCAATCATGTATCCCTTTGATAAAGGGGGTTCCTATCTCTAAAAAAATAGTGAATTTCTTCCTATCCCAACACACTCATCATTACTGCTTTGGGAAAACCACCCATCAACCTCATATAATTTTTCAGCCATTAAATTTTAGCTTTATATTCTTGAGATTAGTTTCTCCCAGGCCAATAGGACCAAATCCTTCTTATGATGAGGATTTGAGATAATCACCATGATCATATAGTATCTGAAAAATCCATTTAAACAACTATATTTTGTGTAATCGATTATATAAAGTCATATATAAACCTCCAATCTAGTATAAGTCTCAAATATTCCTTATTGGCTCTTATTACCCATGAGTTCAGTCTTCCTTCCATATGTAGTTACTAACCAACAATATAATAATGAGTATATATGGGCCTCATACTAAGTATAAACCTCAAAAATTACCTTATTGGTGATCTCATCCCCATTCCCAACAAATAATCCAAAATCTCCTTGGACATCCTATAAGGTGTAAGCCTCAACCATACCCTCTACTGTCTAGTTACCAACAAATCAGATGAATTAGAAAGGGTTCTTCCTTTTTAGTTTCCTCATAAACCATTTATAGGTATCATTTAAAAAGTATTATTAGCTACATGACTATAAAATACATACAATATAGTGATAAATTCATGATTTTATTATTTATATAATATAGTTCACTCTACATGATGTTAAACTACTCAGAATAGTTCCTTATCATACAAACATAAACTAAGATAAACTACTTTCCATGTTGAATGAACTTAAAAGGATCGTAATTTGTCCTTATTGAATGGAATTAAAACAAAAATCATTATTCAAATATGAACAACCTTAAAATTAACTATAATGGTCCTTGTCACACAACTTAAAAAGGTATGATGTGTCCTATTAAGTGGCACCAAACTATGTGGGTTCTGATTCCCTTCATAGAGATATATAGGAATCCCCTCTCATAGAGCTTAAGAAAAACTCCAAAAAACTACTATATCCATATATGGAGATAAATTTTGGAGTTCCCAATAGTGTGGCATTAAACCATAGTTTATTTAGCCACTAACGGAAAGATTTAGAAGTTATGATAAAAAATATGTTAAAATCGACGTATGATGTTGATCAATCACTCCCACGAACATGGTTACTAGTATTTTTACTTGGTGAGATTGCATGAATACATATTAAATCAATAATATAGTATGATATTAGGTAATAATATCCCATAATGTGTGTGAAAAAATTATATCCTCTCAACCAATTCTCAATTCAACAAGTCATTGGAATATCCCAAAAATCACCTACCTTTAGAAATTTGGTCAACATCCCAGACATAAGCTGCTAGTATGAATGAATGAGGGAATAGAAATAGTTAACCTAATATTAAATATTTTACTCATTAAGGATATCAATTTAACATTCAATTTTTCTTGAGATATTTCTTTGTTAGGTTCCTTGTTTTTGATTTTCACTTAGGATCTCCCATATCATAAAAATGAAATCAAAGAATAAACTATCACATGTTGGGATTCCTTGATTGGATAAAAAAAATATTATACCTTAAGATACCAAAAATCCCTAATTTATGTACCACAATATTATTTATCCATGAAAAAGGATGTAACCATATAGTCCCACAAAACATTATCTCTAAAAAAATACCTCTAACACTTGGTAAAAAATTACATACTGTGGGGATTTCATATTAATAATCCCATACTATCTCTAGAGATATATTGTGAAACCATCTAAGATATGAAGCTCCATTTTCAATACTACCAAATATAGTTCACTAGGAACTGTGTTTCCACTTTTACTACATGAAATCACTTCAGGACTCATTGCCCAGAGCCGGATAACAAATATAACCCTTAACATAGAGTGGTGGAGGAAATAAAATATGTAACGCCCCGACCCCAGCTACCCAGAGTCGGTGCATTACTTCGTAACATTGGCATGATCACAAAAGATCAAGTCTCGAAAGACCGATTAGTTTAGTAGCCTTGGAAACACTAGATACATTCGTAAACGTTACATTACATCATAAAGTGAAAAACTACAATAACAAAGTCTCCATAGTCCACACTCATATCCTCTTCTGACTATCCCTGTAGGTCATTCATAAAATACTTCTTCACATCCTGGAAAATATTAAAACATTGAAAGGGGTGAGCTCAGATGCTCAGTAAGGATAAAAATAATGCGGAAGCTTTCATAAATAAACATAAACATTTAAGGCAATGTATGACTAAAACAAAAGCCTTTTAAACTTGAACATCAACATAATATGGAAAAATTAAAATGAGATAATGCCATTTACATCTTCACATGGATATTCTACTGGTCAAATAATCACATGCAATATCAATAACCACTTTCATAATGATGGAATGCATAATGCCAGACTATCATAACCACGTAGCCAAGGCCTCGTGCCAAGACCACAAATAAAATTTTGTCAAGGCCTTGTGCCAAGACACTAGTTTGTCCCATGAGACCTGCCGATGCATCGAGGAGCTATAGCGGGCTCCACCCGTCACTTATTAAGTCCAATGCATTCCTCATATGAATAGGTTTAAACATATCATAAACCATAACATAATCATATCACATAAAACATGCATAAAGGAAACATAACATTTCCACATTTCAATCACAAGATAAATACAACACTTTGATATGATAAAAACACTTTCAAAACCATTTTCAATACCAAAATAAAAGAAAGTTAAAACTTTGTATTTATTTTTCATTAAAAAAAATGATGGCTTGTAGAGGAAGCCGAAACTCAAATAGTGGTCACGGCGGCGGAGAATTCGTTGTCGCCGCATACGTACGACAAAAACATTCCCTTTTGTCATTTAGTAAACACTTCGTATAAAAAAGATTCCTTTTGAATATACGTAAAAGTCAAAGGGGTTTATACACCGTATAAAAGAAAATTTGTGTATAAAACAAAATATGCCTCAATGAAAGGAGATTGAAACGAAGTCCTTAAAAAGATCATTTATTAAAATAAAATAGATCTATTATGTGTATTCACTATAGGTACACATAAAGAAAGTAAAAATACAAAATAGGACATAATAATATCATGACATAATTTGAAAGTAGGAGATTAACCCAAAGAATGGAAGTTTGGTTAAGAAATTCCCTTACCTCGTGTCTGACTTGACTCAACCGTTCCTTAACCTCCTGAATAATAAACTAGAGTTAATATATACCTTATTAAGAACCATTTTCAATTTCATTATCCTTATTATATCACTTATTACAATGTTATGAACATTATGTAATTATTTAAGTTAATAACGGTCGTTTTGTCGATCTTTGGTACTTGAGTCAACAATAAGCTTCTTATAATTACAAGTTGTTTATGTGGTGAAATATCCATTATATCCAGAATTATATTCATGATTTAGATGTCATATATATCTTATATATCCAGTATATACATTCATTTATAATATTACGTAACATTTAGGGGTAAGAAATGAAATGCACCGTTCATGGAGACGGTAAGCCGTACGTACGCATGAACGCTACTTTCATTTCAATTTCATATTTAATGGAACTAAATCATAATGATATAAATGTATAATATAATTCCAGTATAATATAGTGTATAATACAATTTACTCCATCCTTTATACATCCCACATATGGCATTAACGATTCAAATCACTTTGAGGGGGCGGTAGTCCGCACTTCCTAAAATGAAATTATCGCGTTTTACCCATAATGGAAATCATAAAGTAAGCCATAAATGAGAAATACAGAAGCATAAGTAAAACATAAACACATTATATATCATATATAAATATAGTGACATCTTAATGGCCACCTTTGAAGGTGTTATATGAGTGTTGAACAATCATCGTTTCGTGAGGCAGAAATTCGCCATCCACAGAAACCGTATGTTCTTTAACCATTAGATGTAGGTGTGTGTAAGTGTAGCTAGAATCCTTCTTATAACAACATCCTAGTATATTGATGATACTGGTGTTGTTATAAAAGAAATGAATAAAAAGATTTTAGGGGGTTGGAGAAGAAAAATAAAACAAAACAACATTAGAGAAGACATTACCTCAAAATCGGGTAACTCTTTTTGATTTGAGCCAAAGGCTTCCTTGGGAAGAGTTCTGCCCAAAGTGAGGCTTCTAGGAGTAAGGGAGGAATGTTGGGAGAGTATTTGGGCAGAGGTTGGCCGAGCCAAATGGCTTGAAAGTGTAAATGAGGTGGGAGAGGTGGGGGCCTTTTATAAGTGGAGAGGAGGGGCACTTTTGGAAAGATTGAAATGTTACATTATTTCACAATGCTTTTCGGATTCTAAAGGTCCCACACTTATATAATTCGAGGCTAAGGTGATAAGGGTTCGAAATCTCCTCATCCAATTGGATTTGGACAAGTGTAAGCCTTGGATTTTTCATTATATTCTCATTTTATTTAAATCGTTAAATAATGAGGTCATCGCTGCATCATAATGATGTCATAAATAATTTAATTTATTTAATGTCTAAAAATTATAAAATAAATACTATGATGTAGGAAATATTTTTAGCTTTCTAATGAATATTTATAGTCAAAATTTGGACTTGTGTAACCTCACTTAAAAATTGTTTTAGTAAAACATTTTATGTTTGTGTCATTTTTTACTTTAACATTAAATAAAAGGTATTTATGTCATTTTCTAACTAAAGTGGCTCCATGGGGTCCCCAAGTTGACCCATGGGTTGTCTTGGTCGGCCATGACTCATCCAATAGGAGTAGGACAAGTGTCATGCTCATCTCATATTATTAAAACATTATTTGTACCTTAAACTACACTAATTACCTCTAATCGCGATTAAGAACTTAAAAGTTACTATTCACCAAAAAATTATTTTAATCTTATTGAACCACATTTTACTTCTTAATGACAACCATGTATGTCGGATTTTTGAAAATCAAATCACAGAAGTGGTAATATTTCATTTAAACGAAAAATCAGTTATTTAACTACCACTTAGTGGTTTCACTATTCATCAAAAATTGAAGTTTTTCAGAATAAGGCCAAAATTTTACCCTAAGCTATAATTGATATTACGAATTCAAAAATGATGTCTATTTTACAAAATTCAAAACATATGAGTTGTATTAATTAATTTTATAATTAATTCCCGCTGTTACGACAAATAGCGTGTTTTTAAGAAACAATTTATATCAAAAGATTGGCAATTGTTTATGTCCAATTTCAATGTTAAATTAATTCTAATGGCCACCATTGGATAAAATGGTAAAAATATATTCTAATTATACTCTAAAACCACTCAATAGTATAATTTATCACCATGAATTATTTTGATTAAAAAAGTTGTTTTAAGTATTTTTCACTATTCATAAAAATTTGGAAGCTCTCGGAAAATTACAAAAAATTCAACATAGGCTAATTTCAATATTAGGAATACAAAAATGAAGTCCATTTTGAAATATAAAATTTCTATAATTTTAAAAAGTGGTTATTACTATTCATAACGGCTACTTTGATTTGTCGCGATGTTTTAGAACTCGAAGTTGCGTACAATGCAAGCTATTGCATTATTGAATGAGAAGCGTATCGTGGAAGCTCGGGGTGTTACATTCTCCCCTCCTTCAATAAATTGTGTCCTCGCAATTTGAAATTTTTCTTTGATAATAAAAGGTTGAAAATAGAAAATACCTTTGTGGAAAACCCACATCGGAAATAAGGTTAATAAATATATAACATTAAAAGAAAGCAGGATAAGTACAAAGGTCACCCGATATATCCCATTCTAGGATTCTATGAAAATATGGATATGGAAGAAAAACAAACCATCAAGGTCTGATGGAGAGTTATAGAAAACAGGATTAGGAGAAAGTTTAACCATAAGAAAATCACAAACTTGTGATTGGTTAAACGGTCATTGAATCCCCAGTTGGAAAAGTTAACCGACAAAATTTTTGTTTCAAGTTACCTTTTATAATGTTGAGGAATTTATTTATGAGATTTACTAAGAACGTAAGGGAATATACATACTTGTTATGTATACTTTCATTCGTTAATAAATTTTTACCACAATCCCAACTTTTACTCCAAATGGTAACAGAACACAAAAATATTCTATTTATCCTAATTGTATAAGGTTCCAAATGTTAACACATACCATTTAGATTAGTAAAACGATTTTTTAATAACCAGGGACTTCCTGTAGGCTAGTGGTAGGAAATAAAGGCTTGTCGCACTATGGTTGTGGGTTCGATTCCTGCAGCTGTGTCCGACGCGACGGGTTATTCCCCACCCTGCAGGTTGTCCTTTTCCTAAAAATATAGTACTATACTATTCCAAAAATAATCTTCATAAATGTTTTAACCTTAAACAATACTATCCAAAGTTCAACTTAATCCACTCCAACCTTTATAGTTATCCTTCATCCAGACTTTCTCTAAAAGGTCTCTAAATTCCAAAATCAATTGTAACATCAGATTCCCCAAACAAAGAAAAGTTTCTCTTATTGTCACATACTAAAAATATGATTACCTTAATCATATTAAAACCTTACTGAAATCAAAAAGTACTGCAGTACAATCCATATATATATATTACATTATTCTTATAACCAGAATATAATCCTTGAGTCCAAAAGCACCAATACATTAGTTATTCTGCTTCAACTGTAGTAACAGCATAAGATTGTCCTTGATCTCTTGGCCTTTTCTGAGGTAAGTTTCCCTGACGCTTAGGACATTCATTTTCATAATGACCCATTTCTCTACAATTGTAGCATTCAACTTTGACAGCCTCTTTCTTTCCCTTGCAATCACGAGCCTGGTGACCCTTTTCTCCACATTTATAACAAACTCCCATTCCTTTTAGGCAAGTACCAGGGTGATTCTTCCCACAATTATCACATAATGGAAAATCCTTCTTTCCCTTTTTCCCATTATCTGTCTCTTGTTCCACCGTTCTCTTCTTCTCTTGCTTTACTTTGTTGTCATAAGACTTAGAGAATTCCTTTTCTGTCTTGATAGCACACGAGACAATATCTTCGTATGATGAGAAGGATTGTGATACCAAAGCTCGACGGAGAAATGGTTTTAACCCATCAAAGAAACGATCAATCTTACTCCTTGGGTTACGTATATAATCGGCAGCATGCCTCGCTAACCTTGTAAAGTTAGCCTCATACTTTGCGACATTCTCATCCTCCTTCTGCCTCAAACTCAGAAATTGCCTTTCCATATCTGCTCGATGGTCATGAGGAAAGTATTTTTCTAAGAAAAGCTCTTTGAACTCCCTCCATTCCATATTAGATACGTCATCATCTTCCTTTGTGTTTCGAATTAGTGACCACCACTGATCGGCATCTCCAGTGAGGCGGTAAACTGCCATGACAACCTTCTCCCTTTCACTACTCCCCAAGGCATGGAATATTTTCTCTAAGGAATTTATCCATTGCTCAGCTACTATAGGATTTGTACTCCCATTGAAGGTTGGTGGTTGTTGCCTCATGAAACGGTCTAACATTGATCCTCCACGTTGCGGATCAGGGTGCTCCATACGAGTAAGGTTATTATTCATAACCTGAGTGAGTTGTCCCAGTATGGTAATAAGTTGATCAGCACCAGTTGTATCTCCAGATCCACAATAATTATCTTGATCAGGAGGGCAATCCCTACACGGAGTTCGTGCATTGATACGGTTTCCATTCCTTCTACTAGGCGCCATTTCTAAACAATGGCATAAACTAGATTAGTTTATGAATCAAAATACATAATTCCATACTTGTAAAACACTTTACATAAATTGAACTCTTTATAGATATAATCCATAATCATAAAAAGAAACGTTTTCTTTGAGGAAGTATGTACTCATAACCCTTCATAGTGGTTTGTAAATAAAATGAGAATTATCCTAAGCATATCCCCCGGGAGTGTCGTAACCAAGAGTGCAGCAAGGCCCGTTGTCGTGCACCAGTTCCCGTTCGAGTCTAGCTCAAAGCGGTGTTTTCGGGTTTTACCCCTAGGTACATCTGTGCCAGAGCCGCCTCTACCTGCTCGTATCCAGACAGGGATGTATTGCTCGGAAAACTCATAACATCTCTATAATACCAAAATTCTAGGAAGTTCTTCTATACTAATCCTCAAAGTCTATCTTTGGGCTATGTGCTCTAATCAGAGTTTATCTAAATCTAGCTTCCAAGGTTAGTACTAAACTGCCTCTGATACCAACTGTAACGCCCCGACCCCAGCTACCCAGAGTCGGTGCATTACTTCGTAACATTGGCATGATCACAAAAGATCAAGTCTCGAAAGACCGATTAGTTTAGTAGCCTTGGAAACACTAGATACATTCGTAAACGTTACATTACATCATAAAGTGAAAAACTACAATAACAAAGTCTCCATAGTCCACACTCATATCCTCTTCTGACTATCCCTGTAGGTCATTCATAAAATACTTCTTCACATCCTGGAAAATATTAAAACATTGAAAGGGGTGAGCTCAGATGCTCAGTAAGGATAAAAATAATGCGGAAGCTTTCATAAATAAACATAAACATTTAAGGCAATGTATGACTAAAACAAAAGCCTTTTAAACTTGAACATCAACATAATATGGAAAAATTAAAATGAGATAATGCCATTTACATCTTCACATGGATATTCTACTGGTCGAATAATCACATGCAATATCAATAACCACTTTCATAATGATGGAATGCATAATGCCAGACTATCATAACCACGTAGCCAAGGCCTCGTGCCAAGACCACAAATAAAATTTTGTCAAGGCCTTGTGCCAAGACACTAGTTTGTCCCATGAGACCTGCCGATGCATCGAGGAGCTATAGCGGGCTCCACCCATCACTTATTAAGTCCAATGCATTCCTCATATGAATAGGTTTAAACATATCATAAACCATAACATAATCATATCACATAAAACATGCATAAAGGAAACATAACATTTCCACATTTCAATCACAAGATAAATACAACACTTTGATATGATAAAAACACTTTCAAAACCATTTTCAATACCAAAATAAAAGAAAGTTAAAACTTTGTATTTATTTTTCATTAAAAAAAATGATGGCTTGTAGAGGAAGCCGAAACTCAAATAGTGGTCACGGCGGCGGAGAATTCGTTGTCGCCGCATACGTATGACAAAAACATTCCCTTTTGTCGTTTAGTAAACGCTTCGTATAAAAAAGATTCCTTTTGAATATACGTAAAAGTCAAAGGGGTTTATACACCGTATAAAAGAAAATTTGTGTATAAAACAAAATATGCCTCAATGAAAGGAGATTGAAACGAAGTCCTTAAAAAGATCATTTATTAAAATAAAATAGATCTATTATGTGTATTCACTATAGGTACACATAAAGAAAGTAAAAATACAAAATAGGACATAATAATATCATGACATAATTTGAAAGTAGGAGATTAACCCAAAGAATGGAAGTTGGGTTAAGAAATTCCCTTACCTCGTGTCTGACTTGACTCAACCGTTCCTTAACCTCCTGAATAATAAACTAGAGTTAATATATACCTTATTAAGAACCATTTTCAATTTCATTATCCTTATTATATCACTTATTACAATGTTATGAACATTATGTAATTATTTAAGTTAATAACGGTCGTTTTGTCGATCTTTGGTACTTGAGTCAACAATAAGCTTCTTATAATTACAAGTTGTTTATGTGGTGAAATATCCATTATATCCAGAATTATATTCATGATTTAGATGTCATATATATCTTATATATGCATTATATACATTCATTTATAATATTACGTAACATTTAGGGGTAAGAAATGAAATGCACCGTTCATGGAGACGGTAAGCCGTACGTACGCATGAACGCTACTTTCATTTCAATTTCATATTTAATGGAACTAAATCATAATGATATAAATTTATAATATAATTCCAGTATAATATAGTGTATAATACCATTTACTCCATCCTTTATACATCCCACATATGGCATTAACGATTCAAATCACTTTGAGGGGGCGGTAGTCCGCACTTCCTAAAATGAAATTATCGCGTTTTACCCATAATGGAAATCATAAAGTAAGCCATAAATGAGAAATACAGAAGCATAAGTAAAACATAAACACATTATATATCATATATAAATATAGTGACATCTTAATGGCCACCTTTGAAGGTGTTATATGAGTGTTGAACAATCATCGTTTCGTGAGGCAGAAATTCGCCATCCACAGAAACCGTATGTTCTTTAACCATTAGATGTAGGTGTGTGTAAGTGTAGCTAGAATCCTTCTTATAACAACATCCTAGTATATTGATGATACTGGTGTTGTTACAAAAGAAATTAATAAAAAGATTTTAGGGGGTTGGAGAAGAAAAATAAAACAAAACAACATTAGAGAAGACATTACCTCAAAATCGGGTAACTCTTTTTGATTTGAGCCAAAGGCTTCCTTGGGAAGAGTTATGCCCAAAGTTAGGCTTCTAAGAGTAAGGGAGGAATGTTGGGAGAGTATTTGGGCAGAGGTTGGCCGATCCAAATGGCTTGAAAGTGTAAATGATGTGGGAGAGGTGGGGGCCTTTTATAAGTGGAGAGGAGGGGCACTTTTGGAAAGATTGAAATGTTACATTATTTCACAATGCTTTTCGGATTCTAAAGGTCCCACACTTATATAATTCGAGGATAAGGTGATAAGGGTTCGAAATATCCTCATCCAATTGGCTTTGGACAAGTGTAAGCCTTGGATTTTGCATTATCTTCTCATTTTATTTAAATCGTTAAATAATGAGGTCATCGCTGCATCATAATGATGTCATAAATAATTTAATTTATTTAATGTCTAAAAATTATAAAATAAATACTATGATGTAGTAAATCTTTTTAGCTTTCTAATGAATATTTATAGTCAAAATTTGGACTTGTGTAACCTCACTTAAAAATTGTTTTAGAAAAACATTTTATGTTTGTGTCATTTTTTACTTTAACATTAAATAAAAGGTATTTATGTCATTTTCTAACTAAAGTGGCTCCATGGGGTCCCCAAGTTGACCCATGGGTTGTCTTGGTCGGCCATGACTCATCCAATAGGAGTAGGACAAGTGTCATGCTCATCTCATATTATTAAAACATTATTTGTACCTTAAACTACACTAATTACCTCTAATCGCGATTAAGAACTTAAAAGTTACTATTCACCAAAAAATTATTTTAATCTTATTGAACCACATTTTACTTCTTAATGACAACCATGTATGTCGGATTTTTGAAAATCAAATCACAGAAGTGGTAATATTTCATTTAAACGAAAAATCAGTTATTTAACTACCACTTAGTGGTTTCACTATTCATCAAAAATTGAAGTTTTTCAGAATAAGGCCAAAATTTTACCCTAAGCTATAATTGATATTACGAATTCAAAAATGATGTCTATTTTACAAAATTCAAAACATATAAGTTGTATTAATTAATTTTATAATTAATTCCCGCTGTTACGACAAATAGCGTGTTTTTAAGAAACAATTTATATCAAAAGATTGGCAATTGTTTATGTCCAATTTCAATGTTAAATTAATTCTAATGGCCACCATTGGATAAAATGGTAAAAATATATTCTAATTATACTCTAAAACCACTCAATAGTATAATTTATCACCATGAATTATTTTGATTAAAAAAGTTGTTTTAAGTATTTTTCACTATTCATAAAAATTTGGAAGCTCTCGGAAAATTACAAAAAATTCAACATAGGCTAATTTCAATATTAGGAATACAAAAATGAAGTCCATTTTGAAATATAAAATTTCTATAATTTTAAAAAGTGGTTATTACTATTCATAACGGCTACTTTGATTTGTCGCGATGTTTTAGAACTCGAAGTTGCGTACAATGCAAGCTATTGCATTATTGAATGAGAAGCGTATCGTGGAAGCTCGGGGTGTTACAAAATATGTTCCAATTTTTATTTAAGATCTTCATAAGAGGCCAAACTCTAGTCATTGTCTCTACCCATGATGCACGACCATGGCCCCTCAATAAAACATTGAGTAAGATACTCCATATATCCCAACCCTAGTTGTCCAAATTAGGGAACCCTGGAAGAGTTATCATTGACGAAAAGAGAATATTAAATATCAAGAGTATGCTCATATTCTATAACCTACTCACATTTATAAACCCCATTAGAATATCCTATAAAAACCAAGGATACTCCTAGGGGAGATCTATATCTATAATGTTAGTCCCCAAATTCCATAATGTAAACTATGATTGTGGTTCCAATCCCAGTTACCTTGATGAAAAAAAATCCAAAAGGAGGGTTCATTGGGCTCATCCATGATCCTCTAGTAGGTCCTTGCACCTATGAAGATTGAAAACCTTTTGAATCATTAGTTTATTCTAATAGTGGCCCAAGGATATTCCAACTCTTCATCAAAGGTAGAATGTTACTATAATTGTGAATTTACTCCCTACAACACTATCAGTAATAATTTTGGAGGTCCTCCTAAGATAATTTTCTGTAAAGTTTCTCCTCGTATCACCATTATAAAAAACTATGGAGGTTATTTAGATAGAATATGTTATGATATTTCTCTTGGTATTACCATGATCATTAAATATGGATGTCCACTATATACTACCCATAATTGATGTCCTCTCCATGAAAACTAGATAAAAAACTCTAGAGGTCCCCCATAGAGTACCCATCATAAAGGTCCTCTATATGATACTCAATATATCATCCATGACGTACCTATTCATGGTAGAAATAAAAATATCATTATCCATAGAGGTATTCCCTATAGAAATGTGAAGATCTATCATAAAGGCCCTGATCATGAAATCAGTTACAGAGTCCCTCCCTACAGTATAAAGGTTAACTTGAAAGGAGATCCTCCCCTTATCAACTCATACATAACCATTATTCATAGTGTACATCCACATGGAATTCAGTAAAATAAATCTGGACATCCTCTAATGAATATATGTAATAGATGTATTCAATATGAAAAAATCAGTTGATGTGGAGGTCCTCCCCATGAAGGAAACCAACAAATTAGTGATGAAATTTTCTATACCCCTGGAATGTAACCTAAAAAATTTAGAGGTCTTCCCTAGGGAATGTTTTATATTGGTCTTAACTATAACAAAGCATTGAGATAAGAAGGTGTTCCTCCCCATAGTGATGAAATAGTAATCAACCATAGAGGGCTTCCTAATGGTACTCATTGTGAGAACCCTCCTCATAATTATATATCCTCATGAAATGAAGGTCTTCTGGATGTCTATGATTCTCCAAGGTATCACTCAAATTGGGATGCACTTGAGAAACTAAAACTAGTTATAATGGGTGCCTTTTCATCAATCAATAACATATCATCAAGTTCAATGAGTAGTCCAAGGAAACAAAAAGTATCTATGAATCCTCTAGATTGTGAACCCTATTATTTAAATGAGGATATTATGGATTAATCTACCCCTTAGAAAATTACAAGACATGTGAACTTTATAGTTGGATAAGGTTAAAGGATCCATCCTTGAGAATGGAGATAATTCCATGGTCATGTTGAATGGATTGGATAAAGAACGAATTCCTATCTTGTTTTGTCCTATGGAAACTCTCTAATTTAAAATTTATAAGAAATTTAAGGAGGAGTTAATACCCTATCTTCATCATAACTTATGAGAGAATATATGATATATCAATTCTATTAGGACAAATTTACTAATTGGGTTTTATTTGTTATCAATGAGGTCAATGAATGTCAATGATGGTTCAAGACACACTCCTAAGTGAAATGGAGAATGGAAATCAGATGATTGATACACTGACCATGAAAGTTCAAAGAACTTGTATCATGTGTGATAAAACATTTAAAACATTGAGATAGCATCCTTTTGAGGATGATTGAAGTAATTTGGATTTAATAATCAAAAAAGGAATGAAGGAAGAAGAAGTTTGAATAAGGGATTGTTGATCACGAGGAGGCCATGCACATATTTTACTATGGCCATGCATTTTCCTTAGATGGTATATTTTTTTCTTACAAAAATTTCGGCGAACTCTCGAGCTAGCCAGCCAGCATTAAAATCAAGGTATATGTGGGACCACTAGGGGTAAACTGTGCCCATGGGGAAGATAGGCTAAGTCCAGGCCCGAGAGAGGTAGTGTGTGCATAGAGCATGCCACCGTGTGGTGCGGCACGGAGGCATAAGTGCATAGTGGGCACTAGGTGCGCGCCTGAGGAGGCTGAGTGGGTGCTAAGAGAATGCCCATAGAGAACCAGTGTGGGGCGGAACCCGATAGGAGAAAAGAGAATTCTGAACCGATGCTAAGGGGAATTGATTGATAAACTGTGCCTCTCCCACATGTCCGTTTCGATGTGGGACGATATTTTAATAACAATGATGTATTCTCATCTACTCATCTCATCCCGAATCATGGTTGACCATCCAATTAGATGCGACATTTGATCATCCTAATTTTCACCAGTCATCTGATCTCACACCGTATGAGTTTGAACCAAGGTCGTTCGATCCTATTGTGAGATTCCATTCATCTTGCACCATCGTCTTCAACCTCTCGATGCCACTGTCACCCAATAGCAAAACTGAACTCACTGGAGAAGAAGCCCGATCACCATGGAAGACCTCTGACTATCAAATAAAGATCATTTCAGAACCATGAAGGCTATTGGATTGAACTGAGACCATGCATTCAATCTACATCTTGCATGCATGCGATGTCTTGAAGAAGAAGGATCGGCCGAGGAAAATGGAGTTGTCGAGGCCATATGGGTTCGAGCGAGAGTCATGCACGAGAATTGTGCACGCGATCTTCACTACATGCATGAATATAGGATCTTTTGTTGAAGAGGAAACAAATCGAGGATCTCGACATATCTTCACCTGTAGGTTTGAATATTTCCAAAACCTTGGATATCCTGAGCATTCAAAGCCATGATCTCAAAAGTATATCATGTAGATATTGATTGCAGAAGAGGTGCTCCTGTCTCCAATAAAAGGAGCAGCCGGAGAATGAATAATTTTTCTACTCCCTCATTCCCAAGAGCTCATGTTTTTGAAAAATAGAGAATCTTTACACATCACTTCACAAAGAGAAAGCATAACACCGCGGGTCTTCAAGGCTCTGTGAATAAGAGATCCTGCAAGACATGAACATGTGCTACACACCTTCAAATAGCTTCGCAAAGAACTTGTTCCCATAACATGAGATTGGTTCCTCAAACCATCACTGTGCATTGAGAAGGCCAAAAAAATGGGATCCAGTGGTTGAGCCTTATCCACCCATTGTGCTTCACAAAGTCAAGCACAGTCTGTGAAAAGATCAACCACACATCCTTTGTGTGAAGGAGAAGACTTGTGGCCATTCTACATTAACGGAGAAAGTTGAGAGCACCCTATTATTTTCATGCTTGTATAGTATTTTTTTGTAGGGGTTTGTTTGTTGAAGAAGAAAGTGATTGCAAGGTAAGTTCAGCATGGGTTTTCATGCACCCATGTGCATGGTTTGAAGAAATAATGAGGCCTTGAGTAGTTGGTTTAATAAGAATATTTCACAAAGAAATGGTTTTACCCATTTGGGTTTGAAGAAACATATACATATAAACATAAATAAACACCCTAACCAAGTGCAATAGGAAGAAGGAAAAGAAATACGGGGAAAAAGAGAATAGGTTGTGTGTGTTCTCAAAGAACCACTCCCAATATGGTTCTCCCACAAAGAGAGGAATAAGAGAGTGAATGTTTACATGCATACACATCCACATGTGCAGTGAATTAAATAATGAATAAAAAACAAGTGTGTACACGTGTGTAAAGAAGAAGAAGAAAGAAAGGGAAGAAAAAGTACAACCTAAATTCCATATGCATGATCACATGAATTCATGAACACGATAGAGAATAATTGATTCAAATGAGGCCAAGTGAACCGATCTTCATTGCCTAAATAATCACATTGGTGTATGAGATTCTATCGAAGAAGAGAGAAAAAGTTTTAGTGAAGTTGGTTGTCGCACTAAGAAGAAGAAATAAGAAGTCTAGAGTAGTTGGTGTTGCACTTGAAAATAAGTGAAATAAAGAAGGAATAATTACTTGCCTATTTATTTTCAAGTAATCATGTGAAGAGCACTAAAGAAGACCAAGAACAGAACCTACCTTTTGAAGAAGGAAGAATAATATCACCATAGGCAGTATAAAGAAGTAGCTAGAGGCTGCAAGTTGGACTAGGCTATCACCAGTCCAGGGAAGAGGATTGTTTCCCACCCCCTCCAAAGTGTAGGGACTCACACCGTCTAGAGGATTGCTTTCCTATTCACCCCACTGTAACAACATACCACATTATAGTAGAGAATCCATGCACTGGTCATGGCTATGCACGGAAAGGAAGTAGCTTCTCTTATTGAGTGGTGAACCATGTAAAAATATCATGTGTATATTTTTACTTCTTCCTAATATTACATGCGATTGGGAAAAGAGAATAAGAGAATCAAGATCCTAATAGGTCAAGAGGTATAGGGATAAAATGTTGGAATTGGTATCAAAAGTCCCCAACACTGATTCACCCTCCCTCTCAGTGTTAGGTATATCCCAAAATGGTCATCTCAATTGGTATCAGAGGGATATATTCACCTCTGTTGGATTCTCTACAGTGATGTTATTCTCTTTTTAAGACCTGAGTTTCTTTCTAGATTTATCTATAAAGTGTACCTTCAATGAATATTCAGTTATCTCTGAATAGAACTCTATATCTTCAAAGACCATGATGAATAGTAAAATGATGGAGAAGTAAAAGTTAAAGAATAAGTCCCTCTTATCTAAACAAGAGGAAGCTTCTAGTTCTCCATGTCTGGCTGACATTGAAGACACACCAGACATGGAAACCATTGAGAAGGTGGCTCAAGTCACCACAAAGAAGATGGAAAGCCTTCATACCTCAATTTATCTAGAGGTATGTGTTAGTACATTTGAAAATTATTCTTATGATGAAAATTATAGCACAAGTAGTGATGATCAATCTACAAAATATCAAGAAATACCATTTGATAGATTAAGAATAATTTTTCATGGTATTCCTAAAAAATGTACATCCCTAGTTTGTGTATTATTTCAATGCATGCAGGAAAATATAACTCAGCTGGAAGAAAAAACTGATGTTTTGGAGAATGTCTTAGAATAATTTTTTTAAATGTTTAAAGCTCTCCAGAGAGGTTGGATCCTTTGAAGCAACAAAGAGGGGATTTGAAGTAAGTTATTCAAAGTGGATCAAAGATGTTGAGGAAAAAGTGGGAGTCAACAAGACTCTAGAACAAAATATCTATGGACTTGAAGATGAGCTGAAAAATTGAACACTACTAAAAAAACAGGCTACAACTATTGATCTATTGCCACGATTTTAAAATCCCGACAATAGGTGGATACAGACACAGTTTTAAAACCATGTCTATAAGTCTTTTTTTCAAGGGCTATAGCCATGGTTTTCAAAATCGAGACTATAGGTATTTTTTGAAGGTCTATAGCCACAGTTTTGAAAACCGTGGCTATAGGTCTCTCGCACTTGCACGAGAAAAAAAATTTCCCGCCAAAAAAATGGTGGGAAGAACTATTGCCATGGGTTTTTTAGGATATTGCCCCAGTTTTTTAAAATATATATATATATATATATATCATATTATATATATATACATAATAGCCTTGTCCGTGTAGTGGTTAGGGCGCTGGAACATGAAGGGAAGGTGCTGGGATCAAATCTGTAGGTACACATTATTTTTAGGCTATTGCCACGATTTTCTTGGGCTATAGACACGGTTAAAACTGTGGAAATAGGGCCATATTCCCATGGATAAAACTATGGGCATAGGTCAACTACCATGGTTGAAAACAAAGAGAACTATTGCAACTGTTTTCAAAACTGTGACAATAGGCCGCCTATAGCCACGGTTAAAACTGTGGCAACAGGTCAGACCCCATTGCCATGATTATAGCGCCCATGGTTGGGAAAAACCATGGCCATAGCATACAATGATAGTTTTGGGCCCTATTTCCAAAGTTTTGAACCATGGAAGCAGCCTTTTTTCTAGTTGTGGAAATGAAGTCAAGGAGGTATATTTTGAAGAAGACTCTAAGAAGATCAAATAACTGGACACTTTGTTACAAAACAAAGTAAAGAAGAATTAGGATGAAGTTGAAATATTAAAAAAGGATTGTGAGGAGAAGATGAATATTATTTAAGAACAAAAATTCATACTCAATATGAGATATATATTATTGGAAGTTCAGTTGGAAAATCTTGAGAAGACAGATATTGAGTCTCCACAAAAGAAGGAAACAGTAGCTTCTAGCACTCAATGTTCACTGGACTATTATACTGTCAAAATACCTCCAACATGTGACAAGAAGATCATAGATTCAATCATTTATCTATCACAAGCAGCTAATAAAGTAAAGGTACCATCCATTCCAACTTTTACACATGTTTCTAAAATTGTTTCTATAAAAAGTGCAGGTTGGAACAAAAAATATAAACAAGTATGGATGAAGAAAAATGAGGGGAAACCTATCACCATAGCTATGGTGGATATGGAAAAGAGTGTGGAAGATATATCCCCATTGAAACCACTATAATTCAAGAAAAAGATTCATCAACCTTATAAATAATATGGGAAGAAGTCATGGTTTGTTGGTCAATGTTGGTGCTATAATAGATTTGGGAATTGTACACTAGATTGTTGTTACAAACCCTTAAATGTAAAAGCAAAGAGAAATCTGATCTCAATGGGGAGAAATCTAAAGAAGAAGAAGAAACATCCATAGATCCAGAAGCATCTGTATACTGAAAATAGATTTGGAATGTTAGATAACATCTGTGATGTATGCAATAGAAGTGGTCACATGAAGAATGCATGTTTATTTCAACACGTACCCAAAGATGATAAGAAAATAAGACCACAAAGCTAGTTAATAATGAAGAAGCATCCTTGGGAAGAAATTAGAGGAATAATGTGAAAAAAATTCTTCCAAGAAGATTTCATGAAAGAAAGATGAAAAGTCCTTGGATTATAAATCCAAGAATTTGATGGGTAGTGCATCCAAAAGAACTAATAAGAAGGATGAAACTTAGAAGAAGCCATTTAGAAGATCCAGTATTGATTCCTCGTCCCTAATGATATATTGGTGGTTTGGACAGAAGGTTTGGAAATAATGAGAAAGATTAAATATGAATAGGCTAAGGCTAGTGCTAAAAAGAAAAAGAAGATTATACATGAAGACAAATAAGTTCTGTGTGTAAGGTGAAACAAGGCTAGTCACACTATTAGAAGTTTCTTTGAATTTACTCTAGCCCAACAAGAATTCCTCAAGAAGATGAATGTTGCATCAGGATATTCTAGTGCTTTTAAATCCCTTCAATATAGAAGACACGCACACAAAGAAATGGAAGATGTATTGAGTCCCACACAATCACAACCAAAATTGAAGATTAGTTGTGAATGTATGAAGAATGGAGAATCTTGTTTGAGAAAATCATCTCAACCTTTTTGTTCACATTGATGAATCAAGGAGGATCCACCTTATTCCATTAAATCTTTATGTATTGTATTTGTTCTTATCATATAGGTAATTTAAGGTGAAGTAAGATCTCAGGGGGAAAACCTGAGATTCAGTTATGAGAAGTGTTCCCTTTAAGAGGAGACACATGAAGAAGCTGCGAGAGTCATTATCTCAATGAGTATAAACATCAGTTGGTATAAAATTCAATTACTCAAAATATTTTCTGAAGATCATTTCATTGGAAATGGTATGTTATTTCTAAATATATCATCTTTGGTTACTCAAAAAAGATCATTTTAAAAAGGGGGAGTAACAATGTTAATCAATGACAAAGATGAGTAAGTTTCCTAAGGCCACTTATCCTGCCAATTGAACTTGAATAATTTTTATCCTTTTATTGGAGAGAGTGCAGGAGTTTCATATTGATTATTTAATATCACACATATTATCCTGGAATGCAAGTGGAAAACCCTTGAAGACATGTACATGAGTTCTCAACTCATGAGGTTTCATATTTAGTAGGTAATGGACAACTTTATTGTCTAAATCAAATCCTCTTGTTTTCTACACTGAGAATTGCTCAAGTAGACTTAGAGTGAAATGATTGATGTCACATTTCTTATGTATGAAATGATAACCTCTCTTCCATGAACAACTAATTTATTGTTAATAAGGGGGAGAGAAGTGAAATGAAAGTTTAAGAGAGAGAAATAAGTGAAGACACATTGACACATTCATTTATTACAAAAACATTTGGTTTTGTGATCAAATACAAAGGGGGAGACTGTTGAGACCACTTTATTAATTGAGTTGTCTTTGTTGTCAATGAGGTCAATGAATTTAAATTATTTTTCAAGACACTCTCCTAAGGGAAATGGATAATGGAAATTAGAAGATTGATGCATTGAACCTAAAAGTTTATAGAACTTGTGTCATGTGTGATACAATATTTATAACATTGAGCTAGCCTCCATTTGAGGATGATTGAAGAACATAGGATTTAATAATCCAAAAAGGAAAGGAGGAAGAAGGAGGTTGAATAAGCGGTTGTTGATCATGAGGAGGCCATTCACATATTTTACTATGGCCATGCATTTCAATTAGATGGATTATTTTTAGAATACAAAAATTTGGGCCAACTCTTGAGCTATCTAGCCAGCATTCAAACCAAGGCATATGTGGGACCACCAGGGGTCAATTGTGCCCGTGGGGAAGCCAGGATGAGGCTAGGACTGAGAGAGGTAGTGAATGCACATCATATGCCATCATGCGAGGTGGTACAGAGGTAGGAGTGCATAGTGTGTGCCCGAGGAGGTGGATTGGGTGCTAAGAGCGCACTTATAGAGAATCTGTGCGAGGAAACACTAGAGGGGAGAGAAGATAATTCTGAACTGATGTTGAGGGAATTTTATTGATAAACCACGCCTCTCCATCATGTTCATTAAAATTAAAAAAAAAACATTTTAATAACGTAGATGTAATCTCTGCTGCTCATCTCATCCCGCATCTCGGTCGACCGTTCGATCAAACGTTACATTTGATCATCCAAATCTTCGCCGCTCATCTAATCATATGCCACATGCTTTTTAACCAAGGTCATCCGATCCTTCCATGGCATTTGATTTAACCCGCTCCATTTTCTTCAACCTCTCGACGTCGCTACCACCCACCAGCAACACTGCACTCACTGGAGAAGAAGCCCAATCACCATGGACGACCTATGACTATCAAAGAAGGATCATTTTGGAACCATGAAGGGTACTGGATTGACCCGAGACCATGCATGAAATCTACATCTTGCATGCATGAGAAGTCTCGAAGAAGAAGGATCATCCAGGGAAAAAAAAGTTTCCAAGGCCATGTGGGTTTAAGAGAGAATCATGCATGAGAATTGTGCACGTGATCTTGACTCCATTCATGAAGATAGAATCCCACGTTGAAGTGGAAAAAAATCGGGGATCTCGTAATATCTTCACCCACGAGTATGGATATTTTCAAAACCCCAGATATAATGAGCATTCAATGTTGCAATCTCAACAACATATCATGTGGATCTTGAATGCAAAATAGGTGCTCCCCTCACCTATAAATGGAGGATCCCTAGACCAAATAATGTTGCTGTTCCCTCATTCTTGAGAGCTCATGTTTTCGAAAAATAGAGCCTCTATATGCATCACTTCACAAAGAGCAAGAATAACACCATGAGTCTTCAAGGATCCATGAAGAAGATATCCTGCATGCCTTTGAAAGGTGCTATACACCCTAGAATAGATTTACGAAGAACCAGTTCCCACAACACGCGATTGATTCCTCAAACCTTCGCTATGATTTGTGATGGCAGAATAACCATGGTCATGTGGTTGAGCCTTTAGCCCCCCATTGTGCTTCCCAATGTCAAGAACACTATGTGAAAATATGAATAACGCAACCTATGTGTGAAATAGAAGACCCATGTCCATTATGGATTCATGAACAAAGGTAAGATCACCGTCCTGTTTGCATGCGTTTATTATATTGTTTTATAGCTGTTTGTTTCTAGAAGAAGAAGGTGATTTCGTGGGAAGGAAAACATGGATTTGCATGCATCCATGTGCATGGTTTGAAGAATTCCCAAGGCTTTGAGTAGTTGGTTAAAGAATAATCCTTTACAAAGAAAGCGTTTCACCCATTTGTGTTTGAAGAAACATATACATATAAACATAAATAAACACCCTAACCAAGTTCAAGAGGAAGAAAGAAAAGAAATAAGGGGAAAAGGAGAAGAGGTTGTGTGTGTTCTCAAAGAACTAGACCCAAAAGGGTTCTAACACAAAGAGAGTAATAAGAGAGTACATTCATGAATGTATGCACATGCACATGTAAAGTGACTTAAATAAAGAATCAAAAAAAGTGTGCGCACATGTGTAAAGTAGAATAATAATGAAAGGGAAGAAAAGGTTCAACCTAAATGATATATGCATGATCACATGTATTTCTGAACAAGTAAGATAATAATTGATTCAAATGATGCCAAGTGAACCAATCTTAATTCTCTAGATAATCACATTGGTGTATGTGATTATAGCCAAGAAGAGAGAAGAAGTTTTAGTGGAGTTGGTTGTTGGAGTAAGAAGAAGAAAGAATAATTCTAGTGCAATTGGTGTTTCACTAGAAAAGAAGATAAAGAAAGAAGAAAGAATTGATTGACTACTGTATTCCACACAATCAAGTGAAGATCACTAAATAAAACCAAGAGAAGAACCAAACTTCTGAAGAAGGAAGAAGAATCTCTGCATAGGTAGTATAAAGAACCAACTAAAGGCTGTAAGTCAGACTAGGATATCCCCAATCCAGGGAAGGGGATTGTTTCCCACACCCCTCCGAAGTGTAGGGACTCACACTGACTAGAATATTTTTTTCCTAGTTACTCACCTATAACAACATATCATATTATAGTGGATAATCCATTTACTTGTCATACCTATGCATAGAAATGATGTAGTTTTTCTTAATGAGTGGTGAACCATGTAAAAATATTGTGTGCCTATTTTTTACTTCTTTCTATTGTTGCATGAGATAGGGAAAATAGAATAAGAGAATCAAAATCCTAACAGGTCAATAGGTACATGGATAAATGATTGGAATTGGTATCAAAAGTACCCAAAACTGATTCACCCCTCTCAGTGTTAGTTATATCCTAAACTGGTACTCTCAAATTCTAAAAAATATGGAGTACTAAAACCATATGAATATTTTGGATGGGATTTTCCTCCATGTCTACTTGGAAGACTTTTCTATGGATGAAAAACCTAAGTCTAGGAAAAATGTGAGGGTATCTAATTTTACTAAATCAGATGTATGAAGTATCTCCACTAATGAGTTTCTAATATCCCACTCGATGTGTGTATCATAGGGTGGGATGAGTATGTTGCTATACATTTTACACCACCCTCCGTCCAACAATGTTCATTTTAAAAAGAGTCTTGTACTATCATCACTATATAAAATGTTATATGTTTTAGATCTATATATTCCAGTTAGACCATCCAATGAAATCCCTCTATTCCTTAATCCTTGAGAAGGTACACTTTCTAGGAGAGAGAAAATGAAAAGATTTATTACCGACCTATCAGGAATGTCAAATAGGATTTTCGATTAAGGAAAGAAAATATTGAAATCACAAATCAACTTTTGAAGATCAAAACCTCTCATCTTGAAAAAGATATACATAAAATTAGTCTAGAATAATGTATTAATACTATAATAAGCTTCTAACAATATCCATGGGGGATGTACAAGAGCAACTACAAGCTATAGGGATGTGGGTATTTTTACCACAACCACTAACCCTAAGATCAAAAATTATGTAGTGAAGAAATAATATGATGGTGGAAGAAATGATTCTATAACAACCTACTAGTCTGGGGGCATTGTTACCTCCCCCAACCCTAAGGATTTTGGCCATTTCCAAACTATGGGGAACTTGACAGGAAGATCCCTCAAGGTTTCTTCAACTTTGTACTTTATCTCCATCATCATGAGTGTATTTATTGAAAAATATTGGGGAATTTATCAATAAAACCTTATACAAACCACTACAATGTATAACCAAGGAGAGGGATAAAAACCTCACATAGGATGAAAATAAAAATGGTCCACTATGAAATTAAAAATCTTATAGGATTATTAATTTTCCCTTGAAGGATATTTAAAGGACGGTAAATTCCCTTACTAATTTTAAACATGTAATTATTGGATCCTCACTTCATAGTATAAAATAGTAAATATTATTAATATCAACATTTTATATAATAGGTATCATAAATCCAACACAAAAGGACACGATGAGGAGGAATATATAAAAAATACGATACATATATAAATTAATGAAGATGAAATGTACACCCGACATCATAGTCCAACTCATAATCATGGAGATTATCTAAATATTTAGTTATCAATCAATTGGTATGTTTCATATAATGATAATAGTAATAGTGAGAATAGATATATAGCCCACCATCCACCCAAATAGGTGATTCCATCTCTATTGAGGAAAATATATCCCATAATGAAATTGAGTTTGGGAAAATGAGGTGAATCAATGTTAAATTACTCAGAGTTAATATAACTACTTAGTATAACTCATACACCGAGGAAAATGTATCTTCTCAAGTGAATCCACTTCAACAAGAAGAAATAATCATCTAATACATGAATTGTTTAGTATTCTATCCAATCGAGGATCCAGAAAGCTAGTATACTCGAACTTGATGTCCATAAAATATCACTAATTCCATCCCTTAGGGATAAAACTACTTCTATATCAGGTGAGTTACCCAAAGATGACTCAAAACTAATATCAATAGCAGGTATAAGTGATATAACCGGATCTGGTTCCACCCATCACCTCAACTTAGGAGTTAGACTAATAAATAGTCCAACCATAACTCCATGACTCCATTGAGTCCCTAACTACATGATTGAATCCATTGAAGGGTGATGGAGACATGGAAATCTAGCAAGGAAACTATATCCTAAATGGGTGGGATTGAATCCTAATTTACCAAAAAATTGGAACCCCACATTCCTTATATTTATTTCTATGGGTGATTTATAGTGGTATATCAGGAAGTTTTCTTCTTGATGTGACTCTATGATGGGAGATAAAGAGAAGCAGAAAGTGAAAAATCTTAGGTGATTCATTTAAAACTTGGAAGGGCCAACATTTTTTGTCACTACCCGTCCCCTGGGTCTAGTGCTGTGACTACCCCAATCCCATATTCCATTGTCCAGGGGTTGTATACTAGAATCGAAAGGTGTATTCCCTAAATCCAAGAAGGCATTGCCTTTATATCCTGTAAACACACGCAACCAAGAACACAACAAGATACAAACACATGTCAAATGTATAGCAAAAAGAGTGCTGAAAGTAAGAGGGGTCGGAATACAAGCCCAACAGTAAAGGTAAAAGTACAACTAAAATACAATACAACTAAAGAAAGAGAAAGACAACTATGGGTTATACTTTGAGGTTCCTACCCGAAGGGTAGGTAAAGATTGCCTCCTCATCATTCCACATCTGCCCATCTCCTCTGCGTACCGAAATGCCGTATGGTCCACCACTGGGCACCGTCCTGTCCTGGTACCCTCAGCCTCGATTAGAGTTATCCTTCATCTGCACCAAACACAACAAGGTGAGGGAAAAGCTCGTGCAGGTGTGATTATAGTGATACTCAGTTGGGACCCCGAGACCCTCTAGGTCTCGCCAAATCCACAAAGGGTAAACCAGAAAGCCTGAAATCAACTGACAACCATACTTATGTATATGAACATACATATGCCTAAGTTATCAAGTATTCCAATGTCAATCACGAGAAAACACAAAGTCCAACTCAAAATCCCAAGCTCAATTGTTCCACAAAAGAAGGAGTACCACGAAGGTAAGTACCACACAGGTACTGTACATAGAAGAATACCACCAAGGTATTACCACAATGGAAAACACCACATAGGTACAGACTCAGCTCACACCAGGTATAACTTCACTACTGGAAATTTGACCTTTCCCAACGCTTCTACACCAACGGTTTGTAAAAACCGTTGGTATAGGTTCCCTTTCCCAACGGTTTGGCGAAACCGTTGGGAAATCCCACTTTGAGGCCACCTTTTCAAATGGTTTGGCCAAACCGTTGGGAAAGGGTATGGCTTTCCCAACAGTTTGTCCAAACTGTTGGGAAAGCCCACATTTTGGCCACCTTTCCCAACAGTTTTGGAAAACCGTTGGAATAGGTATACCCTTTCCCAACGGTTTGGCCAAACCATTGGGAAAAGTCCACTTTATGGACATCTTTCCCAACGGTTTGGTCAAAAACGTTGGGAAAGGGTATACCTATCCCAAAGGTTTTCCAAAACCATTGCGAAAGGTCCCCCCACAAATCAACCTTGCCCAAAATCAAAACCCCGAATCAAAATCTATACCAACGGTTGTCAAAACCATTGGTATAGGCCTATACCAACGGTTTTGACAACCGTTGGTATATATCCTTTGATTTTTTATCATTCGTTCTTACCCAAAACATTACATAAATCAAAATTTAAAATAATTATGAGAATAAATATATATATTTATGTAATTATATTCAAAAAAGTCATGTTAGGTTAGTGGTTAAGTCGTTGAATAATAAACTAGGGGTCATGGGATAAAATCCCTGTGAATGTGTTTTTTTGAAATACATATACCAACGATTCCATAACCGTTGGTATAGATTTTCATAGTAATTATACGAACGGTTTCCAAAACCCTTGGGATAGGTCTATACCAACGGTTTTGGGAAATTCGTTGGTATAGACCTATCCCAATGGCTTACTTGGAAACGGTTCTCCAAACCGTTGGTATAGGCTATACCAACGGTTTGGAGGCCTATACCAATAGTTCCAAACCGTTGGTATAGGTTATTTTTCTAGTAGTGCTTATGTATAGTAGTAAAGATGATAAGATGTGACTACTAATTCATCTTACTCTATTAAGAGGCAGACTCACGAAGGATCCTAAATCATCATCAGACCCACAAAGGATCGTAGTACATCATCGAAACCACACAGGATCGTAGTACCTCATCAAACCCATATAGGATCCTAGTACATCGTCAGACCCACACAAGATTCTATTACTTCATCAGCCCCACGTATGATCGTAGTACATCGTCAGACCCACACTAGATCCTAGTACCTCATCAGACCCACACGGGATCTTTGTACATCATCAGACCTACACAGGATCCTAGTACATCATCAGTACGTCGTCAGACCCACACATGATCCTAGTACATCATCAATACATCTTCAGACCCACACAATATCATAATACATCATCAATACCTTGTCAGACCCACATAGGATCCTAGTATATCGTCAGTATGTCGTCAGACCCACAGAGGATCATAGTACATCGTCAGTACCTCGTCAGACCCACACAGGATCCTAGTACATCGTTAGTACATCGTCATACCCACATAGGATCTTATTACATCGTCAGTACCTCTTCATACCCACATAGGATCCTAGTACATCGTCAGACCGACACATTATCCTAGTACATCGTCAGTACGTCGTCAGAGGCAGCTACATGGTATCCGCACTAAGCTTGCTTGTCTTCTGGAGAGTCTTATCCTCAAGCTTCTTGTAGATAATCAAACTTCCATGATGTCCCATGAAAAAGTATCTCAAAGGTCCGCCATGTCAGAGGGGTCTCAACGCAACAGACGGTGCACCAAACAGATGCCTAGTCTATAAGTTATTAACCTTTTAGTCCCAAGGGCCCAGTTAGATTTGTGCTCGATCCAACCTGATCATACTCTAACTTTATCCAATTCTAATATTGGGTATACCAAAAGGTCCATCTCGCTCCAAGGTTTCTGGCGCTACAGACGGTTCGTCAAATGAACGCTTAGTTCCAAAGTTACAGGAAAAATAACGTATAGGGTCGAAACTAGTCCGGGTCCTGTCCGACCCGATCAGACTGACCCTGCCCAACCCTGTTGGGTCCGGCCTGACCCCGCTGACTCCGGCCCGCCACGCTATCTTTTTCCCGGCCCGCTAGGAAGCCCGGACCGCTGGTTCTAGCCTGCGCTGGGTGGCCTGGCCTGCACTGGGCGGTCAAGCCCGTGCTGGGCGGCCCGCGGTGCGGCAGGGAATCGCGGGGCGGCGGGGTGTCCGCGGTGCGGTGGTCCACCACGGTAGGCCGAATGGCGAGTTGTCTTCTCTGCACGGTGTTGTTGCTCTCCGTTCTTTTGCTGGTGGCCAGCTCAATTTCCATCTTCCTCCATCACAAAGATTCATCAAAACCCACAAGGGATTACCGAGAGGTTGGGGCATGTTTGTTAGGCCCACACCCTCCGTATTAGAGTAGTAGGAAGCAGTTCACAACTTTTTAATCATAAAGAAAATCAAGAATTGATAATGGAGGTATTTAAAACATAAAAACCTACCTTGATAGCTCATTGGAGTTGGTGAGGAGAGGAAAGTGTGAAGTCAGTGATGTCGGCGTTTCCTCGATCGTCGGTTCGTTCATCATTGGAGATCCTACGACGAAGTTCTTCATTGGAGAAATATTCGTCAAATGAGAATAGTTCTTCGTTGGAGAATGTTTCTAAATATTTCTCCCCAATCCCCCATTTTCCAACAATACCCCCCGATGATAAAATGAGGATCCAACATAAATTATAGTAGGTTTATACATTTAATTTACGTTGGCACAAAATTAAACATCTCAAATAATTAATTGGAGAGTTGGCATAATTAAAGTAGGGGAGTTGAGTGGTTTTATCCCATTAAAGGTGGTTTGGGTGGTCCCCAGCACTAGAATTCAAATTGAGAGGTTTTAAGATCGGTGGTCCCCACCTCCATAACAATCACATGGGAGGTTTCAAGAAAAAATAAAATAGAAGTTTATTTGATTTTATTTTTATTTCCACAAAAAAGTTAAAATCTATATTTCACCCTCGACCTACTGTGGTCGAGGTAAAGGTATCCTTAAGAGAATACCAGCGCTGCAAGTTCAATGGTGTCCTTGGATTTCAATTCTGAGCACCAGTTTAGAAGTTACAAAAACCTGCCTGTGAGTTTACTTAACATACCCGAAGAAAAGTTCAGAAATTCATTCCAGGCACACCAAGCCTCGGAATCACACGACGTAAATTTTCACAGACTCGTAAAATTTCCATATAATTAAAAAAATACATGGAAATTATGGGTCTTTACATTCTACCACCTCATGGATTTGCGTCCCCAAAATCCACATCACAAAACTAGGAAAACAAGTGGGGGTACTGAGCACAAATATAAGCCTCCCACTCCCACGTGCTCTCTTGGGGGTTCTAATGATGCTAGTGAATGCAAACCAGAGGTATCGACTGCCCACGAAGGACCCACTCCGATAGATCCTCAATCTCTACTGGAACCTTCGTGAATTTCCCCACATCATCGACATTCAGCTCGTCGTGGTCGATGATGTGAGAAGGGTCGTGCACGTATCTCCTCAAATGGGATACGTGGAAGACATCGTGCACCCAGTGCAACTAAGGGGTATGTTCTAGGTGGTAACCCACCTCGCCAACTCTTATGAGGACTTGGAAGGGTCCGATGAACATCAAAGATAACTGGCCACCTCAGCCAAATCTCCACAAACCTTGTTGAGTTAAGACCCATAGAAAGATATGGTCACCATCCTCAAACTCCAGAGGTCTCTGTCTCCAATTGGTATAAGACTTATACATGCTCTATGCAGCCTTCATCCACTCCTGGATGATCTATAATTTCTCTATGGTAGCCCGTACCATCTCTAGTCCCACGAGTGCTGACTCCCCTGTGTCTGTCCAGCACAGAGAAAATCTACAAGGTCGGTTGTACAACGCCTCGAAAGGTGTCATCCCAATGGTGGTGTGATAGATAATTTTGTATGAAAAATACACCAAAGGCAAGTGATACTCCCAACTGTAACCAATGTCCCAGATGCAAGCACGTAGCATATACTCGAGGGTCTGAATGGTCCGCTCAGTCTGGCCATCCGTCTGAGGATGAAAGGCAGTGCTCAAACAAAGCTACGCCCCAAAATCCTCCTACAACCCCTTCCATAGCCGAGAAGTGAAACATGTATCATGATCAGAGAAAATCATCGAGGGTACTCCATGTAGCCGCAGAATATTCTACACATAGAGGCATCCCAATATCTCTACTGATCTCTGCTCTCTGATAGGTAGGAAGTGGGCCGACTTGGTGATTCGGTCGATGTTCACCTAGATAGAATCATGACCTTTGGATGTACGTGGAAGTCCTATCATGAAGTCCAAGGATATCCCATCACACTTCCACTATAGGACCTCTAAAGGCTGAACCAAGCCTACTGGTACCTAATGCTACCCCTTCACTTACTAACAAGTGAGGCACCGAGAGACAAAATCTACTACTGCTTTCTTCATTCCCGACCACTAGTGCTGTCATTGGAGGTCCTGGTAAATATTCTCCACTCTCGGATGTATCGCTAGAGGGGATGTGTGGAACTCCCTCAACAATTCCTCCCAAAGAGACACTGGTACCATGGTATGTCCTCTGAAGAGAATGACATTCTCCACACCTTCAAAAAATCCATCAGGTACCTATCTTGTGGATATCTAAGCACGTCGAGCCTCGTAGTCAGTATCCCCACGTTGCGCCTCCTTGACTCACTGAAGAAGTGGGGGAGTGACTATAAGATACTGAAGAAAAGACACTCTATCTCTACCAATAAAGGACATCTATAAAGTAGAAAACTGCTCTGTCACCTCAACTAGCAGCTTAATACTAGATCTCCTGCTAAGTGCATATGCTAAAACGTTCCCCTTCCTAAGAGTATAGACTATCTTGAATTCATAGTCCTGGAGGAACTCAAGCCAACGTCACTATCTTAGGTTTAGGTCCTTCTGTGAGAAGATATACCTGAGACTCTTGTGATCTGAGTAGACTGTAAAACACTCTCCCATAAAGCAATGTCGACACATCTTCAAGGTGAAGACCACTGCTGCTAACTCTAGGTCATGCGTAGCGTAGATCTGTTCATGTTGTCTCAGCTATCGAGAACCATATGGGATCACTTCTTGCTCATAAATCAGGACACATCTGAGCCCGGTCCTTGATGCGTCATAGTAGACTACGTACCCTACACCATCCTCTAGAAGCCTCAAGATGGGGGCACTAGTAAGCCTATGCCATAGCTCCTGAAAACTCCACTGACATTTCTCTAAGCACATGAAGGGTTTCCCTTCTTATTCAATGATAATAAAGGTGTTGTGACTTTGGAGAAATCTGGCACAAACCTCTGGTAGTATCTGGTCAAACCCAGGAAACTCCATAACTCCATCACACACCCGGGTGGATCCCAAGCAGGTACCGCCTCAGTCTTCACTGGATCCACCACAACTCCAGCCTTCGAGATGACATGTCCCAGAAAGTGAACCTCATGGATCCAGAACTGGCACTTCAAGAGCTTACTATAAAGTTGGTGCTCTCAGAGTGTGTCCAGTACTACCTACAAATGATAGTCATGGTCCTCCTCAGTAGTCGAGTAGATCTGAATGTCGTCGATGAAGAATACTACAAAGCGATGAAGGTATGGCTGAAAGATCCTATTCATGAGTCCCATGAACACTATTGGATCATTGGTCACACCGAATGGAATAACCAAGAACTCATAATGGTCATACCGACATCTGAAAGCCATCTTCTGCACATCCTCGTCTTGTACTCTGAGATGGTAATGGCCTGATCGGAGGTCTATCTTCAAGAACCACTGTGATCCCTTCAGCTGGTCAAAGAGGTCGTCAATCCTCAGAAGTGGGTACTTGTTCTTCACGGTCACCTGGTTCATGTGCCAATAGTTGACACGAAGTCTCAAACTCCCATCCACCATGGTGGCGAACAAAATTAGGGCCGCTTAAGGAGAAACACTGGGCCGAATGAACCCGTTCCCCTGCAAGTCCTCCAGCTGTACCCACAACTCACGAAGCTCCGCGGGAGCCATCTGATATGATGGTGTAGATATTAGTGTTGTCTCGGGGTACAATTCAATGTAAAAGTCCACCTATCTACGAGGAGGTAGACCCCGAACACCATCAGGGAAGACATCCGCATACTGGTCAACCACTATAGGATAACTCGGACTCCCCACATCAACTGATCTGAGGGTAAGGCTATCCAACTGATGAGTGATTGGCTGAACTCTCCTTCAGGTAAGTACATATTATGTTGTAAAGTCTCCCTTCACACCGGTGAAGGTAAACCTGGTCCCATCCTTACGGATACACCGCACTTTGAACCTAATATAGTCTATCTGAGCATGGACTATAGATAACCAGTCCATACCCAACATGATGTCGTAAGGCCTCGACGCTACTACTATGAGATCCCAGCTGAAGATCTTGCCTCCTAGAGTATTCTCACACTACCAACACCAGTGCATAATCATCGAATCATCTCTCGTAGAAGTCTCTGGCTGTAAGGATCGATCCAACGACTCTGTTAGAATCTCTGAGCTCCGAACGAGGGAAGTGGAAGTAAAAGAATTATTGGAACCTGTGTCTATAAGTACTGCAGCTAAGGTGGAGTAGACATAGATCGTACCTCGTATCATCTTATTAGCACCATGTTCATAGGACTCATCTTCCTGAAGATGAGCTCTTCCCTATCCACCTACTCCCTACGGTTGGGGTGGACCTCCTGGTGGTGGTGGTAGTAACATCTCGAATCATCTCCCACAACCAGCTGCACGACCAACTCCTCTGCCACGTCCACTTTCTCTATGAAAACCTCCTTGGTCGAACCTCTGTCTTTGCCTGGGCGGTCCCTCAACTATCTGTTGATCATCCGTATGGCAGGTGAGACAGTCACGAGCCATGTGACCCTACCCACCACATGTGAAACACTGCCTGTTCCTCACATGACTGGCTCTATCTCCGGTACCCTACACAACCGATCTTGAGTCATGTGGTCGTCCAACTGTTGGTCTAGTCCTCTTGGACCTCTGTGACATCTGTCTGATTCCAATTACAGAAGACTCTACTACGTGACGTCCGGTGGTGGGTCTCGCTACTGGTGACTGCTCAGCAAGAAAACTATCCACTGAGAGAAATCATCGAAGCAATTATCTCCCGCCTGAGTCCCTGCTCAAAGGTCTGGGCCCTAAAGAATAGGTCTCACACCATATCAGTGGAGTAGCATGAGAGGTCGGTGAAACTCACTGAGTACGGAGCAACTATCATGTTGACCTACTGCAGATGAAGCAGCACCTATGTGTGCACAGTACGAAGAGTCGTTGGGACAAACTCTGCTCAAAATAGGCTCTCAAAGTCTGCCCGGATAAGCGTCACCTCATCGTGAACTTGGAGCATCAAATTCCACCATATTCCTGTTTCTTCTTATATAAGGATGGTGTCAAGGATCACCATGAGATCAGCTGGTGTCCCTACCAGTCAAAAGACTCTCACCACGACCTCTAGAAAATTCTCAGTTGCCTGTGGGTCCGTCTATCCTTTGAACCTGGGTGGCCTATGGCACTGGAACTCATGAAACGCGCTCAAGAGGCATGCAACCTATACTGCTGGGGCTGGTGGCATTGGTGGTCCAATGGGTTATGGTACCGCTGGTGCCTCCGTTGGTGCCTCTACTGGAAAAAGTCCATGCACCGAGGCATCGTCGCTCAGTGGGTTATCAGAGCGTACTATACCTGGTACCCTTGCTGGATTTCTATGTGGAGGCATCTTGAAAGGAAACAGGTGTGCCACAATTAATAATATATACCTGGTGAGATGACTCAAATAGATCACAAAGAAAACTCTTGAAAAACACACACGAAATCAGTGTTTTCGTGAACTATGTTGGAAATCAGAAGTCAGGGTCCTGGTATATGGATACGTCAGCCGCCGCACCAACACTGGATTAACTAAACTGATAACCACAATCACTAAACTTAACACTATTTTCATTAAAAAGATCAGAGTCTTATGTCCTATGGTAGAACTGACTCCTCTGATACAAATTTTTCATGACCCGTCCCTCGGGGCCCGTGCCGTGACTATCCTAAGCCCGCCTTTTATAGGCCAAAGGCTAGAAACTAGAACCGAAAGTCATATTCCCTAAAACTGGGAATTCATTGCCTTTATATCCTATAAAAACACGCAACCAAACACACAAAAAGATACAAACACAAGTAAACTATATAGAAAAAAGAGTGATGAAAGTAAGAGGAGCCAGAATACAAGCCCAACTGTAAAGAAACAAGTACAACTGAAATAAAATACAATTTAAGAAAGAGAAATACATGTACTAGGTCATCCTACGAGGGTCATACCTTAAGGGTAGGTACATATTGCCTCCTCATCACTCCACATCCTCCGATATCCTCTGCGTACCGACACGCCGTATGGTCCACCTCTGGGCACTGTCTAGTCCTGGTACCCTCAGCCCCGATCAGCACTATCCGTCATCTGCACCAAACACAACAAGATGTGGGTAAAGCCTGTGCAGGGGTGAGTATAACGTTACTCAGTAGGGACCCCAAGACCCTTAAGGTCACACAAAATCCACAAAGGATAAACCAAAAAGCATGAAATCAACAGACTATCCTACTTGGGTATATTCCCATATATATACCTATGTTATCAAGTATACCCCTCTTAATCATGAGGAAACACAGAGTCCAACTCAAAATACCAAGCTCAACTGTTCAAAAAAGGAAGGAGTACCACGAAGGTAAGTAGCACTCATGTTCTCCATATAGAAGAATACCACCAAGGTATTACCACAAAGGAAAATACCACATAGGTACAGACTCAGCTCACACTAGGAATAACTTAGGTACAATAGTAGAAATTATTTTATGTAACTACTAATTCATCTTAATCTATTATGAGGCAGACTCATGAAGGATCCTAAATCATCACCATACTCGTAAAGGATCATTGTACATCATCAGACCCACACAAGATCCTAGTACCTCATTAGATCCACACAAGATCCTAGTACATCGTCAGACCCACACAGGATCCTAGTACATTGTCAGTACGTCGTCAGTCCCACATAGGATCCTAGTACATCGTCTGTACATCCTCAGACCCACACATAATCCTAGTACATCATCAGTACCCCGTCAGACCCACCCAGAATCTTAGTACATCATTATTATATCTTCAGACCCATACATGATCCTAGTACATCGTCAGTACCTCTCCAGACCCACATAGGATCACAGTACATCATCAGTACGTCGTCAAACACACACAAGATCCTTGTACATCATTAGTACATCATCATACCCACACATGATCTTCTTACATCATTAGTATATCATCATACCCACACATTATCCTAGTACATCATCAGTACCTTGTTAGAGCTAGCTACAAGGTACCCACACTAAGCTTGCTCGTCTTTGGGAGAGTCCGCTCCTCAAACTACTGGTCGATACTCCAACTACCAAGAAGTCCCACTAATAATTATCCCAAAGGTCTTCCATGTCATAGGGGTCTCAAAGCAACAGACGGTGCGTCTAACGGATGCTCGCTCTGTAAGTTATTAGCCTTTTAGTCCTGAGGGCCTAGTTAGATTCATGCTCGATCCAACCCGACCATACCCCAAATTTATCCAAATACTGAGTGGGGTATACTAAAATTTCCATCTCACTTCAAGGTTTTTGACGTCGCAGACGGTTCGTCAAACGGACGCTCACTGCCAATGTTATGGCCAAAAGAACTTATATGGTTGAAACTGGTCTGGGTGCTGTCTGACCTGGTCAGACCGACCTGGCCCACGCTGGGCAGCCCGCGGTGTGGGTTGGCCGTGGTGCGGTGGTCCACCGCGGCGGGTTGGATGGACTTCCTTCATCTCGGCATGGTGCGGTCGTGCACCACACCTTCATCGTAGGCCGATTTGGTTGTCGTCTTCCTCTATCACAATGACTCAACAAAAAACAAAAGAGATTGCAGAGAGGTTGGGCCATGTTCGTTTGGCCCGTACCCTCTGCGTTAAATTGGTAGCAAGCGGTTCACAACTCTTGAATCACAAAGAACATCAAGAACAGGTAAGGGAGGTATTTAAAACATCAAACCCTACCTTGATTGCTCGTTGACGTTGGTGAGGAGAGGAAATGATGAAGTCAGTGACGTTGGCATTTCCTTGATCGTTGGTTCATTCGTCGTTGGAGATCCTTCGATTGAGTTCTTCATTGGAGAAATACTTGTCAAAGGAGAAGAGTTCTTCATTTGAGAATGTTTCCCAAAAGTTCTCCCCACTCTCCCCTTTGACAACAATTCCCCCCCAATAATAAAAAGAGGACCCAACATAAATTAAAGTCGGTTTATACATTTAATTTACATTGGAACAAAATTAAATGGCTCAAATAATTAATTGGAGAGTTGGCATAATTAAATTAGGGGATTTGAGAGGTTTTCTCTCAGTAAATGGGGTTTGAGTGGTCCCCACCACTAGAATTCGAATTGTAAGGTTTTAAGCTCAGTGGCCCCCACCTCCATAACAATCACATGGGAGGTTTCAACCAAAAATAAAATAGAAGTTTATTTGATTTTATTTTTATTCCCATAAAAAAGTGAAAAAATATCTTTCAACCTGGACATACCATAGTCAAGGTAAAGGTCTCATTAAGCAAATACTGGCGCTTTGAGTTCAACAGTGTCCTTGTATTTCAATTCTGAGCACTGGTTTAAATGTTCCAAAATCCCGCTCATACATTTACTAAATGTACCCAAAAAAAGTTCAGAAATTCATTCAGGGCACACCGGGCCTCAGAATCACGCACCGTAAATTTTCACGGACTTGTAAAATCCCCATATAATAAAAAAAATTACATGGAAATTCCAGGTCTTTACATTTGTTTTTTATAACATCATACCAACTAGTTCTATTTCCAAATGGGAAGATCTCTGATTATAATCCATTTATCAATTCTACTCCATGCTAAGGAATACAATTTTCCCTGACCTCTAAAGTTATAAAAATCATGAAAATGATAAGGTTTAATACATTATAACATGGAGGAAATTCATAACCTACTCCCTGAATATATAACAACCACAAGAGGTGGTATAAAAGATATTCATAGAAAATTTATGAGATGATTTAGAAATACCACTTACTCCCTTAGAATATCCTATATGATTTTTTGAGTTTATAGTAGTTAGGAAATAGCTAGAAGATTACATTAAATATTCTAAAAATATAAAGTTTTAGGATTCTTCAATTCCACTCTATAGAAGAACATGGTAAAATTTATGGATATTAAAATACCCAATGAATGTTTTCTGAACGATCACCCCAACTACTACCCATTCCATGGAATGATAGAGAATATGATTTTTCAATAATTATATTATCTAAAATATGATTCATTCAAGGAATTTAAAGTTAATTAAACCCACAAGTACATGTAACCTATGTAGATTTCTCTCAACTAGAGGAATAATGTTACTAGATAAAAATATTAAAAATATTTCCATGGTTGGATGACCATAAAACCATTTTGTCAGGTGAATGTAATACTCAGGGAATTTATGAATAAACTTGTTATAACCATGATTCCCACTATGGTACCTGAGACAACACCTTCATCATCTTGGTATTATAATATTCAACACAATTTTCATTAATGGAACATGTCTTATGAAGTGAAACCCCCGTAGGCACCCCCTCCATCCCAACTCATTTGGATTTATTTCTCCCATATTTAAGAGGATGGGCATCACCATACCAAATAAAAGCTTCATTATATAAGGAATCAGGATATGATTCCACTAATGTAATCTATTGAAATACCCCTTTAAATATGAGTAAGACTGATATCAACCCGGAATCCCCTTAAATAACAAGGGAAGTGGTATTAGTGGTTGGAGAAGATGAAATAGTGGTGGACACCGATGGCCATACATAGTTTCCCTGGAGGATATATATGTAGATTAAATCTAATGAAAAGTTATCCAATAATATCAATGGGAACAAATATTTAAACCTAAATCATCTAGAAATAATTAGAACCCAATTATGTTATAATAATGACTAGTAGAGAGACAATTTTCCAATCAACATTAAAATATGTAATGGTTGGTTCCGCCCAAACTATATATGGAAAGGATGTCTCCAAATTACAGTGAGGAAATGTAGTCTATGACATGGTAAAATTCAACACTAAATCCTACAACTATAGAGAAATATCATGGTGGGATGTATAAGTCCCTATTCCACTCACTCAAAAGTATGTATTTTTATTGAAGTGGGAAAACAGAGTGAAAAAGTTCCATTAAAAAATACCTTGGTGGTCTTAAGCGATGTAGTCTAGGATAATCCCCTATAACAAAAAAGTATATATAGTCAGACTATATTAGATAAATACATGACTAAAGGACACCCTTCCTTCCTTTCAATGAAATACTATTATCCTACCTGTTACCTTTATTCCATGATTATAGGATCTCCACATGAAGACTAATTAGACATATGCATGCTCTAAAATGGTAAAAAATGGTACAATGGATATGAGTTTTTACTTGAAATAATTTGGATACTAAATCCAATTTTATTTCAACTACTATCTTGTATAATGTTTACAAAGACTGATATCACTGAGCATTTTTTTGGATTATAATTTTAGATAATCCCTTTACCCATAATGAGAACAAAAATCCACAACTGATCCCCTAAAATCACAAATGACACCTCCCCCCATAATTCCCTAATCACATGATCCATCTGTGCTAATTTTGAGACTGGACATAGGAGAATTTCAAAAAACCCCTCACCCTTGGGGAATGTAATGATATAGAATATATATATATATATAATTCCCATATGAATATATATATATATATATATTTGTGTGTGTGTGTTTAATATTAGGTAATAAAGATAATAATTAACTAATTAAATTCCATCATTAACATAAGGGCATAATATGACCATTGGAATAATATCCATACCATTATAATTATAAACTATCTTATGTATATTATTAATAATTTTTTGAGATTTATTATTTTTGGAAATTATTTCATTACATTTTGTGCACTTATATATAATTTTTATCATTCATATAAATTCAATCTAATAAAATGACATTCATTTTTTTTAATTTTTATATTTATATTAAATGTTTTAATTTCAAATGTAAATTTTTATTATTTAAAAATCTAATTAGATTATATGGATCATAAAATTTTGGTTCTAACATAAAAATTTTGTAAGAGGGGTTACATTTTATTTCTAATAAAATCTAAATTAGTTATATAAAAAAATGCTACCTAGGTAAAATCCCAAAAGGACAAAAGTCAAAAACATAATGGTAAAATACCAAGAACATGTTTAAAAATATTAAAAAATTAATGGTGGAAAAATAATTGACCTTTAAAATTAACCCACTCAATTAATTACCATTTTTAGCCTTTGAACCATGAATTGCAACATTCCATAATTGAAAAAGTGATGTGTATTTAAAAAATTTCCATTTTTTCACTTATAAATGGAGACCAATTCCTCCAAATTTATACAACAATTTCAATGATTTATATATATAAATATCTACCGTAGTCTCTTCAAAAACTCTCCCCATGTACTATAATCTGCGGCCTTTACAAGAGACCAAGTGATAGAGCCTTAAAGTGTTACTCAAGGGAAAACATCCAAAGAGATTGGTAATGCTCTCAACCGAGATCCCCTAGTTATTTTATTCTTTTACCCATAAAATATTTTTTATCCATGATAGTATAATAACATTATTTATATTAATATTATAATTTTTTTAATTCAAATGGGATATTACTTTTCTACCTCCCACTAAAACCATTTAAAAAATGAAGAAGCCATCATGTGTTTGTTTGTACTAACACCTCTATAAAACCTGTGTTCTATTTTTCAAAATAACCTTAAATTGAAATTAAAAATTACTTATTTAATAAAAAATATAATAACTATTACATTATTAATATTATAAAATTATATGGATTTTATTTTTTATATCCCCTCCCATTCTATGGAAAATCGATATGTCGTCTCTATCTGTGAGGACTACCATCTTCGCGGAGTGAAGTATTTAACATTACCATTACTTTCTAACATGGATTTATTTAATAATGAAATTAATATATAAAATTTATATTTATGAAACTATTAATATTATTTAAAGGTAATATCAGACATTATATAAGTGATATTACCAATAACTGGTCATAGTAAACTTAACCACCTTAAATGAATATATTGAAGCACCTTTCTTAATTTGTATCCATTTTCGGAACAACTGCAGAATTGCATAAATTTTATTCTAATGGAATAATATAAAAAATACACCTCAACAATTATAGTTGTTAAGAAGTAATTTTATAAGATATTTGATGACTGTCAATATACCTAGGATGTTTAAGAGAAATAGACCGAACCACATCATGTTACTTCCATTATTGAAAAATATTCCATTAATAAATAACATATGATAATAAATAGACCATATAAAATAAAATATGGGTGGAAACGTTTCTTATGAGTGTTTTTAATAAGAATAAATTTTTTTTTCAAGAATTTAAGTACACACACATAGCGAATTAGGAATCGTGGTAAATGATATTCGGAACCACACTCGTTAAATTTAGGTTATGAGTTCTATTTATTTCACCATTTTGATCTATATTATTCTCATGTATTAATTAAATATTTTTTATATATTTTCCTTACATATACACTTATTTTTACAAACATCTTTTTTGAAATAATATATGTCTTAATTTCCTTTCATAATTCTCTCCTTTAAGTGAACCCAAATTAAGGGAACTTCCCTTTTTTATTTCATGCCATGTACCACCCCGATATTTTTTTAAAATAAATAGTTTATGAAGAAATTATTTATTTTATGAAAAATAATACTATTCTAAATTATTATTAATGTTAAATAATAATATCTTCTCTTATTTAAAATAACCCCTAACCATTCCGTAAAGTATCATCTAACTGGTTCATTTTTTTTTCTTGATTTTCCAATCATTATCAAGAATGATTTATACATTGGAAATACATGTTCAACAACTATTCATTTTTATTGAAATATGAACATCCAAAATGAATTAATTATTTATATTATTATGAATCCTTATGATATATCTATTAGTAAAGATTTAATACAAGATTATGAAAACCACTTTCTTCTCATGGGTTTAATCACAATTAAGATTTATGTTTGTACTCCCTTACTCATGTGGCAGACATATGCAAGTAAATATTATTTTGTGAAAGTTGGGCCGGAAGTTTTATTTCACTCTAATGAATTGAGTAATGTTTAAATCTAATGAGATTACTGTGTATGGTGCACAGGTAGTTAGGCTAACACACTATGTTACGTTTTCTCTTTTGTGAGCCTTGAATTATGTTTATGATGTCATGTTTTATGTTTCTTACACATATTTATGATTTTATGATTTTATGATATCATTTACTTATTCCTTATTTCTACGATTATAATAATTTTCTTTATGATATCACATTACACCTTTTAACTTATATGTGTTGTCTCACCATAATTCTTTACTCTAATTATTCCCTTTCTAGGATTTCTAGATCACTATTTTGCTTTATATATTTCTCTAGGGTACCCTATGATTTTTAAGAATAACTATGGGAGTAGAAGAACTATATTAATTTTTAAATGAAGATATTTAAATCTATATTTAATATGATATAGTTATGAAATTAATATTATAAATATTATTGACTTATTGATCCCTGGTTTTGTATTTTTTTTGGTAAACTATGTTAAATATCAGGAAATAATATGTGTTTAATGACTATTTTTATATAGTTGGTGTAAAACAATCTTGTTCTTTTTGGGAAGAAGTATTAATGAGTGAAAATCCCCTTAGATAATTATATGTATAGGATAACATAATGAAATTTTAATAGAGTATATATTATGTTCTTTTCTTTACAATTACATCCTTGTCTTGATACTGGAAAATGAATGTACCTATGACACATAAGAACCTAGGGGTAACAACCTTTAAAATTGATGGTTAGGTTTCATCTTGATATTTAATCAGGGCATGAAGGGTATGAATAAGACTACACACCTGGAAAGACACTCTTGGAGGATATTCTTTGTTTAATTTACATGATATTTACCGACCATTATGAAGCAATTTAGTATAATATTTTCTTAGATTACTTAATAGGAAATGGGACACACATAAACTATACTAAAACATATAAATTAATAATATATAGTATATATTTGATTCCTGGGTTATTCCTTTTAAGTTCATTATTTCCCTTTCATATAATTATTAGTTTGAATAATTTCATCCATATTTATTTATTTATTTTAGAAAATGGTAGGTAATAAGAGGAACCATGAAAAAATATATATGCAATGTAAAATGTTATGATTAATTTAATGAAATTCCAAACAAGATGGTAACAAGAGTTGAGGAATTTCATGAAGTACTAGCATAATTGACTCACGTTATGAATAATAAGTCGAATCACATGGAATTTAATCTTTATTATAAGAAGGAGAAAGTTGTGCTTAAATATTTTATGATATATAGACCTCCAAAATTTAGTGGATAATATAAACCAATAATTATTGGGAAATGGATTAATTTTTTTAAAATACATTCTTTATCCTTCAATTCTCTGAGAAAGAGAATGTCATACTTGCTATTTACATCATCATGGGAGAAATAGATCAGTGATAGAAAACTGATCTATAATATGAAGCCCAAGGAATAAATTAAAGCGATAGAGTGGGATGAATTAAAGAGGATATTTATTTATAAATATTTTCCTCAAAATAATTATGTTAAAATAGAGATGGATTTCCTTGAACATGAGAAAAATGAGGATGATTCTATCTGGTATTATGAGGAAAACTTCACAAGGCTTTCATGGAATCCCTTTTTTTATTGATCACCACAAAAAGTAAAATCTATCACTTATTTAATGGGATGAATTTTAGTATATTAAGATATTTGGAAATTCATGAATTTGACAGTTATATGGAATTTTTCCAATGTTAATTTAATGTTGATATGGATATTCATGATTCTCATTAGTCTCATGGGAGTATAGATTACAAGTGAATAATGGAATTTAATTTTGGGGAATTTATTGTCAAATATCATGTTGGAGAGAACACACAACATCACATATGTAAAATGTGTGGGAAGAATCATCCTAGATACTATCTCAAGGGAAATAGGGAATTTTTTAAATGTGGAAATGATGGATATCATGCCAATGAATATAGAAGTGAGATGACAAAAAATATAGAGGGAAGGAATGCCCCAACCAATCCTCAGCCCAAGGTCCAATGTTTCAATAATAAGTAACATAAAAAATATGAAATTAAAAATAATAAGCCAAGGGTTGTAGTTGATAAGAAATGAAAACAACCTCCATGTCTAAGAAAGAAAGGGTAGGCCAATTCAATTACCACTCTTGACGGGGATTAAGACAATGACATGATGACATGAATGCTATATATTCATTTAAGAACAGAGAACACAATATTTTATTCCAATTATATGCATCATTTCATTTCATCAATGATTTTTACAACTATTCAAGAACCACAAAAAAACATTGGGGTTGAATTTTTAGTTAAAACAAAAAATGATGTAATTCTTGTATTACAAGTATATAAATCCTCCATAGTGAAACTTTTTAGGATTAACCTACCAGTGAACCTTATCATACTTCCATTAGTGTAATTTTATGCAATAATAGTAATTGAATGAAAATATCTATATAGAGATCACATCAACTGTCAGGGGAAGGAAATCACTTTACATATCCCAAATTATCCACCAATTCTATAAAAGTGTATGGAGGATGATGAATCTCATTTGCGATCTTCTTCAGAAGTATAAATATTATTTCTATATGATAAATCAAATCTATATTATATGATTGAAACAAATGAGAGGACTATATTTGAATACATCCCCATAATAAGGGAGTATATTGATGTATTCCCTAAAGAGTTTCATGTTCTTCCTCCTAACAAAGAGATTCCTTTCTCATTTGAGCTTATACTAGGATCCATATAAATAGCCAAGACCACTTATAGAATGGTTCCCATTGAATTAGAAGATATTAATAAGAAAATATATTAGAATCTATATATGTTTTTATATTTCTAAGTGCTTCATCATGATGTACACTTGTCGTCTTTGTTAATAAGAAGGATGGGTCAATTTTTATCTGTATTAATTTTTGTATAATTGACAATATTATGATAAAGAAAAAGTGTCCACTAACATAAATTTAGGACTTGTTTGATCATATATATGGGGACCATTACTTAGTTAAATTTTATCTTCAGTAAGGATATCATCAGTTAAAGGTAAAGGAGGAAATTATCAATGCTGCCTTTTATAAACGGTATGAGCACTATGGGTACATAGTCATTCCCTATAGACTCAAGAATTAATCGATTATATTTTTATAACTAATAAATAGAGTATTTAAATATATGCTCAATAAATTGTTCTTGGTCTTTATAATGGATATTCATATATACTCCAATTGTAAGGAGGAATATGAGGAGAATTTGAATACCATGATATTAACATTGAAGACGAAGTTATATAAAAATTATAGTAAATTTGAATTTTAGAAGTAGAAAGTGTCATTATTAAGGAATTTTATCACGAGTTAGGGTATATATATGGAACCTTAAGAGATAAATTTAACTGAGTAATGGACTAACCTAACATAAATAAAAGAGAACTCTAGTTTTGTTGGTTTAACTGGGTATTATCATCAATTTATGACAAACTTATCATGATCGTCAAAATAATTGACCAAGATGCCTTGTAAAAGAGTAATGTTTTTCTGGATAAATGAATATGAATATAGATTAGTGGAACTAAATAAGTGTATAACCACCACACACATACTCAGACTACCAACAAGTGGGGGATGATTTTTTATTTTCAGTGATGATTCAAATAAGGGTTTTGGATGTGTACTCATATAGAATGGTAAAGTGATTTACTATGGACCAAGACTACAAAATACTCTACTATATTGTGACTTAGAATAGATTGGAAGATAATATGCGTAGAAAATACCTATAAACATTACCTATGATGTGAATTGATAAGGTTTTGATATTCTTAGACATGAAAAGGATGGGCATTAGAGTCATAATGGAAGGAACAACATCCTGCATCTCACAAATGATTAATTAACCATACATTCCAAAGAAAATTCAAGAAGATCAAAGGAATTATGTGGAGATATAGAATAATGTTTATGATGTGATAAAGGTAAAATCCCCAGATTTCAAAATTTATGAAGATGGATTTTTAGGATTTGGAAAATGATGATGTAGTCCATTAGAGCTAAAGATAAAGAAGAAGATGAGGAATGATACCCATATCTCAACATTATCCATCCACACAGGGAGAAAAAATATGCATTGAGATCTTGAATAACACTATTGGTGGAATAATATGAATAGATATATTACATAAAATACATCAATGGGCCTAGTGATTCAACATGTAAAGGAAAAGTTGAAAATAAGTAAAGGGATATTGCGACCACTACCCATTCCTATGTGGAAATATGAGAACATCAATACATATTTTATCATGGGTATTTTAAGGACATAAAAAGGGATGGGTTATAGGGGATATTTTTACAAATAATGATCACTTTGTTTCCATTTGATATGACTTATCACTCAATAACCTTGTAAGATATACATTGGAGTAGTGGTGAGGCCGTAGGGAACACCATTGTAGATTATATCTAATCAAGTTACTAGATTCACCTAAATTTTCAAGAATATAATTAAGCATGCATCAAACCCAAATTTGATCATCAATATGTACTATTATCCCTAAAATGATGAAAAATTATAAAACAATTCCAGACAATTGAGAATATATTGAGATCTTATTCTATGGACTTCAAGAGAGGTTAAGACCAACATCTCCATTTGGTCGAGATCTCATAAAAAACAGCTTCCACATGATAATTCAAAATGGGCCCCCCTAAAGACCTATATTGGAAAAAATATATAGAAATCCCACATTTTTTTATAAGTATGAGGAATGTAAGATCTTTGAAAAAAACTAGTTTATGAAATGGTGGAGAAGGTCTAATATATTCAACAATATCTTAGAATAGTTCAATGTTGATAAAAGTGTTATGTTGATAATCATTGAAAATGAATATATTTTTAGGTTAGTGATAAATTGTCCCTCCATATATTAATATAGAATAGATTCATGAGGTTTGGGAAATAAGGGGAGGCTTATTCCTAGATAAATTAGTCCCTTTGATATTCTAGAGTACAACAAAAATATAACATAATGATTAGAACTCACCTAAACCTATCTAAAGTGTATGATGTATTCCATGTATCCCTATCAAGGATGTACAGACCAGGTCCCACACACATACAAAATTCATATGGGATACAACTAGAGAATGATCTATCTTATGAGGAGTGTAATAGCCCAACCTGAGTCACCACATATGAGTTGAAGTTCTACATAACCTCATATGTGCCTCCCCATATATAATAGACTACTGACTGGTGGTGAGAGTCCGAAGTAACATGGGGAGACTATACCCATAGTTATCATACACATCACCATAATCAATGACATAAATATAACCAAAATAAATCTATAATAGAATACAATATAGATAAAATCTATAATATATGTAACATTAAATCATGTAAATATAATAAAACAGACCCCAAATGTAGTAGTTCAACAAAATAATAGTGTATATAGAAAATAAAATAAATAAAAGTGTTGTGGAATCCATCTAGAGTCTTTCCTAGTATTGTGACTATCTCCAAATACCAAGCTCCTTAGTAACCCTCCCTAAGGACATTCCCCATCTTCGGATAGTTGATCAAGAAATCTATACATTGATTGAGATGCACATGTAGTGTGTGAGTCTAAACCTAGTAAGGCATCAAAAAATCATCCTTAACATAAGTAAACTTGTATATATATAGTCCGTGGATTGATTTAAAGGTAAATGTGACCATAATAATAATACCAATGATATATCAAGAGAACATGCACAATCCAAGATTCTATGTAACCCGACTATACTTGCTTCGATGCCATATCAAAAGAATATCAGAATTGGTGTCACAAAATATAGATCATGCAATTTAAACTCATAAACCTTTAAGGAAAATTCACATTACACCATTAAAGAAAATCTACACACTCATTTAAGGTAATTTCATACCCATAAATCAAGGTTACCCTCTCTCTTGTGATGCTACACACACTTGGAGTACCTGAAAAATGAGCTCTCTCTCATACGCAAGGAAATTACCCACCATTAGATCATACTATAATATATGGAAAATTTCCCAAATATAAATATGGAGTTTCCATGGGTTATTCCAAAATAAGGATCTAACCATCCTATGTCGAGCCATCACCAATGAGACATGTCATCCATGCCCCCTCTCTAAGGAGTCAAATAAGTTCATCAGAGCCACCTATCAACATGAATAGTAAAACAAATATTCCCCCAACTATGTGAAAAATAACATATAAGTCATAACATATCAAGGAAATATATGTCACAAAATAAATCCCATTTTTTATGAAATATTATACAAGTAATAAATAACATAGTAAAGAAAACACAAACCATAACCCAAAAAAGGTATCACATTCCACCCTATATATTTTAAAAGTGCCTATCATGAAATTTTACACACACTAATCATAAATAGAAACAAAAAATTCCAAAAAACTATATAATGTCCCATTAATTTAATGACATTGTATCTTTATTTTAATAAAAACAACTCCCAAGATTTTCTGAGGTATGAAACCTAGATCAAAACTATGTATCGATGTTCACTAGAACAAGGTCTAATCAATTCTGAAAGAGTGAATAGAATTGTAATTATTTTAAGGAATCATTCCAATGGATGAAATCCATACCATCTTTATAAAAAGGATTCAATGTAAATGGTAGATCTAGGATCTATCAAAGAGAAGCCACTGAATCTATTGATCCAACACTAATATATAAATCAATCATGAATTATTTATTATATCTAGGTGATGATCCATAGATCGGGCCAACATAGATTTAATTTATGATCAATTCCATATAAAGATGGAGAAATAGGCTTTTGAAATATATATTACCTCAATTGATACGCTAGATCGATCTAGGTTTCAAGCATCCTATAAGAGAGGAAATGGATTTATAGATCACAAAGGGGGTGTTATCTTAATGTTTCTAACCACATTAGTTTCATAATTAGGTGAACATTTGTTCAATAATTACATTCAAGGGAAAATGACAAAAACATGGAATGAGTCCCGAATCTGGGCACCACTGGCTGACTAGTGGGCCTCGCTGATAGGTTGGTGTAATTGGTATAATATCAGGTATTATTTGTTATCCACCAGGGGGTATGTGATATCCCATTGATCAGCTGGTGGGATCTACAAAAATGTAGATCTTACTACCATCACCACAAGCTGGATGATTCACCCCACTAACTAGCTAGTGGCCATGTTTCAGCCACAAGGAATCCTATTAAGGCCCTAAACTCCATTAACTCAATCATTAGGCTCTATAAATTATATATTTTTATCATTTAATTTCCCTAAATTGTTCACTCAACACTTACACTCATTTTACAAGTATATATTGTATTCTATAATGAATCATCTACTGGGTTCCCACTCGGTACAAATTTCAATCTCATCCAAACCAAAAATCAATACACACTCCTATACAACGAAATCTTATAACTAGACATGTGATTACAAGAGTTTTGTCCCATAATAATTAGGCTCACATTCCTAGTAAACTATCTATGCATCTCTTATATGATAACATATACACCAAAATCACTCTTGGTGCCTTAATTTCCAACAATTAATGGTGTACCACCTATCCCAAAACTAATCGTATGATACACACTACTAAAGTGTTATTATAAAACTAAAATACTTGTATTGGTACTAAAATAACAATAGACCTAACCATATATAGTTACCTTACATCTCCTAAATAAAATACATACTTGAAACTTACTTGTCCATACAATTTTTTGATCAGACCTTCTAAACCAAAAAATGATACCATGGGCAAAAAACATGCTTTACATCTCAAAATCCCAAGATATCCTATATTAATTTCCTAAACATTTAATGGTTATATAAATAATCATGTTATAATGTGAAATTATTAAAAACATATTAGTAATTCCTCACTTATATCAATCCAAACCAATGGTATCAAAGTACTGAACATACCCAGTCAGGGGTACCATATACCATGTCCACCTAAGAACTATACCATCACAATCAAATAATAATACAAAGAAACCATTAATATAAGTTATAATTAATTAATTTTAAAAAAATATTTTATTTATGAAAACATTGATTAAACTATTATTGATTTATTATTTAATTTAATTCTTTTTAAAAAAACATCCAAAACCGTTTCCACTTTTATTTTTGAAAACTGTTTTTCTAAAATTATTTTCCTTTTGAAAACTATTTTACAATCAAAGAAAGTAACACATATATCTAGAAGATCTTATGTGACTATTATTATGCATGTAATAATTACTATTTGTACTAAGGGATAATATTAAAACAAGAAATAACATACTCAAATTAGTACATAAAAATTTAAAAAATATCACGACTATAATAGTATAAACCGAGAACCAAAATCCTAGAAATTTGGTATTTGAGACATTACATGGGATAAGTGTTCATGATACACTATCCCAACATCCCTATCAATATTAAAATTTTTACCATATCTAAATACCAGATCCCAAAATATTAAAACAACCAAAAAATTCCTTAATACCAATTATTAATTACCCTGCTAAAATATCCTATATGACATCTAACTTAGTGCCTTATATCACCTCTAGGGTACCTACACTTGTACTAGACAACATTAACTATTAAAAAGAGTCTATGATTAATTTTTGGGGGACTATACTCTCAATATCAAAACCATTAATAAAAAATAAATATGGAAATATCATCCATAATAGATAATTAGAGCACACATATATGGTTCTATAACTAAAGAAAATCATAATGAAATAATCACATTTCCATGATATAGAAAATGTGATTTATATGACATATTATCACATAATACAATTTATTTCCTATGGGGTTGATCACATATAAAAAAATGAGATATAAAAAGGGGATCCACTTCTAACCATGAGGCTCATTTATGGATGTCTCAAATTCTAGTTGAGAAACTCTGGCCTAATCACCAGTGAAAACTAGGCTCAAACATTTATGAAGGAAAATGATCTATACTCACACTGAGGTTTCCATTCAGAATGATATTTAAAAATATTATTATGGAAATAATAATGACACCCAAAACATTTTCAATTATGTGCATTTTTAATCAAATTGAGAATAAATAAATAGAAACACATACTATATACAAGCATACATATTGGGTCATCATGTGATAATTGATTCACCATGACTCTAGTCTATACTTAACCATTAAAACATGTTGAACCTATTATTTCATATTACATAAGTCATATAAAAGGAATATGTAATCCTAACCTAATTAATGATATAATCATATATGATGAATAAATTTATATGGTGTCCCTAATATTATATGGTCTAACCAAGAACACTGAATCCCATATGGTGTCTCAAACTCTTTGTTGGTATTATCATAAGTTTTGAATTACATATGGAGTATCATACTCACTGTTGGAATCAACAATTTCTCTAAATGATAAAATTATCTCCTATAATATCTATCGATATATCCAAATGTTCTTAATTCTATATAGTTTCTTCAACTCTCTATCAGTTTGACCATGGGTGTCAAATGTTGTATGGAGTCCAAGAATCTCTACCATTCTAAACAAGGATCCAATTACAATATGAAATTATTGATACTCTAATTTTATGTCTATAAGTTCTAAATTCTTTATGGAATCCCATAATCTCTATTAGTGTTACCATAGGTGAAAAATTCCATATGGAATTCCAAACTCTATTATATTCTAATCATAGGTTCTAAATGCTATATGGTATATCAAAATATCTCCAAGTCTCACAATTGGTGGTAAATTCAATGTGTCGAAGGAGGTATGCACTTGAATAGTGTATCTCTACACACTGATTCTGATGGATCCATGTCTCCATTATTTCAATACCCATGTTAACTCAATTTGGATAAACCAAATCAATATGTAAACTTACCCTTAATTCATATCCTTTAGCTAGTATCCCTTACATCTGATGCATCTCATACCCCAACTTGTAATCTTGGGGGACAGTAAAATGTTCCCTATCCCTATAATATAAATAAAATTTCATCATAATCTCGTCTCCTAGGTTAAATTATCCATGATAGGCCTTGTCACATAGGGCATGATATAGAGAACCCACTAACATAATCATTTTTATTGGGGATGGAAGCCATAGGATACTCATAAGTAGCCCCATTTCTACACACATACCACCTCATACCAGTCACCCTGACTGGTGATCTCATATCCCAAAGGCCCCACTCAAACCTAACTTCCATTATCTGGTGAAATACCACATTTTAATTTCTCATTAGACATCATGTTTATGATACCCATAGATTATTCAATGTCGTTCCCATGAAAAGAACTTGGAAACTCATTTCCAAATCATAAAAGTATTTATCCCATGCCCTATACTTGGATTCTAATTATATTTCTATCAATAGATATACTAACCCAACCATATTAGAAAAAAATATCCCCACCAAACTACATTAATACCCAGATGACCCTTACAGTCACACATGATCCAAGACCAATACACACTTATAAGAGGGTGCTTCAAACTATTCATGAGATAAATAATCATCTCACTCATCAACCAAAGGCCTAATCCAACTTTTCATAGAATATAATCCTAATAAAAATAAAATGTAGCTTATCTAAACCCTATTATGAACTCAAAGACATATTTAAGCCCCCATGTACACAACTAGAAGCCTTACTCCCTTGGATTCAAGTCATTTGGTGTTTTAATTACCCAATACAAGGTGGATCACTCGTTGTTACACCAAGATGTTCTATGAAACCAAATTCACCACTCAAGTCAGTCTTAAACCCAATATATACTTTTTCAACTCAATACTCCGTATGTTCATGTATTATCACTCATAAATTGGTATATAGTTATTTTTAAAAGGGACCACCAACCACTTTAATGGATTTAAACACTTTTTCCATGTTTCATAAATCCTAACCAAGTTCACTCCATGACATTTCAAACTATTAAAACCCTATCTCATATCCTAAAACTCACACAATTAATTATAAAAAAATTAATAAATTAAACCAAATAATGAAAAATTAATTATTTCCTTAATAAATGACCAAAAATTTATTAGGGAATACTATGACATCGATACCACCACCAATAATATGTGAAAGGTATATAAATCCCCCAAAACTAATATAAGAAAAATTACATCAAATGATACCCAATAATCCATCAATTTTATCTGATGAAACCAATAAAATAAAAAAATTATATTAATGTTGTACCTTATTGAAATCATGGATAAAAATATTCATTTATCACTCCTTGACATGATATATCCACTACATGAAAAACTCAATTTCTTTAGAATTATTTCACCATGATTCAATGCAATCACTATGAAATACCTAATCTAAAACCACCATAAATCATAGGGAAACAAAAATTTATACAAACAATGGGAATAGGGGGATATCATCCCTCAAAACACAATAGGAAAATCACTGAAACAACCCTTCATCAAGGGGATCAAAGAGTGGAAGGAGGAGGGGAGAAGCTATTAAAATATCCCCCAAGCTCCCATTTACAATTTCTTTTTAAGATGGGATGACTTGGAATATATGGGTTTTCCTTTTCTAAATAAAAATCATTAAAATTAAATATTATAGCATCACCCTTGGAATAATGGTGAAACACCCAAAACCATGGGTCATGTTATAGTATTACCAATAGAGTCATGACACAACACCCCTTCCTAGAGATACACCAAGAATTCATTACTATATATTAAAAAAATGATCTAGTGACTTATGGTGAAACCCTCCTATTGTAATGTTACATTTCCTCTCAATTAATATTAATGATTTAACCCATGTGTTGTGACTTGATGTTTCCACTATTTATAGAATTTAATCATTCACAGTCTCTATGCTACACCAGAGTTCCCTTTTTTGTGTCTTTATTTTCCACTAGCAGTAGGATTCTCATATCATACCGAGAACAACTACCCAAAACATTTCTTTATGTCTTTAAAAAATCTCAAAACACATATATATACCAAAAAATACCCCGTAATGGTTTTTAAAAACACAAAAATCCTAATAACAAATCTCATTCTCAAACACCCCATTCTCTAAAACTAAAAATACAAATCACTTCTGAAGAAACTAAACTATAAAAAGACAGTGAATTATAATTAACCATTTTAATCTATATTATTTATTTATATTATAGACACAAATCTTAAGTATGATCTCTATTAGGGACTAGCTGAGTAGATTTAGAGTACACATAGACTACTACCATGGACATGTATCTTTACATTTTATTAATAATGACTATTATAAATTCATAAAAGAGTGATATTTATGGGTAGGTTGATCAGGACTTGACTATCAATAAATGGGGATGATTATTACCCCATTTTAAATACTTTATCTATTGGATGACTAGGTGATATGGAATCTAATATTTCATCTTATCATTGAAGAATACTAATATTTTTTACTGATTAATTAGTGGGGTTTCCACCCAAGAAATTTTTTAATTGATTTGATTCTAGTTATAGATATTGTATTCATTCTAACATACAGGATGAATCCTATAAAAATAAAATAGTTGATGGTCTAGATAGAGGACCTTGGAAAAAAATAATCCATTCACCTAATATTTTCCCCATGGGATGATATTTTTTTATTCTACTATAAGGATGATGATAACCTATAATTATTTATGGATTAATAGAGGTTTAACCAAGTGATTTTTAATAATTAGTATCATCTCCTTTATATAGATGACTTCCTCAATCATTTGAGGGGATATAAGTCTTTATCCAAGATCATTCTAAGGATAGGATGTCACCAATTTTGGGTGGGTCTAGAATACGTTCCATAAACAGCTTTTAGGATCACGTGTAGAGTGTACAAGTTTCTCATGAATTAGTTTATTTAGATGAATTCATTGATGATGTCCATGGAGATAATGAATAGTAAATTCCATCCACATTTAGATATTTTATAATCATCATTAGAGATAGAATTTTGGTATACCCATAGATTTGTGAGGACAATACATACACTTTGTGATCATTTTTTGAAAACTAAGATATCATCATCTATAAAATAAGACACCCAAGTGTCACATTTTCATTAAGGAGGCTATCTTATAGGGAATGTGATATACTAGATAGTTACATGAGTGAAATCTAATAAATTCATGGATATGATTTCTTGGGAGTGATTAAATAATTTATTTTATTGTTTATTACTTCATGTTATTTTTAATAAATTACATGATATATATTCAGGACTTCTCAACAGTGGAATCATCGAGGAAGACCTTGAATAAGAAGGGGGATAATTTTATTTTTTCTGATTATTATAAGAGAGCCTTATAGGAGTTCAATGGTTTGATTCTATATACACTAATCCCATAATTTCCTTATATGGGTAGGTGTACAACCTATCTTATGATGCACCAAGATATGATATTGAAGTTACGTTGATTCAATATTGGTAGGTAAATGCTTTTGGGTCCAGACAATTGATATTAAATGAGAGGAATTGCTGGACTCATGTCTTAGAGTTGGAAGTGATAGTGTATAAACTAATATGATAACATCATCACCATTTTGGAATGAGGTTCATGGTGTATACCAACCATAATATCCTCAATTATATCTTTTTATAGAGTAACCTAAACCATTAAAATAGAATATGGATTGATTAATTGTAGTCATTTGGATTTGAGATAATGTATAACCCTAAGAAGGGAAATATTATTGTTGATGAATTGAGTAGAATGACTTAGGATTAGGGATTTACATACTTTACAAATAGGGTTATTCATTAACATCAGTGAATACTATTTTTTAATTCACTAAAGGGTGTATCCTAGTAGATGGACCAAGATTGTATTTCAAGGAGAGTAGACTTGAGAATTGTTCTTCATGATTTTTTTTCACTTAATAATTTTTTTAAATATTTTTAATAGAAATGAAAGAAAGAGAAATAAATATGGTTGAAATTAAATTTTAATTAAATAACAAAATAAAATAAAGGAAATAAATAAAAGAATCATGTATGGAAAATATTCTTTCCAAATAATAAAGTATTTGATCACTATAATTTTTTTATTAATTTTTAATTTATTCAAATTAATAATTATATTATATAAAATTACTCCAATCAATAACATAATTTAATGTATTGGTGATTATCATAATTAAGGGCCTCTTTAAATGTGTTAATCACTTGATTTCAATATATAGAATAAACAAAGTTATTCCTCTATTGAGTAAAATATTTCATTCAAAATCTTTTTTATATCCCATGTGATATTCAACTCCTATAGTAAAAAAATGTCCCATATTCCAATTATATCTAGAGAAAGAGTTAAAAATTATTTATTGGTCAAAGAAAATAGGATATGAAAAATAAAATTGATGAGTGAAATCCTTTTTCCCCTCTCTCTAATAATCCATGAATACACTTAGATTATAATAAAATAATAATGATAAATATGGGTACATGAGAAAAACCTTACCCCATATAGATTAATCGTGGGTGATTACTACAACATTTTAGTGTTATAGAGGAAGTGATAAAGATATAGAAACACGATAAGAAACAATTAAAAGTAAAAAAGAATATATAATAAAAAATATTAAATATTAAATATAGAATAAAATAAAAATGGAAAACCCTACCCACTAATCATGATCCATTGAAAAATTAAGAGGGACCACCATTGGGGACCCATACAACCAATACATTCCAAACCATTTATAAGCATTTAATGCAGATCCTCCAATATCAAATTAACTCAACATATACTTGAATGAAAGTTGGAGTATTTCCACAATAAATGGGTTTATCCATTCATATATGAAGGATCCGGGCGCAGCGGAAGCTCATGGGTGGATGTGCCCACTTGGATTTTTTTTCATTAACAATGATCAATCCGGGATCAATACGACGATAAACGTCAGTCTCCATGGATCAAATCATAGAAATGAACAAAGAAAAGAAAAGTCCTAGAACCACAAAGTAGGATCATTATAGGTTGATTATAATTAATTTAATCAATTGAAAATAAGTACCTTTTTTGTGTTCTTTCATCATTGTTGTTCTTGATCATGTTTTGAGGTGATTTATCATTGCGTCGCAGAAGCCACATATAGACTTCCTCTAGCGGTGATCCAGACATGCACCATGTATCTCTAGATGTTGCCAAAGGAGTCTTCAGGTGCTAGTGTGGAGAAAACTTTTCTTGCATTTTCCGCCTTAGATAGTCTTGATCCAATGGAAGAGGATCTCTCTCGGTCTTGAGAGCGTTCTTGGAGGAATAGGTTCTTTCGGCCTTGAATTAATTCTCCAGAATTATTGTGCACAATGAGTCTCTTGTGTTAGGAAAATAGTTAGGGTTGTGAGGATATTTATAATCAGGTTTGAGATTGTAGAGTTATGACAATAAATAAACACATTACATGTTTTATTTATTTCATTAAATCCCTTTTGAAAACCCCATTTCGAGTCATTAATTCCTTGACATGTGACCACACTGATTATAATAAATATCATTTAATAAAACGATATTTCCTCAAAATACGGACTGGAAAAACTACACGGCGTGTATTAATATATACATGGCGTGTACTTTTTTTCTTTGAAAACTACACGGCATGTACATTCAATGTACACGGAATGTATATCTTGTTTTCATTTATTCATTTCCTTTCCAAAATGAAAACTACACGGTGTGTACATTTAATAATACAAGGCATGTACTTGTATTCAAAATAAAACTACACGGCGTGTAATCATTGATACACGGCGTGTACTTGTTTTATTTTATTCCTCCTCCAACATTAAAATGATTTAGGCTTACTTGAATAATTATTAAACCACGTACGGGAGTAATCTTTATTCTACTTGAGATACTTGGATAAACTTAGTGTGTGACCCTCTAGGACTCTTTCTCGTTGGCATTAGGAGAGCATGCCTAAATTACAAGATTACTGTCTAGCAGTGGGTCAAGGCACCCATGAGAAAGAAGTTGACGTCGCATTGACATGTCACCTCATATGAACTCTTACTGTGTAATTTAATCCCTTTGTCTCAATATCTCATCAAGAAGGTTTCATGGCTTTGTCATAAACCAATATGCTTGATCATTCATTCTTTGACTTCTAGAAATAAACTCATCGTTACACCATGGACATGGAATTTGTTTAACAGTTCTATTTCAATCAAAGGTCCCGAGATATCTAATTCCATAAATATGGAAGGGAAAAATCCTTCCTTGACTTATCCATTAACAGCAAGTCATTCGTGACGCACCCAACGTACCCTACTTCCCTCCAACTCTCTTTGTGACAGTTTTCTTCAGCACATTTAAGTGCGTGAGTCATGATATGATTTAATGATAATCTTACAGTCTAAGGACCATTACACACACTCGTAGATAGCAATGTCCAATGACACCAATACATACAGAATTGCTGCTGGCGGGTCTGTTCTCATAATCTCCCATCTTGGAGATTATCAAGTGCGAACTTCATGAGAGAGAGTCATGTCTTCTTAAGAGTACTCACACATGAAGGTATGTATAATATGGGTCCTATAATAGTATGTCATCCCACCGTAGAACATTATTTTAAGAATATTGTTATAGCATTTCAAGGTTCTCATCATAGCAGGTATTTTCCATGACCTTATTAATGTAACAAATATTCCAGGACATTATTATATTATAGTCATGTAGAACAATGAACAATATATAATAATTGAGCATTCATGTAATCAAAGTACAAAACAGTTGGTCCTCAGGACACCAACCCTTAAAAACTCCCACTTGGACTAGATCCTACTGCCTACGACTTTTAGTTAGCTAGACCTCACATAATGATCATGTTTCTGCTGAGTCAAGGCTTTAGTCAATGGGTCCTCCACATTGTCTTCCGTGGAAATACTACTCAGTGCAAATTCACCTCTCTGAGAAAAATATCTCAAGAGATGATACTTCTGATGTATGTGCTTTGTCCACTGATGTGACCTTGGATCTTTTCCAAGTGCCACTACTGCAGTATTATCACAATAGAGTGTTATATGATCTTTAATTCTTGGTACTACATCCAGCTCTTGGATGAAGATTCGCATCCATACTGCTTCTTTAGCTACCTCAGAAGCTGCGATATACTCAGACTCTACTGTAGAATCTGCCGCCACACCTTGGTTTGAGCTCCTCCAGCTCACTGCACCTCCGTTAAAACTGAATATGTATCCAGTCTGTGACTTCATGTCATCATGATCAGTCTGGAAACTAGCATCTACACGTCCTATGATGACTAGTTCCTCATATCCTCCATAAACTAGGAACATATCCTTAGTACGCCTCATATACTTGAGGATAGTCTTGATAGCTATCCAATGGCAGTCTCTTGGATCAGCTTGACATCTACCTACCACACTTAATGCGTAAGAAACATCTAGCCTTGTACATAGCATAACATATATGACTGAACCAATCGCGGATGCGTAAGGGATCCTTACCATTTTCGTTCTTTCCTCATGTGTATGAGGACACATTTTCATGGAAAGATGAATGCCATGTGACACTAGAAACAATACCCTCTTGGATTGTTCCATACAGAATCTCTTCAGTATATTGTCAATGTAGGTACTTTGACTCAGGCCCATCATTCTCTTGGATCTATCACGATGGATCTTGATCCCAAGAATATATGTTGCCTCACCCAAGTCTTTCATAGAGAATCATTTATCTAACCATGCCTTAACTGACTGTAAGACATGTATTTCATTTCTAATTAGTAATATGTCATCAACATATACTATTAGGAAAACAACTGCATTTCCACTAAACCTTTTATAGACACAAGGATCACATTCATTCTTATCAAATCCAAATTCTGTTACGGCTTCATAAAAACGAATGTTACATGACCTTGATTCTTTATTTAATCCATAAATGGATTTCTGCAACATCCATACCTTCTTGGTATCCATTGGAGTCACAAACCCTTCAGGTTGTGTCATGTAGACATCTTCTTGGAGGTTACCGTTAAGGAATGCTGTTTTGAAATCCATTTTCCAAATTTCATAGTCATGGTAAGTGGAAACATCCAATAAGATTATGATGGATTTCAACATTGCAACCATTGAAAAGTTTTCATCATAGTCAATTCCTTGACACTGTATAAAACCTTTGGCAACCAGTTGTGCCTTATAAGTGCTAAATTTCCCATCCATGTTTAGTTTATTCTTGAATACCCATTTATTACCAATATTCTTTACATCAACTGGAAGATCTACCAAAATCTAGACTTGGTTTTGGTACATGGAATCCATTTCATAATTCATGGATTCTTGCCACTTGAAAGCGTTTGTGCCTTCAACTACTTCCTTGTAGGTAAGAGGGTCATCATTTTCAACCAATAATGAGTCACCATCCTCGGTGACAAGAAAACCATATCGTTCTGGTTCTCTCACCTCTATTGTGCTCTTACGCAGTTCTTGTGTCTATGGAAAAGATTGTTCTTCCATGGGGCTTTGTGGAATATGTTCTTGTACCAACTCATGTGTACCTTGAGCCTCAACTTCATTAAAGTATATCTCGCTCCCACTATCTCTTTTGGGGATGTGATCCCTCTCAAGGAATATGGCATGTCTTGCCACTATACCCTTTTTTTGAGGGGTTGTATAGGTAATATCCCCTTATTTCCTTGGGATATCCTATAAAGATACACTTTGTGACTAAGGGTGAAAGTTTGTTACCTGAAGAGGCCTTAACAAATGCATCATAACCCCACACATGTAAATTCAATAACATGGCTTTGCGTCCACTCCATAACTCGTATAGAATACTATTTATTGATTTAGTTGGTACTTGGTTTAGTATGTGTGCTGATGTTTGTAATGCATATCCCAAAAGGATAATGGAAGACTCGCATGACTCATCATTTATCTCACCATGTCTAACAGGGTGCGGTTTCTCCTTTCACTCACACCATTCAACTGAGGTGTGTAAGAAGGAGTGAGTTGAGATAGAATCCCAAACTTCCGTAAGAAATCAATGAAGTCCTGATTAAGATATTCTCCTCCTCTATCTGAGTGGAGTTTCTTAATCTTCTTACCAAGCTGGTTCTCAACTTAATTCTTGTATTCTTTGAACCGATCAAAATAATCTGACTTATACCTCATTATGTAAATATATCCATATCTACGAAAATCATCTGTAAAAGTTATGAAGTATGAGAACCCACCCCTTGATTAAACTGGAAATGGTTCACACACATCTGTGTGAACTAATTCTAAAATCTCTTTATCCCTTTCACCTTTCCCACTAAATGGGGCTTTGGTCATTTTTCCTTGTAGACACGCATGACATACACCAAGTGGTTTTAGTTCGAAAGAATCTAAATACCCATCTTGATCTAATTTTGTTAAACGTTTCTAATTGACATGGCCTATCTAGTGATGCAAATTTTGGGTGTGGTATGAGTCATGTGAATTTACATTGTCATCAATTTCCATTACTTGGTTTGTGTAGTCTAACACATAAAGGCCGTTATATAAATGTGCCCTGCCAAAACAAATGCTATCTTTATAAAAGTAACAACATTCATTTTCAAACTTGAACATGAATCCATAAGTATCTAATCTGGATACTAAAATAATGTTTTTTAAAAAAAATGCACATAATAGCAATCCTTTAACACTAAGATCATTCCAATTGGCAATGTGAGGTGGTGGTCCCTGACAGCTACATCAGCAAGTTTGGCTCCGTTGGCTACTCGTAGATCTACCTCACATCGATCAATATTTCTGAATCTACTTGGTTATTTTATTTGGATACAGATGTGAGAACCAAAAGTAGTATCTAATAACCAATTGGTAGAAATAGATATATTTCATTCGATAAAAAATTCACCAAAAGCTTCCCCTTGCTTCCTTGGCTGGGTGCAGTTTTTCTTCCAGTGACCCTTCATGCCACATGCAAAACAAAAAGCATTCTGTTCCCTTACCTCCGCTTTGATCTTCATTTTCTTGGATGGCCTTGAAGAATCTTTGGGTTTAAAGATATTCTCCTTCCCTTTCCTTTTATTCACCATGAGTACAGAAGGATTTTTATTCTTCATGTCATTGTCCACTTGGAAAATGAGGATAATAAGATCAGACAGAGACTTCTGAATGCTTTTCATGTTGAAGTTCACAACAAAGTTTGAGAAGCTCTGGGGGAGTGATGCAAGAATGAGATCGGTACCCAGTTCTTTGAGGAGTTTAAACCCTAGAACCTCCAAGAGCTCAATGTAGCCAATGATCTTGACTATATGAGTCCCAACTGAGGTACCCTCTCGAATCTTGCTATGAAATAGAGCCTTAGAGATCTCAAACCTTTCCTGTCTTCCTCTCTCCTAGTATAGACCATGGAGGTTCTCAAGCATGCTATAGGCATCCATGTATTCATGAGACTTCATGAGCTCACTGGAAATTGATGATAGAATCAAACATTGAATGTTGATTGCATCGTTCAAATGTTGATCATAGACCAAGAAATCTTTATCACTTTCCCCTTGGGCGGGCGAATCAGGAAGTGAGGACTCTAACACGTAAAAATTTCGTTCATGGTGTAGGATAACCCGAAGGCACATAAACCATTCCTAAAAGTTACTACTAGTGAGGATATTGTTTTCATCCCTAATAGATCGCAGAGAAAATGTGGTTAACGAGTTTGTCATTTAGATTCTACAAATTAAAAGAGAAGATTTATCAGTACCTTTTGATTACAATTTATGAATAATGAATTTATTAATTTTCCAACTATTTTATCAAGTACCAATGGCCCTCACCATTGAACCCATAATGTCTAGTTGCGTTGACATTCTAGTGGCAAGGATCCATATTCCCCTTCACGTAACCCCAACAAGGGTTGTTCAAGCTATTTGAAGGTATCTAGGTAGGTAGGTGTTTGACAACTGTGAGATTACAGTTCCTTGATCTGTTGAGTGGACTCCCCAATCCTGAAATCCTGACTTAGATTTCCTCAACTCTTGCCTCCAATATTACACCAAGTCTAGAAAGGGCTACTCCTCTTGATTTAATATGGTTAAGTCAACCCGAAACATTTCATAAGGGCTTCCTTTATAAAAGTAATTGTCCCAACAAGGGTTGGTCAAACACATAGTTTTATTGAGTCTTGAATTTAATCAAGTAACGGAAGGCTTTGTATGACTTAATATGGTATTGAGGGATTTTAGTCCTTTATGTGTATTTTTTCATTATCACATGCTTTTTAATATTAAGTGATGCTTGATTAAGTGATTAACCATGTTCCGATAATGTTTACGCATTGTCCTGTTTTATTTTATTCTATCTTTGCATGCTTGTTTATTTCATTAATTTTGAGATCGTGAAAACTCATACATAATAAATAAACCATGAAATTAGACAGAAATAAAATAAGATGTCATGATCATGAGATTCTATTGGTTAGCTTATATAGCGGTTTGATAAGCTAACCCTGACCTAGGGAAAACCACCTTGAACGAATGGTTCATGTTTTGCAGCTCCCACCTGTCCACCTTTGTATCTTCTTGGGTTGGTTTCACCTTAGCTTCGGGTTTTGAACAGTCTCCACTAACTTGGGATATCCTCCATTACATGGGTTTTACATTAAAGAAACCATGGGCACGCATGCCCTACATTTTATTGGAAGAAGGCTCGCAGGCCAACGAATTTAAGTTAAACAAATTTAAATGAAACCATACACACATACAAAGGGTATTTGGGTCTATCTCACAATAATCCATAGCATTCAACAACATTTACGCATATTTAGAATTAAAATTATTTTAATCGTTCTATTATTTAAGATAAGTCACGATTGAATTCAATTAATTATGATCTTATAATTAATCAATTATTTATCTTAAATTCCCTTATGAATTTCCTTGAGATTCTTCTCTTCCATATTCCTTGTACAGGTCTTTGTACTTTTGGAGGAAGCCTGGTGAAATTCCATTTCTGGAAAGTACACGACATGTAGTTTATATTTACATGGCATGTATTTCTTTTCATCCTTTATCCAAAGTACACGCCGTGGGATTTGGCGTGTTTTATCTACTTTGGAATTTTTGGAGTACACGACATGTAGATAAATCATACATGGAGTATACTTCATTTTTACGTAGTAACCGGCCTGGAAATCCCGTGTAAATGGTACGTGGCTTCACCTTTGTACACTTTTTTACTTGGGCTTGATCGGATTACATGGCGTGTTGCTCCAACATACATGTCGTGTATTCCAGTTCCCATGCGCCGTTCATTTCTGGTAAACATGGGGTGTTAAATTCTTAGCTGTAATCAATTAAAACGATGTGGTTTGGCGGACCAGTACTGGTTCGTTGAACCTAAGTACACGGCGTGTAGTTTTTCATTACACGTCGTGTATTCCCGTGTCGCACAGACACAAATAGCGGCTTCTCTAGATGAGTTCCTCATTTTTATTTTAATCAAAATTAAAATTAAAAGGACATTTCTGTGATATGAATCAAGAAATGAAGGAGGAAGAATAAATCTATTTTATTTAGATTTATAGAACGATTTATTTTGAATTGAATCAAATATAAATGCGTAAATTATCAACAAAAAATAAATAACTATAATAAACGTTGTAACCTCCCTCTGATACTAATTGAAGGATCTGGGAGCAGCAGAATCTCATGGGTGGATGTGCCCACATGGCCTTTTGTCATTAACAATGATCAATCCGGGATCAATACGACGATAAACGCTAGTATCCACGAATCGAATCACAGAAATGAACAAAGAAAAGAAAAGTCCTGAAACCACAAATTAGGATCGTTATAGGTTGATTATAATTAATTTAATCAATTTAAAAGAAGAACCTTTTGGGGTTCTTTCTTCATTTATGTTCTTTATCACGTTCCAAGGTGATTCGTCATTGCGTCGTAGAAGCCAAGTATAGAATTCCTCTAGAGGTGATCCACACGTGCACCTCGCTTCTCTAGACGTAGCGAAAGGAGTCTCTAGGTGCTAGCGTGGAGAGACCTTTTCTTGCGTTGTCTGACTTAGATCATATTAATCCGATGGAAGAGGATCTCTCTTGGTCTTGAGAGTTATCTTTGAGGAAGAGGTTCTTTCAGCCTTGAAATAATTCTCCATAATTGTTATGCACAATAATTCTCTTGTGTCAGGAAAGGAGTTGGGGTTGTGAGGATATTTATAATCGGGTTTGAGGTTGTAGAGTTATGACAATAAATAAATGCGTTACACGTTTTATTTATTTCATTAACTCCATTTTGAGAACCCCATGTCAAGTCATTAATTCTTTGACATGTGCCCACACTAATTATAATAAATATCATTTAATAAAATGATATTTCCTCAAAATCCTGACTAGAAAAACTACACGGCATGTATTAATAAATACACGGCATGTACTTGTTTTTCTTTGAAAACTACACGGCGTGTATATCTTGTTTTCATTTATTCATTTCCTTTCCAAAATGAAAACTACCCAGTGTGTACATTTAATAATACACGGCGCGTACTTGTTTTGAAAATAAAACTACACGGTGTGTAATCATTGATACACAGCATGTACTTGGTTTTTTATTCTTCCTCCATCATTAAAACGATTTAGGCTTCCTTAAAAAATTATAAAACCACATACGATAATAATATTTATTCTACTTGAGATACTTGGATACACTTAGTGTGTGACCCTCTAGGCCTCTTTCTTGTTGGCATTAGGCGAGCTTGCCTAAAGTCTAAGATTACTGTCTAGCAACGGGTCAAGGCACCCAAGAGAAATAAGTTGATGTCGCATTGGCGTGTCACCTCATATGAATGCTTACTGTGTAATTTAATCCCTTTGTCTCAATATCACATCAATAAGGTTTCATGGTAGTGTCATAAACCTATATGCTTGATCTTTCATTCTTTGACTTCCCGAAATAAACTCATCGTTACACCATGGCCATGGAATTTTTTCGATAGTTCTATTTCAATAAAAGGGAATGAGATATCTACTTCCATAAATATAGAAGGGACCAATCCTTCCTCAACTTATCTATTAACAACATGTCATTCGTGACGCACCCAACATACCCTACTTCCCGCCAACTCTCTTCATGATGGTTTTCGTCAGCAAATCTAAGTGCGCGAGTCATGACATGAGTTAATGATAATATTCCAGTCTAAGTACCATTACACACACTCATATATAACAATGTCTGATGACACCAAGACATGCATAATTGCTACTGGAGAGTCTGTTCTCATAATCTCCCATCTTGGAGATTACTAAGTGCGAACTCCATGAGAGAGAGTCTTGTCTTCTTACGAGTACTCGAACATGATGGTCTGTATACTATGTGCCCTATCATAGTATGTCATCCAACCGTATAACATTATTTTAAGAATATTGTTATAGCATTTCAAGGTTCTAATCATAGTGTGGATCTACCATGACCTTATTAATGCAACAAATATTCCAGGACAGTATTATATTATAGTCATGCATAACAATGAATAATATATAATAAGTGAGTATTCATGTAATAAAAGTACAAAACAATTGGTTCTTAGGAAACCAAACCTTACAATATATTTGATAATAATATCACCCATATATATTCCAAGAATTATTTAACAATTTCCTTTCTATTTTAGTGGATTAATGAAGTATGAAAAAATTGTTTGGGTATGCACTGTAATGACCCATTTCATAATGGTTTGTAAAAATATAAGGGAATTTCAATTTTTAGTCCTCGAGTAGGGAACATTTTGATAATTGGGATTTAGATGATAATTTAAAATATTGGAACATCATTTACAGATGTTTTTGGATGTGAAAAAATGCTTGAGAGATGATTTTTGTACTTGAGTTAGAGTTGGAGCATGGTTGGGGTAACCCAGTTGCTAGATTTTTCTATGGGTAGAATTTCATTCTTTGATTTTTTTATTCATACTATGGTGATGTCATGGATAATAAATAATGTGATTTATATGTAGGTACCATAGTGTTGAGGTTTAAAATCATGCCTTGTCCTAGGGGTGTTATAGGTTTTAAGAATAGTGAAAGAACCTTTACACTGTAGCAAAGCCATATTTTTAATCATAATCAATTAATAATCTTAGATGTACATGATGAAGAATATCAGGGCCAATTGAATTAAATCAATGATTAATTTATTATTACATTGGAACCCAAAGAAAGGACAATCACATATAATTTATAATTAATTTATTTGTATAAATAATTTCATTCCATTGAAATTATTTCATCATTTATTAATCTGATGATGTATTCACATTTTACTATTACTGTGTTACATGAATCAAGGGTAGATTCTATCTAGTAATTACCCACACATGTACCAAAAACCTCTGAATGTTTCTATATAAATATCTGGGTTGTTTCACAGATGATCATAACACTTGTGTTGTGCTTCATTGATCACTACAATAATCACTTCGGGTGGAAGGACTCTTATATTTCTCTATATAATTTATAGGGAGGTGTAAGAGGATCACTCTCCATTCTCAAGGGCATTCTAGGAGAGTAGATCTCTAGGGATTTAGAGAATCCTTTATAATTTTTTGTACACAATGATAGTTAGAACGGATTTCCTTGATAGAATGTCATAACTAGGTTTAAATAGAGTTAGGGTTAGAGATTAATAATTCCACAAATTCCCTTATAATTATCTTAATTCTTGGGGGGATCCAATTTAATAAAAAAAAAATAAAAAAAAAATAAAAATAAAAATAAAAATATTTTTTTGACATGCACTAAACTCTTGAATAAAAGATAATATTTCCATAAAAAAATAAATATTTATTTATTTATGTGAAATTTAATATTTCATCACTCATGGTACCATTACACCCAATCTACCTATCCCCCTCATTATTTTATAGGACTTGAAGAATAAGTATTTATTTAAATAAATAAATATCCCTAAATTATTCGATAATAAATAAATAATTATATTTTATATTCACAAAAAATAGAAAATAAATATTTATTAAAAATTCAACATATATATATTCCCTAAAATATTCGGCAACTGAAGATATAAAAAAATAAATAAGTATTAAACCATATACCAAGATAATGTATATCTAACATATTAAATTGTGATATAATTTATCTGAGGCTCTCGATACACTTAGTGTTTGACCATCTAGGATTATTTCTTACTGGCATTATGTGAAATGTCATAAAGTCCAAGGTTAGCATCTAACAATATTCCAAGGCACCCATAGAGAAAACTTATAATATGAAAATGAAATATAACCTCATAGTAATGCTCTGTTTTTATTATATCCCATTTATCATGATATATTTAATCAATAATGCTGAATGTTGGTGTCATCAACCTATGTGCTCAATTTCCCTATCTTTGTCTTTCTGAAAATGAACTATTCAACAGAATCCCATGACTATGGACTTAATTAGGTTGTTCCATTTCCAAAAAAAGGTCATGAGATATTAACATCCACTAAACTAGGTATGAAAGAATCCTTTCTCACATTATTTATTAATTCAATATCACTCATAACACACCCAACATATCTTACATTTCTATGAGAAAATTTCATTGATTCATAGGGGGTTGTATGGAGAACATGGATTGTGATTTCTATTGATGCTTTGATTGAGAGGTATTTTAAGGCCTCCCTCAATTGAGTTCATCAGGTCCACCATTTTTTCTATATTCTATAGAAACTCCAAATGGTTCCTTTATCCATAGATGGGTATGGTCCTTATTTCCAAAGGTCGGTGGTCATCTGGGTTTTCAGGGCCAACAAATCATGAGGACTAGCATTGGTTTAGAGGAGTGAGGTCGGGCTCATTATAACCTTTTCGGGGGAATTATTTCTTACTATAGGAATCTCTTATATATTTAAAATATGTTTGTAAATATCCTCCTAATCCCAATAGGATACTAGTTACCCTAACAAAATGACTATAGGTTAATTGTCTTTTATTTGCACAAGAATGGAATCTCTTGGGGGAGTCCATATATATGTATCTAAGGTTCTTTATCACTCTCCGATAACGGGTAGTTGATTATACGCCGAAGATGTATAACCAAGTGTTTTGGGATGTACACCCATATGAGGAGATGGTTAATATTCCAAGGATGGGATTGAGCCAGTATAAGGTTTCCTATGTATCTTGGTTATTTTGGGAATCAAAACCCATGTAGTTCATTCAACCCATACAATTTAACGTCATGAAGGAGGACTCATGTTTGGGTACTAAGACACCTTATATTTGATACTATGTATCAAGAATAAATACTACATATCCTGGTTATGGAAGAAATTAGAGTCATCATAGTTTGGCTGAAGCTGGGGCTTAGATACTAAAGTTGTCCTTATAACCCTGAGGTATATGGTACAGATGATATGATCCATGCAATTAGACAAGACCATGTGAGCCATGATCATTGTGTGAAATAGGGGGAAACAAGTTATCAACACCATTGCTTCAGATAAAGGGGGATTTGATATTGATATTGCACTAGGTAATCGATATAGAGATCCAAACTCGGGGAGAGGTAGCCTACATATACTAAATTTGGAGGGAATTAGACTTTTCATAGTTCCCTTTTTTGGGGATTACACACAAAGGTTTCCCTATATCATGATGATTTATGATGCCTAATGAGTAGTTTGTTGCATCCCCCTAAGTTCATGTGAGATATTATCGGTGTGATAAACAAGAGGGAGAATATGATCAGGATCATGGTGTATGGATATGGGACCTGTGTATTGGGACATTCCTTGGGGTGTTTGGCATAGAGAACATTCCTTACAATGGTGCCCTATGTATCCTAGTTATAGTGGGAATCATAGTTATCATAGTTCATATTTTTTGGGGATTAACACTGAGGCTGCCCTATGGGCCAGTTCATACACACTGAGGATAGTCAATATCCTTATGAAGACATGGCCTTCTTACCCGGAGGGTGTCACATAACCTAGTTAGAATGTTCTAGGAGACATTGGATGACCTATACTGATATATATGGGGGTGTCTCGAGACTCATTATGGTGTAGTCTGAGAGGTTTCTTGTATCTTGGATGACATATCTAGGAGACATGACATGACCAAGCCGACATGTCTGGAGGGCATCGCGAGTCTTAAATGATTTTTACAAAGAGTTCTTTGGGGGATTAGATTTCAAGTCCAGATGCTTTCGTGAGACTCTACTAACATGAGAAGGATCTGTTATATGAGTTAGGCGATGTGTCTGAGGGACATCACAAGTCTTGGGTGATGGACCGAGGGGGTCCACAAGATCAAAGTTACATCCACGGGAGAATCGTGTGACTCATCCTTGCATATATAGAGTATTCTATATGTCCTAGGTGGCATGTCAAATGAGTGTCACAATATCTGGGTGACATGTCCTGGTGCTTTCACATGTCTTTGTATAACACAAGAGAAGCGCATAGGGGGTAGAAGGCATGTTTTTAACTTAATCCTTCCACCTTTTATCTTTGTTCTTACTCTTTTGTTAAAAATACATCTATTTTGTTTAGTGTTCATTGTCTTGAATCTCAAATGATGCAGTGGGCTTGTGGGATTTCCTTCACATAACCCACCAGAGTCCCTTCATGTGATCTATGAATGAACATGTGAAGTTCGTTTTGCCTAGTTTATGACTACTCCAGCTTTTTGCTTGGTATATTACCTTATGAAAAGCTGAATGATCGCGTGGTCAATCTAATAATTCTGTAGAAGTCGAGATTTGAACCTCGTAAAGTCTGAGAATTCTAATTATATATTAGCTATCAAAAAATCAAACCCTTTCTTTGTGTTGGGGAATGGAATTTATAGGCCTCTCAACCTTGGATAATCTCCAATTTATGCGGTGTATCTAGCATGAGTCTAGGATGGAACCAGTGAAGGGAAAAGGCACTACACGTTTTTGAAAGTCTCTATCATAGACTACTTTGGGTGTGTCACATGATTTTCAGCGATTGTGAGTATCCTTTGTCAATTCTTCCTTTATCAGATTGTTTTCCAATTATTGATGACTTTTTTTTATTATGAGGATGTGTTAAAGGAAATCTATGTTGTCACATTGACATGTCCAAGGGTCCTTGAAAGATCTGCGTGTCTATTGGAAGAGACTCACGAGACCTCAAGTGACCTCTCTTGGGGTCTCTCAAGACAATGTTGTTGGTGTGTTGGGTGTGTCTCATTCCTTTAAGCAACAGTGAGTACCTCTCACCTCCTCCCTTTTGTTCCCCTTTGTTTTATGTGAAAAATTTTGAGATTCATTTGGTATTTCATAAGTAAAGTTGAGGGTATTTATTCTATTTTTTGGTGATGCATCATGTGACCAGTATGGGGGTTCACAACCATTTAGGGGAAAATTTCTGGAGATGAGGATGAAAAGACAAAGGGCTTTTGAAAGGCAAAGTAGGAATTTTTCCAAGGACTCATGGTTCCGTGCAGGTTGTTAGGGGAGTGACACATGTCTTTTAGTGACCACAAACCCCTCCCTCCTCCATTTTTATCCCCTTTGTTTTATCTTACAAGGGTTAGGGATCATGCTTTTTTTCATGAGTAATATATATGATTTTTACTCAATTTCTCGATAATGTATCACCTGGCCAATATGGTCCATGTGGAGAGTTTTCAAGCATGTAGTAGACATTTCTATTCATATTTTCTTAGAGCTATGTGTAGTTTTTTGGAATCTTTTCAGGACATTCGTATGGTGAGGCTGACAATCCATGGGGCTTCTATGAGGTGACACCAATGTCTTGTAGATATCTTAGGGTGTGTGACGCATGTCTCTCAACAATAATGAACCCCTCTCGCCTCCCCACTTATCTCCTTTATTTTATGTGATGAAGTCTTGGAGGTATTGTGATCATGATTTAATATCACTAAGGGATTTTACTCATTCCTTTTTTGACTTGGTACATGATATATATGACAACTGGGGGTCTCCCTTTTTGAATCTTTTATCTCATTATTTTTGAAGGATTTTGGGTGGTTTTTCAAGAACATTCTAGTGTAAAATTATGCGGCCTAGGGGTGCCCATTCGATTTTCTGGGGGGGAATTTATAAGAGAAGAAATGTTTGTTGAAGGGGGATCTACCAGACTTGTTTTGGGTTATACACCATGTATTTAGCCTTCACGTGGCTTTGAAATGGACATGTTATCATGAGTCCCTCAGAGAATCATGTGATTTTTGTGTCTTTGACCATCCTCCTATTCATTTTCTTTTGTGGGGGAAAAATAATACCCATATTTAGTTATTTATTCATTTTTTATCTTTCCAATGCTTAATTGGTAGGTGTCAAAAAATTACCCCCCTTAAGAGTGATGTATGAGGGGATAAGGAATCAGTTCTGGGAAAAAACTAATTCTCTCCAGAACCACTGATGGTGTCAGGAACCAATGATTTGGGTGACATTTGGTCTAATGGGTGATGTTTGGTATTACGCGAAACACATATATATAGGGGGGGGGGGTGGAGGATAATTCATTACATTGGAAACCACCTTCTCTAGAGCATTCTCGCTTTTTTCCATTAAGAGACCACGTTGTGAACCCTGATAACGAACTCTATCCATGAGTTTGTGCCACAATTTTGTTCCACCAAAGCTCTTGTGTAGGGATGATTTCTGCTCATGCACTCATCTGTCTCAATCATGAGCTCAATTTTGGTAACCTTTTAGACTTCATCTATGAGGGATACTATTTTATTTGAGGGTTTCATGAGATCTGTTGGTTCAATCATTTGATCATTGGTGATTCACGTGACCATGTCAAGGTCACATGATCACGAGTCTCTAGGGGTGGTCATGTGATGCGCATGATGACATTGAGGGGTTATACACCCTGTAAGTATTCTAGATATCAGGTGATTCTCTCACTCCTTGATGTTGTTTGTGAAACCCTTATTGAGTAATGTGATGTGAAGGACACCACCACAATCTTCACACCCCTACTTTATTTTAATAAAACTATATGACTCCTTTGTATTACATGTGCGACTTACTTATTTTGATATGGATTCTGGTTCTCATCAAGGATCCTCAATTGTGACTAATCAAAGGGCCATGATCGCCTGGAATTTCAATGAGGATCCACTATATCATCTGTGTACTGATAATGAGGTCCTTCAAAGGTTGATTTCATCCAGCATTAAAAATTATCCCCTATCAATAAACATTCTCTATACGAGTTTAGCTTACTGGATGACACCACTATACCTCCCATAGATTTTAACATGCCATCTCATTGGGTATTTAGCTCTCAAGAATACGTTTAGGTGATAATTTCTATGGATGGTCTGTTGGTTACAACCAAATATCAGGTTTTTTCTTATTTGTGGGAAAATTATCCCTTGAGTCTTGATGGTCATGAATTTTTTTTTAAAAATATTTTCCAAAGTTATTCAAGCATATTTTACTTTTCTCTAGATGCATCTAGCAGTGAATGGTAATCAAAATTGCATATACTTCTTGGTGGAAATTTCTATGACGAATGAGAATGGTGATTGTGGGTTAGGAAGAGCTGTTTGAAATTTGATGATTATATTTACAATGTTCATATCCATGAATCTATAGGAATCTCTCAATTAATCATTTACTACTAGCCTGACCTTCTTAGTTATATGATCAATGCTTGGTGTCCTAATACCCACACATTCCACCTTACTCATGGAGAGGTGGGTATCATCTTATGAGATATCCATTATCTGGATGTCATTCCTCCTCTTGGAGAGATGTATGATGAATTTATCCATGTTTTGGACAATTGGGATGATCCTGTATAGACTTAAGTTCTAGAAAAGAAGATACTCATCATTACGAGGATGAAATTAGGGAGATAGATACCAGTGTGTTCTCTTATTTCATTCATTGATTGGATCGATATTTTCTTATGCGGTAGAAGTGTTAAAAAAATGTTATTTTTCCCCATTGGTGCCCCTCCCAAAAAGTTCATGACAAATCTTGATCATATTAGGCCATTCTGGAAGCTAGGGATTATACCTCATGGGGTTATTGGGTGAGCTCAAAGGTTTATTCTGACATTAGAATAACATGTTTTATTATAATATTCCTAAATGGATGGATCTTCCCAGTCGAGGATACATGGTTGGGAATCTGTGTTAGCACATTGGTAATGGCGGGGCATCTTGCATAAGGGTAGCACCTCAACCTAGAGGTAACAATTCATGCATGACTCTACTAGATGTCGGGTCATATCTTACTAGGAAACAATACCTATAGGATCGATGGTCCTCTTAAGTTCCTGTTCATCTGGATAGGGGAGTAATTCCATTTTTATGAGTACTACAATATCTCTAGGATCCCAAACCCCGTATCCTATCTTAGATTTATGTACATCTTTTGGGTTGGAACAATGTCTCTAACCCCTACCGAGGTCAAAGGTGCGCTATCTCAGCCTGATAGTTTTGACTTTACTACCTTCTATGCACCGAGAATCCCAATTATTGATGATAGAAATTAATCTCTTAATGAATGATCTTATATAATCTCTCTTTGGGATGGGGTCCTTGCAACCATGGTGGATGAGCTATTTATTTTTGATCCGTACACACCGTATCAATTTTCCTAATAGTTTGGTTGTGTTCCCAATTCATTTGGCCATAATTTTATGGAAGAAATATCTTGGCATCATCCTCCAATTATAGAATATTCTATCCCATGAAGATACGAAATCTATGATCATATTTACACCTATTGATGATCCTGCTTCCCTCACCCCGAATTATTCCTAGGCTTGGGTGAAAAATTATCCTAATGGGGTGCTAGGATAGATGGTACTCCATATTGATAGGCCTTTTATGTCACCAATTCCCCTATATGTGGAACTAATGAAATTTATTTATGAATTAGGATAGGTGTCGAGGAAGAGACCTTGCTCTGATTATGGTTATCTTGATAGTATGTCAGATTTTGTTAAGGATATGAGTCCTCCCACATTGGCTATAGATTATATGCCTATTGAGGGAGAGTTATGTGGGGCTTCGTCTCCAATTTCACTATTGATATGGATGGTTAGTGATCCTTATACAATAAATACTTCATCGACTAATGAGGTTCAGTCACACTGTAAGATGATATAGGAATGTATCCATGTCTTGATTACTGGGACCCCTATGAAGACATTCTATCATCATGGGAAGCTGCTACAATAGTTATTTTAGGATCTTGGGGTAGATAGATTCAATTGATATCCTCTGTATGAAATTATACAATGGATAATATTAACCTAAAGTGACTTGTATACACAGAAAAGGGGCCTTCATGATTTTATGAGTGAATCCTCCCTTTGTAAATAGATAAGGGAGAAGAAAGATTCACTAGAGTAGGTTCGTTAGTTGTTCTCTGAACTGGAAGTCCATATGGATGCTTGGACAATGATAATATGGAGTTATGAAGAGATTATTGCTCATATGAATTTTGACCTATCAAAATCATCGACCTCATTGGCCACATCTCAAAGGAGGGCTGAAGAGTTGACTACTCAGGTCAAAGTTCTTCTTCTCAAGGCATAGGCATACGAAGAGGGAAGGATGACACTCCAACACTCTATTGATGCCTCCCACCAGATACTTTCTAATCTTTCTAGTGCTACTGACCATCTTTTTCTGTGATTCCATTTTTTATACTCCATACCATACTTTTTCACTACACTTCATTTAGTTGAGGTTTCAGAGAGAAACTCCAAAATGTGAATATTCCTCCCTCTTTTATAAACTATGATTGGATGAGATTTCTTAGATTAATATCCCATTTCCTTCCTTTTATGGTATCTATTTATTCATATTGTTTTAGAAATTACTGCTGATACCCATCCATTACTTTTTGAACAATGTGTATGAATACTTGATGTTCATAGAGATCATCTGGGAATGAGAGATGTCTTGAAAAATCAGATGTTTTCATATATGTTGAAAGAAGATCGAGCGTGATAATTCCATGTAGTGGGCCTCACAATAATTTCCATGAACTTTAGTTTAGGGTATTTTATCTTGAACCATTTTATTTATTTAGTTTAAGGTCTTTTAGGTTAGATCATCTGTTGCTTTAGTTTATGGTCTTTCAGCTCATACCTTCTGTTGTTTTAGTTTAAGGTATTTTAGCTTGAACCTTCTATTTCTTTTGTTTAAGGTCATTTAGCTCAGACCTTCTATTGATTTATTTTAATGTTTTTTAGCTTGTACATTATGTATGGGCAAGGTATATAGTGTAGGAATTCTTGGAATAAACAAAAGAAATATGAGGTGTTGGATCCTTCCATGATGTTACTAAGGCTCATGAGGATCAGAATTACCTTTCTGAAGTGTGATATGTTTGGTTGAAATACATATGCGCGTATGTAGGATCAATGGTCCTGTATTAATTATCAAGCAAAGGGTCCTTGAAGCCAGGCATCTTTTCCAAGGGCTATAAAATATTAACAGTGGCAATATTAATGAGGCTATAATACTAGGGATACTAAGCCCACCTGGACAGTTGGAATACAGATGATGTAATTAATATCCCAAAATTTTGAGTCCATCAATATGGGATGGTGAAGACATGTCGGGTATGTCCCATGAAATCATGAAATTTCAGGTTCCACCACGGTGTTGCAGGGGCTCACATGGATTGAAGCTCCATTCTGACAAGGAGAAGTTTCATTTAGTTAGTGGGTCAGGGCCCTTATGCGTCAGTAGCGTGGCCAAGAAAGGATGATATCCACTTATTTCTGAGGGATATGGAGGATTTGTGAAGACACAAATTTCTATATGATGATGTTGGATATGGAAAGAAAGATATCTGGGATGGGTTCTAGAACATTAGGAAAACTATCAATTAAAGTGAATCTTGAGATCTATGCTCTATGGTTTCAAATCATGAGACACAGAACATCACAGGTTAGGCAATGAAGTGTCACATTCCATACTTTTAGAAGAGAACAAAATACATTAATGTAACATAGAGAATATGGAATCATCATTTATAGTTCGCTGAATGAACTATAAATCTTGATCTAAAGTGCTTGAGTTAGTAGAATGATATGGAAAAATCAAACAAGGAGTGGTTCAAACATACTGAGATTTTGAGTGCTGTTGTGATGATTTCAATGTTCACGAGAATCAAAAGTTCCTTTTTCAGAGCGACACATTTAGTTGACAGCCATAGGCACATATACAAGAGCCAAGGGCATGTATGCCTAGTGAAGCAATGAGCCCTTGAATCTGGATATCATTTCTAAGTCATATATAAGGCTATGGTGATTCGAGACACACCAACTCATGACGTGTGGATTGTGGAAGATGTAAAATCTAAGGAGGGTTTGAGTAACTAAAAGCTACACCACCACCTAGTGAGAAAATTCTCGTGGTGAGGATATTTCAAAAACATTTAACAAATTTTTTCCTAGAGCTTTGGTTCTAGTGAGCATATCATTTATTTTACTAGGGTTATAGACCCTATGATAATTATTCCTTTTATGTGTGTTCCCTAATTTTTTCCTAAACCCTAAGAATGATGATTTTAGTGGGCGGAGACTTGAATTTTTCTTAGATAACCCTTTATGGTTTTTTTGAACTAACGATTTTTGTTTCTCTTTTGTTAGAAGTTTAAAGTCTTTTGATTTAGACCATAATGGGATAGAGTTTAAAGTCGTATAACGTTGAAAAAAATCATAGAATGTTTAGGGTCACGACTTTCATGGGCATAATATGGAAGTTGTTTTACAAGAGTCTAGTTAGGATACTCTAGGTTAAGAGTACTCCAAAATCCTTCTAAGAGAGGGGTTAGGATGTCATAAATCATGGATTGAGTCAATCGGGTGGTGATTAATGGTGTGGGATAGTAATACAAGTAGTGGTTCACAGACACTGGGGTGCTGAGTGCTGTTGTGATGATGTCGGGGATCACGAGAGTTGGAGTGTCCTTTTTTTAGAGTGACACATTTGGATGATAACCATATGCACATATGTAGGATCCATGGGCATGTAATCATAGTAATGAAAAAGGTCTTTGAATCTATATTTACTTTCCAAGGAAAATGTTAGGTTGATGGTGACCTGGGATGCTCAAGGAATGATGTGTGGTTTATGGGTACGAAGTTTTCTTAAAGGATGGTGGAAGCACCCTATACTATGGTTGACTAAGGTATGTCTCTTTGGGTCCTTTGATACGGAATAAATAATGGGAGATGGTTTGCACAATTTATTATCTTGTAGTGGGGATACTCATCTCTATTCAGTTTAACATCATACAATAAGGACATATTTCCATGCATTTTAATGTCATACGATAATGACATATTTATGTGTAGTTCATATTCATATGGTGAGGATGGATGTGAAATGACATGAAAAAATAGGGATGTCATGGTTATGCCTTAGGATAGATACTGGGTGTTACTACGTATCACATAAAAATGATAATCAAACTATAAGTAGTTATGGAAATCCATGCAGTTTAACATCTTACAGTGAGAAAGATGTAACATAGTATAATTTCATGTAGTAGGGACCTATGTGGAAGGTTTAATATCATGTGGTTTGGGCTGCCAGATTAAGGTCCTAACATGGAGATGCATAGTGTAATTCCATGGAGCAACCAGTTGTGAATGAGGACCAAAGAGGTCTCATCCACACCATGAACCCTTCCAGGAAAACTTAGGCCAATGGGTCAAAAAGGGTTATAACCATGGTTGGTCTTGATATTGAAATGTTTGGGCGTCGCTACATATATCATAAGGATGAGAATAAATCCACACCTAGTTCTGAAAGTTATATATAGTTTAACATCATGTGGTAAACAAGAAAGTTAACCATCATGAATTAAAAAGGGGGAATTGTTGTTGGGATCGAGAGTGGAGGTCAAGTCGTCACTACAAATCTCATAAGGATGAGAATCAAACCACACATATTTCTTAGAGAACCATGCAGTTTAGAATCATGTGGTAAGGACCCATAGTATGCCTCTTATGTTCTTTCATTCAGGACGATAATGGACCTATAATACACATTTATGCCTATATTGTAAGGGTAGGTCTTTGCCACAATTCCTATTCTCACGTGAGTAATTCTTGGTGTGAGAAACAAGTAAAGACATAGATCTTCATACAGTGAAGAGACATAAATGGTTTATGAAAAATAGATTTCATACCATGTAGTGGATAGACTGAGACACAAATCAAGGCAATCCTATGTTTCCCACCGTACATGAGAATCAAGCCATACATTGTTCTAGAAGGACCATTTAGTTTAACATCATGTGGAGAGGACATGGGTGACTCGACGTGAATGGAAAGGGAAAGTTTAGAATCCATGTAGTTTTATGTCATTCAGTAAGGACATGGGATCACCCATTGTGAAAGGAATATAATCTTATGGCTGGGCCCAAAATTAATGGTTCAGGCATCACTATGTATAATATGATTCCATACATAGTTCTTAAGAGGCTATGTAGTTTAACATCCTATAGATAGAATGAGACCCCGTACAGTTTCATGTCATGTGTTTAGGATAAACTTACACAGTTTGAAATCATGTACTCAGGATGATACATTCCATGCAGTTTAACGTCATGCGATGAGGACATTGGGTGGGACTTACACCGATGTTTATTCCATACTACTGGAAGCGATGAAAATTATTTCTTTAGAAATATTACTTTGGTGGGTGGTGTAACATACTCGTGATCCATTATGGCCAGTGAGTAGGCTCTATTATGATAGACCTCATGTATGACATATGGTCCTTCCCACATGGGTTACAATTTCAGGGGCTTCTTTACTTGTATCATTAGGGTTCTGAGGGCCAACACCAGGTGTCCTTGGAGAAATAAATAGATCCAAACTTTTTTATTGAAGGATCATTTTATCCGGTTCTGGTAGACCTCAATGTTTTGCAGAGTGGACAAACATCTCTCATTTAACCTTTCAAAATCATCCTACCTCTTTTTCTATTTATTATCTTTTGAAATTTCTCCGCATATGGATATTTGGAGTGAGGGTAGTTGGACCTCTATGGGTAACACTACCTTGGTCCCATACACCAGTGAGTATGGTGTTGCTTGTGTAGGATTATGTGTGGTGGTACTGTAGGTCCATAAAGCATTGAGGAGGTTGTCTAGGAAATAGATCTTATCCTTCTTCACCATCTTCTAGATCATGTAAAATAGAGTCTTATTGAAGGCTTATATCTGTACATTTTATACTGTATGATAGTGAGATGAGTGATAGGATTAGATGTTGTACTCTTGGTAAAGCTTCTTCAACTCTATGGAACATAAATTGGTGCCATTACCTGTAAATATTATGTGAGGGACTCCAAAACCTATATTGATATGGGTCTTCACTTGTTTATGATATTATTAGTCTCGATTTCATTGAGGTGTATTACCTAAACCCACTTGGAAAATAAGTTGGTTGCAGTAAGGATGTACATAAACTGGTTGGCTATGGTTGGGGGATATGCCCCCACAATACCCTTCCCCCAAATAGAAAATGGCCAGGAATATTTAGTTGTATGCAGTAATTCCGAGGGACGATGGATAATGTTTTCATGGATCTGTAACACATGAGATTTCCTAGTGAAATCCACACAGTCTTGTATCATGGTTTGACAATAATATCTGAACCTTCTAATTTGGGGGGTGAGTTTGGTTCCGGATTGATGGTCACCACAAGAGCCTATGTGGACTTCCTCCATGATAGTGAACAAATCTCATTCTTCAATACACCCGAGGAGAACTCAAGTAAATCCATAATTTTGGAGGATTTTCTAATCATTAGGGACATCCTATAGAGTGAAGTTTGCTGCCCGGTGCCAAATCTACTCCCTTTCAGCATGGCTTGTCAGGAGAGTCCTATCTCAATGATAGCTGACTATGGCCTCCATCTATCCAGGGGTGGTCACTAGTTCATCATGAAATGGGGTGGTGCTGACCCGATTGATCTCTTCCACATCCCACACCACGATTGATGAGACCATTCTTCGATGTGTAATACATAAGGTGTCTTTCTCCTGATCAGGGTTGACCAAGATGGTGGTTGTGTTAGGTAATGTGTTAGCACAAGAATCTTGTGACCAAGAAACATAATGTAGTGTATGATTAAATGGGAATTCTTCCACCAATCCCCTGACATATCCATTGAGGGGGGAGGGGGGGGGGATTTTTTCCTTCTTGATGTAATATTCACCATTGATCTGTTTTATCACTAACTTTGAATCCCCTTTGATGTTCAGGTTGGCTATGTGCAGTTGTAGGGCTAGTTCCAATCCAGTGATAAGGGCTTGGTACTCATCCGCATTATTTGTGGGGTATTTAGATAGAGAGAAAGAGTTGATAAAAATTTATTTATTTGGAGAGACAAATATAATCCCTAAGACAAAATGATTTAGTTTTGGGTTTTCCATTCTTATGTTAGAAGGACTCCAGGAGGGGCCATCGACATACATCTCCCATGTTCAGGGAGTGTCATGGGAATAAAATACCTCTTTATCAGGGATTTTGTTGTCCTCTGGTGTATTTTCTAGGGTAGGATGTGCTACCAGGAAGTCTGCTAGGGATTTCCATTTTACTAACTTTTGAGATATGAAATAGATGTCATATTGCTGTTGAATGACTACCCATCAAAACAAACACCCTATAAACATAGGTCATCCAATGATGTACTTGAGAGGATCAATATGAGAGACCAAGTGTAATTATTGGTGATTCATGTAATGCATTAGCTTTTACACTATGAATATGAGTGCAAGGAAATTCTTTTCAACATGATAATATCACGTCTTAGTACCCAGTGTGGTCCGACTAGGTTAGTAGAGACTACTATCACTTCCCACAACATTTTTCTACATGAGGAGGGATCTAGATGAGCATTTCATGGCATCCACATACAAGATGAGTGGCCTACCTTCCATTGGAGGCATCAAAATCGGTGGGTGTAGAAATTATTGCTTGTGACTCTCAATAGATTTCTGGAAATCATCACCCCATTGGTAGGTAATTTACTCCTTCATTAGCCTTGTGAATGGGAAATCCTTACTGGCCAGGTTGGCTATGAATAACTAAATGTAGCTGAGGTTCCATTACACTCCCCTTAGTTCTTTATTATTTATGGGGGGTGACATCACTAAGATAGAATTGTTCTTTTCTGGGTTAACCTCAATGCTGCGATTTTATACCACAAATCCAAGGAACATGCCTGATGTTACCCCAATAGATCACTTCAATGGATTCATCTTTAGACTATGATGTCATAGATTTTCAAAGAATGCTCAAATCTCTGTGAAGTGATCACATCACTATTGGGATTTAATGAATAGTTCATCAAAATAACACTTAGCTACCCTTCTTAGGAATGGATTAAAGATGTGATTCATGGTGCGCTAAAATGTGGAACCCACATTCTTTAATCCAAAGGGGATGAACTAATAGTATAAGATCCTTTAAGGTGCTATGAAGGTAATGGATTCTTCATCCTAGAGGTCCTTATTGATTTTATTTTACCTTGAGTACCCATCCATGAAGAAATGGGCATGGAAGCTAGTAGTTTAACTAATCAAGAGTTCTATGATCGGTAATGGTAAATCATCCTTTGGGAAATACTGATTAAGGTATCTTAGGTCAATATAGAACCTAATCTTACTGTTATTAAACTTTATGGGGACGATGTTGGAAATCCATCTTGGGTACTTAAATTCTTGGACAAAATCTTATTTGATCAATTTGTCAACTTTTGTCAATAAATTTTCTAGCATGAGATAGGTGCATTCTTCTAGATGACCGCTTGAAGCCTTCATGCTCATCAGGTAGCTGCATATGGTGTGTAGCCACATTTGGATTTTGTCCAGAAATTTCCATATAATTCCAGGAAAACACATATCAGTGCTTCTTTAGAAATGAAATCTACATATCTTGGTATTCAGGTGGATTGGTGGAACTAATTAGAGTATTCATTGGATATTATTATATCCCTAGGTTTATCTACCAGAGCTCATCTATGGTGGTGGGGACACCTTACTCGAATGCTAGAGGGGCATTCCTGAGATCTTCCCCATCTTCTTCTATTTCTAATTCTATGAGGAAATATTTGAGAGAGGATGGAAACCTGGGGGCCCCACTATCACTATTAGGATGAGGGAGGCCATGAGAAGAAACATCCTCACCCTTATCTATCTGAGTCAATGAAGAGAGATGTCGGAGTTGGTTGTCACTGAGGAAAAGAGATGCTTGGAACTCTGGAATTTGATATGCTATTTAGACCATGTTTATGGGGAGTATATAATCATCATAAATCATTCTCCAGGGATTCTCGGGGAAGGTCTATAATCCATGGGGAGATGCGAACTATATATCATCATCCACCATTGGCTTCCTAACTCACTTCTTGTAGAAGTCTGATTAAACATATATGGATCCACAAGTCTCAAAGGGGTTTTCTTCACCATATAGCATTCCAACCATTCCATTAATGGGGTACTTTAGACAGTGATAGAATGTTGAAGGTATTTCCTAGTGGCTATGAAGCCAAGGCATTTCAATCAGGACATTATATGTGGTGTCCTGCTGTATAACCCTGAACCCGACATTAGATGTGAGCTCCCCAAATTGGGATTCAAGTTTCATTTTAAAAATAGGCATCTTCTCACACTTATCATACCCTCGTATGGTCAAATTTGTAGTGGATAAGTCCCCTTTTACATACCGAAAACATCATAGAGTTTGGGTTGGGTTGATATTGATCCCAAATCCATTATCGATCAGAACCATTTGGAAGTCAATGTTAGTGAGTCTTCCCGAGACATAAAAGGTTCTTATGTTCCCTTTGATGGCCTCCTTCTGGTATTTATCATTGAAAGAGATAGAGACATGACATCCTAAGGAAATAGTCTCCACTAGATAGACCTTGTACTAAATGAATTCTGTCTATTCTTGTTGGATCTGGAGGGCTTCAATAAGTTCCTCCCTAAGTTCATTTGAAAGAAGAAGTGAATCAATGATTGATACCTTTCTTGGGACCACAAATAGAAATTTTAGAAAATTGTTCTTTTTTGTGAGAAGTCATTGATTCTGGATATGGGTATACTCATGGGAATGCAGTATAGGGTATAGAGCACGTGGTTTAGGATATGAGGTAGCTAAGGTAGATGGACCTGGATCTTTTGAGGAGTTTGAGGGAGTATCTGCTCCGAGTGGTGCAGGTCACATATGCCTTCCCCATTTCCTCAATTGATCAAATTGAACCCCAATAAGAGTTCATGCAAGGAATTTGGATGTGGGAGACTGTTAAAGGGTTATGAGACAACTCCTTGTCCCTATTGGGATCACTGGATCACTTTCCCATTAGTATCAGTTGTATATGTATGTTCCAAAGAGGTGTGGCTGGAATATTGGGTCTGTCCTCATCTATGGTGTACCTTGTATCCTGATATCCAGTGAATTTGGCCTCCCATTCCATTGTTATACATGGGAAAAACATATTCAGGGGGAATACTCATCATAAAAAATTATGAAATTCAATTTTTTTGAGGTAACCATATATGAGATCTTCGTATGATAAGGATTCCTTTTGGTGGGGCAATACCCATGCTGCATATGTCGTACGGAAGAAATATGTAAGTGTCAGAGCTTACTTTGGAGGAGAATATGATTCTACTGTTTTATTTCCTCCTATTATTGGTGGTTACACCCACCCTTGGGAGACACATTAGATTTCATATTTTTGGGTGGTGGAGCTATTACGATTTTGGGTAACTATTCCTTCCAAGCACCATGAGATTGATCAATTGTTTTCGAAGTTATCTTATTGTTAAACTTTTGCGCTCGCTTGGAAGGAACATTTTTCCGTTCTTTATCTTCTTCTAAATAGAAAATAGTAATGCAAGGGGTTTTATAGAATTACCTATCCAAATTAAACAATTCCTTGAAAGACATCCATGAAGATGAAGCATTTTTGGATTTTATAACCCATGATTTTTTGGAGAGGTTAGTAATAGGGATAGTCGGTGAGGTTGACTTCATCAGGCCTCCTGGGATGCAGAAATGTAAGCAAGTAATTGTCCATTATTTCCAAGAAGTAACTGGGGACTTGTTCATTTCAGAAGAAGTATACTTTCTTCATCCATTCCTCAAATTCTAGGCAACCCTGATTTCTATATACTTCCTTCCAAGGTAGATCATATGGTTTTCATGATTTAGCAAGAGGTTATAGGTGGTTCAATTCTTTCCTGGGTGCTTGGATGGGCACCAATGAAGGCTTGAGAGTTACCACTGTAGCTTCTTCTATACCTGAATCCCCCCTGTGTTATATGCAAGAGATGAGACTTGGATAGGGTCTACTGAATATCATCTTCAAGAAATTCTCATATTTCAGTGCTCTGTCTGTATCCTTCTAGATCCTTCATGGGGATTAGGGGCATCTGTAACTCATCCCTAAGATTTTTATCATAGATTTATAGTAGTTTCTCTTATGAGATAGGGATTCTGAGTGAATAGGTCAAACCCTTACACATGCTATGAATTCATACACCCTATTGTTATTGCACAAATTATAGGTTTTAAGGTCAAAAATTGTTTTCTTCCTCAGTGTTGAACTAAACTAATAAAGGAACGGACAATGAATGTATTATTATCCTATAACAGATATTGATGGATGAATGCTATACCAAACAAAGGCCGACCCTATCAGAGTCTGTATGAAACAACTCAGATTAGATGCTTACTATTGACCTTGAGGGGCCATCATCGACTAACATCAGGATACGAAGTGTGTGAGATTTTGTTTAGGGCCACCTACATAATCAAATGTAGAAAAGGATGTGTTTTTTATGTTAGAATAAGGTGAGGTATCATCCAACCATTCAATATCTGACTTCCATTTAGGCTACATATGTTATGGTTGTCTATCCATGGCTTCTATCTGATAAGCTTGGGATTCAATAGTGGTATGTGTCCTTGGGGGAAGTGCTGTCTAAGCCACCTCCCATCCACATGGAGCAGGTGGGGGATAATGAGGTTTTCCCTCTTTCATCTCCTGCTAATCCTTGATCCGACCTATGACTGAAGGATTACCATGGTGAGGGAGGGAATACTGCCGCAACGGATGGAAGACCGGATCATTTTCAGGTTCCTCATTTATGTAGACTGGATTTTTAAATTAGGATTCCACATGATATTCAAATATTTATCTAACTAGAAGATTGACAATGGGAGGTAGAATATTTTCCTATGGCAGAGATGATACCCAATGTGAATATTTTCCTTGATTATCTCCACATTGAGTTGCCAATGATCTCATATTTTACTCTCATATTGTGAAAACTATTCTTTTATGGATGAAAAATGAGATGAAGGTGCATCTTTCTCTTTATATTTTCCAGTATTCCACCAAGGAGGAGGAAACTTGTTATTCAACAATTCCAAATTTTGGAGCCTTCTTTGTTTCTAGGTGCATGAAACTTTATTTGGTGAATCCAGACCAGTCTCATCCTGGGGTACATTTTCAATGTTGTGGCCTTCTACATCAACATCTTCATCAATGTCTACAAGGTTAATAGTGATGAAATTAATAGAGGCATATTAAGAAATTGTGGCATTCCATTGCTTTCCATGAAATAATTTGATTCTGTATGGCTTCCATCTAGGTAGTTATTTGACCTTGTGGCCTTATTGGGCCATTTTGGATTGTGACCCTAGTGGGGTCTGATTGCCTTAGCCATATGTTCCTATCCTCTCGATTTATGAACAGTGACCTCGAGGGAGTTTCTAGTTGGTATTGTCGAGCGAGCCTTGGCCATTCGAGTTTTGTATCGCTTTGGGAGGAACAAGTGTGACGAAGAACATTGATTTCTTCCTCGAAACCTAGAGAACAATTATTCTATCCCTGATGATGATGATGATGGTGATGAAAATTCATGTAGCCCTATGGGTTGGGGTCATTTGGGTATCATCAGCATCGATTGGCCCTATTGTCAACGATTCAATGACTCTAGTTGGGGAGATGATGATTCTCAGGAAAAATTTGAATATATAAATGTCCCAAACTCAATGGGGTGGGGATGATCCAAAATCATTATTGATGTCTCCATGGTCCTCTCAGGGGAAAATGAATCTCGAGACGATGATTAAGATGTGGGTTGCGGTTCACCTGCGACTGTCAAGTGTATTTCCTCAATCCTCTCAGGAAGTGATGTTTCGATGGGTGGAGGAGGTAGTAGATATTCTCCATGTCCAGAAGGTCAAGTACACTCTTGGATGGATATTATGGTATCCTCTACTATGGTCTCCAAGATGTGGTGCAGTTGTGCTTGTAGGGGAACTGGGTGCGATGACAGCCCATGATGAGAGTTATTCCCTATGGAAATTTTTCCGTGTGCTCAAAACTTTGATTTCCATGTTCAGTATATTCTTCTAATATATTGAGGTGCCCAGTTAGAAATCATGTTATTTATCCTCACTCCTCGTGCATCATGTCTAGGCACTATTGAAGCAGGTGCATTCTATTGTACTGGCCAACTAGCTCAGGCATTACCTGGTCACGTGATTTCCCAGGAGACTATAACATCACAAGACGCCATATCTGAAGGGATATACTATTCTTGGGGAGAAGAAAAGTGTATTAATTCATACATTACCCATACTTGAATGAGGATGCATGACGTGGCTTCGAAGATCAGCTACCGAAGTCTCATGATATATTTGAGGCAAGCATGTTGCATATTTGTGATGTATTTTTCCTATTTTGGATCTTGGGCCATGGTGATAACAAATAGGTCGAGCTGAAAATAGAGTATCCAGATTTTCTAAAGGTGAAACTTTTATCTTGGATAAAGGAGATTTCAATACTTCTGTCACAGATGAGTAGCCCATATATTCTGGCATAGATTAGGAAGGTACTCTTTTCTAACTCATTTGGGATCTCATAGATGGAAGTAGTGAGGGGCCAGAACATGACGGGAAGGTTGTTTATAGACAAATATTTCCATATATTTATATCATCCTCCTCATCATTATACTTACATGCCTATATTGTTAGAACATGGAATATAGATCTGATGGCCGCTTTCTAATAAGAGTGGAGTACTGTTGGAAGTTGATGGGCAACAATATATAGTCAACCCTAGTGTTTTGAGCTCCTATCTGTATGAAGGTGCTAGAGTTTGGTTAAATTCTCTATATGGAGGTGTTTGGAGAAAGGGAGGATTTCTATTCCTATTGGAGATATCACCATGGGGAGATTTACCATAGGGGATGTCAGAAGTAGAATACCTACAATCCATCTCCACACTACCACGAGGAGGGCTATCATGGTAATGAACACCTTCTTCTTAAGCTTCGATAGAAGAGTCAACGAACCCTTGTGGGGTTCAAACTATGTCTCGAAAAACCTCAAGGACACTGTCATTGAGCAGATTAGGAATATGGTATATCTTCTACATTGTGGTCATAATATTCTGACCTTCCTTTTGTGATCATATAGGGATATGATCCTTGTTTTTGATAGTTTCTAGAACTTGCATATAAGACTTAGGTGACATGGGTGTATGAGACCAATGTTGAGAATCAATTGGAATATGCTAATAATCTATCATATTATTGACAGAGATATAATCCCATATTGAGGCATGTTCCATTCTCACATGTTGAGCCTCTATCAATATGGGAGTATAAGCCTAATATTGAGCCTTTGGGATATTCTTCTTGTATTTCTTGGTAGACGTATGAGCCTACCTTGAGTCATGTTACTCTCTTACCTGGTGAACCCCAGTTGGAACAAGAGTATTATCTTTTTCCGAATATGCATTCCCAATCAGAATATGCTGACAAACCTCCAGAATGGGAGAAGTAATATTAGCCTCTTTTTGTATAGACTTGGAATGATCTTGGAATAGTAATTCATTGGTAGAAGTATGGATATGTGCCTTAATTACATGATACACTAGGATATGATATGAATATGAGGCTATCTCGAGACTTGTTGCACTCTTATGTAGTTATCCTCATCCAGGATGGGGATATGTGCTAGATCCTGGGCCTTTGAATTATACTGCTAGACTTTTTTGATAGGCATGTGCCCCTGTACCAAGGCATGTGCCGCTCACACCTTCTGTGCCCTAATTGGAATGATATTATGTTCCCTCTATGATTCCTAGCCCTTTATTAGAATATGTTGATAATCCTCCTAGGAAGGATCAAGAATGTGCGCTTCCTCTGGTACAACCACTTGATTGTAATGATCATAGTGTTGAGTTGTCCTAGCTATAAGGATAAGAGTATGATCCTATCCCTTTATTTGTAAGAGTTAAATAATATTCTGACAGTGCTCTTCACCTATTTCTAAAATATGTTGTCATTTTAGCAAAGTGTGTGTAGAGATATAAGCCTTCACATTTTCTATCTCCATAATTTATTGACAGATATTTTCAATTGAAGTAGGGAAATGTTCCCACTATAATCCTTTTTATGCCATCAGAATATGCCAATGGAAATCATGCATAGGGGTAGGAGTATGAGCCTCCCCAATGGTTGCAATGGAAATATGACCAAATACTTGTTCTGAGTGAGTAGGGATATGATCGTGCATTCTAGTTCCTACTGGTGTATGCTAGCAGGAATCATCAATAATATCAGGAGTATGAGCTCTCTCTAGAATGCCCATCATCCTCCTCCTCTAATGAGTCTTCCTTAGAGCCTATTCATGGGAGTCAGAGGTGACTGTGTGTTGGATGATATCCCCCACATGCAACTGATGGGTACTGGTCAGATGATGGTACAAGCATCAATTAATAGGTTCCATCCTTATCCGCACCTGAATCAGAAGGAATCCATATTTGGCTTCCTATTCCACCTTCATCAGATATGGAAGGTGGTGGTTTTCACCCTCTAGGGATATTATCCTAAAGTGGTTGGTCATAGAGTTGGGATATACTTGATTAGAACCATCCTTTTTAGAGCGATGTTGGATTTCCAGTTATCGTTCTTGAAGGATCTCATAGGCAGTGTCCATGGTCGAGATCGTACCATGTCTGTGGTACTCATGGATCATCATATTCTCTACCTACTGTTGAAGCCTTCTAGAATGAGATATTACTTTATGACCCATAGGGGTCACAACAATGAATACGGTACAGAAACGAGTACTGTAAGATGAATACATTCAACCAGGTTGAGAGTCTATCGATGGGAGTATTATGTAAAATCACACATACAACAAGGAACATGTCAACCAATAAGTACTATATCTTAGTCATGAAAATGATCAATCAAATATGCATGGTTGATATAGTTGTCCGGTATTCCCTTTCCGTCCATTATTCTCATGTGGAATTATCTATCCAAGGATGGACTTATAGGATTCTCAGTTTATGCTCGTATTACATCTCAATTTCTATATATGGTTTTTAAAAAAAGTGTTCTAAGTGGTTCACGTCGAGCCCGGTAGTGTTCATTACATATGGGGTGTAAGAAACATGGATTGACAGATTATAACCCAATCAATTTTTATTAGAGAGATTCATATTGGTTTTACCATTTTCTTGTCGGGTTTTGTATAGAAAATATTGAATGATATTTCTCTTGATGGTTTGAATGAGGGGTATTTTATGGCCTCACTCAATCATGTGCATCGAGTACTCCATTTGTTCTGTCTTCCCTAGAAACTCCCAATTGTTCCCTTATCCATAGGTGGGTATGTTCCTCCTTTCTAAAGGCTGGTGTTCATTTGGGTTTTTAGGCCTAGATATTCTTGGGGACTTGTATTGGTCGAGAGAATGAGAGGTTGGGGTCATCTCACGCTTTTGAGGATAATTATTGCCTATTTCAGGACACTCTATAGATGTAAGAAATTTTCATGAATCTCTTCCTAATCCTGATCCGAGATTTGTTACCCTAACGAAATTACTATAGGTTAATACTATTTTATATGCACAATAATGGGATTTCCTAGGCGAGTCCATCTATATGTATCAGAGGTTCTTTATCACTCTCTAGTAATGAGAAGTTACTTATACATTGAAGCTGTATAACCAAGGGTTTTCAGATATTATCCCATATGAGGAGGTGGTTAATATTCTGAGGATGGGATTGATCTAGTAAAAGGAGACCTATATATCCTTGTAATTAGAGGAATCAAAACAAATATAGTTCAATTGACCTGTGCAGTTAAACATCATGCAAGAAGAATCTTGTTTGGGTACTAAGATTCCATATATTTGAGTTTGAGTCTCAGTGAGACGTCTTAGAAATCCTGGTTATAGATGGAATTAGAGTCATCGTAGTTCAATTGAAGATGGGGCTTACATACTAAATCTATCCTTACAAACCTAAGGTATATGGTATAGATGACATGACCAGTGAAATCCCCTAAGCCCATGTTATCCATTACAGTTGTGAGAAACAAGGGGTAGCAAGTGATAAATACTATTTCTTCGAATAAAGGGGGATTAGATATTGGGATTTCCCTAGGTAATCAATATGAATCTTGAACCTCAGGGATTGGTAGCCTATGCATCCTAAATATGGTAGAAATCAGAGTCATCATAGTTCTATTTATGTTAGGTCTTACACATTGAGGTTTCCCAAGATCATGGAGATTTATGATGCCTAAGGAGGTGTTCCTTGCATCCCCCTAAGCTCACAGGAGCTGTGCTCGGTTTGAGAAACAAGGGGGAGTAGATGACCAGACTCATGGCGTATGAATATGGGACCTGTGTTTTGGGAAAATCCTTATGGTGTTTGGCATAGAGATCGAGCCATAGGAAGGAATCATATGTATCCTAGTTATGGTGGGAATCAGAGTTCATTTAGTTCATATTTTTTTAGGCTTACACTCTGAGGCTTCCTACTGGTCAAGGTTTACACACTATGGAAGTTCAATATCATCAAGTCCTAGGATGCCCTGATGACATGGCCTTCTTGTCTGGAGGGTGTCGCATAACCCATTTGGAATTTTCTAGGAGCCACTGCATGTCCTAGATTGACACGTATTGGGGGTGTCCGGAGAGTCATCATGACAATGTCCGAGAGGTGTTTCATATCTTGGATGACATCTCTAAGAGACATCACAGAACATGGATGACACATCTCGAGGGCACCATGAGTCTTAGCTGATTTTCCCAGAGTGTCGTGAGAGATTGGCTGTCATGTCCAAATGCTTTCACAAGACTCAACTAACATGAGAGGGAACCATTATACAAGTTAAGCGATGTGTATGAGGGATGTCACAAGTAATATGTGATGGACCCATGGGGTCTTCAAGATTAGAGTGGCATCGTTGGGAGTGTCTTGTGACTCATCCTGGCTTGTTGGAGTATTCTGCATGTCACAGGTACATTATGAAAGGATTTTCGTGAGATCAGGGTGACGTTTCCTCATTCTATTTCGTGTCTTTGGATGAAACACACAATTCACATAGGGGTAGAGAGAACTTTTTTTCTTGAGACATGTGACATTAATTTTTGTTCTTACCCTTGTATTGAAAATACATAGATTTTGTTTAGTGTTAGTTATCTTGAATCTTTCATGATCTAATGGGCTTGTGGGATGTCCTTCAAATAACCCACCAGAGGACCTTCATGTAATCTATGAATTTTCACGTGAAGTGATTTATTCCTAGGGAATAACTAATCTGTATTCTTTCCAATATATTACATGATAGAAATCTTGCTAGTCGCCTGGTCGCTCCAAGAAGTCTGTAGAAATCGAGAGCTGAATCTTATAGTGTCTGGGTGTCCGACATTTGCAGTATCATTAAAAAAATTGAACCCTTTCTTCATGTTGGGGCAGGGAATATATAGACCTCTCCCGCACATTTACTAACATGTTTTTGTGGAATATCTATCTCTAGTCCAGGATGGATCTAGTGAAGGGGTCGAGCGCCATACGGTTTTGTGATTCACTGTGGTGGGCTGCTTCTGGTGCGTCGCCTAATTTTTAGCGATCATGAGTCTACTCCATCAAGGATTTATTTATCAGATTATTTTATAATTATTAAATACTTTTTTGATCATGTAGACATTTTGAAGGACCTCCATGTTGTCACATTGAAATTTCCAAGGGTCCTCTCAAGATCTGAGTTTCTGTTGGAAGACACTCATGAGACATCAGGTGAATTGTCTTGGGGTCTCATGGGACAATTCTGCGAGTGTGATGGGTGATTCACATGCCTTTTAGCGATCATGAGTACCTCTCACCTCAACCATTGTGTTCCTATTTATTTTATGTGACAATGTTTGGGAGTTATGAGGGATTGAATGAGTAATATTGATGTTATTTTATCTATTTTTTGGGGATGCATCACGTGACTAGTATGGGAGAACACGAGCATTTTGTGGACAAGTCCTAGAGATGAGGATGACAAGACAAAGGGATTATATGAGGTGGGGTGGGCATGTGTTCGAGGAATCATGGTTTCATGTGGGTTTTTAGGGGTGCGAAACATTTATTTCAATGACCATACACCCCTCTAACATCCTCCCTTTTTTACCCCTTTATTTTATCTTTCAAGGGTTATGAATCATGCGAGTTTTCATGAGTAATATCTATGATTTTCTCTTGATTACTTGATGATGTCTCACCTGACCAATACATGTCCTGTGGAGAGTTTTGAAGCATGCAGTGGAAATTTTTGTCTGTCTATCCTTAGAGCATTATAGAGTTCTCTGAACACTCCCGAGGACTTCCATGCAGTGAGGCTAACAAGCCAGAGGGCTTTTTCAAGGCGATGTGGAGGTCTCGTGGTGTATCATGGATCATTCTGGGTGCACATCACATGTCTCTCAGTGACATTGAATCCCTCTTACCTTATCCCTTTCATCCCCTTCATGTTATGTGATGAAGTATTAGAGGTCTTGTGAGTTGGATTGAAAATCATCCAGGTTTTTTATTCTTCCCAATGATTATTTGGAGTACGATATTTGAAACTGATGGGGGTCTCTATTTTTGAATCTCATTTCAAATTATTTTTGAAGTATTTTGGGTTATTTTTTCGGAACTTTCCAATGAAAAATGATACAGCCTGGGGGTTCTCATTTGATTGTCTAGGGGGCCTTTGTATGAGTAGGTTGGTTTGTTAAATGGGGCTCTGCAGGACTTACTGTAGGTTATAATCCATGTATGGATCCTTTTCATGACCTTGAAATAGTCATGCAATAATGAGTCCCTCCAAGACACTTGTAATCCATGGGCATTCGACCATCCTCCTCTTCCTTTTTTTGCAGGGGGAAAATAATAACCATATTCAATTATTTCTTCCTTTGTGATTTTTACAATTCTTATTTGGCGAGTGTCAACAGTCATCGCAATTTTCATCAATATATAAAATTAAAAATCACATGATATAAATTAATGATAATATTAATGTCTAAGTACCATCACACACATCCATAGATAGGAACATCAAATGACACATATGAATGTAGATTTCTTATTATCATGTATTTTTCTCATAACCTATACTTAAAAAATTACCAATATCGTACACCATAGAAAAGTGTTTTAATTTCCTATGAGTCCTACCCCTGATAGCCTATATCACATTAATTCTATAAAATTATATCATATGGTATATAACATATATGTATGAATAATCTCCTAGAACGTTTAGGTTCTCATCATAACAAAGAGTTTCCAATACCTTTCTATGAAAAATTTACCCTTAAAAAATTATAACATACTATTTCACATAGAGGAACAATTATGATTCAATAAGAAACTACAAATATTCAAAAAAAAATACATGTAATAATAATTTATATATAAGTTAATTTAAGAGCACCAACTCCAAAAGTTTCCCACATGTAATAGATCCAATTGATAAAAACCTTCAGTCCATGAACTCTAACATGACATTTATACTTCTCTAGAGATAAGTCTTTAGTCATGTGGTCCACCAAATTCTCCTCCATAGAAAATATACTAACTATTAAGAAAACCCTATATGATATATCCCTCAAGAGGTGATACTTTAAACATTTTATATTCATCCATTAATGTGAACTTGGCTCTTTTATTAGAGCCACTTATACTATATTATCAAAATATAATGTGATTGGTTCAATAATTCTGGGCACTACGTCAATATCTTTGAAAAATTTTCATTTCCAAAAACAATATTTGGCTATATTTGAAGCCTCTATATACTTAGAATCAACTATATAATCGATGAAAACTAGGTTCTTTAGATAGTTCAATTTTATATCTCCCATATTAAGATTGAAAAAATATCCTAATTAAAAATTCATATTGTTTAGATATTTTTGAGAGCTAAAAACTATATAAACCCTATTGGTGAGATCATTTCCTCCTATATATAATAGGAATATATCCTTAGTTTTACTTTATCACTAAATGATATTCTTAAAAAAAACCAATTATATACACCTGCATAATCTTGATATCTACCTAGCATGCTCATTGAATAGATAAAATCATGCCTAGTACATAATATGACATAAATAATTGATACTATCACAAAAGAGTATGATATATTACTCATTGTCCCTCTCACTGGTTGTTCATGAGGGAAAATTTTATTTTAAGGATATAAATTATTTGATAATAGAACCAATCCTCTCTTGGATTGTTCCATACTAAATCTCTTTATTATCTAGTAAACTTGTGTTCCTTAACATAACCTATGAATACTCTTGGATATATCAGGAATGATCTTGATACCAATGATATAGGTTGATTCACTTATGTTTTTCATGTAGAATCACTTGTATAACCAGTCCTTAATTGTCTATATGACTAGTATGGTGTTTTTATTATATAATATATTATTTACATATACCACTAGGATAAAAACTACCCTCAAACTAAACATATTTTAAAAACATATCCCAAATTCATTTTTAATGAAACCAAATTATCTTATTGATTTATAGAACTGAATTATACATGTCATAGATTCTTTTCACAAACCATAAATGATCCTCTAAAATATGTATAACGTTTCATCTATACCTGGAGTCACAAAACCTTATAGTTATGTCAAATAGACAACTTCTTAAAGGTTCCCATTAAATAAAGTTCTTTTTTACTTCCATATAAAATATCTCATAATCATGGAAATATATTGTAGAAAATATATATTTAATTTATTTAAAAATGGATAATGGTGAAAAGGTTTCATCATAGTCAATGCCTTGATGTTGTTTAACCCATTTAGCAAATATCCATGACTAATATGTACTCACTTTTCTTTAAATTTCTATTTTTTACTCAATAACCATTTTTACTAAAAGTTATTTACATTAACTGATTGATTCACTTGACCCTAAACTTTTGAAACATTGAATCCAACATATAATTCAAATCTTCTTTCCATATTTTAGCTTTTAAGATCTCCTCTACCCTCTTTTAGAAAAGCGGATCATTATTTTCAATAAATAATTATTCAACATTCCTGGGGACTAGAAAACCATAAATCTCTAGTTATATATCCTCTGTAGTTATTCTATATAGTAGTTCATTAGCATGAATTCTATATTACATAGGGATCCATGGAATGTGTTTATATTCCTAATCTTGTGCATCATGATAAAATATGTCATTGAAGTCAATATTTCTCCCAATATGTTTTAGGATAACGTGCTCCCTATCATGAAAAATGAAATGTATGTCAATTACTACTTTCTAATATGTGATGTTGTATAGATAATATCACTTAGTTTCTTTGGGATATCATATATAGGTAACCTTTGTATCACTAGGTTCAAGTATATTATTTGAGATAGAATTAACAAATGCCTCCCCACCTCGTGTATGACTATATGATTAAACTAATTTATTTACACACATTAATTCATTCAATATTTTATTTGTTACCAAAGTAGGTAGAATGTGTGTTGCAATAGGTGAAGCATATCCCAAAAATTATAACACAGTGGATGAATGAATAATTATTAAAATCAATATGTTAAGAAAGTTATGGATCTATTTTTCACTAAAAATATTCCATTTTGGTGTATATGGTAGAGTGAGTTTAGATATATTCCCATACTCCCATAAGCAACTAATAAACTATTGGTAAAGATATTAACCTCCTAAACAAGATTAAATTTTATTTATCCTCTTAACAATATTATTATCTAATTTAATATTGAACTCTTTAAATTTCTCAAATGATTATAACTTATACATCCTTTGGTAGAAATTACCATATCTTCTTAAGTTAGTAGTAAAATTTATGATGGAACAATTTACACCTCTAGATTCTATTGAAAATTCTCTACACACATTAGTGTGTAATAATTCTAGAATCTCTATGTCCCTTTCACCTAATCCACGATATGGTGGGTTTTTAATCTTTTTTTATAAAAAAGGATGATAATAGGTAGGAATTTTTAGATCAGAAGAGTTAAAATAACCATATGGATATATATTTTCTGGATGGTTCTTAATGACATGACAAAGATGGTTATGAAAAAACTATGTGAGAAATTATTCATATATATTTACATCATTATTAACTTCCAATAATTGATTTTCATAATTTAATACACAAAGATTGTTATTTAAATGTTCTATATAATAAAATATCTTTTGTTCTGACAAAAAGTAACTCTTATTGAAAATATTGAAAATAAAACCATCTATATCTAGATAGGATATATTAATAATTTTTTGGTAATAGTCTGTATATAATAAAAATCATTCAAAAACAATATCACCCCTATTATAAACATAATATGGAATCCTGTGGAGACTGAAGTTGGATTGACCACTAAGAGGGGGGTGGGGGGTGGTGTGAATCAGTGATTTACTTTTACAAAATATTTCCTTTTAATTCAACCTATTGAACTTGTTAATGTTATTGATCAACTCAATAATAACTCATAGTCTCACTTAGAGTAGAAAAATAATAAGAGAGAGAGAAAAACATGGCATTTACATGGTTGTGTATAAAAACATACTCCATTACATGTTTCATAGATTCCACAACATGAATAATACTCTATAATTTTATCATTTATTAAAATAGATAAGGAAGAAACTAGTTATACACCTTAGTATTTGATTTTATAGCTTATCTTAGTTCTACACCCAACACCCTAACTCTTATTCCTCAGTTTTTTACACCCCAATAGTCATCTGTTATCCTAGAATGCTTAGAAAGCCAAACCTCGAGCCTATTCAGTAATTATTTAGATTCCCCAGTCCCAAGTTTCCTCTTCTTCTCAGTGTTGATACTATAGTAGAAAGTAATATTTCTTATCTGGAGTGATCTTCTACCACAAGTGAACTGGATATGATCCTATCATGTACAAATTAGTTATATTCAATGAAATCTTCAAAGAATATTTTTGGTCATGAAAATAAATAAAATGAGATCTTTAATGATGTATTTATTCTTATCTTACTTAATACTTAGATACGAAATTCTTCTTCTACAAGTGTCTTTCGACTTTAGTATTGGAAAATTTATGATCTTTGGTGAATGACCAGATCTTCCTCAATAATTCAATTTCTTAATAGGAAATTTTTTCCATCATATTATGATGCTACCAACCTTAATAAAATTCCTTCATGTTATTCACAAAATTTATTCAATATTAAGAACATATATTTTTCATGTGATAATGAGTAATACATAGACTTGTCAACTAGTTATTTGTGAAATTATTTTACTTATACACAAAATATTTCTCATATAAAACATGAAATTATTTCAATGAACATAATATGACTATAACATAGAATATATAACTTATCATATAATGTTGTTTTAGTTCCTTGATGCTTCATGTACTAATGCTTCAAAAATAAGTTAGTTATTTTTCATGAAATAAATTATACATGGAGATATCTTATTGAAATTAAAAGAAACATTAATTTTCATATCAATTCATCTTCATAACACTAAACATAACATATCACATATTTCACTTATAAAAATTATATTGTTTGTGAAAAAACCCACTTTCTTTTCAGGTTTCAACTGTGTAAAAATAAAAGCATATTCTCTTGATAAAAACTCTCCCAACATTCTTAGAAAATAACAAATCGTTAAGTAGGTATTTATAGTCTACAATGCATGTGGTAACATATGGAAATCCAACAAATTATGATTAACCATTCAAATGTTTAGGAATTTTAAAAATATGCCGCCACACTCCAAAAATGACTTGGAATTCTTATATTTCATGACCCACATTAAATTCTCATTCACATAGAATATATCACATAATGGTTTCTCATCATGCATTCATACATAACAAGAAACATCCCTCATATAATTTTCTATTACTCATAAATAATATGCTATGGAAAAAATAAAATATATATCATATAGTGCCTTCATCAACCAAGGACCCTTGATATGTGAATTTTTGTACTTACAATAATTATCCATCATGAAATCTCATCTTACACTCCCATTATACTAAATAATATGTATCCCAAAGATTCATTGTTCATATAATGTTATTATGTTCACATACTATGATTCTCACTCACATAAAAATTATCTATATATCATTATCTTTTGTAAATTGTAATTATATACCCTTTATTAATTCACATAGTGGCTATGAAATGCTAAATAATTCACATAACCAATTCACAAAGTTCCATCAATAATTTTTTTATCTCACATGGTGTTTGATATCATTTTTGGTCATGAAACATGAAAAATCGTTATATGTAGAGGCTTCATACAGCGAGAGGTTAAAGAAGGTGCTTAGTTTGATTGAGTGGTTCAGCTTCATCCGTTTAGATGGTCTATATTATATGTTCATGTTTTTAAGGTGGGTGAACAATACTTGAGTATCACCCATCCCACATCAATCTCATATATGGTTTACCACCTCTTAATAAGGGATCATATTCCCTTCATAAGTCAACTATGAATAATGGGGTCCACTCTTAGACTTTGTTAGCATAGACCCATATCAGTACCCCTCCAACACCGATCCTCTCCCATGATGGTGCCTCCTATACTCTGGTGTGCATGATCTTCTATGAGCATGTTCTCTTTATGGTAAATATGCATACATATTCTCACCATTCATCCTTGGATGGCCAGGTCGACCTGGATCCCACATGGTTGACCACTTAGGTCCCACATGTAGTTGATGTGGGTCCATGGTTGGCCAAAAGATGACTCATTTTTTCTATGTACCACTCAAAATTATTAGTAAAAAATTATTATTCTATTCTTTTCCAAATAGTATTTTGTGAAAAATATAAATATATTTCTCATGGACTTAAATATTAAAGCTGATCATACAATAAAAGAATTTACCATGGCCATATATTTAATTATTCCCTTATTGAAAACATTTTGAAAATGAAAAACATAAATAACACATGTATTAGGTATTAATACTAGTAAAAAAATTATCACAATTTCATTTCCACTTTTTCTTGAACTTCTATGAGTGATTTCATCAAGCCAGAATCCTCAAATTCCTTTTTCAAATACATGGAAATACCTTAATCATCCTACTGAATTACATGGTAGATTTATCAAGAATGACTTCCAATTTCTTTTCATCACTATATCATCATTTAATAATTCCTCATATATTTAATTTATGATACACTAAAAAAATACAACCTTAATTCTTCAACTACACACATATCCACTACAACCCCCCCTTTGAATTTGTTGTCGATACTTTTATACTTTTAAAATCCAATATTCTTTTCCCCCTAATGGAAAATAAATTAAAATTTTGAAAAAACCCCTTATCACCTCACAAATGTTCTTCTAATTTCATTGAGACATCCACTTATCATCTATTAATATAAGTAATATGCCTTAGTAACTTGTGAGAGAAGGATGAAATCACATGTTTTCCATAGAAAAGTACCTTCATATAGAAAAATATATGTCTACATGGGAAATAACTTTATAGAAAAGAATATAGCATAACCAAGGTGTTCAATTATATCAATAAATTATACATCACGTGATACCAAAATAAAATAAACCACTTCTCCATGTCTTGAGGTTTCAAAAATAATTAAATCAGAAAATATATTATGGACTACACACATCTCAACAAACACATCAAAAATTTCAAATGAAAAGTGATATATCTGCCCCTTATTAAATCAATATCAAACCCATTAAAAATAATAACTTCATTAAAATTAAGGATATGAAAGAAATTTTAATACCTTATCATCCAATTTTATAATGATATTCAAAAGTTCCACATTCATTATGTAGTGAAGATTTAACATATTTAACTCATCAAATTTACCCTGAAGAGATGCATCCATCTCCTTAAATTCATTAAATATTTATAAAAAATCATATATATATATATTATGGAATAATGTGGGAAATGTTTTTCACTAGAATTAACATTAAGGCTGAGTTCTATCCATTAATTTGGGCCATTATTTTCTTACAATATCAGCATGGGAAGATCTTTAGGCTCTTATTTATATTTATATTTATATTTATTTCATTATCTTTTTTATTCCCATGAAATTATTCTTTGTGTGGAATAATTTTTTTATACCACAAAATTTTTGATCTTAGGGTTTCCATTTATGGAAAACTTCTCAAAAACTATCAACTCTCCTTCTAAAACCACTTTATTTCCATTATCTTCACCATTTTTTTCAGTTTCCACCAATTGTTTAACCACTTCCAATATATTTAAAAAAAAACTATGTATTATATCTTAACATTCCCAATCCTCTATGAATATTCACATTACTTTACATTTTTTTCTATTGAAACATCTTCCCATTTTCAATATAGGGGATCTCTCTTGAAAATCTAGTCATGAAGTTCTCATCTCTATGACTTTTTAATCAACACATTCCATATAATTATTCTTTTCATTCATGCATATTTTTTTATTAGAGTCTTTGATTTATTTCTAGTCACTACATTATTTCATTTATAACCCGTTCTCATCAATTTTTTACCATGACTATATGTTGGTTCATGCATGTTTCCAGACAATGACATGTTATACCAGGAAGAGTAAGCTTTATATCCATATTTTATACAATACTAGTAAAATCCTTTAAATTGTGATCATTTATTTTTTTGTATAATGTTTTATATAAAATTCATGATTGACTCTAACTGTAAATGGTTCATGATTTTAACAAGGGGTAATAGTATTTATAATATATTTCTTTCATCATTTGATGTGATAAAATTCCTATCTCTTAGCTTCTTATTCTAAAAATAATCACCTACATTGTTAGTGATAACACATATATTATGAAATTTTTTAGAGGTGGATATACCTTGAATTTAGGAACCCCTTATCTCACTAACATGGGAATACACTACTTTAATTTAAAAAGGCTTATTGTAGACTTATTTGATTTTTTAATCTCATTTTGTATAAAAAAATTAATTTCCTCTTACCCAATTATTACTTACTTGAATATAGATTCTCCAAGAGAAAATTGATAATATTTTTTTCAGCTTCTCTGAACTTCAAATTATTGATCTCATCAACATAATCATATTCTTTCTTCATTAGTTAATCCTTGTATGAAATAACTTTATCATACTACTTTAGATATTTATTGTTTTTTTTGATATTTTTATCTCCTCAATTTATAATTCCAACTCACCTTTCATCTACCATTCAAACTCTATACATTCTTCTCTATCATCAAAATAGCTTAATGAATCAGTTCTTGTTTCAAATTTATCATGTAAACAATCCGATTCATATTAAGAGATACATTGAAATGAATTATATTTTCCATAGTTTCTCATAAAATTTCTCTTCATACTACTAAAATAACTCTTTTTCTTCCTATTGATTTCCTTTTTTACAATTTCACATCTTCATCTTTAAATTAATATTAATTTTTACTCTTCCTTGAAAAGTAATAAGAAAATTGTATAAATTTATCACAATTCCATCACTTTTATCAAGACATGAATAATTATTATTTATTTAAATAAAAAAGTATCACTGCACTATTCACCAATTTATACATAAATATTATATTTACTTAATTAATGAATAAGTATTTATTAAAAATTAAACTCAAAACAATTATATCAAAAATTCAGTGTGAGGAACCTCATGGATTTTTGGAATTTTCCAGGATAGTTGATGATCATATCAATTTTTGGAAGGATTGGGTTATCATATTTATTGTCAACCATATTTTTAGGATCTCTTTATTAACCCATGATTTTAATACATGAATATTACATATTTTTAGATTAATATTATGTACATTACAAAAACAAATAAAATAGGACCAAAATTTTATAGTTCATTTGGAGACTTATTACATAACCTTCTTAAATTGGTGAAAGATATACAATGTGTCTGAAAAATATCTTCCCATTTAGTACTCTTCACAAAATTACCCAACTTAAACTTTCTTCATAATAAGGGTAAAGGAAACATAATAGAGAATGATATTAGATTCTCAATAAGGGAAAATAAGGGAGATACATAAGAATAACATGAACATAAGGGTATGGGTACATGAGAATAACATATGAAAAGCATACCCTACATATCAAAGATGATAATCATGAATCATGAAATAATATTAGCAGTTTATAAGACATGAATAATAAGTAAATAAAAGAACATGTTCTACGAGAGAATAAAAATAGTATAAGTCATAGAATTGTGGCGTACACATAAGCATAAAAAATAATTTCCTTAGTAGTCTAGGCTCATTTTGATAACTTATTTGGGAACTCCATGGTAATCTACACCACCTGGGTGGGACACACCATCATCCCCTATGGAAACCCTTTCTTTATAGTTGAATGAGTTCACTCCCCAAACCATTATTGAAGTCAAGGTTCACTCATAAGGCCATAATGGTGGCAAAAGTCCCATACTTCTATGGGTTCACTCCCTATTATAGTATTTTCTATCTAATGATATATAAATAGGTAAATATAGGTCCCACCCATATCAGAATAAAATATCATATTTATGATTTGGATGAGATAATTAAACATTCATTATATGATAACCCATGGAATGAAATGGGTTTTATAAAAATTTCATCATATGAAAAACTATAGAAAAAAGAGATGTTTCATAATCATTTCATCATTTACTCATACCATAAACTGTTTAAATAAAAGGATTTCATAATATTTTTATCACAATATAACCCGTGGAAGAGAAATGAGGTTTATAAAAATCATGGAATCATAAAAACAAACCATTTAGGAAATTAATAAGAATGGTATCTTTGGATAATATGACCTGTAAATCCCATGTAACATAAAAAAATTTCATATTATGTGAAAAATGATTTTGAAAGTTTACATGGAACATTTCTTGAAAAAGACAACTTTTATTTGAAAATAACATTTCAAATCAAAAAATTCATCAAATATTTTATAAGTCCTTTTCTTTGAAAATAACTTTGAAAACATCTGAAGAGTGATTTAAAAATCATTTAAAACAATTATTAAGATAAATATAATTTCCTCTTTGAAAATTATTTTTTAAAACTAAAACATTTTGAAAATATTTTTCTTTAAAATAACCTTAAAAAAATATGAAAGAAGATTTATAAAACATTTCAACAATTTATTAAGGAAATATACTTTCCTATTTGAAAATTGTTTTTTAAAACTTTTTTTTTTGAAAATATTATTCTTTGAACACATCCTTTAAAAATTATAAAGTAACATTGAAAAATAATTTAAAACATTTCTTGATGAAAATATCCTTTCCTATTTAAAAATAAAATTTTATAACTAAAGAATTTTGAAAATATTTTTATTTAATAATAAAATTCTAGTCTTATAAATGGATACAATAATAAAATAATGTTCATGATGATAGTAAGTCTCATTCATAGTGGACACATTAAAATGATGATTTATTTCACATTTTTAGTAAAACCCAAACATGAATTCTTTGGAAAACAACATGAAGATTCATTTCAAATTTTTTAAAAAAAAATTTAAAAATGGGTAAAAATTTATTCTCAGAATCATATAATAATAATAAATAATTTTTTAAAATATTTATAGAAAACAATGTTTTTGGAGGAAAAAGGGTTTTTGATCAAAAAAACAATACTTTTCATAAAAACTTTTTTATGAACTCTTGAGTACATAAACAAAGAATAGTGAAAGGAAAACATGTATTATCATGAAATAACCAGAAGATAATAAATTTCGTCAATTTATTGATATATGGATCATAAAATTCTATAATTGAAAATATTATAATAAACAATCCTCATAAATGATGAGAATGTAACATAAAATATTTACCCATTTGGAAACTTTGAAACATAATCCCCATTAAGGGATACCATTTCATGAAACATAAAATATAACTATGATAAATAAATTAATGATATTAAATTTCATAGGGTCTATATATACACCTTTTATATTATGATAAGTGTACAATGGTATCATATGTCTTAAAAGAAGGAAAATTGAGTCAAAAATCCCTTACAGATTTGGAAACTTTTGAATAGTAAACCCCTTGAAAGAGATAACATGAAATGGATATGTAAATCTATATAATATTATCTATAATAATTATAAAATATATTCATTGGTAGTTTATAGACCACATAAATGAAATAGGAGGTGAATATGGAATGTGTCTCATAAAAGTAAAAAGTGAGACGAAAATCCATTAACATTTTATTAATATATTGAATAATAATGCTCAATAAAGGATAAAAAATGGAACTTTAAATATTTTGAAAATTAGGTTATTAATTATATAAAATGTAAAAGGATATGTATATACACCTAAAAAAATATACAAGTGGTTAATTTTCATGTCTCCCATAAAAAAATAGAGACTAGAAATCCCTTTACAATTTGAAACTTTCGAATTGTAAAACCCATGAAAGAGAGACCCTAAAATGGATATTTAAATAAAAATAATTTTATTTATAAGAATAATAAAATAAGTTCATGGTAATTATATTCACCACATAAAATAAATAGGTGGTGAATATGGCATGTGTCTCACAAAAGTAAAAAGATAGATGAAAACCCCAACCATAATTGTTGACATCTATCACACACGTTTAAAACTCATTTATAATACATATAAGTTAATTATAAATATATTATATAACAATATATATATATATATTACCATATATTATTTTCTCATGACCTTTTATTACCTGTTTATTAATAATTCCATGTTATAGTTACGTTTCATGTAATAAAAACTTTGTTTTTATTATATGTTTTGATTTATTATTTTTGGACCTCTTACTTTGATCATGGTTCCATAATCCTCATAATATTAACTATTAAATAAATATTATATATATTCAATATAAATGTATTTATATTAATCCATAATATTTAGTGGTAGAAAAACAAATACATTGTTGAAGGAGTTGGTAGGCTGTAGGTACACATGAACGCTTCTTCCATTTTGTTTACAGATTGAAATAAAGGAAGGTAGATGATATATTATCATTAAATATTCATTTTATGTTATATATATCACTTATTTTCATTAAAAAAAATCCTTAATACCTTCCATGTAAAGTGTGAATGCATCACATCACTTTGTGAGGCGATAGTCTGTTGTTCACACAACCAGTGTTATCATATTGACAAAAAATAAAAATCATGAATTTATATGTGCTTTAATAAATAAATAAGGACAATAATATCATAAATAACAAAAATAAATAATAAATTCATCATTATTTATAAAAATTATATGTTGTAATGGAAAAAGAAACGACATTGGTTTGAGAGGCAGCAGTCCGCCGTACACATGAACGATGATTTTGTAACCCATTTGATGCAACTGGGGATAGTTGTTGGTTATGAACGTAACATAAAAAATAAAGGTGTGTGGGATATAATTAGTTTCTTATATTATTTTGGTAAATAATGATTTAAGTACGTATAGTTATAAATAAAAAACACTCATTGATGAACGATACCTCTTCTTCAGGTATCCTCTTTAGGTTTGCACCAAAACCATCCTTTAATGAATTTATATAAAAAATAAGGCTCTAAGAAGAAAGGATTAAATTTTTAAGTGATTTGGGTAGGTATTTTAAAAAATAAATGGGTTTTATGGTGTGAATAAGAGATAATATGGTGTGGGATTTTATAAGTGAGGTGAGTGGCATACTTGTACTTTTTTGAAAGAAAGAATTACACCAATGTTTTTTCTTGTAAAAAGGATCCAATAATGAAAAATTATCAATAATAAAAGATATAAGGTCTACATATTTATATAAAATGGGTATTGGAAACGTTTTGGGTCTTTTTTTGACCCTTATCTTTTTATTCTAAACCTAGAAAAACCCATTCATACCTTAACTGTGATAAATAATTTTTTACTGTTTTTATTATCAATTTTGGTTAAAAAGTAACATAAAATTATTATATAATATAAATTATTATGATTCCAAATATGAAATAAATTTTTCCAAATTTTATTTATATAATTGTTAATATTTTATTTAAAATTAATCCTATAGATGAGACATGAAGGTGATTTTTTTAAGAGAAAACGTCTAAAAGTTTACAATGTTTTTATATCTAAATTAAATATAACATTGGTTAAAATGGAATTAATTGTATCAATGGATGTATTTTTGAATAAAGTTTTATTTAAAATAAATTTAATATATAATTTAACTATATAAATAATATAAAAATGGTAGTAGTCTATAAATGTAACTAAAATATTCACATAGGCATTTGAGAACCACGTAAGGGATTTTATCCTTATTTAGTAAAAGGGAGTTTTAGAATATTGAAATTATGTTAATGAATGTTACATATGGTTGATATTAATGAATCCATTAACATTAAAATAATATATGGTTTTGTAGAAGTGATTCTTTAGGAACCTTTAGATGAGTTTTATATAGATTGGGGGTAAAATTATATTAAACACACACACACACACACCCGACACATTGAACAGAATGGTAGACTATAGACCCCCAATGGGATATCCCACCCATCAATCCTTATTTATTCAATAGATTTTCCATAGGCCAAGTGGGCACGAATCCCATTACATGGATCATATGCCTAGTGGGTATGAAATCCCATAACATGGCCCGTGTACCCAATTTTTTTTACCCAAAGGCCCACTAATGAATAGTGATACTACAGTACCTAGGATGCTAGAGCAATTTCTACACCACCATCACCACAATTCTTCCTTATAAAGTTACCACCACCACTTTAATGCTTATGGTGCTATTGTTCTGTCGCCGCTACGATGCCTCTACAGTTCCACCACTACTATAGTGGATTTTATGGATGTTGATGATTGCGGTATTTGAATATTATTATAGGATGAAATGAATGATTCCATTAGGAAATTAAATTATGCTGTCAATGGACACATATATATATCTATATAAATCTAAATTCTAATTCTTAAGGGGTTTTTATTAATAAATATTTAATTAGGGTTTAATATGTTTAAAAAATGAGAATGTTGTAGGGAAGGATAGTGTGGTTATATTGATTAGTTTTTCTGCTATGAGAAAATAAAGAAGAAGAAGATTCTAGAGCCAATTTTTTTTATCAGTTATTAAAATCAATTTAATCTCATTGATTTAGTATATTTTATTTGAGTATGAGAATATTTATGCAACATAATTCAAGTATTTACTATAAATGATTCTATCTTTCTTAATATAGAGGCTTATTAAAGATGGTATTTATCTTTTGTTTCCAAATAATCCTAGTTTATTTGGTGATATTATTTATATTATATTCATATTATTTGTAATACATTGTGAATCTCTGTTGTTGGTTGTGACTCCTAACATGTGTGTTTTTATTCCGCACAAAGTCTTGTAACTGGGACTCACTTATGCTCATAATGAAAATAATATTTGGTTGGGGAGGGGAGATATATATGATATGGAGTAGGATTCCACATTGTATTTAAATTTTTTAAAAATGTTTGTTTCATGTATTTTTATTTCCATAATCATTATGCAATGGTGATATATTTCAGTTTTTAGTAGATTGTACTCCAACAAGTCACATATGTTTATTTATGTTAGATGTGAATTTTAAAAACTATCCTCCAATGATTCAACCCTCATACGTAGAGGAAAATGATCATTCCAAGCACATCAATTGGTATTATAGAGAGTTTGACTCTATATTATTTTATCAGTCCATGTTTTATAATGGATGATATGAATTTGATCAACCACATGGGTGTACCAAAAATCGATGAAAGAAATTACCGTAGTTTGAAAAAATAAATTCCATTTATTTTATCTCTTGAACTGGAGTTTGTGATGCGACCCCAGTGGGATTCCCACCCTTTGTAAATAATGGTAATATTAAATTACAATAATAATTTGGAAGTTGGTGGAAAAAATATAAAATTATATTCTTATGTCGTTATTAGAGGAGGTATACACTAAATTTATGCGACTAAAAACAATAAAATAAATCCTAGACATCTTGGAGAGTGGCTATGAAGGTAATGTGAAATTTAAAATAGAAAAATATATAGATATGGAGAATTAAATTTCAATAAATTAAAATGTTATATGATAAATGAGTTGATTGTTTATTTAACTGGGTAAATGAAATTACATGTAATATTCGAGGCTTGGGTGAGAAACATGAAGACTCCTCAATTTTGAAGAGTTGATGATACATTTCTTTGATATATTTGATCCCAATGTTTTTTCCATTTAAGATAGTTAATATCTTACATTTAATTAGTTACATATTATTTTCATTTATTATAAAATGAAAAAGCATATAGATTTCCAAAATAATATTAAATAAAAAATGGATGTCGATATGCCAAAGAATATAAATATTTTTAATCATGAAGACATTGAAAACTCTAGTGAATCGTAGAATACAGATGAATATCAAATATTTATTCTTTTAATTTATAAAATATTTTGGAATTAAAAAATCATTAATAAATTTATGTACTATGGTATATGTTATGAATGTAATGGAATTATAAAATATGTTGTAAATTGACCAATAGAATAAAGTAGAAGATTATAAATCTGAAAAACATGAAACAATTCAAGGAAATAAGTGGAGTAAAAATTCCAAATAATCCTAAAAGGTAGGTGGAAGTAAGAAGAGAATTCAAAGAACAAAAAGAATAAATTTTATGAGTGAATAAGAGTAAAATGATTATATCTATTTTAGTTATTCTGATGATTAAACACATGATAAATTTAAAAAAATTATATATCATGTTCATAAAAAAATTGACTCATTGATCAATGATAAGGATACTTCATAATGAATAGATTATGAATACATTATTAATGATTTAATAGAGTTTTATCGTGAAAAAAAACCATGCTAAAGAAGGATAATAAAAATTTTGTTAAGTGAAAAAAGAATCCATTTTATGAAAAAATTGTAAAAGTTAACAATAATATAACTCTTGTTGATGAAAATAAAAAAATATTTTGAAAGATATCGAATATGAGATGATGATAAAAAATATTGAAGAAAAAAATTATTTAAAGGATAAAGAATTACCAATAAAAAATTATTTTTAATGAAGTAGATAAAGTACTGACAAAGGGAAAAGAATAATTCAAAAACAATATTGATGTTTAGTTAGAATAATATAATGATTATAAGAAAATTTAGGAACAATCCCCATCTAATTTTTTTTCCTAAACTATTAGAGATAATAAAATAGGTTTAAATCTTAATTATAGTCAAATATGGACTAAGTAAATTGAGGATAATTTTCTTGCTAGAGTATGTGATACAAGGAGAAACATGAATAAAACTAATATTTCAAATAAGAGACAAAATCGGAAAGAAATAGTTTATTATATCGTAAATTATAAATAGAAATTTTCTAGATACAACTATAGTTTCTCAAGAAAATTCACTTTTCAATGTTATTTTAGGTGTTGTGGTATGTTGAAAATTAGTGTTATACATGTGGGAACCACATTTCCTTACATTGAATAAGGAAAGAAGCTGGGGGGGGATTTCTAATGATAAAGAATTATATTATGAAAGAAAGTGTGCATATATAGAAACTGGAAACAAGTTGAAATCATAAAACATATTTTTTTTCTTAAAGAGTTACATGAAAGGTGCAATTGAAAGGGGTATATAATAGAGAAATGTAGGAAACAATTACAAAAACATTTCCCTCTTAATGATAAAGAGAAATAATTTCAAATGAATTATGAAGAAAAGTTATGTTTAGAAGAAGATTCTTTTAAACAAAGTAAGAAGATAAAGGCAAAAATACTTGATAGTGGGTGTTCCTCTCACATGACCAGTGATTATAAAATTCTAAATAATATTCAGAAACATTAAGAAGTTAAATTAATGTTTATTAATGGACCTTTCTTAAAAATAAAATTTATTAGAAGAACTTAAATTGAAAATGATAATTTGAAATTATAGGTTGTTATTTATACTGAATTGATAAAAAAAACTTTTTTAGGTTTATTCAAATTTTTGATAATGGGATTGAAGTAAAATTCAAGATCAATTCATGTATCATTATGAAAATAACTTATTGAAGAACTATCTCACATGTAAGTAGAAAAAAGGGACATTTATTCTTGATTGTGATCCTTTGAATACAAGTTACTTTGATAATGATAGATGAGAATATATTATGGCATTAAATAATGGGTCATCTTGATCAATGAATACTAGAGGGATTATGAATCATTAAGTGGTATGGTATTTACTTAGGAAGAGAATATATCATGATGGAATTTGTGGAACATTTAATAAGGTAATGATAACTTAAAAGACTCACAAGGTGGTGGTTATTACTTCCCCAAGACTATTAGAATTATTCCACATAGATCACTGCGGGCCCATGAGAAAAGTTTACCTAAGGTGATCTATATTTCGTTACATTCATAGATGACATTACTTGGATGGCCAAAGTTCTTTTCATCAAGCATAATCCTGAGGTTGTTAGGATGTTTTAAATATATAGAAGGTAATTTGAAAATGATATTGGTTTTTTATATCAAAAAATTAATATTTTATAATGGGAAATAATACACAAGTGACAAGTCTGAAATTTATCTTGGAAAATATGGAATCAAGAATCAGTATAGTACACCTTATATAAACAATAATAGAATGGTGTTACTAAGAGGAAGAATAAAAGGATTTTGGAAATGGATTGGAAAATATTTTATAAGAATAATGTTTCAAAATACCTCAATAAATAATTAGTGTATATTTCAATGAATTTTATAAATATATTTATTTTTAGATATGAGACACAAGCTATATACTATGATATTTTTTACTAAAATAATACTATAATGAAATATTTCAAGGTATTTATAAATAATTGTTATATTAAAATTAATGGAAGTAGGCTAGAAAAACATGAATAAAAGGATGATGATGGAGTCTTTATGGGATATTTATATAATGGGAATGGATATATATTTTTTGAATATGAGATTTCATAATATTATTGAGTAATCCTATGTGAAAATTAATTAAAATGTTGGAAAAAAAGTCAGCATATTCAAGAATATATTGAGTGTCATATACAAAATAGTGACAAAATTCTAAAAAAAGGTTGAAAAGTTGATGATATTTGATCAGATAATATTGGTAATAATTCATAATTTTACAGTGATGATGGATAAGGTGTTTTTGGTGATAGAAATAAGTTTCATTGGTTAAAAACATATATAAAATGAGAATATCATTGGGAATCCGAATACACCAGTTCAGAATAGAATGAGACTACGAGTGGAGTACTAAATATATCTTGTATCAAAGGTTGATCCTAGAATTATGGTTGATACTATTGAACATTGTGAATGGGTTTAAGGTATGAGTGAATAACTCAATAAAATTAAGAATATCCTTACATAAGAACTTACACCAAAACCAAAAACTAAAAAATGTGATTGTTACAAAATTGATTTTTAGGAATAAAATGAATAAGAAAGGTGAAGTCACATAGAATAAAGTTATATTCTTCTCAATTATATTATCAAATGGAATTCATATAATTTGAATAATATTTTTATCTAGTTCATATACTTGATACAATAATAATTTTCTTAGATGTGGTAGCTCATAACCATTATGGGGTATATCAATTGGATGTAAAGGCTGGGTTTCTGAATGGTTACCTTGAAGATGAGGTACTTATTGAATAAAAAAAAGATTTCAGTCTTCATAATTATAGTGGAATGATCTGAATATTTAATAAAACATTGTATGGATTAAAACTAGATCCACGATCTAGGTATTCTAAAGATGATGACTATTTGTGAAAATGGGTTTTGCCAAAGGCACTTTTTATATAGAAATATACTTGAAGAAGGATTTATCCGACACATTGATAGTTATTTTATATAAATATGGAATATTTTTTTCAATTAATAACATTTTATTATGATGTAAATTCTCTAAAAATATGTAAAAGAAGTATGAGTTTTCTATCTTGTAGAGCTAACCTATTTTATGGGGTTATATATTAACAAAAATTCAAATTATCTATTTATTTCACCATAAATTTTTTCCAAATAAAAATTGAGAAAATTTTAAGTGAAATATTTAAAAGTGTTATATACACATATTTAAGTTAGTAAAAATTTGGGTAATGATGAACAAGGAAATAAGGTTGATCATAATAAATTTAAAAGTATCGTTGGTATCCTTTTGTATCTCAGAAAATCACAATCATGCATTGCCTATGTGGTGAATCAATGTGAAAGGTTTCAAAGTGAACTGAAAGAGTAACATATTATTAAAATTAAAATAATTTTGAGTTATGTAAAAGGCACCATTAAATAGGGATTTATTAAAAATGTTGCACGGATCTAGAATTTCTTTATTATAATGATATAGATTGGGTAGGTGATTGTATAGATCAAAGATCCACATTAAGTGAAATGTTTTTGATTTGAGATTGTTTTTTCAACTTGTATTGTAAGAAATAGAGTTTAGTGACCCTGAGTATAGATGAATCAGAGTACCTTGAAGATACAGATGTAGTTACACAACTTTATATATTAAGGTTTAGCTGGAATATTTTTGGGTTAATGTTCAGATACCATTAATGATTCTTTGTGAAAATCAAAGTATTATTGGTATTTTATAAAATCCACTTCAACTCTCTCGGACTAATCATATTTACATTTGATATTATTTTTTCTAATAATGTGGATTTATTTTAAATCAAAATTTTATTTATTTGTAGAAATGAGTAGCTTGCATATATCTTTATGAAATCTTGGCAATGTAAGATATTTTTAGAGTAAAGGATAAAATTTCATGTTCATCCATCATAGAATAGTTGGGTTTGTATTTCCATGATACCCACATGTTCTTATGGAATATGTTTCAAAAGGGGGAGATGAGTCTGTACTAATGGGGGAGCGTAAGTGATAGGGGAGTTTGTGTAGTATAGTCATTTGAATCACATGGCCCAAAAATGATTGTCACTGAGGGGTTAATATGATTTAAAACAGTACCTTATACTATAGTGTGGTGTTAGGATACATCTCTTTGTGATTTGTTGTGATTTAATGATTTTTATGCTGAGGAATGGTAGGTGATGGGGTTTCAGATTATTGTCAACAAATCCAATGGTAGAGATTGAATAACACAATAGGTTTGTGGCATTGTTCGAGGATAGTTGGGGATCCCATGGTTGGTAGTGAGTTTTTTTTGGAAACAAAATTTTGAGGTTCTTACTAATTGTAATTGTCCAATAAAGTGTTTTGAGGTTATCTAGCAGTCAACTGAAGAGGTTCTGAGTAGTTTTGTGTGAAATATGAGATTTTCTAGATTCACATAAGTATTTTTATAACATTGGCGATCCATGTAGATAAATTTGTTACATAGCCGAATCACATAGGTGAATACTCTATTAAGGAATTTTGGATAGAACCACATAGTTTATGAAAATATAGCATAATTGAACAATATAACTGATTAGGACATAGCTAATTGCTATGTAGAAAAGTGAATTTCGTTTCCCATCCAATTATGTATGAAAATTCATGATGTTTATTAATTAGATCAAATAACCTTTCTAGAAATATGGATGAAAAAATGTAGTAAAATTATTAAATTTATGAAAATATGGGATTTCATGTATTAGAATGTGTTTTATGGTTGAATGAAGTCACACAGTCAATTTCTTCATTATAGCAGAAGTATATCCAGACAACCATTTACCGGATTAATATAGGAATTTGAGAAAAATGTAATGGATTGTGTCTTTACATACTAGGAAAGAGTTTCAAAATAAAAAATTCAATGAAAGGAAGTTGCACATGGTACAGATTCATATGTCCATGAAAATTGAAATTGTAATTTTGTTATTGAAGAAGTTAGTTTTGAGGAACTTTTAGATGATTTTTAAACAAACTGGATTTTGTGGAGGTTGAATATTATTAGATTTAAATATCATATTAGGAAATAAGTTATATTTTCATTATTAATTGAAATTATGTGGTGAGTATGTGGATATATTAATGGTTATAGGTGGAGTATATGTGTACTGGTGGGCATTATAACTGAGAAGGTGTTGTCATAATAAATGAATTATTCAAAAATTTGTACAAGACATAGTTTTCATGAGCAATAAAAAATTTTACACCAAATATTACCATAATGGAACCCAGAACCCAGAGTGAAGATCTTTTAATTATAAATTTTAAATTTACATAAATATGATTAGAAAAAATAATACCAAAACACATGATCTTTATTCAACGGTGTTATTGATCATACAAAAACCCTTTTCAAACTACCATTTTTGGGATGGTAGGATCCAAGATAGAATCCCTCTTGTAGTAATCCAAATTTTCTCCATTAGTCTCAGAGAAACATTAAAAGAATTCCAGGTGCTATCGTTATATATTTATCATCTTTTATTGATTGTATTCATTACTTATTGTTCAATGTATATAAAGGAATCTATCTGGTTCTTCTCATTCTTAAGAGGAATATATGAGGGGGAATGGGGAGATAAGTCTATTGGTTTCAAAGATCCTCAAATATTGTCTAACCCTATGTAATATATATAACCATCTCTTTATAGAGATACAAATTTGGTAAAAATGTTATTTAATTTCACACTCGCCCTTAAATAATATAATAATCCAAATCAAACACTATTCATTATAATAATAATAGTATTATATATATATTTTCTATGTGTTAATACAATTATGATATTATATATTATTTTGAACAACATGAAAATAAATATTAATCAGTAGACATGATTTGGTCCTCTCTAACTACATGATATTTATTGAATACCCAAATAAATATTTCATTCCAAAATTAATACTTTATTCACAAAATAATGAATAAATATTTATTAAATATCCAAATACATATTTTTGATTGATAAAATAAGAATAAAAGTATTCATCAGTATTGAGAATAATATTTATTCAATTAATTAAAATCAAACAAAATTTAATCGATATCAATGGAAACACTTTGTCTGACCCTCTATGATTCTTTAACAATGGAATTAGGTAGACTTAAACAATGTATAATATTATTTTCTAGAAACAGGTCATGGAAACCAAGACACTAAAATTAATGCCGCTGCATTGATAACCACATATTAATGATCTATATGTGATTTAATCCCTTTATCAAAATTTATCATTAAGGAGATTGCACATTCGTGTCATCGACCTATATTCTTGATAATTATTTATTTAACAATTTGAAATAAATACATCATTACACCATGGACGTGTAATTTAAGGTAAATTTTCCATTCTAATAAAAGGGATGAGATATGAAATTTCATAATTTAAGAAGGGATAAATAATTAATCAACTTACCCATTAATATCATATCATTCATGGAGCACCAAACATACCCTACTTACCGTGAAGATATGATGTCATTATTTTAGTTAGTAAATCTAAGTGAATGATTCATGAGATGAATTAATGATAATATTAATGTATAAGAACCACTACACACACACACACTCAAAAATAAGAATATCAAATTACACTAAAAAAGTGTAATTCATGCTAGTAGGTCTATTCACAAAATCTCCCCTTTTAGAGATATCCATGTTTGAACATCATGAGAAGTATAATACTCTTAAAATTACTCACACATAAAAATAAATATACTATGTGCCTCATCATAGAATGCTACCCAACAACCGAACTATATTTAAAAATATCATCACAACATTCCTAGGTTCTCATCATAGTGGGGAAATACCATGACATTATCAATCTTATAGATACTCTAAGTCATTATTACCTAATATACATGCACAAAAATGAACAATATATATGAAAATATTTTATTAATATGAAAATATTTTAATATACATGTAATATAAAGTACAAAACGATGGTTATATTATACCAACTCCAACAAACTAGAACTTGGAATATAGCCAACTACCAATGAAATTTAGTCTACCAAAACTCACATTATGATCATACTTTTACGGAGTCATGGATTTAGTCAAGTTGTCCACCACATTGTCTTCTATGGATATTCTAATCACAGAAACTTCACCTCTATGAGAGGAATCTCTCAAGAGATTATACTTTCAAAGTATATTATTCATCTGATGATGTGACCATGGTTCTTTTATTAGATCCATCACTTAATTATTATCACTATAGACTATGATAGGGTATTTATTATATACTCATCACATCAATTGCTTGGATGAAGTTACATATCCAAAAATATTTTCTAACTTCTTCAGAAGCATTAATATACCAAGTCTCTATTGTTGAATATGTTACCATATATTTATTTGAGATATTCCATCTCAAAAAATCTCTATTCAGAGTGAATATGTATCCTATCTATTATTTTCGATTATATTTATCTTTCTGAAAACTAGAATGTTCATATACTCAACTGAATAGTTCCCTATTTTCTCCATGTACTAAGAACATATCATTAGTATGCCTCAGATATATAAGGATAGTCTTGACCGCCATCCAATGGTGGTCACCTAGGCAATATTAATATATTATTACTACATTTAAGTACTAGGGTAAATCTAAATTAGTACATAACATTCCATACATGACTAACCCACTCACATACACATAAGGAATACTTGAAAACATATTTCTATCCTCATGTGTCTGAGGTCATTTTTCCTATAAAAAAATTCCATATGACATTAGAAATAATATTCTCTTAGATTGTTCTATATTGAATCTATTTAGTGTATTTTTAATATATTTACCTTGAATTAGGTTTAGAATCATGTTAGGTCTATCTTGATGTCACATGATCATAAGAATATATACTTCTTCTATTATGTCTTTTATGGAGAAAAATTTATTCAACTAGGATTTAATAGTTTGTATGAATGTTATTACAATTCCAATAATTAATATTTAATTGATGTATACTATAATAAAAATGACTGAACTCCCACTAATACGATTATAAACACAAGTATCACATTAATTCTTAATGTAAATAAATTATTTTACGGCTTCATCAATATAAATTGTTAATGAAAAAGTTGATTACTTTAATACATAGATGTATCTTTTCAATTTTCAATCCTTTTTAGAAACATTTAGAGTCACAAAAAATTCAGTTTGTTTCATATATACATATACTTGAAGGTTTCCATTAAGGAATTTTGTTTTGACATACATTTTCTATATTTCATATTCATGGTAAACCATAATGAAAATTATAATTTTGAAGGATTTTAATGCTGGAACTGGTAAAAAAGTTTCATTATAGAATATTATTTGATTCTATTTGAACCATTTTAAAACCAGTTCGGCCTGATAATCATCGAATATTACATCCCTATACAATTTATTCTTGAATGTTCATTTATAACCAATAGTCTATACAACCACTCGAGGATTTACCAAAATCGGATCCTGGTATTGGTATATAGAATCCATTTCAAAATTCACGGATTCTTTCCACTTAGAAAAATTTCTACCACTTACTTCCTATTATAGGTTACAAGATCATAATTATCAACTAATAATGTGTTATTATCCTTAGTGACTTTAAAATGAAACCATTTAGGTTCTATAACCTCTCCTGTACACCAACACAATAATAACATCTCCATAAATTGTTCCTCTATAAGTCATTTTGAAATATGTTAACATTCCATCTATTTTATACCTAGAGCCTAAACATCATAAAAGTATATCTCTATCCCACTATCTATTATATATATATATATATCCTACTTTTTAAGGAATATGGAATGCCATACCACTATTTCCTTTTTGTCTGAGGGGTTATTTACGTTATATCCTTTTGTTTCCTTAGGATACCCAATAAATGAAAACTTCTTACCTTAGGGTGAATGTTTTTTACCTAAAAATGTCTTAATAAAATATTTTCAACCGTACACATATAAGTATATCAAAAAATGCTTATTTACATTCCAAAATTACTATTTTATACTAAATAATGGTTTATTATCACCTATAGGCCATTGAAAGGTCTGGTGCTATATTAATGTGAATAGAAACAATCGGGTCGAATCCCTGAGGATTAACTAATTCTGGTGTTGATTGTTTTTGATTTATTTGTCTTTGGAATTGGGGGGGGGGGGGGTTGTTTTCAGATATTAATCAAATTTATTCAGAGATAATGATTTATTTAATAAATTGATAAATATTTTTGTGATTTCATTATTTTAGATTTAACCTTATGATATCCTTGATATTTTCTTTATATTACATTCAATTAACACCCACTTCATAAGATTATTTTGATCAGAATTCCCAACTTTTTAGGATTTAATCCAATACATAAAATAAATAGGGTTATAATGTCAATAAATACTTATTTATTTTAGTTTATTTATTCTTCCAATAATCCATTTAATACACACATTAAACAAAACATGTCGTTAATCCATGGCATTTTTAGTTTAACATACATAATGTTAACCTAAATAATATTCAATGAGAAAAAGTTCTCAATAAATAAACATACAAAAATAATGGCTCACCCCAATTTAATATTTAATTATCTATTATGGTGGTTATTAATATTTTTATGATGTTTTTGGTGATGAGATAAAAATAGAAGAAAAATAATGAGACAAGATAAGAGTATTGCACCAAACACAAACACGAAACATGAAGTGAAGTAAAACACACACTTTTGATTGAATAAAAAATAGAAATAAGTGAATGGATATAAAATTTATTTAAACAAAATTAATACTACAAAACATAGGGTGGATGATTATAAGAGATAATGAATAATAATTATTCATTAAAACCAAATTATAACATAAACACTTACATGATTACAGATGAAGAAGAAAACAAAATTAAATCAAAAGAAACATAAATGAAAGGTATATTAAGTAGAAACATGAGTTTAGAAGATACTACCAATATTTTTTAAGGGACTTGTTCATTCCAATATATCCTACTAATCTCCTAAATACTTATTCCTTTTAGGGTGAGGACGAGTATCTATTTATAGCCAAGTGGAGTGGACTGTTTTCATTCCAAAACTATCCCTCATGTTGGATCACCAATTTAAAAATTTAGAAAGACAAATATGGAGAAATATTCTTCTTAAATGTATTTTATATGGACGTTGTAAGTACACAATCCAAATTTTCTATCCATTGAACTTTTGGAGGCAAGTTTCTGGTTTTTTTACTTGAAATGTTATACTACCCATTTTTATCTACACCTTATCAAAGTTCATAATGCGAATGCATTTTTGGAAAGAGATATGCCCTCAAATATAAACCATTTATTAAAAAATTTGGTACCCTATATCTTGGATTTTACACAAAAACATATAAGATCAATTTTATGATATATTTGGAGAAAAATAAATTATTTTCTGATTCTTTTAAATCCTGGATAAAATTGTGGGATAGAATTCAAAGAATCTGTTGGGACCCTTTTTGTTGTACATGGGCCTTATAATTTTTTATAATATTTTTTGGGATATTAATGAACATATTCTAATGTTTCATCAAATTTTTTCCTCTGTATTAAGCTTAGGAATTCTCTTTTCACGACTAGTCCAATTTTCATCACAGATTAAGTGGTCATTCTTATGTAGTCCATATGACCATCAAAATGGATTAATTGTTCAAATATGAAACCTAATTATATATTATAAAAAATAATAATCACATAATATTTAATTGGTTTTTAAAATATATTATAAAAAAAATTAAACTATAGTTTAATTAAATGAATTTGAACAATGATATTTATATATGTTTATGATCAAAAGGTAAAAACTGAATTGAAATTAATCATTTTAACAAAAAATTATATGATTGGAGTAATGTAAAATCATTAATGAATATTTAATATCAAATCCCCCACACATAGATTTGTGCATGTCCTCATGTACATAAAATATAAAAACATAAGTAAATAAGTTTTACTCAAAATAAAAATATTAAATTTTTTTCACCAATAAGGGGGTCTATAATTGTTCACTCATCCATAAATAAGTCCACCACAATTTGTTACAGCAATAATGGGTCAAAAAAATTATTTTTCATATTAAAAATTTGAATTGGAAAATATTGGCACTTAGAACTCCCCTTATCAAGATGATAAAATTTTATTTATAGAGGATCACTCATTTTCCAAAAAAGTGAAAATCTTAGAGTTTGAAAGATATCTCAGCTGCCATTCTCTATTATAAAGTAAAAAAAATAAATATGTACTTTTAGGGGGTTTTCAGTGGCTATGGGATAGTAGTAAAATAATTTAAAAAAAATCAGAAAAGTGGGGTAAAACCTCAATATGAAAAAAGGCTCAATTTTAGAAATAAGACATGGTAGAAAATGGAAAAAAATATTTATTATGATACGAATATGTGAAGGAATTCAAAAAAGAGTAAGAAAATTAGAAGAGGATGAGAAAGATTACTTATGTACAAAACAAAAAACTTCTTCCAATGACACATGAAAATATTATGCTAATGTTATATTTTTTTCGGAAGTTTATGTTGGAAAAAATCTAATACCAATCTCTCAACCCATGTTTTATCTCCTTAGGAAACTAATTTTTATATTTATAAAAATACTAAACATTGGTTAAGAGTTATATTTTACCCACCCAATCCAATACCCATTTTTTCATCAATTTTTTGGTTTTTTTTAATTTTTTAACACTTTTCAATATCATTTTTACAAGATTTCATAAACCTATATATATTCCCAAAACTCACGAAATTAGAACCTACCCCCCACACTTAAATGGATTATTTCCTGAAATAATATGATGACTCATTAAAAATCAAAGAAATAGTAACCAAAATAAAATCCTTTACACTAAACTTGCATTTAAATAAACTAGGTAAGGAAAATTCATGTAGATGTTAGGTGGGACAAGGTTTTTTGATTTTAATGTGGCTATCAAAAAACGGTTTTAATAAGCTCAATGTTGTTTCAAAATTAGTATCAATGTCAGGGTAAAGGGAAGTATTTTGAGTATTGGGATTCTTATGTTGTTCAAAAAATCCTTCTATCATATTAATATACAATAAAGTAGGAAATTAATATCGAAGGTCCACAAACTCAAGATTCAAAATAGATGGTGAAAAAATGAAAATATGGTCATTGGTGACCTTGGAATGAAATATAACATTGTTCTTCACAGTTGGAAAAAATCATTTATAAATTTTTAAATTTAGCATTCAAATTTTTTTTATCTTGACACAAAATTATTTTTCCAAATTTATGATGAATATATAAAATGATATAGATGGAACAAGTAATTTTCTCCCTAAAAAGAGAAATAAGGAAAAATAGATTTTTATGAATAAAGTGGTTTAAAAAAGTGAGAATGTGAGCGGAAGAAGAGAGAGAGAGAGAGAGTTAAAGGGAATGAGGTTCCCATAGTTTGGATTTGGTGGGTAACTGTATCCATTTAGTGGTGGTTCAATGGATTTTTTTGTGGTTCATATGAATTGTTCCCTCTCTAGTTATTCATTTTTAAAATTTCCATTAACTATAACAGAATCAAAAGAAAAATCCTTTTTAATTTAATGAAAAAGTAAAAATAAATTCAAAATTGAAAAAATTAAAAGAAAACATGGGTTACCTCCAAGGAAGTACTTATTTTTTGTACACCTAGAAAGTGGCAGTGGACTACCCATAGTCCAGTGGGGGACACACTATTTTCTCAACTGAAATGTGCTTCTAGAAAAACTTCTCTATTGGGATAATTGATTTATCATTAGAGAATTTTTTACATTTGTTTTTCTTGCGCTTCCAATTCAATGGGGGTGGAAAGCGAATGTGGGTATCCTCCATTTTCTCATAAAATAGACGAATAACACTATACGCAAAGTGATGGGTTTCTATATTTGGAAGTTTAGGATGATGTTTTAATTCTGATAGTGAATTTATGTATGTTTCAGATAACTTGAAATCAGATTATGATATCTTAGTTGTTTTTTACTTATTTATTTTATAACTTTACAATGATGATTAATAAGGGTCTAAGGAGACATGGTATTGAATATATTTTTCCAAATAATTAATATCAATTTCATTTTCAAATAAATGTTTAATTTCCACTTCACCAGTGATCAATTTATTATTGTGTTTACAAATATCACAAACTTTACTTCCATTCGGACGAGATAAGAACATTAGTTAAGGGTTCAATTTACTTTTTAAATAGTCTTTAGAATCATGTATTTGAAGTGATGAATTTTGGAGAATCTGATTTGAATAAAAAATTATCTTTCTAGTTCACTTTACTCATTACATTCCAAGTTGGAGTTTTGAATATCAAAAGAGATATGAGATTCCAAATAGTTTTCCAGATCCTTTAGGTCAATGTAATTTACATGTGAAAGGCCAAAATAAACTTCTCCATTTATGACTTGGTTAATGAGGGAAAAAATTTAAAATCTCATCTATCATTAAAACCTAACAAAATTGATGGACGAGGGTCTAAAAAACTATTTGAGAGACATTCAAAAACATGGATAGAGAAAAAAAGTAATTTTATGATGGGTATCACATGGATTGAATAATATTGAACATAACCAGTTAGTCACCAAAATCCATAGATAATATACCCTCATGAACATCAGTCTTAGTTATAGATTTCATAAGGAAAGGTCTTCTTAAAATTAGAGGATATGTTCAAGAAGTTGTATCACCTTCTATGTTAAGGACATAAACATCAGTTGGGAAGATAAGATCATTAAATTGGATAGGGAAATCTTTAATTATTCCCTCAGAAATGGATGTGCTTCAATTGGATAACTAGATGATAATAGTCTTCAAGCACAAGGGACCTAGACCAAGGTTAGAGAAGATGGATTTAGGCATGAAATTTATTGAGGCTTTTAGGTCTTTGAGTGAATCATCAATTTTGTAACTCCATATTTGGCGTGGAATCATAAAGGCGCCTCAATATTTGCACTTCATGGGTATGGACTGCAGTATTGAAACAATTTGAATGTCCCTATATTGTCTCCTATGGGTGCAAAATTACTTAATAATGTTTTCATACTCAGACATTTGTTGATAAAATATAATAGGGTAATGTTGACTTCAACACTTCTAAACATTTTGATCAATTCATAGTCAGGTTCAAAGGATTTCTTTCACCTAGTGATATCTTAAGGAAAATAAGCTTGGTTCTATAGAAGAATTAAAGGTGGTGAGGGAGTGGCTTTAAGTTCCTTTTTACGATTTCTGGTATTTTCTTTTTCTAGTTCAACATTTAAAGTGTATTTTTTTATTCATGATGAGGATTATCGAATTTTAATTCCCATTATAAGTGAAATTTTACCTACATTAACCTTGCGATTATGCAATGATTGAGTTGGGATTTTGGAAGAATTTGTTTTTTACTGTTGGATAAGGTGGGATGAAATTTTAACAATTTAGTTTCTAATGTTTTTAACGAAAGAATGGTTGAAAGAGGAAATCTCTTCCAAATTACATTCCCAAAGTTGCTTGTAAAAAGAGGCATGTCCTGTATTTGGATTTCAATGATTTGGGTTCTTGGGAAAGGGGTTTTATTGGGTTTGAAATGTGATGACCCAGACTCTCTTGGTCCTTCCCTTTGCCAAAATCCAGGTTCTAAAGGAGTGGCGTCTCGGCGAGACCGATCGGTGAAACCGATCGGCATCACCCGGCCTTGTCAAGTTGTTTCCAGTAGTGCTCCATTGCGTAAATAGGGGTTTAAACCCTATTCTGGCTCGTTTAACCGTGTTTTTAAGACTCTTAATGCCCATAAGAGTTTTAATTAAATGGTTCATCAATTCATGAGTCAGATTAAACCACCTGACCCCCTTTTCGTGATGAGTGGAGCCGCGTGATCAACCCATGACCCCCGCTCCTTATGCGGTTTCGCGTTTTCACCTAAACCGTCCCCGGATCTTATAAACTAAGGGTTAGACGTGGTTTCTACTTTCCTTGATCATGACCTTTCACAAACAGCATCTGGTGCATCAGGCCCGCCGCATCGTTATCCGTAAAGTTCTGCGCCCCCGGCCTAAACGTCGATCATCTATCAACAAGTAGGGAATTTCTCCTTCGTCTCTCTCTTTTGTGTATCATGCGGGGTGGGCGTGCTTTTGGTCCTGTATAATTGGGTGAACCAGACCTAATTAAAGATAAAGAATGAATTCTATAAAGAAAGAAGAGGGGGGGGGGCTGTGATCGTTGATGGTGTTATATATTTTTGATGTTGTTTCTTCTATGACCATCTTGTTGAGTTGTGCTGGCTTATGCCTCTTGAAAATCGAGGCCGTTGGTGGTCGTTGCTTGTACACTAATAAACCCTGCTGATGTTTTAAATGGCTTGTTTGTGGTTGTAAACTCCTGCTGTGAAAAGTGAATCGGTTAATCACGTATATCCGGCTGAATAATTGAAAGCACCAGGATCAAACCTTCTGTGATAACTCCCCGTTAGAACACACGGAATTTAAAATCATGGAGTGTATTAAGTCGTTTAAATCTGAAAATCCCTTGTGTTGGTGGTGGTAGTTGGTTGTTTTCCTTTCGGGCCGATTGCTAGAAATGTGGGAGGGGATGGGGTCCCCTGTTCTCTTATACTCTCGGTGGTTGTGTGAATTTGGGGGATGGGATCTCCTGTTGGTATGGATTCGGTGGTTGTGAGTTTTAAATCCGGGTGGTTACTTGTTTATATCACAAATTGGGGTGGAATCCTCTGTTTTTGAGAACCAGGTGTGGACGTTTTGGTTGATGTTTGACTGTTTACTTTTCTGGACTTATGCCTATGCCTGCTAGTTGCCCAGTAGTTCTTAAACGTAAACATTATTACTGAATGTGAAATAAGAAAGGGGACACATGGGTTGTTGGCGTGAGTCGTGACTCAGACTTGGTTGTTGTTGTGATCTGTAGGCTGTCTGAAGAAAAAACCTAGCTTTGGGTGAGTGCTTGTTATATATATATATCTATAGCTTTTTGTTTCTTATTCGCGCCCCACCCAAGTTGAGCACTTATTGCCGAACACCCCCATTTCATGGGGGAGGGTGTTTTTTTCCAACACTATTCTTAGTGGCTGGTTATTAGATCCTTTTCTGCTTCCTTTCCCGGATAGCCCAAGTATCTTCGGGCAGGCTGTGATGGCCTGAAGTCCATTATTATCCCAAGAGCCTTCGGGTGGGGTGGTGTGGTGGTTGGCCAGGTGTGTGCGGCAGGTGGTTTCCCAAGTGTCTTCGGGATGAGGCCCAGGTGTCTTCGAGCGTGGCAGTGGATCCTTTATCCCAGGTGTCTTCGGGCGTGGTGGTGGTTGTTCTGGCCTAGGTGTTTGCAGGCATGGTTACATGTGACAGTTTTGGCCCAGGTGTGTGCGGGCGGGATTCAGCAGTGGGACTGTGTGCGGTTGAGGCCCAGGTGTGTGCGGTCGGGATTTTGGCAGTGGTACTGCGTGTGGTTGTGGCCCATGTGTGTGTGGTCGGGTGTGGCAGTGGGACTACGGTGAGAATGGCGGGATTGGTCCAATGCGTAGGATGTCTCAATAACCAGTAAGAAAGTGGCGCGAGGTACCCAAACATCAATGTACTCTTATTATATATATTACTCGACTTGCGTTATTTGGGGAGTGAGCATTGGTGAGGCCTGGGATGGATAGTTTGCCTTGTTAGGTGTTTGGTTTACTTTTTTTCTCATAGGACTTTAGTACGTTCCCCCACTTGTGCACAAGAGTCTTGGTTTTCCCTACTGAGTATACTTGTATGCTCACCCTACTTATATAAAACTGCTTTCAGGTTTCCAGGAGGACTTCGGGGATCACGCAGAACCTTACAAGCTTGGACTTTTGGAGCAGTTGTAGTTGTTGTTTTTCTTTTTGGTACTTACCATGTAGTCACCTTTTGCACTTTGTGGCTTTTACTTTTGAAACATGCATGTGGGAATGGTTTAATTTTGGCTTTAATTTTCTTTCTACCTTGGTGTTGTTGGGTTTTCTTCTCCTTATCTCTCGATCCTATAGAATAAAAAGGGTAATGACTTCCATTTTGGAGAATTTTGTATACCCTTGGTGCTAGTTGCCACCCTGGGACCTATTGAAGGCGGGTTTCGGGGGTCATTATCTCTCCTTCAACTTAAAGAAGGAAGGGCCTGTCAATCTGCTGACCCTTCCACCCTTTTGGTGAAGGCGGGTCGTGATAGAATGGTATCAGAGGTGATGGTTGAGAGATAGGATGAAGTCTTGAGTTAGGCACAGTGAGGATTGCATGGGATGGTAAGGCAACGGTGTTGGGTGACCTTGGAGTATGAATTAGTCTAGGGAAGACCGGCTAGGACACGGGATTTTAGGGCCCCCCGTGATCCGATGCAAGGACTCTAGACCTACCGAACGACCAAGTGAGGCCACACTGATTGCAGGGTAGAGACCCTAGGAAAGGTATATGAATCATAATGGCTTGTGTTCTTGTGTTTCTGGGATGTCTTAGGAATTAAGAATAAATTAAATCTTAAGAAGTTTTAAGAATGATATTCTACACTACTTGGGCTTAGGCATTCCTTGTTTACCTTGCAGCTATGGCACCTGGAAGACGACCACGTGTGGTACAGGCGATCAAGGCCCCTGAGGCTTCTTTGGCCAATCGACAGAGAGCTGATCGAGAGGAAGGGGACGACTAGTGGCAGAAGACTCTTCGAGCCTTCCAGCGATAGGCCCTCGAGAAGTATGAGGGCAACACCTCTGATATGAAGATGGAAGGCTGGCTAGAGGAGCTATTTATAGCCTTCGGCCTGATTCAGGCCCCGACCGAGTACTGGGTTCCCCTGGCCGTTAGCCAGATGCGGGGAGCATCACTTCAGTGGTGGATGCTTTACCTAGGGGAGAGGAGAGAGTCTGAGGTGGCTTGGGTGGATTTCGAGAAGGAGTTCCGGGCAGAATTCCTCTCCTCGACGATGAAGGCAGAAAAAGGGCAGGAACTACAATCCCTACAGCAGGGGAGTATGTCTGTGAGGGAGCTAGGGATCAATTTCAAGGACCTCCTACGTTTTTCTCCAGACCTCTTTCCCGACGAGGAGTCTCGGGAGAGGCATTTGGAGGAGGCACTCCGACCCTCCCTCTAGTATGTTGTTACCCCCTTTACCCTGCCGACGTACTTGGAGGTCCAGAAGAAGGCCAAAGTGGTGGAGCGGATGCATGCTCTAGGGGGAGTGTCGCGAGAGGGGATACAACTAGAACCATCAAAGGGGAAAGCCGTCAGCACCAGGCCTCCAGCGTCAGGACCCTCTAGGTTCCGACCTGCAAGGAGCAGGCCGCAATAGTTTCCGTTTCGGTCCCCCGGTCCTCACCCTTTTCCTACAGGCCAGGGACCACGGTGCTTCATCTGTGGGAGCCCTGGGCATCTCCGGAGTCAGTGCCCAGACCAGGTGCAGTACAGCAGTGGCAGTCAGCCCCAGCACCCGCCCCAGCAGCAGCTTCCAGCCAGACATTTCCAGCAGCAGCAGCAGGGACAGCGAGCTCCCGCTCTTCCGAGGGCAGACGTAGGAGGAGGCCGACCTCAGGGCGCTCCATAGGGACCCTGAATAGGGCATGGTCGGGGAGGTGGCTGACAGCCGAGGGGTAGGGGAGCTGGGCGTGGACAGTTTCACACTACAGAGGCAGCAGTCCCATCAGGTCCATAGGTTGTTCGAGGTATGATCAGTCTGTTTAGCACTATTGCTTATGCTTTGTTCGATACCGGAGCTTCGCACTCCTTCGTTACACCCAGTCTAGCCCGTGCCTTGGTTCTAGATGCCGAGATACTTCCAGTTCCCCTGGTGTTAAGAACACCAGTTGGAGGTCAGACCGACTTGTTTTTCATTTGTCGGGGATATAGACTGATGATAGGGCCACATCAGTCGGTTCTGGATCTTCTTCTGCTACAGATTCAGCCATACGATGTCATCCTAGGCATCGACTGGCTATTTTCTGTGTGCGCCGTCATCGACTGTTTTCGAAGAAGGGTGGTGTTCTCAGACTTGGACAGCCGGCGTGTTACCTTCACCGGCGAGCGGAGCAGTCCGAAGGGAAATAGGAGAGAAGAACCTCTCCTATCCTTGTTGACCGAGATGACGGTAGAATCAGTATATGCAGAAATGGTGGAAGTGCCAGAGATCATCCGTGAGTTTATGGACATCTTCCTTGAGGAGGTGACGACTCTACCCCCTCGACGTGATATCGAGTTCGGGATAGACTTGCAGCCCGACACTCATCCAATCTCGATGGATCCTTACCGGATGGCACCTTCGGAGCTACGAGATTTGTGGATACAGATTGATGATATGATGAAGAGGGGTTATGTTAGTCCGAGTGCGTAACCGTGGGGTGCTCCGGTCTTGTTTGAAAAGAAGGCAGATGGAGGTCTTAAGTTGTGCATAGACTACAGGAGGTTGATTCAGGTGACGATCAAGAATCACTACCCTCTCCCAAGGATAGATGATCTTTTTGACCAGCTGAAAGGGGCAGGATGGTTCTCGAAGATCGACCTGCGGTCTGGGTACCACCAGCTGAGGGTGAAAGAGAGCAACATCCCGAAGACAACGTTCAGGTGCAGGTATGGACACTTCGAGTTCGTAGTCATGCCCTTCGGTGTTACGAACGCCCCAGATGTGTTCATGGGGCTTATGAACTCCATATTCCGGGAGTACCTGGATTGGTTCGTGGTTGTGTTCATTGATGAAATCCTGGTCTACTCTAGACCAGAGTAGGACCACGTAGAGCACCTGAGGACAGTTTTGGAGGTCCTCCGACAACACCAGCTATATGGGAAGTTGTCAAAATTCAAGTTCTGGACACAAGAAGTGCACTTCCTCGGGCACGTAGTGTCTGAGCAGGGGGTAGCGGTCGACCCATCAAAGGTTAAGGCAGTTGTTTCTTGGGAAGCACCCAAGAAGGTGGCAGAAGTCCGAAGTTTCCTCGGGCTCGCAGGTTACTACCGGAGATTCGTACCCAACTTCTCCCGAGTAGCAGCCCCTTTGACGACTCTGACCAAGAAGGACCATGCTTTCGTATGGAGTGAGCAGTGTCAGTCAGCCTTCAGCTATCTAAAGGAGAAGTTGGTTAGGGCCCCAGTGCTGAGATTACCAGAAGAAGGGGTGGCCTATGAGGTATTCTGTGATGCTTCGGGATAGGGCCTGGGATGCGTGTTGATGCAGCGACGAGGGGTGATCTCTTATGGGTCTAGGCAGCTAAGTTCCCATGAGTGTAATTACGCCACCCACGACCTAGAGCTTATAGCGGTCGTTTTTGCGCTAAAGTTATGGCGGCACTACCTCATCAGGGAACGCTTTGTGGTCTTCACTGATCACAAAAGCTTGAGGTATATCTTCTTCCAGCGGGACATAAACTTGCGACATCGGAGATGGGTGGACTTCCTCTAGGATTACGACTTCGAGATCTCTTATACTGAGGGCAAGGGAAATGTGGTGGCCGATGCTTTGAGAAGGAGGATGCAGAAGGGTGCGGTCCGAGATTCGGAGGACGCCTGGAAGGCAATGGAAGAGATGGATGCCTTACACCTGGATGCGACGATGGATAACAGCAGAGGCTTCCTATATCAGATGGAAGTGCAGTCATCCCTGTTTCAGTAGGTGGAAGAGTCTCAGTGGGGAGACCTAGAGTGCGAAGTGATGCATGACCAAGTTGACCAGGGAAATGCTTCGGAAGGATGGACCACAGATGGTCAGAACCAGATGCTTTTCCAGGGAAGGTTGTTTGTCCCAGAGGTGATGCATGTCAGGGTTCTCAGTGAGTTCCACAACTCACCCCTGTAGGTACACCCTAGAGTTTCCAAGATGTACCAGGGTTTGAAGAGGCAGTTTTGGTGGCCCGAAGTTAAGCGAGCAGTGGCAGAGTTTGTGGCCAAGTGCCTAGTGTGTCAGCAGGTGAAGGCTGAACACCGAGTTCCAGGCGGCCTACTGCAACCCCTATGTGTCCCCGAGTAGAATTGGGATGAAATATCAATGGATTTCATCATGGGACTACCCAAGTCCCAAGGAGGGTACGATTCCATCTAGGTGGTAGTGGACAGGTTGACAAAATCAGCTCACTTTCTGGCGATCAGGGAGTTGAGTGCTGTGGGTGATTTGGCACGAAAGTACGTGGATGAGGTGGTGCAGTTGCATGGATTCCCAAGGTCTATAGTCTCCGATAGGGATGAACGGTTTACTTAGAGGGTCTGGAGAGGACTGCAGCATGTGTTTGGCACCCAGTTATGCCTTAGCACTGCTTTCCATCCCTAGACAGATGGACAAACGGAGCGCACCATCCAGACCTTGGAGGATATGCTTCGAGCATGTGTTCTGGACTCAGGAGGGTCATGGGTGCAATACTTTCCTCTGGTAGAGTTTTCATTCAATAATAGCTACCAATATACCATTGACATGGCCCCATTTGAGGCTTTGTACAGGAGGCCATGCCGTTCTCCTGTGTGTTGGACCGAAGTAGGAGAGGCAGGCATCCTTGGTCCGGAGGTGGTGGAGAACACGATAGAGAAGGTTCAGCTCATACGGGAAAGGATGAAGGCAGCGGGGACCGATAGAAGTCGTATGCTGATACCAGGAGGAGGCCCTTGGAGTTTGAGGTTGGGGACCACGTGTTCTTGAAGGTCTCCCCTCGGCGTGGGCAGCGGAGGTTCGACAAGGGGAGTAAGCTTTCCCCTAGGTTCATCGGGCCCTTCCAAGTGTTGCAGCGGGTCGACGAAGTGACTTACCAGCTAGCGTTGCCACCACCGCTACTAAGGATACATGATGTCTTTCATGTGTCCCAGCTCTGTCAGTATCTGCACGACGATTCACACGTCCTTGATTGGCGTGAGCTAGAAATCGAGGAAAACATGACCTTTGTGGAGAGACCGGTGATGATCGAGGATCGCAAGGAGAAGGTGCTTCATGGGCGAACCATTCCCTTGGTTCGCGTGTTCTGGAGACATGGTGGGCTTGGGGAGAGTACGTGGGAGAGGGAAGCACAGATGTGTACCCAGTACCCAGAGTTGTTTTGAGTTTTGTTCCTTGTTGTACCTGTTGTGATAGAACGTTTTGTCTTTGGCTAAAAATTGTACTAGTTTCTTTCCTCTGCTTGTGTGTGAAAACCCCCGGCTATAGGGAAGGAGAGAACCCGACCCCTAATCAAGACGCATTAAGGTGGATGCGATTAAACCCGTGCAGGTGAGTCAGTGCCTCCCAAAGTGGATAATATCTTGACATGGGGGGAGAGACTCCCCAGCCCACGTGCCCGGGCAGTTTGGCATGGTATGTTGCTTGGTTCGTGACAAGAAGATGTTCTTAGTTAGCGATGGGGTTCACTCTTGAGAGGTATCTTTTGGGGTGGTTGTTCGGACCCGCCCTTTCCTTTTGGGTTATCTAAATTCTCGGGGACGAGAATAGTTTGAGAGGTATCTGATGTGATGACCCAGAATCTCTTGGTCCTTCCCTTTGCCAAAATCCGGGTTCTAAAGGAGTGGCGTCTCAGTGAGACCGATCGGTGAGACCGATTGGCGTCACCCGGCCTTGTCAAGTTGTTTCCAGTAGCACTCCTTTGCATAAATAGGGTTTTAAACCCTATTCTGACTCGTTTAACCATGTTTTTAAGACCCGTAACTCCCATAAGAGTTTTAATTAAATGCTTCATCAATTCATGAGTCAGCTTAAACCACCCGACCCCCTTTTTGTGACGAGTGGAGCCGCGTGATCAACCCACGACCCCCGTGCCTTACGCGGTTTCGCGTTTTCACCTCAACCGTCCTCAGCTCTTATAAACTAAGGTTTAGCAATGGTTTCTCCTTTCCTCGATCGTGACCTTTCACAAATAGCTTCTAGTGCATCGGGCCCGCCGCATCGTTATCCGTAAAGTTCCGCACCCCCGGCCTAAACGTCGATCTTCTATCAACAAGTAGGGAATTTTTCCTTCGTCTCTCTCTTTTGTGTATCATGCGGGGTGGGCGTGCTTTTGGTCCTATATAATTGGGTGAACCATACCTAATTAAAGATAAATAACAAATTCTATAAAGAAAGAAGAGGGGGGGGGGGGGGGGCTGTGATCGTTGATGGTGTTTTATATTTTTGATGCTATTTTTTCTATGACCATATTGTTGAGTTGTGCTGTCTTATGCCTTCTGAAAATCGAGGCCGTTGGTGGTCTTTGATTGTGCACTAATAAACCCTGCTGATGTTTTAAATGGCTTGTTTATGGTTGTAAACTCCTGCTATGAAAAGTGAATCGGTTAATCACGTATATCTGGCTGAATAATTGAAAGCACAAGGATCAACCCTTCTGTGATAACTCCTGGTTAGAACACATGGAATTTGAAATCATGAAGTGTGTTAAGTCGTTTAAATCTGAAAATCCCTTACTTGTGTTGGTGGTGGTAGTTGGTTGTTTTCCTTTCGGGCCGATTACTAGAAATGTGGGAGGGGATGGGATCCCATTTTCGTTTATACTCTCGGTGGTTGTGTGAATTTGGGGGATGAGATCTCCTGTTGGTATGGATTCGGTGGTTCTGAGTTTTAAATCCGGGTGCTTACTTGTTTATATCACAAATTGGGGTGGAATCATCTGTTGTTGAGAACCAGGTGTGGACGTTTTGGTTGATGTTTGACTGTTTACTTTTCTGGACTTATGCCTATGCCTACTAGTTGCCCAGTAGTGCTTAAACGTAAACATTATTACTGAATGTGAAATAAGAAAGGGGAAACATGGGTTGTTGGAGAGAGTCGTGACTTGGACTTGGGTGTTGTTGTGATCTGTAGGCTGTCTGAAGAAAAAACCTAGCTTTGGGTGAGTGCTTGTTATATATATATATATATATATATATATATATATATATATGTAGCTTTGTGTTTCTTATTCGCGCCCCACCCAAGTTGAGCACTTAGTGCCGAACACCCCCATTTCATGGGGGAGGGTGTTTTTTTCCAACACTATTCTTAGTGGCTGGTCATTAGCTCATTTTCTGCTCCCTTTCCCGGATAGCACAAGTATTTTCGGGCAGGGTTTGATGGCCTGAAGTCCATTATTAGCCCAAGAACCTTCGGGCGGGGTGGTGTGGTGGTTGGCCAGGTGTGTGCGGCAGGTGGTTTCCCAAGTGTCTTCGGGATGAGGCCCAGGTGTCTTCGGGCGTGGAAGTGGATCCTTTAGCCCAGGTGTCTTCGGGCATGGTGGTGGTTGTTCTGGACTAGGTGTTTGCAGGCATGGTTACATGTGACAGTTTTGGCCCAGGTGTGTGCGGGCGGGATTCAGTAGTGGGACTGTGTGCGGTTGAGGCCCATGTGTGTGCGGGCGGGATTTCGGCAGTGGGACTGCGTGTGGTTGTGGCCCAGGTGTGTGCGGGCGGGTGTGGCAGTGGGACAACGGTGAGAATGGCGGGATTGGTCTGATGCGCAGGATGTCTCAATAACTAGTGGGAAAGTGGCGCGGGGTACCCAAACATCAATGTTCTCTTATTATACATATTACTTGACTTGCGTTATTTGGGGAGTGAGCCTTGGTGAGGCATGTGATGGATAGTTTGCCTTGTTAGGTGTTCAGTTTACTTTTTTTCTCACAGGACTTTAGTATGTTCCCCCACTTGTGCACGAGAGTCTTGGTTTTTCCTACTGAGTATACTTGTATGCTCACCCTACGTATATAAAACTGCTTTCAGGTTTCCAGGAGGACTCCGGGGATCACGCAGGACCTTACTAGCTCGGACTTTTGGAGCAGTTGCAGTTGTTGTTTTTGTTTTTGGTACTTACCTTGTAGTCACCTTTTTCACTTTTTGGATTTTACTTTTGAAACATGCATGTGGGAATGGTTTTCTTTTGGATTTACTTTTCTTTCTACCTTGGTGTTGTTGGGTTTTCTTCTCCTTATCTCTCAATCCTATAGAATAAAAAGGGTAATGACTTCCATTTGCGAGAATTTTATATACCCTTGGTGCTAGTCGCCACCCCGAGACCTATTGAAGGCAGGTTTCGAGGGTCATTATCTCTCCTTCAACTTAAAGAAGGAAGGGCCTGGCAATCTGCTGACCCTTCCCTCCTTTTGGTGAAGGCGGGTCGTGACATGAAATTGAGATGGATCACTAGGATTGTGGAAACCAGGATGAGCAAGAAGGGTATTTCTCCTTTTATATTGAGGAACAAATAGATAAGATTTTTGGAAGTTACCACCACCCTGACCATATTAGAATTAGTTTGGATTATGAGGAGGGAACTGAGGGGGATGGGAAACAAGATTACCATACCTCATTCCTAGGTTATTTGTTGAAGATTATGCCTCAAAGTGGAGTAGGTTGGAGTTTATAATAAACTAACCTGGTATTTGAGGGTTTGTGTCCTGCTAAGCATATGCTTTATTGAGCACCATTGGTCTAGATAAATATGACATATCATATTAAATCCATGCACATGTGTAAGTTGGATTACCTAGAGATCCACCGATTCCACAATTTTTCATAGGTCTAGGGAATAGATAATGTAGATAATATGAGGGCGGATCTTTGGTATCCATATCTATTTGTCACACCAGACCTGTAAGTCCTGCCATCCACTTGGTCAAACTTATTAGGCCATATGGATTGACTCTCTTGTAATTTTTTAACTTGATGATGTGCTCGAGTATGAAATTTAATTTTTTTTCAACCATGATGCGGATAAGATCTTGTGTTGATGTAGAAGTTTTGTCAACAAGAACATTTCCACTTGCAGCATTAATGAGAGATCACTCCATATCCAGTAACCCATAATAGAAGTATTGAATCAAGAGTTGTCCAAGGATTTGGTGGTGTGGGAATGTTAACATAAGATTTTTGAACCACTCCCATTACTTGTGGAGTGATTCACTAGGCAATTAATGTATACCACTTATTTTCTTTCAGATAAAAGTGGATTTATAGGTAGGGAATAATTTTATATTGAATAGTCATTTCATGTCATTTAATGTGTTTATGGAATAAAGAGGTAGGTAGTAGAGTTGGGACTCGGAAGAGTCATCTATGGAGAAAGGGAATGATTGAAGTTTGATTTGTTCTTTAGACACCCCTTAAGGATTTATGTTAGAGCACACCATGTAGAACTCTCTAAGATGAAGATTTTTATCCGCACTAACTAGATCATGGAAATGAGGTAGAATATAAACTAATCCTCATTTGATTTCTAAACTACCTTCAATATTTAGATATTTAATACCAAGGGATTGATAATTCATATCCGGGGAGTTGAGTTATTTAAGGGGTTTTCCTTAATATTTTCCATATTTAGATTAATTGGATGTGAAATGAATGAATTTGGAGTGATTTGATTATCCCCAATGGTACTTGAAGTTTGTGAATAGTTCGATCTATTTGTGGGTCAAACAAATCCGATTGATTGTTTGGGAGGATATATGGAATTCAGATAAATTTTTGAAAAGATCAAGAAGATGGGGTTTTCATTTTTTTTCTTTTATAATTTTTATGGGATGAAAGTTTTTTTTCATAATTTGTTTTTTATTTTCTTTAAAAATAAAAAACTTATTAGATAATAGTTGAACCATCCTCAGTAATGGTGCCATTTGATGCATGATCGATTGTTTCCTATTGACCGTTAAATGTCCAAATGCTATGTTAATGTGTATAGAATAACTAAGGTCTAATACCAAGAAATAGTAATATTTTAATCACAAATTATTGTCACCTATCAGTCATTAAAATGTATGATGCTCTCCAAATGTGTAGATCGACACTTCGTTTTAATCCTCGGTGTTGATACTAATACTATAGTCAATTGTTTTTGATTTATTTATCTTTTGAATGGGGAGGATTTTTAAAGATCATAATTAAATTTATTGATAGATGATGTTTGATTTAACAAATTCAAAAATATTTGGACGAGTTCATTATTATGGATTTAATCTTTTGATATCCCTGAAACTTGCTTTAAATTTCATTAAATTTACACCCACATCACATGCTGATTTTGATCATAATTCCAAAGTGTTGAGGTATTAATCCAAGACTTAACTTAACTAGTGTTCTAATATCAATCAATAATTGTTTATGGTAGTGTATTTATAGTTACAATAATCCATGTAATCCACACATTAAAAAAAATATATCATGAATATATTAAATTTTATGTTTAACATACACAATGTTGACCTAAAGAACATTCAATGTGAAAAAGCTCCCAATCACTCAACATCCCCAAATTATGAATGAAACCAATTGATGATTTAATTATAAATTTCAGTGGTTATTATTATTATTTTTTATTTTTATTACTTAAAAATAGATTAAAAGTAATGTGACATGATAATGGTTGTGCACCGAACACACACATGAAATGTGATGTGAAGTAAAATGCTTGCTTTTGATTGAATAAGAAAGATAAATAAGGGAATGGTTTTAAAATTGATTTAAGAAAAATTTAAGTACAATAATATTACAAAACATAGGGTGGATAAGGATAGGAGATAAATAAGAAAAAACATGAAATAAAACAAAATTACAATAAAGAAATTATGTGATTACAAATAACGAAGAATACAAAAGTGAATCAAAATAAATCCTGGAGGAAATGACTATCAAGTATAAACATGAGTTTGGAATATCTTACCAAGCCTTTGGAAGGACTTTGTTCATGAAAATATTTCCTCTTAACCTTTATAATTTTAACTCCATTCAATGTGAGAATGAGTTTCTATTTTTAGCCAAAGGGAGTGGATTGTTTGTATTTCAAAACTATCCCTCATGTTGGTCAACCAATTTGACAATTCATATAGTCAAATATAGAGACATTTTCTTATTAAAAGTTTTATAAACATATGTTTAACGTAAAAAAATTCAAATTTGGTGTCCATTTGGGTTTTCAATCCAACATTATGGCTATTTTACGAAACAATATTCCGCCTTCTATTTTTACCATTACCTTTTCAAAGTTCACAATGTGAATGTCTTTTTGGATAAGAAGATTCTCTCAAATCAAAAACATTTATTCAATAAAATTTGGAGCCAATATATTTTCTTTCACACAATAAAATATCATCTCAATTTGATATCTGAATTGTGATAAAATTCAATTATTGTGTGTTGATTTTAAATATAGGACTCAATAGTATAATGTAATTTAAAGCATCAGTTGGGAGACTTTTTATGGATTTGGGCCTTAAATTTTTTTTCTAAGATTCATTCAAATATATAAGAGAATATTATGCAGTTTCATCAAATTTGGGCCTCTATATTGATCCCGAAAATTATATATTCATTGATTGTCAAGTTTTTATCACAGATTCGATGGGCCTTCTTGTGTAGTCCATATGACCCTTAAAATGAAAAAAACCGCTAAATCTCCAGTCTAATGTTATGTCTGAATTAGAATTTGAAACACTAAAAAAGAGGAATACCTAATTTATATTATTATTTTGATTGATATGATAAAAAAATTAAACTATACATTAATTAAATGAATTAAAACAATGCACTTTATATATTTTTATGATAAAAACATGAACTTTGAAAGGAAATTAATAATTTTTATGTAAAATTTATGTGAGGGGAGTAAAGAAAAATCATGAATGGATATTTAATATCATATAACTTATACCGATTTGGTTCGATCTTGGTTTAGTATTTGTGCTTTTTTATTTAACATGTATCCCCAAAAGGATGATGAAGGACTTGTATGAAACATCACCGATATCTCCATGTATAACAAGGTAAAGTTCTTTATTTTAGTTACACTATTTCTCCGAGGTGTATAATGTTGAGTGAGTTGATATTGAATCCCAAACACCAATAAATAATCCATGAAGTCTTTATTAATATATTATCAACTGTGGTCAGAGTGAAGTTTTTAATCTTATTTCCAATATGGTTTTTAACTTTATTCTTGTATTCATATAATTTATTAAAGGAATTTAGATTATACCTCATTTGGTTGACAAAATCATATCTAATAAAATCATCATCAAAAGTTATGAATTATGAGTACGGAACGCTTAATTTAATTGTAAATGGTACACAAACATTGGTATGAACTGATTCAAGAATCTATTTGGCCCTTCCACTATTTATTCTAAATGGTGCCTTGGTCATTTTTCCTTGTAAACATGGATAACATACAGAAAGTGGTTTCAGTTCAAAATAATATCAGTATCCATATTGGTATAATTTAGTGAAATTATTTTAGTTTAGATGAGATAGTTGATGATGGTATAGTTGAGTGTGGTAAGATTCATGTGAACTAGTTTTATTTTGAATTCCCATTACATGGTTCATATTATATTACATATAAAAACAATTATTTAAATGTGACTTAACATAATTAATTCTATCTTTATAATATAATAAACAATTATTCCCAAATTTGAAAATCAATCTATCCATATGAAGTCAAAATATTTTTTTTGGAAATGGATGGAACATAATAATAATCATTAAAAGCTAAAAAAAGTTTATGGTGTATTATTTTTAACAACGTTTTTTATTTGTTGACTACAAATATTTTTTAAAATATTGTTTTTTGAAAAATTTGATAAAGTGATGAATGTTTTAACCCAAACACAAAGGGGGAAAAAGTAGTTTTCTAGACACATAGTATTAGACCGAGAAACACTAGATGAATTAGTTTTTTAAAAGATGATGTTATTGATTGGATGAAGCATCGATCTTTGATTCATTGACATGATGTTCAAAATTCATCAGACACAGAATTATTTTGAAATTTATAATGATGTTGAATAGGTTAAATAAATACAATGATTTTAGGAGTTATAAAGTTCTTAAACATTATAACCTAAAGTTATAGGATTCATTTCTGATATTGGAGTTCTCATAAATCAGAAAACATTACCAGGAAAAAATATATTGAATAAATTAAGAAATAATAATTATTTTAGAATTTCTATATAATATAAAAAATTTTATGAGTGAGCTATGAAACTGATGATTCATCGTAATAATAAGTGAATCATATTGAAAATTGTTTTATTATGAGAATGTGGAAGAATGATGTAGTTTGATGTTTTTCAGAGCTGTCGAGAAAAGTCACTGTCAGATTAGGTATAGAAACTGATCCATCAGAGTGATATAAAGACCTATCGAATAGACACAGGATGACATCGATAGGTCATAGAAAACATGATGAGGAAGTTATAAACAATTGAATAAAATGTTAAATATTGTGAAGTATTTTTCAAAATGTTGGTTAGAATATTTGAAGTCGATGCTGAAGTATTTCCAATAGGTGTTGGTATCTTTAGAAGTTTCAATGATGTGTATAACAAAAAGAAATAGAAAAAAGACTAATAAAGTTTCATCAATGTCTAAGGTATAAGGGTTTTAATGATTCTTTTATTTTATTTTATACAAAACATAGTAATGAGAAGATAATTGTTTGTTTCTAGTTAATATATAGCGTTTTAATGAGAAGTTTTAAATTTTCATTATGTTTTTATCATAATGAGTAAAATTAGAATAAAACATGTATCATACTCAAGAATGGTTAAAAATTCTAAATTATCTACAATCATTATAATAATAAATAAGGTTCCAGAAAATTTGAGATGCACTAGAATAATCAAAGAAGAGTTTGAATGGAATGTGAAATTTGATATTTTAGAAATTTAGTTGAGTGGGAATTTTTTTCTAATTCCTCCCCATTCCTATTATAACACACCTATAAATAGTTTTATAGTACATTAATAATTTGAAATATTTTTGTGTGTGAAAAATGTGGAGTTATTTAGTGTTTGAATCAGAGATATACTTTTCTATAAGAAGATCTTGTTAGAAGATCATACAGTAGAATTTTTTCATACCAAACCACGGAAGATCAGAATGAGGAAGACTGGAAAGAAAAATTGATCCGAGTTTTAGAATATATTAATAATACTAAGTCCATTAGACCTAACCCCATTTGACTGAGAGAATCAGAATCAGCCACATTGTACTGAGGTTCTGGATAGATATTTTGTGGTGAAAGTTGAAAAGTAAGACTTTATAGTTTTCTATGGATCATTTTTTTTATAAAAAAACTTTTTAAAATGGTGGGAGTAATTATATTCATTCCTATAGGGAGATAGAAGGATTCAAATGGGATTTGTAACATGTTTTATGCACTTCTTAATTAAAGTGAATTTCAATAAACCCACAAGAGTGTCTATGGAAAAGATGTAGGTTCTTACACTGAGGTCAAAACATGTAAATCTCATGGGTTTTTATTTCTTTCTTACTATTTCATACATGATTATTTAATAAAATATGATAAGGATATTGACTTTAATTTGTTTTAGGGTTCATGTATTTAAAATTATTGAAATATATAAAAGATAATAATCGATTCTAACCCCTCCTAATGGTTATTCAATTTATTGGAACTTAAACTGGTATCAGATCCAAGATCCCCTGTTGAATCCTTGTCATGAATAATATCAATTCTAACAGTAGTAGAGTAAATGATACATTTTTTAGAAAACAATATTTTGGATAAAAAAATTGGACGATTCCTTATCTTCTATCTCTTATAGTAGAAGTTGTTTTTTATTCTACAATTGGTTTTCCACCTACTGAGAAAGATTCTCCTTTGAAAATTAATAACAAAAGAAATATTGAATATGATGGAAGGTCTATAAATTTTATACTTATGTTACTATCAAAAAATGTTTATATAATGATGATGGGTCTCAAAACATAAAAGCCTATGTGGGAAAAGTTGGAAATTATTTTCAAAGGGAATACTAAATTGAAGAAATAAAATCTACAGATTTGAGGAAGTATGTTTTGAGACATGATAATGAGAGATGAAGAAACTATTGATCAATTATTTATCAGAGTAAATGATGTTTTTTGAAATATTATCGGATTTGAATATGTTCTAGAGGATTCAAAAAGAGTGAAGAAACTTATAATAATTTTTTTAGATATGTTTGTTTCTAATATTTACTCAATATAAGATAATGATGATTTGTCTCTTGATGAATTACAAAAATTTATTTTTTCTTTCAAAATGAAAAAATATCCAATGTTTAAAAATAAGATGTAATATTAGATGGATTTTGAGGCATTGAGAAAGATTAGAATTCAATATTTTGAAGATTCTGATACATATGATTCTAAAGATAAATAGGATAATGAGTTTAATGATAAAATCAAGTCTCTTATATCCTACAACTATCATAGTGGATGTGGAAAATATATAGGTAAAATTCCCCTCATATGTTTCGAGTTTGGTAGAATTGGTCACGTTGCTATAAATTTCCCTAAGAACAAAGTTTAATAATATTGAGAATATTCTAATGAAAAACCTCATTTTAAGAAGTGGAAGAAACATTATATAGAAGAAAAGTCATCCCAAAAATGTTAAATTTTGTATTATTAGAACAAGAGAACTATGTTGAGTAAGAAATATGAATTAAGCTCAATTTAAAATAATTCTCCATAATATAAAGGTTCAGATATGGTTTGAACATTCATTCCATAAGTCAAGAAAAAATACTCCTCAAATAGTGAAGAAGAAGGGGGTGGAGAATCCTATAGAGAATATCAGCATGAAAAATAACTTATTTAAAGACTTGATAAAATCAAGTCACTCATGAAATAAATAAAAATGATAGATAAAGATAGTGGAAATGTTATTGAAGGTAAAAAAAATTCTAGGGAAGAATAAGAACACATCCAAGAGATCTTAAGTTACAAACATAGAGCTATTGAACATGGAACAATGGCTGACAGCTTCATTAATGAAGTCAACAACAAAGGAATATAAAGTTAAAAAGTATCAATCGAAACACATTGAGTCGAAAATTACCTTGAGGAAGATGAATTAAAACTTCAAAAAAGCCTTGGAATTCAAATATGATAATTCAAAATATGCGGAGAAAGATCAAATCAAGAATCATGTGAAATCCTCACCCATAATCTCAGTGATTTTTTAAATTTTGTGGATTTTATTGGTTTGTTACATCCTTTCTCCACCCAAAATTTTCTATCATTTTTCTTATCACCAAAAATGATTTAAAAATCATTTAAAATATTATAATTCAAAATATGCGGAGAAAGATCAAATCAAGAATCATGTGAAATCCTCACCCTTAAAAAATAATATTTTAAATGATTTTTAAATCATTTTTGGTGATAAGAAAAGTAATAGAAAATTTTGGGTGGAGAAAGGATGTAACAAACCAATAAAATCCACAAAATTTAAAAAATCACTGAGAAGGAAGTATGGTCCATGCCCAGAGTATGTTAGAGTATGAAAAAGTTATCAACCTCAACAAATATTTTATAGAGAAATATATTACATCAATATAAAATCAAGATTTGATGGTTTTTTGGTGCTATAGAATCTATGTGAACATGGATTTGAATTTTTGGAATAACTTCTTCCTATAATATGGTTTGATAAAATATTAATAAATTGTTAAATAATAATGAGTTACTTAACTAACCCATAGGAAGTTAGAAAAGAAAAATATCAAGATGTGGGAAAATTTCCAAAAAATAATTAATTTGAATGTCTAAAAAAATATTGTAGAAGTTGGGATTAGGATCCTCATAATGCCAAAGGTTATATGAAACTTCTTCTAGATTACGATTATTATAGTTTAAAAAAGGTTGTTATAAAAAATAATGTTTAAAAATAACTTTTTTTTGTTGATACAACTTTGAAAGAAAGTTAAAAGAAAAACAGTGCATACATGATAGTGTTTGTTCATCACACAAGACATTTGATTATGAAATATTTAATCATGTTGGAAATCACGATGGAGGTTATCTTACCTTTAGGGAAGATAGTTCTTTAAATATCATTGGAATCAGAGCGACTGATATTGAACCCTAAAATTTCAAATCAATGGTAGTTTTATTTATTGATGGAATAAAATATATCATACTTAATGTAAGTCAATTTTTTGATGATGTAAAAGAAGTGAATTTCAAAAAATAATCTTGTATCATAAGAAGTATGAATGATGGAAAATTTATTACAATAGGAGAAATAACAAGTGAGAATCTCTTTCAAATTTTAGAATTTAAAAAATCTTGTTACTTAAGTGTTGATGATGAGAAAAAGTTATGGCACTAAATAATTGACAATATTGGGTATAAAATTATGAACAAAATCTCTAAAGTTGATGCTGTATGAAAATTTCCATAGTTGAAAAAAATAATAAGTTGTTTTTTAATTGTAAAAAGGTAATATGACTACTAAAATCCATAATAAGGTAGATATTAATTATTTAAGACATATTTAACTTATTCATTTCAATTTATATAGTATGATGAGACATCAATCAATAAGAGGGGATTTTTAGTTTATCATATTTATTTATTATTTCACTCAGATAACCAAAATCATGATTATGAGACACAAGTCATAAGAAATATAATTTTTCATAGTGTTCATAATAGATGTTGAGAAAGAAATGGGGTTTATATAAAGAATTTTAGAATTGATAATGGTACATAATTAAGATGAAATTATTTTGAAACTCATATGATAAATCACAGAATCAATCATTAATATAGTTCTCCAAATACCCCACTAAAAATGGAGTAACAAACAAAAAGAATAGAAGTTTTTTGGAAATGTGAAGAAGTATGTTATAAGAATAAAAATATTCAAATTTCTATTGGAGATAATCTTTTATTACTAATGCACATGTTCAGAATAGATTTTCTTGAGAATGTAATCCAACATGACTACAAAAAAAACGTGATATAACAAAAAAACAGCATTAAAAAATATCATGTTTTTTAGAAGTTCAAGTTTTCTAAAACTAAAAATCCATATATTGGATGGTTTTATGAGAAATATTAAGAAGGAATATTTATGGGTTATTCACCCAATGTAAGAAGATTCAAATGGTGGAACAAATATTTACAAAAGGTTGTGGATTCATATAATGTGATGGTTATTGAAAATCCAAAAAACATTATTGAGAATGTTAATAAGGATAAACTAAAGGTTTCCAATTAAAATGATAATGATACAAAATATTCATATCATGATTTTGAGGAATTTCACAATGAGGAAATTGAAGCTAGAAAAGAAATTTTGAAATTTCCTGCTCTATAAAAGAATATTGAGACCAAAAACATCATTGGGAATCAAAAGGCTCTAGTTTAGAATAAAAGAACATTGACATTATAGAATCATACAACACTTATCAAAAAAGTTAGAAAAGGCTTAGTTCTTAAATATATTCGACACAAAGAGTGGGTGGATTTTATGAATTAAGAGTTGGATCAGATTAAGAAAAATAAAACATGAGAACTTGTGTCGTATACGAAAGGTAAAAATATTATCATAAAAAACGTGTTAAAAGAAAAATTTGAATGAACATGGATAAGTTTCAGGGAAAAAATAAAGGATTTTATATAAAGGATATGAATAAGTATAAGATACATATTTTGGGGAAAAGTTTCCACCAGTTTCTAGAAAACAAAATATTAGAATTATTCATTCAGTGGATGCACACTAAAAATAGAAAGATTATCAAATATATATAAATTCACTTTTCTTAAAAAGAGATATGGAGGAAGAAGTTTAAATTAAAAAATATTATGGTTTTCTATTTGATAATGACTAAAACATGGTCTTTAGATTGAATAAATCCTTATATGGGTTGATACAAGCCCCACATTCTTCATATTCATATTCTGATAATTGTATGAGAAAATTGAATTTTCAAAAGTAAGGTTGATTGTAACTTGTATATGAAACAAGTTAACTCCATCAAATTAATTTTTATTATTTACTTGGATGATATAATTTTTTGTGTGGATGAATTTTTTTTCAAATAATTTTCTAAGGAAATGAAGAATAATTTTGAAATGTCAATTTCTAGAGAATTAAATTCCCTCCTTGGATTGAAAGCTCAATCAAACGAAGTACATTTTTTATCAAAAAAAAATAATGCCACATAATTGTTAATGATGTTTGGGATGAAATAATACAATGAAGTTTACACTCCTATTTCAGTAAGCATAAAGTTGAGTAATGATGAATATTAAAAAATTGTGAATTAGAAAGAATTTTTGAAACCGATAGGAATTTTTCTTTATCTAAATTCCTCAAGACCTAATATTGATTATATTTTAACATTGTGTGATAGATATTAGAGTGAACAGAAAGAGTATCATATGTTGTTGGAAAAGATAATTATGAGATATGTTAAAGGAAAAACATCACATGGGAATTTATAAATAATAAGTTTAAGTATAAACTTTCCTGGTTATAATAATGTTTTTTGGGCTGTAGAATATAATGATAGAAAATTAAATTCTAGAGTAACATTTTTCTTCGGTTAATGTTGTCTGATTTGGCATAGTAAGAAATGAAGTTCAGTAACTTTGAGTACAATGTAACCAAAATATGTTATTACTACATAGGATTGTACTTAGATGTTGTGGGTAAAGGTTCAACTGAAGGAATTGAAATTTAAAGTTTCTACACCATTAAATATAATTTTTAAAAATTAGAGTGGAATTTATCTTTCAAAAAATCATATACAACATTATATGTCAAAAAAATTGATATAAATTTCCACTTTATAAAACAGAAAGTTGATTTGGGAGATATTCTATTGGAGTATATTGTAATGAAGTATCAAATTGCTACTATCTTTAACAATGTAATTCCAAAAGAAATGTTTGTTTATTTGATACTATAACATCATGTTTAGACTCCTATAATTACTTTATAACCTTATATAGAAGTCCCCCACTCTGATTTGGATTATGTCAACAAAGGTAGAGAGAAAGTACCAACTTTGTACCTTTTAATAACATTTTACTTATATTTCTATTATGATTATTTACCTATGGTTATTAGAAAATGAGGGATATAAAAATAAAGGGGGAGAGAAAAATAAAAGTGAGAAAATATAAATGAGTGTGTATTTATCTTAACTTGTATGTAAATTTGTTTTGTTACAAAGGGATGAAATTTATTAAAAAACATTACATTATCCTATAGTGTTGTGTCCGAACACTCTATTATGAGAAATGCTATGTATTGATAAAATATGAAAACATTATATTATTTCAAAAGTTTATTTTTGAATTTTTTTTGAGAATTAAAAAGTTCTCAATGGGTGTTTTCAAAAAAATAAAAAGGGGAAGATTGAAAACATTTGTGATATTTTATTGTTAACAATTGTTTTTTTATTTTTTGACAACAAATTTTTCCCAAAATTGTTTTTTTTAAATAAGTGAATGTGATGAATGTTAAATCCCGAAAAATGGAAAGAAAGTTGTTTTATAGACACATAGTATTGGACTAAGAAAAAATGGATGTATAAGTTTTTATAATGATAAATATTTTTATCAGATGAATCATTCGTCTCAGTTTCATCGACAAGATGTTAAAAATTCACTGGACTGGATGTTGGTTAGAAAATAGAAATGTTTATAAATAGGTTTAATGATGATAATGATGTCAAGATTTAAAAAGTTATTAAACATTATAATATAACTTTATAAAATTGTTTTTTGATCATTGAGTTCCCATAAATCATGAAACATTTTCATGATACAAGCTGTTAAATAAATAGAGGAATAATAAATATTGCTTCTATTCTAGAAAATAGAACAAATTTTGTGAATGAACTATGACAATGATAATTCATCATAATAAGAAGTGAATCATAATGAAAATATCATTGTGATTGAAATGGGTAAGAATGATAATGTTTGATGATTTTCATAGCTTCTAAGAAATGTCACCATCAGATCAGGGATAAACATTGTTCCATCGATGTGACATAGAGATTGATCCAAAAGATTCAAGATGACACATATAGGTCATTAGAAATATGCTCTCAATGTTGTGAACAATTGAAGGAAATGTGAAATTTTATGATGAATTTTTCAAAAGGTTTTGAGGAATGTTTTAAGCCGATGTTGAATTATTTCCAAGAGTTGTTGATATCTTTAGAATTTGTATCCATGTGCATAGAAAATGAAAATAAATATAAGTATAAATAAGTTGAAACAATGTTTAACGTAGTAAGGCTTTAAAGTTTCATGTATTTCAGGTGATACAATACATAGTAATGAGAATACATTCGTTTGATATCAGTTAATACATATCATCATAATTATAACTTTTTATTCTTACATTATTTTTCAAATTAATGAGTAAAATCATAATGAAATATGCATTGGAATAAAGAATGGTTAGAATTTTTAAAGTTAGCTAAAGTCAAGTGAATATTTTATAAGGTTTGAGAAGAGTTGAGAAGCATTGAATTAGTAATAGATGAATTTGAAATGAATGTGAATCTTGTAATTTGAGAAATTTTATTAGGTGGGAATTGTTTTTCAAATTCCCACCCTCTCCACTTATGACACACCTATATACTTTTTACCTATACATTTTTTACTTTAAAAAACTTTTATCATGTACAAAATGTGGAGTGATATATATTTTTATTCAGTGTTATTTTTTAGATAGAGTTCTTGTAATAAGATCAGACATTTGAAATTTTTCTTACCTGATTGAGGAAGATCATACAAAAAAATTGGGCATCATTTGAGAATAGATTTCTCTTAATGATCCCATATAAACCATCCCTATCCGACTGAGATAATTCGAACGTTCCACATCAGACTAAGGTTCTAGAAAGAGCTTTTGTGGGAAATATTGAAAAAAGGCTTTATAATTATTTTGTGGATTATTATTTTTAAGAAAAACATTTAAAATGATAGAAGTTAATATAGTCATTCATATCGAGAGATAGAAGGTGTATAATAGGTCTTGGGAGAAGTTATGTTCACTTATTCATTATTTTCAATACTTATAGACCCATAGGAGTGGCTATAGAATGGATGACGATAATTACATTGAGGTCGAACCTTTTTATTAACTTGTGACTTACATGCTTTCCTACTATTTCATGTATAATTATTTACTAAAATATGATAGTTATATGAACTTTAACAAGTTATAGGGGTTATGTTTTTAATTTTTTGAAACGTATAAAAGTTACAAAAATATTAAACCCCACTTTTAGTTTTTATTATATCCTTTATAACTTCAGAAACCCAAATCATTCGTATTATAAATGTGAGGTGGAAGTCCCTGATAACCACAATGGTAATTTTATATCTATAAGATCCTTATAGATCTACCTCCCCTTAGTTAATCTATTATAATATAATTATTTCTTGTATTTGAATATATATGTGAGAACCAAAAGATTTATCTAATAACAAAATTTATAAAAATAGAAAAATTACACTCAATAGAAAAAATAACTGAAGCTTCTCTTTTATTCATTGCATAGGTGTAGTTTTTATTCTTATTTTCCTTCTTACCAACTATTAAACAGTTAACATCCTATTCCCTTTCATTCCCATAAAACGTTCTTTTCAAGTAAGGGCATTGTAAAAAAGTTGTGGGATTGGATATCATATCCTGGGCTTTCCTTTTGTTCACCAAAACAAAGTATTTTCATTTTTTTCTCCTTATCAACATGGTGAAGAAGATTGATTATATTAGAGAGATAATTCTCAATATTTTACATTTTAAAATTAATAACAAATATGGTTAATATTTGAGGGAGTGATGAAATAATAAGAACAGTGCATAGGTCAATAGAGATTTTACATTCTAGAACCTATAGAGGATTAATGTAGCTAATGAGTGTGAATACATGAGGTACAATTGATTCACCCTCTCAAATATTACTCTAAAAGAGAACCTTGGAAATATCAAACCATTTCTATTTAGTTCTCTACTAATACTGCCCATGGAGATGATCAGGCATGATATATGAGTCCATGTGATTGTGATAATTATTTAGTTCACTAGACATGGCTGATAAAATTAAACACGGAATTTTGAATGTGTCACTCAAGTGTATATCATAGAAAAAAATCTCCATCACCCAACTCCTTCACAGGTGGTCTATGTTATGAGGATTCTAGCTTGCAATATTTTCATTCAGGTCACAACAAAACCTAGAGGCATCTGGACCATCCCTGAAAGTTACTACCTATAAGAAGATGATTTTTCTTTAATACTAATCATAGGGATAATTTTGATGATGAAGTATCCCTTATTATACAATTATAAAAGGGAATATTAATATTAATTTTAATGATTACAAATTATGTGAAAAATAAGAGTAATAAATTTTATAAAGTCTCACAGTATTTTATCATGTTCCAATAACCTTCACTACTGGGATTATAATGTATTTTTTATCAAAAATTCTTGTGAAAAGAATCAATATACCCCTTTTCATAACACTAACTAGGGTTTGAGAAGCTACTTGATGGTATTTAGGTATGTAGGACTTTGCCAACTATGGTATTGAAAATCCTTGATTTTTTTAGTGGGATACTCAATCTAAAATCCTAACTAGGATTTCTTCAAAACATCCTCTATGATACATCGTGCTTAGTAAAGAAAATTTTGTTGATGTATGTACACTAATTGAACCTAAAATATTCATAACAAGTCCATGACAAAATTAAGTATCCAAATGAGGGTTGTCTAAACACTCAGTTTTATATATTTCATATCATATCATGTAATGGATTTCCAAGTCGAAATTAATATATATTTGAGGGATATTATTTATTATGCATAAATTTTATCCCTTTTTAAATTTTTAGTTGTTTTTTTAATATTATGTGGATCTTAAGTTATTAACCATTCTTTGATTAAATTATTATTCATAATCCATTTATTTAAATTCAATATTTTCAAATTAATTCATTTATTTATGTGATCATATTCTTGTATCTATAAAATAAATAATGCATAAGACAATAGATAGATAAATAAATAAACCAATCATGAACATATATAATGAATAATTTATTGAGAGGATAATAAATCAACATATTATCAAGGGGAAAAACTCCTTGTGCAGGTCTTGGTACGAGTTACACCATTCCACCTATCCACCTACGTATCACCTATGTTTGTGTCGTTATGGTTCCATCTTGATCAAGATCAAAATGCCTTTGGATACTCCTTTAATTACATGTATTTATAAATCACATGCAGGTGAGGGGAACCAAAGGATTTTCAATGGGAATTACATAAATAATATTTTCTACACATGTCTTGCATAATAATGGAGGGATGAATGACTCACTTGCCAATAAATTTAATTTAATGATTAATAATTGAAAAAACATGCTACAAATTAAATTATATAAAACCAATTCGTACATAAGTCTTGGTCCAACTCATGAGAGGCCATACACATGAAATGAATATGAAAATTTACATTTTATAATATTCATTTCTATTTTTTATTTACCATTTAAATAAACACACCTATATTAATTAATTCCATTTTCTCTTAAAGTCCATTTGAATTCTTGTGGAGATACCCATCAGTAATGCATTCAAGTAAAATAAACAGAATTTCCAATAATTATAGATAATTATAATAAATAAATTGGGAATTTTGAATTATCTAAAACCTTTATTAAATTTTTAAACACATTAGGTTCCAGTCAATTTAATATAGTGTTAATGCATCAATGAATTATTTAATGCTATTAAATTCTATCATTTATTTTGAGACTACCTGACATTTAATTAAGAGATACACATCGTGTTCCTCAAATTATGTTTATGAAGGATAAACACTCGAGGATTTAGCATTCACTACAGATGAACTACATGGAGTGTACTAACTAACTACATGTTGTGTATACTTTTTATGCATTCATGTAACCCACTGAAGGACACAACATGTTCTTCTAATGTAGGAACATGCAATATGTTCTCCATCTACATGCCATGTGATCCTCTAGCTGTGTGTCTACATGACCCACCAAATTACATGGTGAGTATTTTAGACATGGGAAATAATGTTCTATAGGATGTTTATACCAACTAAACATTGTTTATTTAATTAAATATCTTAAATGTTACCCCCACATGTGGTAAAATCATGTATTTTATCACATGATTTGAATGAATAACACTGCTAAACCGTGTATACTATATTACATGTACACAAGTTACACATCGTGTTCCAGTTTGGACTAGTCTACATGTGTTATATAATAAACACAGTGTGTGTTGTTACTTCTTGGAATGTTGTATGTCCATTGACACTAAAATGTATGGTAAACTTGGGTACACGGCAGGTACTCCAGCTAAATTCTGTGTAAACTTGTATTATCAACCAAAATACTTAAAACTTATTGATTATATCTTTTTTCGTTCATTATATATCCTTGGTCCTTTAAATAGATATTAACAATGAAATAATTAATTAAAATTTGGAAATCATGTTAATTAAAAACAAATTAAAGAACAAATATTCCTGAAATAAAATATCTAACCACTATTATTCATAATAGATCCGTAAAAAATAATTATAAATTTAAAAAATGACTTCTTTGATACAACAAGTTGTTTATGGGTGAAATATAATCTCTTTGGTGGGTATAAAAAAGAATAATGTTTTTTCAAATTCCATAGATCAATCATAAGTTTGTACAATACACATACATCATGAAACAATTCCGCTAAATATTGAAATAATAGATATATAAAATTAAAGTGAAGATATTTTCTTATTAAATTTATTATTTATTTAGATAAGATAGAAGTAAATGATACCTTATATTAGTATCTTTTTTAAGGTATTTTCTATCATCTGAAAACCCTTTTCGGGTTACCATCATTATAATGGTAGGATCCATGTTTATAACTCCTTTATAAATCATCCACACATAATGCATTAATATTTAAGAAACACTGAAATAATGATCGATTCTAACACTATAGATCTCCCAACTTGGGTTGATAATTTCGATCACTTATAGTTCCTTTATTCATCATGTATTCTCTATATTTATTCTTGTTATTGAGAGAAAATGAGGAGGAGGAATGGAGAGAGGGGTCCCTTATGCACAATAATTCTCAAATCTTGATTAAAAATACATAATTGATATAACCATCTATTTATAGAGATAAGTTTTTGGTTAAAATATTATTTAATTTTGTACTAAACCTTAAATAATAAAAAATACTTATCAAAACACATTCCATATAATAATAATAATTTTATTAGTCTATAGTGCATTCTAACTCATGAAATGATAAATATTATTTTTCTGGATTACAAATTAATATTCACCACTAAAAATGATCATTATCCACTCCAACGCCTAGAAATTTATTTAATACATTGATAAATATTTTATATTTAAATTAATACTTCATCCAAAAACAGTAGAATAAATATTAATCAAACATTCAATAAATATTGGTGATTGAAAAAATGAATAAAATTAGTCCACAATATTGGGAATAATATTTATTCCATTAATTAATTTATAACCTAATTTAATAATGATCAATGGAAACACTTAGTATGTGACCCTATAGGATTATTTCTTAATATAATTAAGTGGATGTTCCTAAAGTGAAATATTTCTGTCTAGAAACAAGTCAAGGTACCCAAGAGAAACAACTTAATGTCACAACATCGACAACCACATATGAACACTCTATATGTAATATAATAAATTTATCACAATATATTATCATGAATGTTTCACATCCGTGTCATTAACCAATATGCTTGATATGTATTTATTTAACTATATGAAACAAACAAATATTCATAACATACCCATGGAGTTTACGACGATCATTGTATTTTAATAGAAGTGTCGAGATATCAATTTACCTAAATATGGATGTGACAAATCATTCCTCATCTTATACATTAATAACACTTCATTCATGATTCGCCCAATGTATCATACTTCACGTAAAAATATGGAATCATGGATTCAGTCAATAAATCTATGTGTATATTTCATGACATGAATTAATGATAATGATAAAGTCTAAGGACTATTACACACATTTAAAGATAGTTACATCCAATTACACTAGAATATATATAATTTCTACTAGAAGTTATATTCTCAAAATCTCTCTCCTTAGATATTACTAAGTGAAAACTTCATGATAACATGTCTCATCCATTTATGAGTAATCACACCTCATAATCAATTTATTATTTTCCCCATCACATAATGTTATGTGACCACAAAACTATATTTAAAAATATCATCATAGAACTTCAAGGTTCTCATTGTAGTAAGGAACTACTATGACTACATCAATGCAATAAATACTACATGACATTATCGTATCAAAGCCATGAAGAACAAATGAACAATTTACAATAATATATTTTATTAATATTAAAATATTTGAATATACATGTAATCTAAAATAAAAATAGTTAGTTATAGAACACAAAATCGAATATATATATATATATATCCCATGAAAATTAATACCTGAGTCCTGAAGAGTTTTGAATGATGAAGATTTTATTAGGATTAAATATTTTCAAAAAATTAGGGTGATATTGAGAAGGATGTTGTGACTATTGTGATTATTTTTTCAATAGTGTGAATAAGGAAGAAGAGGAAGTGTCTTGGGATATGGTTGGATTTTTTTTTCAGCAATTAGCATCTAATGAATCTCATTAATTTATGAGATTTTATTTGAGTTAGAAAATATATTTGGAGCATAATTCAAGTTTGAACTTTGGATAATTCTGTATTTTATATTATAAATGTTCATGAAATAAGATCATTATCTTTTGTTTCATGAGAAACCTATTCTATTTGGTGATATTATTCATTGTATGTTCATATTATTTGTAATGATGTGTGAATATATGTTGTTGGGTGTTACTCCTTCCATGTGTGGTGCAATACTTCCCAAATAATGATAAATGAAACTTACTTTTTCTTATAGTAAAGATAATATATGGTTTGGGAGGGAAATCATTATTCATAAAGAGTGTGATTCCACATTAGATCCGAACCATGTAAAATTTTTTATGTTTCTTTTATTTTTATTTATTAATAATCATGTGAGTATGAGATATTTAAATTTTGAGTGGAATGTATTATAATAAGTTTTAGAGGGTTTTTTGAAAGGATATTTTAAAAAAGTCCCTCCACTGATTCAACCCCACCTTTTAATTTGAAGAAACTAATCCTTCCACGAACATCATGATGAATGAATTTCTATGATCATTTTTTATTAAATTTTAAAACACATAATAGAATATTATTTATCCAATATTTTGAATTATTATATAATTTACCTAATTTTATGGATATGATTAGTGTGTGACCATCTAGACCCCTTTTTTAGTGTAATTAAGCAGAACTGTCTAAAAATTAGGTTAGATTTGAACAACACACCAATACACGCAAAGAGAAATAAGTTTATGTCAAAATGATATACATACTCAAAAAAAATTATCATTATGTAATATAATCCATTTATCATGATATCTATAATTATTTAGGTCAAATACTAATGCCACCAATATGAGTGATCGATGTCACTATCTTGGCGTTTATGGAAATAAACATACCAAAAAATTAAATGGACATGGACTTAATAAGCTTATTTAATTTCTATCAAAGTGAATGAGATATAAACATCCACTAAACTTGGAAGGGGAAAATCCTTTCTCAAATTATTCGTTAATACAATATCAATCATGATAAACACAACATATCCTGCTTCTCTATGAGTATATGACATCATTTTTTATCAATTAATAAAAGTACAAGACTTATGATATAGATTAATAATAATTTTAAAGTCAAATTATCATTACACACATATATAAGTAAGAGTATCCAATGGAAAATATAAATGTTGAATTATTACCAAGATGACATTTTCTCATAATCTCTAACTATGAAAATTATGACAAGCATACATGATGAGAAATTTCTACAAAGTCTTATGGGATTCCACCTCTAATAGAACATATCGTTTTCATCCCATGAAATTATATCATCTATCCATAAAACATATATTTAAATACCTTCATGAAAATACTAGGTTCTCATCATAGAAGAGAGAAACTATAATTTTTTAGTATGATATTTAGACATAGGATATTAATAAATACTATTCCATGTAGAAGAATAGTTATGATATGATAATAACATTGTTAATATTCATTAATAGTGAATATAGGTAATCATTAAGAACAAAGAATTTTGTTCTAGGGAATCAACTCCAAGAGACTCCCACATGTAGTAGATCCAAATACTAACAACCTTTATTTTTCTAGATCTCAAATGAAATTCAAGATTTTTCTAACATAAGAAATTAGTTAAGAGGCCCATCAAATTATCATACATACAAACACTAATCACATTGACTTCACCCCAATTTAAAAAATTCGTTAAGAGGTGATAACTCTAGAGTATGTACTTCATATATTGGGGTGACCTTGGCTCTAGTGCGAGAGCCATTACTGTAGTATTAGCACAATATAATGTGATATAGTAATTACTAAAAGGGACCAAATCATGATCTTGAACAATGTTTTATATCCAAATAGAATCCTTGGTTGCATCAGAAACAACTATATAATCAGACTCCACTATAGAATCGATAACAACTATATATATTAAACTGTTTCTTCTCACAACTCGTCCATTGATATTGAATACATATCCTAACTGAGACTTCTAATTATTATGATCATTTTGAAATCCACCATCTATATAACCCCTGATTATTATATCTTCTTATCCTCCATATACTAGGAACATATCTTTAGTTCACCTCATATAACTTGTGATAACCTTAATAGTAAACAAATGTTGTTCACCTAGATCAAATTGATACCTTCCTTCTTTGCCGAGGGAGTATGAAACATCAAACCTAGTATATAAAATAACATAAATGAATGATCCTATCAAAGAATAATATGATATCTCACCCATCCCCTCTCTTTCTTTTTGTGTTTGAGGACACATTTTCATGGAAATATGTATACCATGTGACATACAATCCAATCCCTTCTGGGATTATTCCATTCAAAATATATTTATTATCTTGTTAATATATATGCATTTAATTAGTGAAATCGTCCTATTATATCAGTCATGAATTATCCAGATTCCAAATATATAGACTTATTCAAATAATTTATTTCTGATGAAGCACTTGTTAAATCAGTCCTTAAATATATGTAAACCTAGAATGTCATTTCAAATAAGTAACATTTCATTGAAATATACTCCGAGGATATAAAAAACTCCCACTAAACTGATTATAGTCACATGGAACACATTCATACTTAATAAAACTAAATTCTCATATATTTTCATCAAAATGAATTTTCATTGACCTGGATTATTGATTTAATTACTAGATGGATCTATACAACTATCATACCTTTTATGCATTAACAGGATTCCTAAAACCATATTGTTTTTTCACATCAAAATATTCATTAAGGTTCATGTTAATTAAAAATATTTTGAAAACCATTTTCCAAATACCAACCTCATAGAAATATTATACAATGTAATAATTTTAAAAGATTTAAATATATTTAATAGAGAAATTTATTCATTAGAGTCTATGACATGATATGGTTTAATCCTTTTATTCACTAACCATGTTTATAGGTACTCACTTAACATTCTATGTACATTTTTATTTGAATACCCATTTCAACCAACATTATTTACATTAACTGTAAAATTGATCAAAACCAAAAATTGGGTACAATACATGGATCCTATCTAATAATTCATGGATTCTTTTGATATGGCAGCTTTTATTATCTCTACAGCTTACTTGGGGTAAAGAGGATCATTATTTTTAATTTAAAATTAAACACCATCCTCAGAGAAAATAAAATCATATCTCTTTGTTCACTAACAACTATGGTGACCCCGCACAAGATTTGTATTTTAGGAACAAAACCTTCCTCAATGACCTATAAAACATGTTCCTTTACCAAATATTGTGTATCTTGAGCATCAAAGTTATCAAAGTCAATCTTTCTCCCACTGTCCATTTTGATAATGTTCACCCTCTAATGAAAAAGGTCATATGTATCCACTATTATACCCATTCATGAAGAGTCTTATAGATAATATCCCATATATTTATTTCCATATAATATAAATCTACACATCGTTCTCTTTGTTACTAGTTTTTTTTCGAAAAGATGCTCTAAAAAATGATTTGTAACCCTTTTCATGAGTATGTGACAACACAAATTTATTTCCATGAATTAATTCATATGGTATTCCATTTTATTCCATAGTGGGTACTTTCTTTATAAGGTTTGATGCAACATGTAATCCACACCCACAAATTGATAATAGAATATCTTTATAAATCAACTTCAACCTCTCCATGTCATATAAGACATGATTCCTCCTTTAACTATCATGATTCCAATGTGGTGTATAAGGTGAATTGAATTGAGATAAAATCTCATACTCCCATAAAAAGTTGATAATATGACATCTCATATGTTACAACACTATATTAACATGACATTAATAAAAGATCTCAATATAATATATTCCCATGATCTTTTAGGTTTTGAGTTTTATAGACTTAGGATTAAACATTAACTAAAAAACCCATGTCTTTTTCAACTATTGGACACTTCCACCGAAATATAAAAAAATATTCATCTAATAACGAGTTTCCAAAATTTCCTATAAATTATCCACAAAATATACTCTTTTAGAAAAACCATACATTTTAATTTTCTTTATAACCTGTGGAATTGGAAACATAATAAAGTGTAAGGAAAAATACTCAGTAAGGTTAAGAACATGTAAGGATAATCAAATATCATAAGTGAGAATAATATGAACATATGGGGATGAGAAAATAATCAAATAACATGACCCCATTATAAGTGATTCATACCTAATAAAACATGGTTTTATAATCAAAGATTAATTGAATGTGGTTTTTTTAATAAGAAAATAAGTATCATAGTATCATAGGATCCTGACATCCTATATAAAGCAAGGGGAATTATAAATGAATGTGAATAAAAAAACCTGAGGATTAATATGATAATTAAAACATGAGTAATAAAATATATTTTTGGTTATAATATAAATAAGATATTTTCATAATAATATTACCAAAGTTAATCAATAATTTTCATAAAAAATATTACCAATGTTGTTCACCAATGTATCAGAAAAAATTACAAAGGAATTTTTCATGGTATCCTGAAAATTTCGTATCTAGTGATTAATTATTTACCAAATGAATTGGAGTGCTATAAGGGAATAGACTTAATATATCTATCATTATGTGTTTCACATAAGTTAATACTACATAACTCATCCCGCCTCCTACTCCAGCGTCGGTGCCTTCGACTTATTATCTTGACTCCCTCTCATGAGATGTTTATCTATTCCACTCTCCCTCATTGTCCATGAGACCAGCCAACGTCATTTGTTCTTTGATTTGTATTCCTTACCCCTCTAGTGAGTAGGTCTGATGTCCCGTGATGCAGAACCATCTCACTAGATCTCACTGGTGAGTGTTGCTCAATGGTCTCAGTATTTCTGACAATAGGGATCCCACTGTCAAACCCTATGTATCCTCCCCAAGAAGCTCTGTCCACAACCGATGACCTCTTGGATCCTACCATCATGAGGTTGACATTCTCATCATTCCCTTCGGCCCCCAGATCCCATGTGTGTGGCATGAGAATTCACATTTGGAAGTGATAATGTAGCCCCTGGCTCCTCTTCCTGGTTCAGTGTTCCTAATCCATACAGCTTTAGTCACGATTATGCTTTGTGCTTCATGTCCCTCTTTCCAAACTTGTTCTGATTTGGTGTGTTCATTATCTTATTCTTTAATGCTGTTTCAGCTATTTTTATGTTTAGGATCTTTATCTAGGTTTTACGTGGGCAGCCACAGTGTGGGACACACACAGGCGCTTTCACGGACAGCGGTGGGTTGAGCGAGGACTAGTTGGTAGTTAATGACAATGTCGAGGGGTTATGCACTTAGATAGTTCAACATTTCCATGGTTCCCTGTACCATTTAATCATGATCCTTCATGTATGATGCCAATTTGGTTGGGTTCGATGGATTCTGTGATAATTGGGAATGTGCAGGTAGCCGTGGTAAAGGCTAATCTTTTGGAGTGTTGTTTTGTTGTTTTTTCATGTTTTTGTGGTGTTTTTTGGGTGTGTCTAGTCCTCGATAGTGTTATTTTTGTACCCTACAATTGGATACTTGTTTTGGCATTATGGTTCTAACTTTTCTTGAATGTTATTTTTTGGTAATTTATCATTTAACCAAAAAGTATTTTTCATAATTAAGAAAAATGAATTTCCAGTTATAAATAACCCATCAAATCATAATTAAGAAACGAATAACATTGGATACATGACTGTACAAAACATGAGAATAATCTATATTGAGAAAAATATGAATGTAATTATAATATAATATCATAGTAATTAGTAGAGGATGTTGATAAAGATAGAAAACACCATTTCATGATCATTTGATTAATCAATTTAAAAAATAATTGAAAATACCAATTTTTATTTTAAAATAAAATAGAAATTTAGATTATTTGGAAAAAAAATTTATATCATGGAAATAAAGATTAAATGGAATGAAATGATTTAATGGTGAAATGATGTGTTCAAATATAAATAACATAAAAGATATCACAAAATTTTTTGAACATTATCATAAAAGACAAAGTTTCATATTACATTCAAATGTCATTTTCTGAAAGGAGAAGTGATTTTTTTTCAAAATGTACCTTCAATAATGGATCCTTAAAAATTATATAAAGTATATCCCAAAGAAATGTTGTGTGGATGATAAAACAAATTATAATGAAAGGAAAAACATTTTAATATTTTAAAATATCTTTTATGAAATATCACATCTTAAAAAGAGTAATAAAACATTATTTTAAAATAGGATATAGAAAAAAATAATTTCACATGAGTTAAAATATAATTATGTATCCATATATAAAATATTCTTTTGGTGGGATTGAAAACAAAAACAAGGAGGTTAAATCATTATTCAAGAGGATGAGAATTATTCTAAAACATGATATAGATTTTTAGAAGGAAATTATCAAGGTGAATGATTAGGAAAATGATTTTACACTATAGTGGAAGGTAAAGTACCATAAAATAAAATATTAAGATAAGATAAACCTATATTTGAAGAAAAAGTTCACAAAGAAGTATTATAACTCAACAAATGGAGTTGAGTTAACAATAACCCTTTCAAATTTGGTATTCTTTGAATCAAATTTCATTTGAAGAAAGAACACAATATAGAACATAAAATCCCATAAAATAAATTTATAGAGTAATATAAATTCATTAATTAATAATTAAACCATATTAGATATATCATGGTGAAAAAAAATAAAAATGTCTTAAGAAGTTAAATTTTTGACAAAGACCCCATTACCTTGGGTTCCAACTTCAATTAAAATGCCTTAACCTCCTATATAATAAACATATCTTTCTTATTCACTAATTTTATAACTTTAATAACATATATAAACTTTTATATTTTTAACTTTTGATAATTTTCTACATGTTTATTTGTTATTTATCATCTACTTTCACAATTATGTCATAGTAGTTTGGATTTTATTATTACAACTAGTTTCTCCATAGTGATGTTTCTCTTCATTCATCTAAATTTTTTCCTCATTTCTAGATAATAAAGTGTAATAAAATGTATGTTTCTTAATTATTTATAATTTTATAATTTCATTATTTGGGATTCATTTTTCTTGTAATTGAAATCGATGAAGAACATGTTTCAGTGATTTCTAATAGCTGAACGTTGATCTCTTAATTAATTAGTTTAATATTAATTTCACTATTTAGAAATGAAAATAAATTCATTAATTACTTATTCATATCATATTTTATCAACATTTATTTTATCATAGTTATCTATAATATAATCTTTTAGCATTGTTTAATTAAGTGGTTAGATCGACCCATATATGAACATTCTATAATTAATTGATGATTATGAAGTGATTTAGTTTTAATATCATTATTCATAAGGCATAATAATATTATTTAGGTCATTTTGATGTGATATATCCAAATTTAATGTGATTATAAGAAAACATAATTGATATTAAATTATTATATAATATGAATAGTTTGTTTTCCTTCTAGTTTTGTTGTTTTAGATGGTTGAATTTATATTGATCTTTTATTACTCATATAATTAATAAGTTTTCAAATTTTCTTTACAGGAAAATTAATAATTTCAAAAAAATAATTTTCATCCATTGAACCCATTCCCTTAACTATCCACGAATAGAGATGATAAAAATAGAATACACCTTTCTTGGAGGTGGTATTCCAAACATACAAATGGATAAGGATTTTACTTTACAAAGATTGTAGGGAAATGGATAATATGTATTTTTATTTAATAATATAAAAGATAATATAAATATCACACATAACTATTAAATTATATAGTAAGACTAACTACATAATGTGGTTAAGGAAAATTAAACATGATGTTTTGTAGAAACCATAGTTTGTGCACAACCAAAAATATATTTTTTGTTTTCCATAAGAGAGAAGGGACAATGTGGTTAATGGTTACTATAAAAATATAAATAAATTCAATATACTATAAATAGTAAAAATTTTATATAATATTTTTAAAAATAGATTTGAAAGGGAAAGATATATAATAAACAATGTTAGGTATAAGTTATTACTTATGTTGAGAACATTGAGATTCCCTTAGATGATTCTTAGGAAAGGTAGGACATAAGCCAAGATACTCCATGTATAATTTTAAGAATGTAAGTTAAGATTATATGGGAAATAAATAGTGTAGAGTTTCAACTGAAACCCAAAATTATGAAGTGTCCTTGAATGTGTGGTGAGAGGCCCCATATATAAATGGTGATACTTAAATTTCTTTAAATAATTCATCTTAATATAAATAGAGAACATGTTTCACAAGTCAAGAAGACTCCAAAATGAAAAATAATGGAGTGTATATAAGGTTTTACTAGGAAAAACTATTAGGATCTCTTTTTTATGAGCAGACTGAGAGGGGGTGCATTAATATGGGATAACTTTTTATCACTTTAAAATTTTATCCCTCTTTATACTTCCATAACCTAATCAGTGAATGGATATATTTTATTATTTATGTATAGTAAATAAGAGTACCCAAAAAATTATAATGTAAAAAAGAATATAATTTTCTAATGAAGTTATGCTACAGTGTAGATTAATATTTTCCTAGTGTGCAACGTTTATTATCCTACATGCACACAAAATCATTTTTATTTTCAATTAATGGATTAGAAAGGGTATCACCTTGAAACTATTATATTTGAATAAACCATCTATAGTGAAATCATAAAAATTAAATCATAAGGTTATAAGAATTAATCCTAGCCCTCTTAAAGTGATAAAAAAATTTAGAATAAGTACTCTTCCATAAATACCAATAAATTCCAATAAACTTCTTCTAACAGCATCAATCTGATGAGATTCTTTGAATTTAGAAATCAATTGTATGAATTATATATTTAGGCTTGAATAATGATCAATTGATAAAAGTGAAATATTTTTGTCTTCTATAGTCTCAATGATATGAATATTATGATGGAATGAAATCTCATACTTTCATGATATACAATATAAACAATTTTTATTATATCGATTATCCTATATTTTTTTAATGCAATAAATATTTTTCTAACTAAACCACACATCAAATTAAATAATATTTTGTGAAATAATAATATCTCAAAATAACAAGTACAAATTATCTTAAACCTCACGAATGGAGTATAAACTTTAGGTTGTTTTTAAATTGGCAATCCCCAACACACATGATATATTATTCTTATTATTTTTTGTGATATTTCAATTTTATTCAATGTTTAAATTTAATAAAAATTATAATTCATTCTCAACTACTAACATAGATATTTATTTGTCTTTGTATATGTGTATTCAATTTTTACAATGGATCATGCGATCATTGTCTTCATCATGAAAACTAGGATAGTTATATTATATTGTTTGAGTTCTCCTTTTTTACACAAGTATTGATAATTTATTCTCTCTAATTCCTCACATAAGAATGTGGTGAAAATTCACAAAACCAAAATATGATTCATGGGACCTAGATATATTACTTTCTTCATGTATTTAATCTGATATAGTATATATGTTCTTTGTTTAACCCTTAAATGCAATTTGAATAAATAATTTTTCATAAAAAAGTGTTTTTGGACCCTCTTCATCACATAGTATTAGTGGATCATAGAATATATGCACACTAATGAGATCATAAAAATTTTCATTTATGAAGCAATGTGGATCATGGTTTGAACTATTTTTCATTGTTGAAAATCTTGAGCTCTCAAAAGAATTAGTAAACACTATTAGTCTTAGGTGAGCTATTTTTTTAAGTGAGTCTAACCACCATTGACCCATGTATTTTGTAACATAAATCATAAGCTTCATTATATGTCCAATTATAGTGGTTATTGATATAAAATTTAATATCATCAATGCTTTTGGTATTTTTTGAATGTCGATGTCCTTTGTTTGATGCTAGAAATCATGGCGTCTTCTTTTAATTGGCTAATTCCTTTGAAATTTGGGACTCATGTGTTTATAAGAATTTCACATGCATCATCTTTAATGTATTTAGGTATATGAACGAATCATTTTATTTAATTTTCATTGAAATCCACATCATATTATATGAAAAATGGAATCCATTCATGGATTTATATCAGTCAAGATTGTCTCATTCTATAGGCTAGGTCACAAGAATATGGTTTTATTGATATTCATTGAACACATAATTCATGTTCAATATGATTTCCAAAATATTTTTAATATATATTTCATATATAAGGTTAGAGTAATTATTTCATAATTGTTTTTAGTATGTCCTTTTTCCATCATAAGGGTAACCCTGTTTAAGGGTAGCATATGGTTGAAGACAACACAAGGGATCTATAAGATGGAAGAGATTAACATAATCAAACTATGCATGTTATATCTATATAATTGAAAATGATTAATAACACATGTATCACCACTATCCCACATTTTAATTCTATTTTTATGGTTCTCATTTAAAATAAAATCCACTCTATTTTTTTCTAGAGTTGGAACCAAGGTTCGAATTCCAAAATACCTTCCACAAAATCGAACCAATGATCCATGCCAAAATCTTATGTAGTACCCTGTACATCCTCCAATGTTCTCCATTTAGGCTCTATGAAATCCCATTAATCCTTCCTTCTTGGATAGATATTCAGGCTTGCACTCCCACATGGTTCATCCTGCTCCCACATTGATGGTATCTGGTTGTAAAAAGTTGACTATTTCTTTTGATTAACACCCATGTACTTAGTACAATTACCATTTATGAATAAATAAGAAAAATCAACCGACTTAATCATAATATTCTTCATATATAATATAAATACATTTTTCATGGACTTTATACCTATACTAATCTAAATTATTCTTTAAAAATTATAGATATTTTATTCCTTTAACTATTTTTTTAAGAAAATTAATATTTTTATGGCATTCAATTATTTTAAATTTTGTGTGAAATGTGCTACCCACTAGAAAAGGTTCTTTAAACTTGTATACATGATAATGAAAATCATTATTAAATCATATTTATCCAATAATATAGTATGTGATATTTGAACTTCTAGAGGATGAACCATCTTTAAAATTCACCAAAATTTCATGGGAATGCCGATAAACATTAAAGCTATTAATATTTACTAAATTCATATAGAATTCAACTAACTAATTACATAATCACTCATTGAAGAAAAAATAAAACTAAAATCCAAATTAGGGTCATCAATCTCTCACATTGTATTTTTTAAAATACCAATGTAGAAAATGGGATATTAATATATTATACGATTGTTCTATCAATTTTCATTTTATTCTCTCCCCCGTATTGATAAAAAATGAAAAGTACAAGAGAGATGATGGTATGATTCCATTCTTATTCTATCTACCATAAATTATTCCACTCTAAGTCTATGTGAGCTAACATGGTGTTGAAAATAAGAGGGTCTAATTTTGATATCAATGATATCCATTATCAATTCATAATATGATATCAATTAATATCACACAACTTCTTTCTTACCTCAGTGACTTCTAAAGTGTTTCCAAGTTGATATTATTTGGTTGATACCAATTAATACAATGTAAGTATATTTGTTCTAATACCAATTGTAAATAAAATTATTAAGATATATTCAACCTAAAATTCTTGCACTCATATCCACACAAATATTTAAAAAATTAAATCATAATAGGCATGAAATGTGTATGAAATCAGTCCTAGGTCTTTTTCAATATTCTTTTATTTATGTAACTGACTAATGTACGTTCTCCCCTTAAGATCATACTCCGTTTCAATTTTTGAGAACAAGGATATACTTTATTTATAACATACATCAATAAAGTGTTATTAAACAAGAAACTTATAGAAATAAAAGATTTTATTGAATTATAATTCTATAGAGTCTTCTTTAGATACCCCCATAAGGAATTTTATCTAGATTCACTTTATCAAGATGGATATTATCATTATTTGTTCTTAAAAATTATAATTTATATAAAATCTAATTGTTGTGATCATATCCATGATAGCGGATTAATTTTTTTTATCATATTTGGTAGGTTGATCATCTTCACTGTGGTTGATATTTTTTATTTTATAAAAAATAATCTTCAAGATATTAACACATAGATCAAACTTTGATGGTGACTACCATAAATTTTGGAATTAATATCACATCTCAAAGATGTATAAATAAAATTTATTTAACATAGTTCCCCTGGGGTATGTGCATCACCTTAAATTCCCTAAAATTAATGAACAAACAAAAACTAGATGAGAATAATGTTGATCTAATTTCATTTTTAGTTAGAGAAACATGGGTTAGAATAACTTTTCAACACTGAAACTCTATTCATTGCAAATAAATATGGGGTTGAACCATTCATGCGGACTCAACTAGTATTTTTATTAGTCTTAGGCATCATAGAATATTCACTTTATTTTATGAGATCATTGTGTGGATTTTTTATGTTCAAAATATCAATCAAAGAACATTAATAACATTTTATTTCTAATTATATTTTAGTATTTATTCTTGAGAAATTTTTATAAAATAAATCATCTAATATGTGTCCAACCTTCTTGCAACACCCGAATAGATCTTATGATATCTTTTTTTTATCATTTATTGAAAAAAATATCCTGAAATTTTATTTCTTCATGTGTAATATTATTCTAAAATTTATTATATACATTTATCTATGATTTATATAATTTTATTTCTCTACCCAAATTATTTAGGTAATTTACCAGCATTTCATTTATAATATGCATTGATTTTTTGTTTCTCTACATTGATTCTTGGGTGTGATCATTACTATTTTAGCTTTTGACCAGTATTCACCTTTATTTCATAATATTTCTTCCATTTATTGTGATGTTCATGAATATATTATAGTGATATATGGCGTGATATCTTATTCCACAAATGAATCAACGTCATCTATTCTGTGTGGAACTCCATTTTAAATTATTCCATTTGTTGTGAGTATCTATCTTCTTCTAATTATCACCAAAGATTTATATAAATGTGTTCTATATGAACTTATTAGGAATGTTATTTGGAAATAATTCATCCTGATTCTTCCCCCAAGTAGTCTTATCTCGAATCTTCATGTTATCTATTATTTTCTTTTGAATTGTTTTAGTGGAAATAAGGAATGATTTATACATTCATACATATTCACTGTGATTTTTTCAATTGAAAATACCAAAGCGGTTCTACAGACTTTCAAACATATTTGTAATACGAAGAATATTTTCTTTCACATATAGTCTATTATTTTTCAACACATTTGTCTCCCTTGATGTATCCATACTTTTAATTTTAGATACTATCATATTATAAACATAATAATATGCTTTGTGCCCAAATATTTAACAACAACAATATTAGCCAATAAATATTGATATATTATTTAGAATAATAGTATCGATATATTGACATGATTTTTCATCTAATATTTCAAATTGAATTCATTTAGAGAATAATTATTTATAATTTTATATTTCACCACTATATATGTAGTGTAAATCACTTAATTTACCATCCTCATCAACTTTTGTAAAGGTTTTAATTTTGAGCCTATTTATTTCATTAGGATGGAGTTAAAAAACCTTTATTAAAATAGATGAATGATAACTTCTTCAAAGAGGCTGATAATGATTCACAATTAGGTGATTTAAATACTTTATTTCTACACAAAATATGGTTTTAATGAAAATAATGCTTCTTATGAGTTTGTGTGGGTACTAATCATTTAGTAATAGTTCTTTTTCATCTTTTTAGTGATGATTCACAAAATTGTTTTGTTCAATATTTGCTAGTTTGACTCCAAGTTGAATACATTTCTTATTTAGGATGAATTTATCATCCTCCACTGACTTCAATATATCTTCACATTCTTTATTGATCTTTATAACTTCTTAATCATGCAAATTATTTTTATCTTTTATAACATTTTCAAGCTCATTGATTTTGTTTAATTTGACCTCATGTTGAAAAATTTTACATCAATGACACCCAAATGATTTTAATCTAATGAATTTAAGTTTACATAAAATTCCTTAGTCTAATCCTACTTCTCATGAATTTTTTTTAGCCATCGATTTTTAAAACTAGAGAACATTTCTCAGACTTCAACATTATATGATTCTTTAGTTCTAATTTTCTCAGAGTGCATAATATTGGATTACATTTTTTCCAAAATCTCTCTCCACGTATTTTATGCCTCCTTCTAGATTCTAAAATCAATCACTTTTGGAATTAATTTGTATTGTGAAAACACAACACTTCATCACCGTTTATAAAAAAACCACTCACTATTATCTTAACATTTTATTTTAGATTAATGATATCTTCTTGAAAGGTATTCCTCAAAACTATATAATTGAAATTGTCTAAAGAATAATATTTACCATTCATGCTTGATTATTTTGTTAGAAAATAATGGTAAAATATATCTAAAACCTCATAATTAACATCTAAGGTAGAACTATTTTATATTTAATTAGTTTTATAATAAACTACATGATATTTGACTCCCATAAATTTATTTCTCAGAAATATTTCATTGGGAAACTAATTCATTGTTCTATTTGAATAAGAGGGATGTATTATTCAACTTTCTCAAATATTTATTTTTTACATTTTAAAAATTATTGGTAGAGATATAATCTTATTTTATAGTAGAACCAACTCCACTATTTTTTCACATTATTCTAAATTAAAAAAAAGATTTAAATATTTAATATGGATTAAATATGAGAATCCAATCATTGTTGTGACCAGTTACATTGGAACCAATTTCTAGGATCAGTTTGGTATGTCTACATTTAGAGGGGGGATAGGGGGTTTGGGTTCTGAATTAGTTTGGGATGAATTTTTATTATTGTAAACTTTTATACATTTTTAGACTCATATTACATGTTCAGTGAATGGTTATATTTTATTATTTACCTGTAGTTAACAAACATTCACATAAACTAATAAATAAAAAAGAATAGAGTTTGTTAATATGTTTTTCTTCCACTATAGATGAATATAACCCTGGTGTATGTTGGTTGTTATCCGAATCACACACAACATCCCTTTTATTGTCAAATAATGACCTATAAAGTGTAAAACATTAAACATTTTCTCTTATAATTGACCGGGTATAATGAAAACTTAAACTTTTAAGCACAAGGTTACATGATATCATCCTATAATAATTGTAGTGATCATAAAATATAGAACATTTCCTCTTTAATAGACCCTAATAAATATTGATAAACATATTATGATAGAATAAATCTAATTGGTTAACTTGAATTCATAAATGAATGAGATAAATTATATATTCAAAGCTAAATAATGATGAATTTATAACTGGGAAATATTTCTTCCTTAATTAGTCCCAATGATATTAATATTACATTGGAATGAAGTTTCAGACTTCATAGACAGACAATATCAATAATTGTTATTTTATCTATTCTCCTATATTCTTTTTTTGTTAGAGAAAATATTTGTGAAACTAAATCACACTACACTTTAAATATTTTTTTATGAATAATCTTGAACAATATCAAATGAATATTCCCTAAAACCTCATACATAAAGTCTAAATAGGATGGTGTCTTCAAATTTGTAATCCCTAGCACACATGAGATATTATTATTATTTTATTATTTATTTTTATTTTACTCAATGTCCCAATTTCATAATCCTTGTGCATTAGTATTAAATACTAATGTAGATGTTTATTTTTCTTTGTCCATGTGTATTCATGTTTCACAATTGATCACACATGCAATAAATTCATCACAAAAACCAGTATTGGTTTATAATATTTCATGTTTTCTCCTTCTTCGAGCCAGTTTTAAGAACTACTTATCACTCCCTCCTCACTTAATTATGTTAAAAATCTTCGGGAAAGTAATAGATGCTTATTAGGATCCATATATAATACTCCCTTTGTTTATACACACCGATACATTATTTATATTCTTTAAATAGACATTAAATTCTCATTGAACAAGAAAAATTTCATAGAGCATTCCTTACACAAATAATTATATGGAACCTCTTATTTGTGTTGGATGAATGGATCATGAAACCACTTCATGGTAATGAGTGCAGAAAACATCTATTTAGTCAAGATGATTGGATCATATTTTTCTCTAATTTTCACAATCAAAAAATGAGAGCCCTCAAAAGAATGAACAAAAAATCTCAGTATTAGGTGATATCATTTTTAGGTCAGGTTAATAATCTCTACACCATGTATTAATTAACATAAATCTCTAAATTAATTCCATGTTTCATTTTCATCATTGTACATACTATATTATTTGAATAATGTCATGCATGCATGGATTCAGACCCATCAATCCTGTCCTAATCTGTCATCCTAATCATAAGAGATGACTAGAATAATGATTTTTGAACACCAGATTCGTGTGGATATTGAATTACATAAGCTTGGTCACATAAAAATGTTATTTAAAGGAAGTGTCATTGTTCCCTAAGGGTTATCAAGATGTCCCATCCCCATGTAAGGGTATCACTACGTATGTGTTAATGAAAATATGGGGGATCCATCACATTGAAAATATTAATCTTATCAGATGATGTATGTTAGAAATGATTAATATTAAACTTATGAATAGTAATTGTATCATCACTTCTCACATCATATGTTTGTTCTACCTAGTGCTCATTTATAATAAAATCTATTATATTAACCTCTTGAGGCCACATCAAGGTTAAACACATGAAAAACCATGTATACACACTCCCCACACTGGTCGCACAACACCCATTGGGTGATCACTTGGGAATCCTCTTATACACTCTTTATGAGCACAATTCAATCCCACTAATACTACTTCCATGGCTAGCTGACATGGATAGAACACCCATGTGGTTACACCCACTTCTATATACGTGGGATCTAGTTGGTTATGTCTAACAAATTATTTGATTAAATCCCATATAATTAGTGTAATTACAAATTGTTAAAAACAATGCCTACTCAACTTACATATTCAAAATATTTTTCTTATAAAATATAAATATATTCTTTCATGGCCTTTATACCTCCACTTATCTAAATCATTCATGAAAATATTTAAGTACCGTATCTCCCCATATAAATATTTATTTTTTCAAACTATTATGTGTATGAACTTTACATCATTTAAATATTGAAGAAAATATGATAACCACAAGAACATGATCTTTAATTATATAGTCCATATTATCATTCTTCATACTTTAATATAATTAATTCAAAAATATAGAATGTTATTATTGAACATCTAAAGGATGAATCTTATTTAAAGTTCACCAATCATTCATTGTAGCACAAATGAACTTCAAAGTCATTATTATTTACTATATTTATATTATTATAGAGTGTTTCATCACTTACCCACTCATTTGAAACAAATAAAACAAAAATAAGGATCATCACACACCTCAAACACTCAATTTGAAACTTGTTTTTAACATGTTATACTATTTACCCTTTTGGTTAACCCCTTTTTCCAAATTAATTTTTTTACCATGGTAACTAGTTTTTATCCATGTATATAATTTATTATACTAAATAATAAAATGGTTTTTATTACATAATGTATACATTCGAATTCCAATTTTTAAATTCATTTTATTTTCATAAAGTGATGGAAATTAATTTTAAAATAATATATTTATAATGTAATAATTTTTTATATAACAGGGTAACTTAAGTTATATAATATGGAACATAGGTTTTTAAACTAAAATAAATGTTTTTAAATTTATAATTAACCTTATAAAATAAATTGTTTTCAATAAAAAAGATATAAAAATTTATTTTTTATGACCGTATCATGATAATTGTTTAACAGTTAATATTTTTAGAAAAATGACATTTTTAATTATTCATATAAAAATGAATACTTTTTATTGAATCTAATAAATTTACACAAAAATACTATTTTAATTGTGAATATAGAAATTATGCCCATTTTAAAATAATATTGTTCTAAAATTTAGGAATTATACCTTTAAGTAAAATCATAATATATAATGAAAACCACTTTTTATAAGAAAATTACTTTTAAAAAAACTAGTTGTTATTATTCTTAATTTATAAGAAAATTTAATAAAACTATCATTAATCAATAAATCTTATATTAACATTTAACAATAATATACTTTGTTTTATTTAATAAAGTGTACAATTCATAAAAAGACATCTTTTTTTAGAATATATTTCTAAGAACAAAATTGAACTATGTAAATTTTTATAAAATGACCTATATATATATATATCTTTCCCAATTAAATTAAACCTATTCATATGAATTAATTAAATGGATATGTTTTAATATTCATATTTTTATCGACATAATATATTTCATGGTTTCGTTTTTGTTATGTGTTGCATGTAAAACATGTTATCCAATATTTTATTTATTCAAGGTGAATATAATGTTTAATATCAATAAATTAATGATAAACTCTTGGTTAAGATAATATCCAACTTGATCAGATCAAATCATATTTTACTTAATTCCAGGTTGATTCACTTATTCATTCTGGAACTATATTAGTTTCACATATTATTCAAGCTAATACCTCATCAAGAAAAAATTACCTTATCTACTCAAGTCATTAGTAAAAGTTTTGAATTAATAATAACCAACTCTAGATTGTACATGAAAAAGTATATACACATAAGTGTGCACCAATTATATATAGTCTATGTAATTTTCAACCTATCCACTAAATAAATGTTTGTTCATATTTCCTTATAAACAAGAATGACATCTATCATGTGCTTTTAGGTTGATAGATTATTAATAACCATATTGATAGAGCTTTGTGAGACATTTATCATTTACATGAACATGATTGTGATTCGATAATTAGGCATGAAATGATCCATGTTTATCTGATTCATTATAATTTTCCAATACTTTCTTTTCATAATAAAATACATAAAGAATATTTTATAAATGAACTATACCATAAAAGATATTGTCTTTGTAAAATAAATAACTCTTATTTACAATATTGAAAATAAAACCATATCTATCTAGATAAGGTAAAAAATAATGTTTTTTCTGATATTTGGTATATAATAAAATTATTTTAAAACTATATTCATCTCTATTAGAAATTAAAGTTGGTGGTATCCTATATCCAAAGAAACAAGCCACACTTTAATGGCTTCACAATGATCCACCTCTCCTCTAAAAATCATCCCGAATCTACTTGGTTTCTACATTAGAATATAAATGTGAGCATAAAAAGATATATCTAATACTCAATGTGTAGATATATCAATATTACACTCAATAATGAACACAACTTGGCCTTACCATTGAGGTTTTAAATGGGTTTAGTTCTTATTCTGGTGGCCTTTCTTGCCATATAAAAAACACACTATGTCTTTTTTACTTCAACTGTCTTTGGATCTTCCTTTTATAAAATGTTATTTTATAGTAGACTCACACTTGGATGAAATATTGGATACATTTTCCTTGTTTTTACTTTTATTCACAAAAAGGATCACATGATATCGACACTCCATTTCTCTATAAACATAGTGAATCAATGTTAGGTGTTTAAAGAGAGTATTCTCACTATATTCAATATTATAATTCCTAGTGAAAATAGAAAAAAATTTAACTAGTTAGGACAATATTAGATATATTCCCAAATAATTAGTGATATTTGATCCCAAGTTTTCAATGTGGTCTATAAGTCCATTAATATTGACTATATATGGACTAGGATAATAATTTTTATGTAGATTAAAATAATTAGATGATAATTTTTAAATTTATTAATCTCCCATTATTTTTCTAATATCCCAATGTCTGTCACCATTGTCTTCATAATATCTTATTCAGTGGATATTATATTATCAAGGAACCATATTCACCTTAACAAAACTGATATGGTGTGTAGACAATAAATTCAATTATTTTTTGGTAGTGGTAACTTTCCCACTAAAGTAATACACATATCCTTGACCCGTAGATTGTTATCCCCAACATTAAAATCCTCTACATGGATTTAATGAACACTTGGAAACATTTTTCACTAAGTCTCATGGGGGAAATCAACTGATAATGTGAACTAGTTAAATTTGATCCAAAACACGAGTTAAAAGTTCCCGATAATTGAATGTCCCTTCATAGAGGTTGGTTAAGAACATTGAGCTGTGTTTTGACATTAATCCAAGTAGTGTAAGGATATAATGAGATAATATTTTAATTCACTTATTTTTATCATTATACATAAATTTCTCATTTTATCTTTCTATATAAATGTTAATTTTAAGTGGATTTTGTTTAAGTGATCCGCCATGTCTTAATAAAATAAAAAATAATAAAATTTATTTAAATTCAATATTGCATGCTTATTAATACTTTAATTTCTGTGATTGTGAAAAATCATCCATAATGAAATTAACCATGAAAATTGACAAATATAAAGTAATAAAATTCGTATGATCATGAGTTTTCTAATGGTTGGTTGGTCTATAGAATTATAATCTTACCCTTGTCCATTTGTAAAATCACCTTGAACAATAAATTGGTTTGTGATAAAATATCATATTTATCCATCTATGTATCTCATGGTTTTATTTCCTGTTAGATCTGAACATTAACTGACTCCATTTTCATTATATATCTATTCATTATATAAACATTACTCACATGCAGGCGTGAGAGACAAAAAGATTGATTAAGTGGTTTATATTTAAGAAACCATGAGAACACATGAACTTATATAATGAGAGGAGGATATAAACCACCAGTGATCATTTAATTTAAAAATATTAAATTAAATAATCCATTCAAATACATAAGTATGGTCTTATCTTAGGATAACCCCCACACGTATAATGAATATACATTTACAGTCTAACTATCATTCACTTTAATTCATTATATAATTAAGAAAAAACACCTCAAATTTATCCATTTAATTATCTAATAAATAAATAAATTAAATTTATCTTAATTCCATCCAAATCATCAAATAAATTTTTATCACCCAAAACCCAAGACAAATTAAACAAATTAATTTTATTTAAAATTAAGAAAGCACACTTGTGTATTTGGACCCATCTAAACAAATCGACATGGTCTATATACAGTCTATTCACATGGAATATAGTATTCATGCAAGGAACATAAATACAAGGCATATGATGTTAATAAATGACACATAGAAACACATAAATTACATGACATGTAATTCAATTAACACATGAATAAGAAACTATAATTAATGATCACAAAAAACTTGCTGTTAAAAATTCAATATGGAAATTAATTTGATATATAATTATTAATCACTTCATAAGAAGTATAATATTAATAAATTATATACATAAACATTATTAATGGCTTTAATTTTACTATTATTTTTCTATTCATTTCAAATTAATCACATGAGGTAAAATGAGTTACATGGTGTGTACTAGAGATACATTCCATTTAAGATATTCTTCTCATGTATATAACATGTGCCTATGGACTGGGCATGTTTTTTAGCTTTAGAAATTTTTTAGGAACACATTTTTTATTCCAGATACTCACCATGTGATCTAAAATACACACAAATATTAGTCACACATTCCATGTAATAAATTCATGAAGAATCTTTGACAACATTTTTTTTGAAAAAGAATGATGTAAATTACATATACACATTTCACATTTTGTTCTTTCTGATGTTATGTGTGCTATCCTGTTCAGTAAAAATTTGGTGTGTATTTAATGTATTATTTTTTTACTTATTACATTATGGAATAGATTCCTTTTGGTTTTTCCTAGTCCAATAAATATGGGTATATGATGGGTACCAAATGGCTATAAGCCATATAGTATTGTGTTATCCAGAAATAACCTTTGTCCCTTCCTGATGGAATCTTCAAATGTTTTATGTGTAAATTTTACATGTTATTGGTCATATGATCTATAATGAGGAGGAAGAAGATAATATTTATTTGTTTTAATTTAAAAAATGAATAATTAAAAAATAAAAACTATCTGTAAGTTTATATCATAAATAACCAATTAAATAGTTATAAATTAATTATATGGTCTCTATAATAAAACTTGAAATTTATGGTTACATAAAAATAACATTTGGTGCATAGAAAACTAAACATTTTTTCATTATCAATTAGTAATACACAATGTAGGTGATGAAAAATATCATGAAAAATTGAATTAAATTAATTATTAAATAAATATTATGATCGGAGTAAAAGACCTGATCATTACTTATAATTTACAATTAATTTATTTAGATAAAGAATAACCTTCTATTGAAATTATTTCTTCATTGATGAATTTGATGATGTATTCTCATCATACTGTCTTTCTATCAGAGGAATTAGTGGTAGATTCTCTCTAGAAGTGATCCACACACACATGATAATCCTTCAAAAGACATCATATAAATCTCAGTGTAATATCATGGATGATCCAAATTCATTAATCCTTTATCCTTAGTCACCATGATAATTACATCAAGTGGCTGGACTCTCCTTCTTTTATCTAGAATCAAGTGGGTGGTAAAGGGGGCTGCTCTCAATTCTTGAGAGCATTCTAGGAGAGGATCTCTCTAGGACTTGAGAGAATCCTCTATAATTAGTTGAGAAAAACTATTATTATAATGCATTTACATGAGATAATTTCATAAATAGGTTTAAAAAGATCTAGGGTTAAATAAGAATAATTATACACCAGACATTATGGTTCACTTAAATTCCAAAAAATAATTTATAATTAATAATAATAATAATTCTAAAATAATAATAATTAATTTACATGTGCTAAACATGTATGTTTTTCTATTTCCTTAAATGGATAAATTAATATTTATTCAAAAAATATTTAATATATCTTCTCTGATGGATCCATGAAAATCTATAAGTTATTCCTCCTCAATATTTATCAGGAATTAAATAATAAATATTAATTTAAATATATTAACATCACTGCATTATTCTATAATAAATAAATAAATATTATATTCACTAAAATAGTAATTAAATATTTATTTAATATTCAACTCAAAAATATCATATCGAATGACTGATGAAAAAATATAAATGATAAAAAACCATGAATATTTACTATTTAATGCATGATTATAACATTTATCTAACATTTGGAATTCATAGTGAATTTAATTGAGGTTCTGGATACACTCAGTGTTGGACTATATAGGCCCATATCTCTATGAGATTACGAGGAACTAAAAAATGTCCAAGGTTAATATATAACAACACTTCAAGGAACCCATTGAGAAAAAAAGTTAATTTCATAATGAAATATAACCCTATATGAACCATCACTATGAAATATAACCCTTTTATCATGATATCTCCAATTAAGTATGTTTCATGATTATGTCATCAATCTATGTGCTCGATGCCTCTGTCATTGACCTAAAAGAAATGATTTTTATTAAACAATAGTATCCCTTGACATAATTAAGTAGTTCTAATTATATCATGGGAAATAAAATTACACTAAATTGTAAGGTAAAAATACTTTGTCACATTATTCATTAATGAAATAATACTCCCGAAACACCTAACACATCAAACATTATCTTGAGTATACACCATCCTAGTTTTCATCAATACATCAAATTACATGAATCATGATATGAATTAATAAAAATACTAAATTATAAGGGTCATTAAAAATATATATAGATAAAACATATAATGACACATGTGAATGTGGATTCCCAATTTATGGGTCATGTTCTTAGAATATACCACCTTGAAAATTACTGAGGATGTACACCATGAGAAAGTGTCTCAAATTCTTATGTGTCTCCACCCATGATATCTTATATAATTTTCTTTCAATTAAATGATATATCCAACAATAGAACATATTTTTATGAATAATATCATGAATCATCTAGGTTCTCATCTTGTAACCCCCCCCATTTGAGGCATTTCCCTATTTTATTCTTTATTTTCAATAATGAAATTGTTGGGTTAGGTATCAGTATGGTTCTGGATATTTTAACTATTTTCTAGAGGTTTTAGAGATAACACATTTTGAGAACATTTAGGGGAAATTGTATGCATTTCCTAGGTTAATTTATAAGAGATTGTGGGGTCTTTAGAGAGGAACATTATTTGTCCAGACCTTATAATAATTGCATGACATTGAAATTTTCAGGACATAGATTATTTATATGGTTTGTGAATACTTTTTCTAACTGTGCTAAGTAACCATGTGACAGAAAGAATTAATTTCAAAATTTAAATTTAATACATGGAACTTAACTACAAAGACTCATTCTTTCTCCTCTTACTTATTCTTTGTAATTCCTATACTCATAATGATATTATAATGATATTTTTCATTCCATTGATCGATTCTAATGTATTGGAAAAAACGTGATCTATGAAATTGAAGGTAAGATACTCTTTCTTATTATTTCTCTATATTACTCCTATTATTTCCAAGGAGACCCATAGATCAGGCCTACCTTTCCCAAATATATTAGTTAGATCATGTTTTGGTTAATCTTATTTGGGAAGGAATGTGTTAGGATATCCAAATCATTGAGATCATAAGATAACTCCTTATATTAAATCCATTTTATGTAATTGTCTTCTCACGTTTTTATACTTTATCATAGAACATGAAGACACATTGCATTTTGATAAATTGCATATATTTTATTGAGGAAACCCAATGAAAAATCCATGTAAAGTCAATTATCTTTAATTCCCATAAGGTGATTGATAACATTATTAAATGAATATGGTTTTTAATATAATGTTTTTTATTTTGAGATCTTGGACAAAAATTTGTGCATGCTTGTGTGTGTTCATACACATATGGGATGGATCATTTTGGTTAGACAAGGTTACAGTTCCAAAACTTGTGGAATATTATATTATGTGTCTGAGTTATGATATGGGAGTGGATGGATAAAAACCATTTGTGATTTGAACTATTTAAGAGTGGCATTTTGGTAGTGGTTTAATGGGTTTCTGTTATGCATGGGTATGTGATTTCATTGAATGGATGTGTTTTTTCTGTGTGTTATTTATATTCATTTGGATATATATATATATATTCTATTGGTTTTCACTCCTCTACATATATTTCATTTCTTAATATAATTCAATCTATGATGTTTCTATTTTAGTTGTATTTTGGGGATGTCTAGAGGTTTTCATACTAGGTTGTATACTCACCAACTGCATAAGAAAGTTAGTTCATATGCAGATGCAGTTTATCATTACATAGGTAAGGGGAATGTTTTGTGTTTAATGAGTGGAGCTACATGATGTTGTGTTCTTTGATGTATGGAGTTGGATCGTTGGGAGGCTATCATGTATTTTTCTTTGTAGTGGTGCCACATTGGTGCTTTGTGTATTTTTAACTCGAGTAGTATCATCTTGAGATTATAGAATTAGGTTTTTTTATTCTCTTGTTACTTGTATTATTATCTTATTATAAATTCATAGTTATTCTAGTTTTGTATCATGGATCATAAAAATATTCATACATGTTATTCATTATAATAAAATAATCCACAATGTTTTGGAAAATCAATTGACATTTATTGTCTTTCATTCATACCTTGGCAATGTAACCCAAGGTTAGTGGAATTTTTGAACTTTTGAAACGAATGAGTTGGGTTAGGATGTTACAAGTGATATTATATTGTTATAGTTTATCAGTTAGGATGATAGTAAGAAGATAAAATATTTTAAAACATGAAATTTATAGAAGAAAAAGACATTTCTTACCTCTTTAACTAGATCTTTATATTACAAGGGATATTTAGGAAAAAAATCAATCAAAAACCCTTCTATGTATGTATTCATCTCATTTTCATAGTTTTAACAAATGATAGTTGAGTATCATTCATTAGTTAAGAGACATCGTACCGGGATTTCATCATTCATATGTTATTTTAATTATTTTTTTAAAAAAATCATGTTACTATGACCTTTATTATTATTTTATAATATAATTTATATATAAGAATTAGAGAAACCTATGATAACTGACTAGGTATTTTCACTAAGGTTCTAGAATAATATAACTATTTTAAATATATAGAAAATTGAAATAGGAAGAAATGGAGAATATGGTTTCACATGAACCACATATGAACCAAGAACATTTGTATATAATTGTGAAAGTATTCCAAATTGTGGAAAAAGGGAAGAAAACTATAGTAACATACCACCCTGATCAAACCTTATAGTTTCAAAAATATAATCCACTTATTTTTAGGGGGATTCGGGATACATAATAGAAAAAACATGGCCTAATAGGATCAATCAAATTTAGATTTTCTCAGAATGTTTATTGATGTAAAAGGGAACCTTTCGGTATACATACCAGATGATCTGTCTTAAAAATAGTAGGAATTAGTTTTTCATGCTAAAAAATAACATGAAAATACTTGCGATGGATTAATAGAACTGTTTAAAAAGTAATTTAATATGCAGACTTTCAAGGTAACCAAATTTATAGAATTTTGTATCCTTGAACAACGAAATATCACCAGGATTGAATACCTAGAAATATTTATAGACACTGTTAATTTTTCTCTAAAGGTAGTAACAAACACACATCTAAAGGTGCATATATTCGAGGAAGGGAGGCAAAGTCATGTTCTTGATCAATGATTATAAAAACATGGAAAGTAAGGAAATTATGGATGAAAGAGACATAAATTGGAATGGTAGTGGGTTAAAAACTTTCTTCCTCATAGTCATGGGTGGTAACTACAATGTAAGAAATAAGAATAGGAGGTAATCCCACTCCCAGGAATTCAAAGAACTAACAAATCAAAGAATCAATCATGTTTTTTTCTAACATGCCATAGTAAAAAACAATTTTACTTCAAATTTGGAACATTCCTACATAAGAAATGAGATTATAGAACACCAAATCAATAATATCATAAATTTCATCTGAGAAAATCCTAGTGATATTGTATAAAAACTATAATGTTAATGTGTGTTGATGTATTGAATTAGTCTATGATCTATCATGATGAACTAGAATAGTCTCATCATAATATTTCTCACCATGAAATTCAAACAATTCAGGATGGTTCTAGGAACACCTCAGTCATCCACTCTATGACAACACCATAAGAAATCAAGAACTACATAGTGGGAGTAGAATTACAACTGTATAAAGATATGAAGAAAATAACAAACGAGAAATGGTGTCCCTGGATAGTGTAAGGTACCATTATTATCAACACCATTGTAATAAAATTATTTATTGATAAAGGAAAATCTTAATATCTTCTTACTTTACATGTGGTATACCAGTAAGGATAACACATGGAATAATTACTTACATATTGAGCAGAAAAAGTCTTCTTAGTTAGTGGGGATATAAATGATTCAAGAGTCCAAATTATCCCATCACCATCGATGAGACTGATTTTTTTTTGGAGTTTACAGTCTCTGAAATGGATATTTTTGATTTGATCTTAGGAATTGACTGACTGAGGGAATTAGTATTGTATATTTAATTTAATGATCAAAAAGTAACATTTACAACCCTGAAGAGACTTATTCACATAATCAAAGGGAAATGGGATATTAATAATGATAGAGAATTACCTTTTTGGTAGTATATAGATCCATATATTCTTTTCTAATAGTAATGAATTTGGGTGATATGAAAGAATATGGGACTAAGAGTCATCCTGCTATATTATAGAGATACCTTGATGTCTATTCTCAGGTTTTTTAGGGTTACTACATGAAGAGTAAACATTATGTTTTATCAATATACTATCTGTAAGGAGTCATATTTCTATTCTATCTTATATAATAGAACCAAATTAATTGTGGGAATTGAAGGCCCAACTAGAATAACTGGAAATTAATGCATTCATTAAACTAAAAAAATCATGTTGGAACACTTTAATCAAATTTGTAATGAAGGTAAATGGGTTTCTTCATTTATGTGTTGACTATCATAAAATGAATCAAGTTATAATTCAAAATTGGTACCCTTTTCTTCAAACCAATAACATTTTTATTCAATTTAAAGGTGTGAAATGGTTTAATAAAATTGATGTATGACTTAAAAAATACCAAATTTGAGTAAGTAAAGAGGGTATTATGGAGAAAACTTTATTAAGATGGTATGGTCACTAGGAATACATAGTAATTCTCTTTGGACTTACAAATTCACTAATAGTTTTCATGGATTTTATTAATTATATCTTCTAAATGTATCTCAACTCATTTTTAATGGTATCTTTCAATGATATGATTATCTACTCTAAAACTAGAAATGAACATGATAATACCTTATAGATTATATTAACTATATTATCTGAGTACCATATTTATATTAAATTCATTAATAAGTATTTTTTATAAATATTTTTTGTTTCATTATACACTCAATTCTGAAAGTATACATATAAATCGATTCTAAAAAGATATAAAAAAGTGATTTCTTGGAAACTAACTAATAATATCATTGATATGTGAATATTTTTGGGCTTAATAGACCATTATATACTCATTTTTCAATAATTGCCAATGATTTATTATCTTATAAATTCTTTTACAATAAATTTTTTTTCTATTCAACTAGTTAGGTCTCACCTTTGTTTGGAACCCACCATCCTCTTTCCAGATCCTGGAGAATGCTATTTTATATATTATGATGCATCTGGATAATTAATGGTCTATATAATCATGAAAAGAGATTATATTGTCTCTTATGACTCAAGGATATAGAAAAATCATGAAATAATTATCCCAAAAACGAACCATAATTAGTTGTTACAGTCTACAAATTAAAAATGATGTTCCAAAATCTATTTAGTGAAAAGTTCACCACATTAATGGTTCATAAAATCTTAAAACAAATTAGTTCACAAAGGTATATAAATACAAGGAAATAATGTTATATAGAATATCTCCATATGTTTAACATTGACTTATTTTACATACCAGGAAAATTAAATTTAGTGGTTGATGGTTTGTGTTGCAATAAATATATTTACAAAGAGGCTCATGAACAGTGTAATTTAATAGGATTAATTTACTATATAATTTTGTATTACAAGTAACAAAATAGTAATATAGTTTTCTTTCCCAAAATGATCATTCTTGATTTAGTGAGTCTGATCAAGGATTCTCAATAATTAATCCCAAACTTCCTTTCCATGAGGTTAAAACATAATGGTGGGGAGACCAATGGTGTTTGGATATTATATGAAAACTATGAGTTGTGTGTAATGAATCAAATAAATATTCCTTTACCATTTGAAGAATAACTTCTTTCTTTTTACCACCATTCAAAATTTTATTTTTACACCATAATATTATAAACTTATAGGACTATTAATACCCATTTTTAGGTTTAAGGTATGAAATGAAAATTAAATAATTTTTTTACGAGATTTATCACTTTACAAGAGGCTAAACTAAACTCCAACAACTAGGAGGAATGTTACTATTGATTAATATTCCCATATTGAAATTAGGATAGATTTATATATACATTTTAAATAGTTTACCATGGTCACTTTAGAAGCATATTTTTATTTTGGTGATTTATGACTGACTCACCATTTCACCACATTTTATCCCAATTAGAGAGTCCAATATAGTTGAATATATAATGAATATTTAAATCAAATAAGTGGTGTATAGTGAACAATTATTTTCTTACATAAATATTACAAATTATTAAATAAATATAATATAATTAAAATTATAATCCATTCCATAACAAAAAAGGTTTACTATCTTTATAAACATAGATACATAAAAAATTATTTAATAATAGATATATATCATATCTCTCTAAAATATTAAAAACTATAACCCCTTTTGGAAATGTTTTAGTTAAAACCATTATTCATAATTTGGGGATAGGAAACATAAGAAAAGGTGAGATTAGATGCTCAGTAAGGGTAAATTAAAAGATAATTATGATCACACAAGCATATAATGAACATAATGGCATGAGAACATGATCTTAATATTTGATAATCCATACCCAGCATATCATAGATCATAATATTAAAACATTTCACAAATTTGATAGTTTATAATACAAGAATCATATTGGAATCAAAGATCATTGGCATTTAGAGCATTATGATGGCATATGACATATGTTTGTTTCCTACAAAAAAGCATAGAAAATCATTTCCTCAATTGAGGATTAATTAAAGCAATATAATAGTGGATTTAATTGAATCCCCATTACATTATATCCTTAATTAAGGATCACTCACAAGGCTTTAATAATGGACATATTCCCTTACTAAACTGAGGCCACTCCCTATTTCATTCCTTATTATCTCTTGATATATCTATCATTAGCCAATTCATTGGATAGAAATATAAATCCTAGCCTACAATTAATATATTTTCTATAATATCATAAATCATTCATTATATATCATAACTCACAGACATGAAATTATTTTCATAAACAACTCAACATTTCATCACATAATAACTCATGGAAAATAAATTGGTTTCATAAAAATATCATATTCATACTATTAAAAAATCTAGATAAATTATACAGAATGTTTTATTGTATCATAAATACATTAAAGCTCGAGTAACATCCTATTATTATTTCACAGATTCAAAATTCATTTAAAATATCACTAGAATATGTATCGAGGAAAATACACTTTTTATATTAAAATAACTCATTTTAAATCTTGAAATTTCTAAAATTTAAAGGGTGTCATTTGATTTAAAAATAAAAATTGAACCTTAGAAAAAAATATTCAAATCATTGAGTGGTCCTGATAGTAGTAATTTCTATTCATGTCGGGTAAGTAAAAACAAATACTCCTTTCACATGTTCGACAAAAAGTCAAAATTACCTGCTTCAAAAAAATGTTAAAAATATTCCATTTAAACAATATTTTGAAAAAAATAAACCATGGGTAAAAATTATTTTAAAAAATATATAAATATTAGTAAAAAAATAGAAAACTTTTTAGAAATATGGATATGGAAGAAAAAGGATTTTCGACTGAAGAGAGAAATAAAGTCAGTTTTACTTAAAGACATTATTTTGGTCTCTTGGGGTCATAAATGGAGGAAAATGAAAGGAAAAAAATGATAAATATATAAATAAATATATTATAAAATATTTATGTGATACTTGATACATAGTTCATAAAATTTCACCATATGAAACCTAATAAAAATAATCCCAATAATTAATGAGATTGTAACATAAATCTCTTAGCTCCAGTTCAATTTTTTTAAAAGCCCTAAATAATAATTTATAATAAATTTAGATTTATTATAATTATATATGAATGAAATTTAAAATCATATTATATAATTTATGTTTCACTTAAAGAATTTCAACACCCATTCATTAATAATTCCTTATTAAAATCATCATTTTTGAGTGTTAATTTTTTCATTTTTCCGGACAATTTTATTTTGGCAGTTGAGTTAAATTTACATTTATCATAGCTCCATAAAATTAATAATGTTAATAATGATATTAATATCTTATATATTCAATATATTTATGTTTTTCATCATCTATAATGTGTATAGATAGAAAAATTAATTCCACGGTTCACTGAGATGGTAGGATATACGTTCATATGTTCGTTATTTTCACTACTCAAATGATGGATCAAAAGAAAGTTAAATTAAAATTCACCCTCCAAAAATAAATATTTTATTTTTTATATCAAATATATTTATTAATTATATCATTAATATAATACATGTAAATCAAAAATGAAAAATCACATCACTTTATGGATGTGGTAGTTTATACATACGCACAAGTGACATTAATGTTTTCCAAGAGATTAGAAGGTAAGAAGGTAGATATGATATTATAATTAATTTTTTTTTTATAAATATCATATATTCAATTTAAACCCATCATAATAACCATCCATGAATAATGATGATGGAAAATGAATTATATAACTACATGAAGGTGGTAGTCCACAAATACATAAAAGCTGTATTTCACTTCTTATTTAATGGAATAGATGGAAGATAATAGTGGTTAAATAATAATAATGATATTTTGGATATTTAATTTATTATTTTATACTAAATTATAGATACTTAAAAGATGTGTGGGAAGAAATAAATTGGAAAATGTTGGGTAAGATGATTTCCACTTCTTCAATAATCCTCATTTAGATCCTTTTATAAGGTCCATTAAAATAGTATTATAAAAATATCATAACCTATAATTAATTTATAATTATATTTAGAATATAATTTTTTAGTTTTTATTATAGATATATGGATTAAAGCGGTGTAAATAAGAGAAATAGGCATTCCCTTTTATAAGTGGGGGAGATGACATACTTGAAATTTCATAAAAGAATAAAATATAATAATGTCATACTAAATAAAAATTCTTCCACATGGATATAAATTATATGTTGGGATATTATTATATTTAAATGTTCCATAAAATAGTATTTAGATTTGTTTAATGGTCATACATACCCTAATATCTTAGATTAACCCATAGTAAACTCATTTTAACCTTATCAGTTGTAAATTTTTTTAATTATTTTAAAAAATAATTATCACTAAATATTACTTTAAAATTATTAAGTAATATTATATAATATTATAAAAAATATTTAATACATTTTATTATATTAAATTCAATGAATTTTCAAAATTTAATTTAAAATTCAGCTAAAAAAATACGATGAAAAACTATTTTTTTGAGGAAAAATGTTTCCTTAAGTTTAAAAAGATTTTTTACCAATATCCAACATGAAATAAGATAAAATGAACTTGATTTTATTATTAATAATATAAATATACTAATTTTACCATGAAATTATTTTTAAACAAAATTTAACATAGTAAATGCTTGAAACGAAAAGACAGTCTATGAAAAAGCAGTATTTTCACTATTCATTAAAATGTAAGTATTTTTCAAAAAAATATCAGAATATCACTGTAAGATAATTTCTAATAGATGATATAAAAAATCATTTTAAAAAATCATTTTTCTTAAAGATTTTATAATTAATTATTTCATTTCCATTCAAAAAGTAATTAAAAACGTTTTTATGGAAAATTTTATTTTTAAAGCATATAAAGAGTTTACTAAAATTGAGTAATTTATATAATTTTATTTATTTTATCTATAATGTATTTAATTAACATAAAAAATATTATTTATATTCATTCTACCAATTTAATAGAATATTTATGTTGATATACTGTATTACGGTTCATTTAGACTTGGGGTGCGTGTATCAGAAGCCATTGTGGAAATTTAATTTATTTAAAGGGAAATACATCATAAAATCTTGGGGAGTTAAATTATACCTCATTAAAATTAATTTATACCTTAAAATTTATTCACATAGATATAATAATTAAGTATATCACTATTTTATCACATTATTGGGGTTCCCATATAGCTTATCCAAATTTCTGATTCATCTAGAGAAATTTATGTAGGCGAGTAATAATATTCATTAACACTTTATCTATATGATACAATATTTCAAATGGTTGTTCATAATAGGATGTATCATGATATAGTGGTACAACCTATGATTTCCGTATATAATAAGAAACATTTATGTACTTCTTTATGAGAAATAAATAGAACGCGTCATAAACTTGGGAGAGGTTTAGTTGAATCGCCAAGTAACAAGCTAGTATCCCTTATAAATAAAGAATATAAAAGGGGAAAATATGCATAGTAATCGTCTTTCCATTGTTTCCAAAAAAATTAAACTGATTATATTTATATATTAATAGAAATATGTTATCACCAACTTCGAATTCAAGGTTTCTCTATCGATTATCTGCTTAACTCTTCTATCAACTCTGAGGTGCCATGATGTTTTGTTGAATATATTTGAATTTATATAATATGTAATCAGCTATATCATACTCCAAAAACATTATTTCTCAAAATCTACCCCAAAAATTGTGTTTCTGTACTTCCTTTAATAGAGGGATTCACAAGAAACCACTTGGATTCTTATCGAAATCTATTGTTATTAGAAAATTAAAAAACAGGAAGGTGTTGATCCCAACCACACTTAAAATACATAAACAATAACTCATCGTATCCTAAAGGATTTTAATAGTTCCTTTAGGTTGAACATATATCTATGGAAGATAAGAAATATCAAACCAAAACCATAAATCTAGAGATAGGTGAAGACTTCACCAGAACATTGAAGTAAACCTTAGATCCTAATTATATGAAATAGAATGTGGAAGTCCATGAAACATTACCAATTCATTAATATATATATATATATAGTTAAGAGGAACAATATTCACCTTTTTTTAATATTAATTTAGTGTGATGACTTTGTAACGTGAATGAGTACATCCTAAATAGGCCGAAATCTATTTTTTTCCAAATAGCATTGCGTCCTTTAATATTTTAGGGGTGTTAGATGGAAAAAAACCAAGGGGATGTTTCCCCACTCAGATTTTGGTATAAGAAATTGTTGTAACATTAAATTATACTTATTTATCTAAAAATGAACTTTCTAACATATCAAGCATCTAGAAGAATACTCTACATTATATCTATTCAAGTTTTATAACTATATATAATATTTAAATCTCGATACATCTTCATACTTATGGGATTAATGGAGAATGATGAACTCTAAACTTCATCCAATAACTCTTTATTTACATATGGTATAAAATGGACACATACATGGTTTCTAATTATTATCTTTCAATCACAATCATGGCTGAACTAAAGAAAATTTTTTACTTTATTTTACTACTCTACATCTTTCTTCTCGTTATCTTTAATAAGAACTTAGATAGATGGTTGAACACTCAGATGTGAAAGATAATATTTCTACACTTCCATCAATAATTATAGATCCATCATTTTTAATCAAGGAATATTGGATCTTTTTTTACCATCATCATAAGAAATATATTATTGACATTTTAACTAAAATACACCAGCGTCTTGGTTCAGTTTCCCAAGATGGTAATTTATTGGGAATTCATAATCTTTAATTAACTCCACTTATCTTCTATAACACATATTAAAATATTTATATGTGAATATATACTTTAAAATATTACAATTAGTATATATATCACACATTTATACATAAAGATAATGCCTATATATATTTAATGTGAAAATTACCATAACTAACTCTATATCACATGTTTGGTATTTTTTCTCACGAACCATCAATTTTCACGAGGCATATTCTATAACCATATAATTATACATGAGGATACATCCCATTATATTCATTGATTAATCAATAAAGATCAGAAAACCTTCTCCACTACAAGTTAGTGTAATAATAGTTATTTTTACCAACATTATATCTGGTTTTTTATATTTTACTCACATTCATTTATCTAAATGAATCTAGCTCCATTTCGAGTTAACTTGGTGTATAGATTAGTTTGATATGAGAAATTATCCACAATGACATGATAATATCCATAATAACCAATTAAACTATATATATCAATCATAGTGGTTAGTATGGAATAACATATTATAACATTTTTCTATAAGGGATCCACATATATACCCACTCCTGAGATTTTATGTCTAAAAATGAAACCTTTTTATAGCCAAAATTTAGACATGGTATGTTTTTCACACAACTTCTCCTTCATTAGTGTCATTAGTACACTCCTCACCTGATCATCACGATCATCCTTAATCTTGGTATACATAAGAATACCATCTATAATGACTACAAGAAATAGATCAAGGTAATCTATAAAGACACTATTCATTAAATCCATAAAGATAGTGGGGGAATTTGTAATACTAAATGGAATCTATATAAAATGATAGTGTGCATACATTTTACAGAATTCTATATTAATTATATCATCCTTTCTTAACCTCAATTAATGATATCCAAAATCATGGTCATTATTTAAAGTCATTTAAATCTATATAGTTGGACAAGAATGTCATCAATATGGGGTTTAGGGAACATTTTCTTGAGAGTTAAATTATTTATTTATCAATAATTAATTTATAATTAAATTGATCCTTATTTATTTATATAAATATAGTTGATTCCCATGGTGATTTACATGGATAAATTAATCCCTTATCAATATTCTCCCAGAGTTTCTTCTATAATTATTGTAACCAAATCAGAGCAATTCAATATGGAGTAATTAAAATTAGTCTTGCACTATGCATTAGTTTTATTGAAAACTCAACTTCTTGAATAATATGAGTACTCAATAACTCTTTTAGAAATATGTTTATAACCACATAAACAATTGTCATGTCATCGATACTGAGTTTCTCCCCAAAAAGATGAGATAAAAAACCCCTTTTGAAAAGGAATCAAGACCCATATAACATATCTAATATCTATTGTATGTTTATATTTATCATCACACTAATATAAAATCATTGGTTGGTTTAGAATATCAAATACGACTTTGGTTCCTCTTAAATTTATGTCGAATTAATGTAAATAATTATAATCCATGTATAAGTTAACATAAAATTCAACTATTGTTATTATAACAATATTTATAGGAATAAAATTTCCACAAAATTAAAAAAGATAAGAATCCTCGACAGAAGATGAGATAATCATACCATTAAAGGTTTTAACTTTTAATTTAATATCCAATAATTTAGGTGGTATTGTGATACTATTATCAAATTCTATTGATATTGTAAGAACCCAGATCTTCGTTTCAGGTATGCTTTTCCTTTTTCTGGAGTTTTTAAGAAAAATGGATTTTCTGGAAAATTTTGAAGTACTAGACGCGTACTTTCTGAGTACACGCCACGTAATTTCTGAGTACACGCCATGTACTCTACTTCGGCTCAAAGCCGTGTGTTAGCTGTGCCCGGGCCACACACACGGTGTATAGGGGTGACGTGGAGGCCGATTTTGGCGGAGTACAGAAAAACCCAGTACACACTGTGTACTTTTCTTTTTTTCACAAAAACGCACTGGGGTCACACCTGATGGACAAAACATACCCCTTCTTCAGGTTCTTCGTCAGAGAGCAACCCATACGTCTGGAACTTTCTCGACCCCCACCTCTCAGTTCATTCTCTGATTCGGGCATGGTTGATTGAGTTGGAAGCGTAGCGGTGAGTTCTTCCTTCTTCTTGAGCCTTATTTTCCAATTCTTCCTCCTTCTCAAGTTATCTAAGGTTGAAAGTTTTGTGTGTTTTCTCAGATCTATGACGTTATCAGGAGAATCAACCATCATGGTCCAAGTATATCAATCTCCTAGGATCAAGGTTGGTGGTTTGTGACTTACCGTTCAATGTCTTTGAGTTTTATGCGCGATTTTACACCGATACCTATGAACGGGGTATTGCGTGATTACCTTTTTTCCCTTGTTGTTTTCCTTCCTTTATTATATGCTTGTGTAGAGGTAATTTTACCATTTTAGGGGATAAATTTTTGTTCTTGGATGTATATACCTTGATTTGTTCTGTTTATGACCTTTGGGTCTCGTTTTCCTTTGGTTGCTACACCTGTTTTCATGCCTTGCGGTTATAGGTTGAGGTGGAATTCCTGACATGCTTGTTGCCTTATAGACTGTTTAGCTAAGTATCTCTATAAGTTTACTTTGGTTAGCCAAGTATCTCTATAGGTGTTCTTTGGCCTTATAGCATTATTATGCACTGACTAGCATGGGGCTGAGAGAACCTGGTGCAATAGACTATAAAGGATAGTCCAAGTGAGCTTCCCAGAGAGTCTTATACATTATAGACTACAGAGGATGGACCGAGTGAGCTCCCAGAGAGTCTTGGATATTATATACTATAGGAGGGTAGACCGATTGAACTTCCTCAGAGTGTCTTAACTTGATTGAATCTCTTTAAGAACCTTCCCAAGCAAGAGGAGGAATTGACCGAGTGAGCATCCTCAGAGAGTCTGTGGTATACCTGAGTCTATAGAAGGATACAAAACAAGATATCATCCTCAGAGAGTCTCTATACCTTGGGGATAAGAGGGTTAGACTGCGTGATCTTCCTCAAGAGAGTCCCTGACTATCCTAGACTATAAGGGGAATTGACCGAGTGATATTCCCCAGAGAGTCTCATTAATTCGTATGACCAAGCCAGAGGGGTTAGGCTGAGCGCACTGCCCAGAGGGTTGTGGTACTTCTTGGATAGGACCAGGGGGGATGGCTGCGAGTAATTCCCAGAGGGTTTCAGGCTTATTAGATATTTGTTTCATTGCTGTTGATTGGTTTTGGATTGTTTTTCTTCCATGTATCATCCTGTTTTACTGCTTACTGTTACTACCTATTGGTTGCTGTTGTTGTTTACTGCTTATTGTACTTTCACCTGCCATATACTCACTAACTATTAGGCATAGTTCTTCAGGTGAATTCCTACTAGGATTTTATCTCACACCCTGTTTGGGTCATGCTTTTGGGCCCAAGAAGACTGTGTTGTTGCAGGTATAGGCAAGGGCAAGAGCCCTTCAACTTCTAGAACTTGATTGCTTAGAGCAGGGGAGCATGGAACCATGCTTTGGCTTGTGATGCTGAGGATCCATTTACTTTTCTTTTGTACTTCTTTTAGTACTGTAGTGTTCTCCAGCATTGTGACTTGATTTTATGCTTTCTTAGTTATGTATCATGCATTATTTCATATATATACATATGTGCTCTAGTTTGTTTGTAACAACCCATGATTTTATGAAAAATATTCTTTTTAATTTCACTAATATCGTGTGTTGTACGCTACACCAAAAGGAGCTTTCACAACATGAATCCTTGATTTTCCTTGCATTACACGCAATCGCGACCTTCCTCGATAGCGTGTGTAGTACGCAATAATGAGTTTCACTAAACAACAATACGCTATTAAAATATTATTAAAACTAGCCGTTATGAATAGTAATAACCACATTTTAAATTTTAGAAATTTTAGATCTCAAAATGGACTTCATTTTTGGATTCGGAGTATCGAATTTAGCCTAAGGTGAAATTTTGGTACTTTTCGGATAACTTTCATATTCTGATGAATAGTGAAAATTACTAAATTATAATTAAAAACAACTTTTTTAATAGAAATAATTAATAGTGATAAATTATTAATTTGAGTGGTTTTAAAGTATATTTAGAATATATTTTTATAATTTAATACAATGTTGGTCATTGGATGTAATTTCACATTTAAACCAGACATAATCAAGTGTCAATCTTTTGATAGATATTGTTTCTTAAAAACATGCTATTTGTTTTAACAGCGGGATTTAATATAAAATTAATTAATGAAACTTCTATGTTATGAATTTGGTAAAATAGACTTCATTTTTGAATTCGGAATATGAAATATAGCTTAGGATGAAATTTTGGCATTGTTCTGAAAAACATCAATTTTTGACGAATAGTGAAACTACTAAGTGGTAGTTAAAAACTGAATTTTTCATAAAACTTAATTTTACCGCTTCTGTGAATGGAATTTAAAAAATCCGAGAGACACGGTTGATTTCAGTAAGTAAAATGTGGTTCAATGAGATGAAAATAATTTTTGGTGAATAGTAACGTTTTACTTTTATTTACCACAGTTAAAAGTAAATAGGGTAGGTAAGGGTAAGAATGATATTAATATTACCCTAACACATGTCCCAATTCTATTGGACAAGTTTATATCGACCAAAAACAACCTTAAGTGTAAAATATTATCATTTAGGCCCACTTGGATTAGATTAGGACATTTATTATTATTTAATTCAAAGAAGAGTTAAAAGAGTTAAAATCAAAGTATATTTATTAAAAAAAATGTAATATAGGGTTGTACATAAGATAAATTCGATTGTAAATATTAATTATAAATCTAAAAAGATTTCATACATAATATTATTTTATTTGTAATATTTAGACATCAAATAATTTAATTTATTTTTGACACAAAGATGATGCAGTAATTATCTTATTAATGAAATATTGACATAATTGATATTATAAATACCAAAATAAATGTAATTTAAGACTTTTTATGAATTCCACTAATTTTCTAGGTTACTATGATATATTAGTGTTGATTTAATAAACTTGGTTCGAACATATACTTCTGTTATGACTTTCACAAAAATCATATATCAAATAGTGTCAAAATTGACACAAAATAGTTTTTAAATCAAATATTATATTATTAATTGTTATTTTATTCCTAAAAATCTAAGGTTCATCCAAATTACTTAGATACGGATATATGTATTAATAATAAACAATTGGGGGTTCTTTTGGCATGTTATAGTAAGTGTATTAACCATATAGTGAAAGAAAACAAAAAGACAAGGTAAAAGTTAAATTATTTAACTTAGAGTTAAATCTAATTGATAAGGTTAAAATAATACCCTAAACTTGTCTAAATCCTATTGGATGATAGTATTTCGACCCATACCCACTTTAGCTTCGAAATAAGACCCTTTGTAACCATTATAAACCGATTTTTACTTTAATATAAAATAATATTTTGAGATATTCCTAAGGTGCCCCTCTCCTCCCTTATAAAAGGGCACCTCCTCCCCTCCTCCTCACACCAATTTGAGCACTCAAGCTCGGCCAAACCCTGCCATTGTCTCCTCTCCACTCCCCTAGAATAATCCTAGAGGTCCTGGCCTTCTTCAAAGACCAATCTTAGTTCCCTAAGTGGAGGATTCAAAGAGGCGTTCCAAAGAAGAGGTAATATCCATTACCGATCTTTTCAATTTCTTTCTTCTTCAACTTCTTCTTCTTTAGTTTTTTCTTGATAAAGTAATAACATCAGTATTACTTACATACTAATATGTTATTATAAATATGAAACAACCCTAATTCCCCTTCTATCCATCCTACGGAAAAATGAAATCACCGCGCGTGCGTACGTACGAAATACCGTCTCCACGCCGTGGTGTAATCTATTTTCCACCATCACCTTACAAGGATGGGTATAATGGTGTAATGAGTAAATATTTATGATTATTATAAAGTAATATTGATACTGAAATAATATATATATACTCCAATACAATTCCATGATCATAGGAACAATATCATCACTCGTGCGTACGTACGGAATACCGTCTCCACGATGTGATGCGACTCGTTCTACATGATCATAATTACATATTAATTATATAAATGAATTGAATGAATAAATATGATATCTGTTACACTAATACCATTCTGTATATAAGGTATCTATAACCTTAAAAGAAGAATAAGAATTTATTCGGAAAAACACGCATAAGAACAAAAGGCAATAAAGACCCGAGTAACAAGTAACAATGAAATATTACTAACAAGAAGCTAAGAATATAACCATATATGATATCATATCAATATGTATGATTCTGGAATAAGTCAATAACATTATTTAAACCATTATACAGGATCTTAGAACACGTACAAAGAAAATCGGACCTAAGGTAAGGGAAATATCACAATCTCATTTTTATCCGAGATTGTTTATACTTTGGCATTTACTGGGGTGTATTTTATCATCCACATCCATGTTTCCTCAATATGTAATATTTATATCCTTATACAATAGTTTATATTCAATTTTACCCTTCGGTAAATTTTTAGTAAAGGATATGAAAGGAATCTTTTGTCGTTTTTCGTACGAGGTACTTTTTGACTTTTCCGACAAAAGTACGAGAAGAATGTTTTTTTAAACTTATATGGCATGAATGGATTTTTAAAACATTATTTCCAAGAAGCTTCCTTTACAAGTTTTCAAGTTTATTTTTAATCATCTTCTTTTATTTTAAAGTCGTATGACATGTTATGAAAGGAAAAATGTTTTTGAAGTAGAAAGGATATTTTCCTCAAGAACGGAGTTCAAGTATTTTATCAAAATTATTTTCCATCTAAGATAATAAAAGGGTTATATTTTTATCCCTATTATTACATGGATTTGATTATGTTGTGATGGAAATATTTTTATGAATTCCTTTATCTTATATGAATTGTTTTATGATGTCATGTTGTTTAAGAATTCCATTTTTATTACATGGGTTACGCTATGATGTATGGTTTATGATTATGTGGCACACATAAGAAAGGATTCATTATAAGATGGGTGGGACCTATATCTCCCTCCAATGCATTGGGTAAAGATTTTATATCTCATGAGATAGACATGGCTGGAATGGTAGGTTATACCGGTTCTGTGAAACAGGACTGGAACGGGGGTGACTCGGTTCAGAAAGGGATTCTTTCCACTAAGATAGTCTTGGCAATGAGTCATGACTAACAAGAAATGATTTTCCATGATTATGTGTGCATTCCACAAAGTTTCAAGTTTTATGTTATGATTATGGGATCTCATTTTCACTTCTATGATTTATTCCATGTTAAGATATTATGATCTCTTTTGCAGGTTATGATTTTCAAAAAGATATGATATGATTTTTATCTCCTTTGTTTACCCTTACTGAGCATTTGAGATCACCCTTTTATGTTTTCTTTTCCCCAGGATATAAAGAAAGGTTTTAGGTTAAAAAAAAGGGAAGATCTTTATGGGAGATATTGAAGATCTTTCACCACGATTAGAATATTACGTTCCGAGTTTCCAATAACACTAAACTATTATGATCCTTGTGTGTCTGTTTTTCTTATGTACTAAGTATTCCGCAAAAGTAATGTAATGTCCATGTACGTCAAGCTTCGGGTCTCTACAGTTGCTATCAGAGGAAAGGTTTAGTCAACCTTTGGAAACTAGGATGCGTGAACTTTAGTGAGATCCCTAGAGATATTTCTAAGGTATGTCTAGGGATGTCCCTAAGGTTAAGTATACGTATAGGTTATAGTACTAGAACTACGCTAACGATCATAGAATTAAACCTATGATGTTAGATATTGAAGGTACTCCCACTTTATTATGTTGTTTTCCCTAGCATGATTTTTGCCTCTCACACTATTCTTTTTGTGTTTTAGACGATGGCTGGAACCCGAAGGAACCGTGTTGATCAATGCAATGGAAAATGCAATGATTGCCCTCCGGAACAAACAAATGTTATGGGAGATGGAGTGCAAAATCTTATTGCTATACTTACACAAGCTATGAATCATTCTGGACTTCCAAATGAGCAGTGAAGGGAACAATATTCTATTGAGTCCTTCATGAGGCAACATACACCTTCTTTCAGTGGGACTTCTGATCCACTTGTTGCTAAACAATGGATCAGTACTACTGAAAAGATATTTTCAGCTCTTCAATGTTCTGAACATGATAAAGTCGTCTTAGCAGTGTATCGTTTGGAAAGTGATGCTGATCAATGGTGGAATCTTATCAATAATACGAGGCCAAGAGATGAAATTGAGTCCATGGAATTGGACGAGTTCAAGAACTTGTTTTTTAGTAAGTACTTCCCTCGTATTCTTCAAACAAAGATGGAAAAGGGGTTTCTTGAGCAGAAGCAGAAGGATGAGGAATCCGTTGGTATATATGAAGCAAATTTTACAAGACTTGCAAGGTATGCATCTGGCATTGTCATCCAACCTGAAAGTAAAGTTGATCGATTTTTCAGTGGCTTAAAACCAAGTCTTCGAAGGGCATTAGCTATAAGAGACTTCAGTAGCTATGAAGAAATTGTGCATTGTGCTATCAAGGTAGAAATGGAATTTGGTGTTACATATCCATCTCATGGTTTTGAAAAGAAACGAAAGATGGAGTTCAAGGAGAAATCTAAAAATAATGGTGAAAAGAAGATGAATGTTTCCTTATGCACAAAGTGTGGAATGAAGCATGGTGGAGATTGTCTTAAAGGGACTAGAAAATGTTTTAAGTTTGGAAAAGAAGGTCATCGAGCAGCTGAGTGTCGAAGTAATGGAAAAAGTGTTTCTAATGATGTGAACAAAGAAAATACTGCAGAGAACGGACCACCAACACTTCAATGATTCAAGTGCAAGGAAATGGGGCATTATGCTAATAAATTCCCTAATACAAGGGTTAGTGATGATCGACATGATCAACCACTTAAGGCAAAGGACAAAGGGAAGTCACATGCGATCACTATTGGCGATGTTGAATATGACAACGATGTGGTGGAATGATTAAGTGTTTATGTAATGGGATTCCAAAATAATGTTGTATCATAAAGTATTGGAATATTTATGTATTGGTCTAATGTGGTATTCAAAGTGATTGAGATAATTTTGGAAATAAGTTGATATGCGCATAATGATGGAAAAACGAGAAAACGAAATGTTTAACAGTATTCATGAGCTCATGATTGATATAAGGAATAAGTGATATCATGGTTTGAGTATATAGAATTTTGAGGATTTTGGTATGTGGAAGGTGTTAACTTTTAACTGCATTCATGTTTTCACTAAGGTATTCAAGAGAATACATGATTAAGGACTTTGAATGTTTGGAATGTGACCAACAAAACATATCTTATGATATATGGGGATCGACAATGGTGTTAAATCTCCGGTAATCGTTTTCACTATGTTATGAGAGTGGACTGCAGTATTATGGATAAGCCTAAAGATTGGAATGGACTATGTTGGACATAAGTTAGTATTGTTTAAGGATAGAAGTTTTCTCGATATTATTGATGGGATGTTATAGTAATATAGTTTTAGAAAAAGGACAACCTGCAGGACGGGCGACAGCCCATCGCGTCGGACAAGGCTGTGGAAATCGAACCCACAACCGAAGTGCGACTGGCCTTTATCGCCCACCACTGGCCTACAGGAAGTCCCTGTTTAGTAGAAACTAGTTTTATTATATTAATTTGTATGAAATATGATGTATAAGTCCATTTTAGGAACCATATATGATTAATCTCACTATAGATCGACTTATGTATATAATTTTTTTTTCTAACCTTTTGTTTGAGACAGATGGAATGACCCGTCATTCTATCACATGATCTGCTAACACTTCACGAATAACAAATTCAACTTCATTTATTTAAGAGATGAAGTGGAAATTGTTAAAGGCACGAACAACAGTGAGATTGTACCAAAATAAAGTAAGTATTTATTCTAATTCAAATTCTTTAACTTTAGGGAAATGATCTTGAAAACCAAAAATGTTGTCCTAGTGATCTTATATCTGATGAATCAGATGGTACCTTAGATCGTCATAAATTTATTTATTTGTGATTGTTGGATTTTCCATAGACATGTTCTCTACCACTCTTCATCAGAACATGATGGTTAGATTTTTCTTCCATATCCATATTTTCACCTATGTGGAAACCCAGTGATTAGTTTATTTGGGTAACCGTTACGTTTCATACTTTCATTTTTAAAGATTGGTTTTGGTATTCCTTTTTACGATGTGGGTTTCTATTAAAGAAACTTTCAAATAGTAAACCATTTATAACCCCGATGAATTTCGAGGGCGAAATTCATTTTAAGGGGGGTAGAATGTAACAGCCCAAGATTTTATGAAAAATATTCTTTTTAATTTCACTAATGTATTGTGTTGTACGCTACACCAAAAGGAGCTTGCACAACACACATCCTTTATTTTCCTTGCATTACACGCAATCGCGACCTTCCTCGATAGCGTGTGTAGTACGCAATAACGAGTTTCACTAAACAACAATACGCTATTAAAATATTATTAAAACTAGCCGTTATGAATAGTAATAACCAATTTTTAAATTTTAGAAATTTTAGCTCTCAAAATGGACTTCATTTTTGGATTCGGAGTATCGAATTTAGCCTAAGGTGAAATTTTGGTAGTTTTCGGATAACTTTCCTATTCCGATGAATAGTAAAAATTACTAAATTATAATTAAAAACAACTTTTTTAATAGAAATAATTAATAGTGATAAATTATTAATTTGAGTGGTTTTAAAGTATATTTAGAATATATTTTTACAATTTAATACAATTTTGGTCATTGGATGTAATTTCACATTTAAACCAGACATAATCAAGTGTCAATCTTATGATAGATATTGTTTCTTAAAAACACGCTATTTGTTTTAACAGCGGGATTTAATTATAAAATTAATTAATGAAACTTCTATGTTATGAATTTGGTAAAATAGACTTCATTTTTGAATTCGGAATATGAAATATAGCTTAGGATGAAATTTTGGCATTGTTCTGAAAAACATCAATTTTTGATGAATAGTGAAACTACTAAGTGGTATTTAAAAACTGAATTTTTCATAAAACTTAATTTTACCGCTTCTGTGAATGGAATTTCAAAAATCCGAGAGACACGGTTGATGTCAGTAAGTAAAATGTGGTTCAATGAGATGAAAATAATCTTTGATGAATAGTAACTTTTTACTTTTATTTACCACGGTTAAAAGTAAATAGGGTAGTTAAGGGTAAGAATGATATTAATATTACCCTAACACATGTCCTAATTCTATTGGACAAGTGTATCTCGACCAAAAACAACCTTAGTGTAAAATATTATCATTAAGGCCCACTTGGATTAGATTAGGACATTTATTATTATTTAATTCAAAGAAGAGTTAAAAGAGTTAAAATCAAAGTATATTTATTAAAACATTTTTAATATAGTGTTGTACATAAGATAAATTAGATTGTAAATATTAATTAGAAATATAAAACGATTTCCTACATAATAGTATTTTATTTGTAATTTTTAGACATCAAATAATTTAATTTATTTATGACACAAAGATGATGCAGTAATTATCTTATTAATGAAATATTGACATAATTGATATTATAAATACCAAAATAAATGTAATTTAAGACTTTTTATGAATTCCAATAATTTTATAGGTTACTATGATATATTAGTGTTGATTTAATAAACTTGGTTTGAAAATATAATTCTGTTATGACTTTCACAAAAATCATATATCAAATAGTTTCAAAATTGACACAAAATAGTTTTTAAATCAAATATTATATTATTAATTGTTTTTTTATCCATAAAAATCTAAGGTTCATCCAAATGACTTAGATAATGATATATGTATTAATAATAAACAATTTGGGGTTCGTTTGGCATGTTATAGTATGTGTATTAACCATATAGTTAAAGAAAACAAAAAGACACGGTAAAAGTTAAATTATTTAACTTAGACTTAAATCTAATTGATAAGGTTAAAATAATACCCCAAACTTGTCTAAATCCTATTGGAGGATAGGATTTCTACCCATCCCCACTTTAGCTTCGAAATAAGACCCTTTGGAACCATTATAAACCGATTTTGACTTTAATATAAAATAATATTTTGAGATATTCCTAAGGTGCCCCTCTCCTCCCTTATAAAAGGGCACCTCCTCCCCCTCCTCCTCACACCAATTTGAGCACTCAAGCTCGGACAAACCCTTCCATTTTCTCCTCTCCACTCCCCTAGAATAATCCTTGAGGTCCTGGCCTTCTTCAAAGATCAATCTTAGTTCGCTAAGTGGAGGATTCAAAGAGGCGTTCCAAAGAAGAGGTAATATCCATTACCGATCTTTTCAATTTCTTTCTTCTTCAACTTCTTCTTCTTTAGTTGTTTCATGATAAAGTAATAACATCAGTATTACTTACATACTGATATGTTATTATAAATATTAAACAACCCTAATTCTCATTCTATCCATCCTACGGAAAAATGAAATCACCGCGCGTGCGTACGTACGGAATACCGTCTCCACGCCGTGGTGTAATCTATTTTCCACCATCACCTTACAAGGATGGGTATAATGGTGTAATGAGTAAATATTTATGATTATTATAAAGTAATATTGATACTGAAATAATATATATATACTCCAATACAATTCCACGATCAGAGGAACGATATCATCACTCGTGCGTACGTACGGAATACCGTCTCCACGATGTGATGCGACTCGTTCTACATGATCATCATTACATAGTAATTATATAAATGAATTGAATTAATAAATATGATATATGTTACACTAATACCATTCTGGATATAAGGTATCTATAACCTTAAAAGAAGAATAAGAATTTATTCGGCAAAACACGCATAAGAACAAAAGGCAATAAAGACCCGAGTAACAAGTAACAATGAAATATTACTGACAAGAAGCCAAGAATATAACCATATATGATATCATATCAATATGTATGATTCTGGAATAAGTCAATAACATTATTTAAACCATTATACAGGAGCTTAGGACACATACAAAGCAAATCAGACCTAAGGTAAGGGAAATATCACAATCTCATTTTTATCCGAGATTGTTTATACTTTGGCATTTACTGGGGTGTATTTTATCATCCACATCCATGTTTCCTCAATATGTAATATTTATATCCTTATAAAATAGTTTATATTCAATTTTACCCTTCGGTAAATTTTTAGTAAAGGATATGAAAGGAATCTTTTGTCGTTTTTCGTACGAGGTACTTTTTGACTTTTCCGAAAAAAGTACGAGAAGAATGTTTTTTTAACTTATACGACATGAATGGATTTTTAAAACATTATTTCCAAGAAGCTTCCTTTTCAAGTTTTCAAGTTTATTTTTAATCATCTTCTTTTATTTTAAATTCGTATGACATGTTATGAAAGGAAAAATGTTTTTGAAGTAGAAATGATATTTTCCTCAAGAATGGAGTTCAAGTATTTTATCAAAATAATTTTCCATCTAAGATAATAAAAGGGTTCTATTTTTATCCCAATTATTACATGGATTTGATTATGTTGTGATGGAAATATTTTTATGAATTCCTCTATCTTATATGAATTGTTTTATGATGTCATTTTGTTTAAGAATTCCATTTTTATTACATGGGTTACGCTATGATGTATGGTTTATGATTATGTAGAACACATAATAAAGGATTCATTATAAGATGGGTGGGACCTATATCTCCCTCCAATGAATTGGGTAAAGATTTTATATCTCATGAGATAGACATGGCTGGAACGGTAGGTTATACCGGTTCAGTGAAACAGGACTGGAACGAGGGTGACTCGGTTCAGAAAGGGACTTTGTCCACTAAGATAGTCTTGGAAATGAGTCATGACTAATAAGAAATGATTTTCCATGATTATGTGTGCATGCCACAAAGTTTCAAGTTTTATGTTATGATTATGGGGATCTCATTTTCACTTCTATGATTTATTCCATGTTAAGATATTATGATCTCTTTTGTAGGTTATGATTTTCAAAAATATATGATATGATTTTTATCTCCTTTGTTTACCCTTACTGAGCATTTGAGCTCACCATTTTATGTTTTCTTTTCCCCAGGATATAAAGAAAGGTTTTAGGTAAAAAAAAGGGAAGATATTTATGGGAGATATTGAAGATCTTTCACCACGATTAGAAGATTACGTTCTGAGTTTCCAAAGACACTAAACTATTACGATCCTTGTGTGTGTGTTTTTGTTATGTACTAAGTATTCCGCAAAAGTAATGTAATGTCCATGTACGTCAAGCTTCAGGTCTCTACATTGTTGATTTAGTATTCCACTATTTATATTGTTGGTTATTACTGATTCCGCTATTGCATGTTTATTTTTCTTTTACTGTGTACTCTACCAATGAGGACATAGTTTTCCCGCTATCACACCCAAGACCCTCGCTACTAGTCGACAGCCTCTGGCATTTGGGGGAATGCGCTTGAGTCCAAGTGACTAACCGGATACGAGGTGCCGCTGGGTGGCTTCCAGAACCAGGACTTTACAAAGTGGTATCAGAAGAATTATTTCACTTGCTTTACTATTTGGAGACTTTATCGAGGGAAAGGACAGATTCGATACCTGGTAATAAGCTGTGCCTGGGGGTATCTAACCAGTGTACACGGAAAATCCATACTACCTCGTTTATTGCATATTCTGGTTTTTAGATTTTACAGTTGATACAATTTCACCTAGAGTGATTCACATGCTTTGTACTGTTATTGCTTTGATATTACTGTTATATTTCTGTCACAACCCGATGTGATGAGGGTATTCCATCTCATGCATCATATAGGAACTTGTAGAAATCACATTCCATGCATTCTTTCCATGCCATTTAGGGTGTATTAGCGATTGCATGCTGTTGTGATAGACGTTGTGTAGATTATGCACGCTATTGTGATAAATGCTTGATAGAATCTCCGCTTCTTGTTAGAGAATTGTTTTTATTGTACTTTGTTTAAATAAATGCCAAATTTTGATTCTTGAGGTGTTATAGGCCCTCTTGAATCAGAAATTGGTGGATTATGATCCTGTTTCCTCTTGTACATGACTATAGGGGATGCCAAGCCTTGATTCGCGGGGAATATGTCCCCTCACGGATCGTAATTTGGCACCACTTTGCCTTGTTTTCCGTGTTTCTGGGATTCTGTGCAGTTTCTGAGCTACTACCCAGAAAAAACCAGAATACACGGCGTGTACTTTCTGGTTACACGCAGTGTAGTTTTTAGGCCGTGTTACTGACTGTGTGTTCAAGAACACGGTGTTGTGAAAATAGCGTTAGGAGCACGCCATGTACGGTATGTACACGCCGTGTAGTGTAGAGCCTTGTACTCATCCATGTCACGAACAACACGGGTCAGCGTGACCTTCTCGAAGACATGTCGTGTTGCTTTTGTAACACACCGTGTAGTCTTTCCCAGGTACCCGGCCTTGTCATGAACAAAACAGGATGGTGTCACCTTCTCCTATACATGTCATGTTTGTTCAGAACATGCAGTGTAAGGGACAGCCGTGTAGACGGCTGTGTAACCAACAACACGGGCTGCCGAGTCAGTGTCTGGTACACGCCGTGTCCCTAGGGAACATGTCGTGTAGTCTGAGGTTAGTTTTAACCATGTGAGTTAGCCGTGTAAAGAGACTCGGGCTAGGTAATAATGTTCATGTACACGGGGTGTGTTGGGTCAACACACCGTGTAGTTTGAGGTGTTACACGACTTGTAGGGTAGGGATACACGCCCATGTCAGTGTCTTAAGAAGACACACTGTGTAGTTTTTATACATGCCGTGTAGTGGTGTTTTGTAAACTTGTGTGTTTTTATTACCCTATTCCTATTTTATACCCTTGTGTTCTCTGACCTTGTTTTCTGATCAAAGGTAAACTTTTGATCTTTTAGAGCTATGCCCCTGAGATGTCTTCCGGTTGTACATCTATCATCAGGGAGTGATCAGACACCAGATATGGCTGATCAGGGACTTCCTGCCAATCCTCTAGTCGAGCCAGCCTTGGCACCGACTGTCATACCAGTTACAGGCACTGATGCACAGTTCAGGGAAGTTTTCCTGAGGATGATGCAGACCTTCTAGGGAGCGCCGCCTCCTACCCCATCAATGGCTGAGTTGACGCGGGTTTTCCACCAGTTGCATCCTCCTACCTTTTCCAGGGATGGAGGACCCCAGGCTGCAGAATCGTGGAAAGAGGCCACACTAGCCAGCATTGAGCACCTAGAGATCCCTCTGGAGAAGAGGGTAAAGCTGGCTACTTATATGCTCCGGGACACCGCCAAGAGGTGGTGGGAGGTGATCTCACGGTCAGGACGTCAGCAGGATATGTCTTGGGATGAGTTTTGATGCACCTTCTATGACTACTTCTATCCAGAGACCCTAAGGGACGATCGAGCCCAGGAGTTTATGAGTTTGCAGTAGGGTAATCTTTCTGTTATGGATTAATCATCTCGCTTCACTGAGCTGAAGCGTTTCACACCGATCCCAGTAGGTGATGAGTTGTTCCTTGTTAGGAAGTTTGAGGATAGTCTCAGGCAGGAGATCTGTTACCAGGTGAATATCTTCCAGTTGACTTTGATATCCTCCATCTTCAACCAGGTGCTAATCACTGAGCTCATTCTGAGAGATTCTGGAGCAGTGATCCAGGGTGGTTCGATATCCAGAGCTGGTGTTCCTCCTACAGACAGTAGGAATAATCATAGAGAGTCTTCTTGAGGAGATCGAGGTTCACTGGATGCATCTTCTGGCAGCCAGGTTGTATGCTACCAGTGCTGTAGGAGTGGGCATACTATGCCTCAATGCCAGAGGAATCCGATTGAGTGCCGATCTTGCAAAATGATGGGCCATATTCAGCGTTTCTGTCACATCTTCTCACCTTCAGTTGGTGGTAGGGGTTCCTCTATGACCCCGCGTTCTGGGGATGCTTCACCAGTTTCCCACTAGTCCGGGAACTATAGTTCTTCCGGCTGTTCAGGCTGAGCTGGAGCTCACGGCCGTGGTGGTCAGTCACCAGGTCATCAACGACAACAGATTGGATCAGCTCAGAGCAGTTAGCCTTGGGCGCAGGGCCGCGGTGAAGTCCAGTCTTTCGTCATGGAGCAAACCTATCAGGAGCAGGATCTCGAACCTTCTACAGTGCGAGGTACGATCTTAGTAGCCTCAGTTTTATCTTCATCACTTTTTGATACTGGTTCTTCCCATAGATTTATCTCTGTTGCGGTTCTGGAGAGCCTTGGGATCTGTATCTTTTCATCTACCGACTTGTTGACTCATGACACACCGTTGGGAATGAGGAAATATTGCATACGTCAATGCAGAGAGTGCCCTCATGTGGTTGCGAGGTGTCATTTCTTATGATACCTCTATGTCCTAGAGATAACGGGCTATGACATCATTCTCGGGATTGACTAGTTAGTTCTTTTCTAGGAAGTCGACGATTTCTACCACTGCAGGGTGAGTTTCATTTCACCCAAGGGCGGATCCTTCCTTCATAGAGGAGAGTGGGATGTCCAGGCGGGTAGAGCGTGACCAGAGCATCATGGGCTAGGGGAAGTTATAGCCCAGATGGCCAGTCTTTATCTGGATGACCAGGGGACTTCAGAGTTAGACTTTCCTCCAATGGTGGATCATTTCAAGGATGTCTTTCTAGAAGAATTATCTGGTTTTCCTCCGGAGTATGAGGTAGAATTCTCGATTGAGCTCATTATAGGAGTGGCACCGATGTCTATTCCTCCTTATAGGATGGGTACACCTGAGTTGAAAGAGATTCAGAACCAGTTAGAGGAGTTGCAGGAAAAGGGTTTCATCCGACCCAGTACTTCTTCTTGGGGTTCGCCTGTCTTATTTTCGAAGAAGGCAGACGGTACCCTTCAGCTTTATGTGGATTATCGGAAGCTGAACCAGTTGATAGTCAAGAACCGATATCCCTTGCTGAGGATCAATGACCTCTTTGATTAGCTTTGAGGATCCTGGGTGTTCTCAAAGACCGACATGAGGTCCGGTTATCATCAGTTGCGCGTTAGACCATCAGATATACCCCTGACATCTTTCACAAGAAGGTATGGTAATTTTTAGTATACAATCATTACGTTCGGTCTCACGAACGTGCCTGCAGTATTCAGGGCCCTGATGAACCAAGTGTTCCATCCACACTTGGACTCCTTTGTCGTGGTCTTCATGGATGATATCTTGGTGTAGTATCACACTCGACATGACCATGCCACACATCTTGAGATCATTCTGAGTACACTGAGAGAGCATCAGCTGTATGCTAAACTCTCGAAGTTCCACTTTTGGATGGATCAGATTCACTTCTTGGGTCATGTTATATTAGAGAAACGAGTGTCAGTGGACGTAGAGAAAGTGAGAGATGTAGTTTTCTAGGAGCATCCGAAGAACGTCTTTGAGGTGTGGAGTTTCCTAGGGCTGGCCGGATACTACAGATGCTTCATTCAAGACTTCTCGTGCCTAGAAGCACCATTGACAGGTCTGACCAAGAAAGGTTTGAAGTTTTTATGGTCATATTCTTGTGAGTCATCCTTTTAGGAGCTGAAAGGGAGGTTGAAATCAGCACCGATACTAGTCTTGCCAAAGCAGGGCAAGGGATACACTGTTTACTGTGATGCTTCAGGTATCGGGATGGGAGCTGTGCTCATGCAGTGAGATAGAGTCGTTGTGTATGGGTCTCGGCAGTTGAGGCCACATGAGAGGAACTATCCTACACACGATCAGGAGTTGGTAGCTGTTGTTCAAGCCTTGCACTTTTGGAGACACTATCTTCGAGGAGAACACTTTGTGGTTTTCACCGACCACAAGAGTCTCGAGTAAATCTTCACTCGGCGTGACATGAATCCGAGATAGTGTAGGTGGGTCGAGTATCTTCAGTCCTTTGACTTTGAGCTCGCCTATATGCCTGGAAAGGGAAATGCATTGGCAGATGTGTGGAGAAGACGAACTCAGATTCAGGCAGTTCAGGAGGCCTGCAGTGAGTGACAGCTTATGGCTATGTTCTCTAAGATGCATTTGGATGTGCATGACCGGCAGGGATAGACTGTCCTATCTTCTATAGTTATTAACTCTAAAGTTATTTATCGTATACGAATGAGGCGGCTATCAGACTCAGAGGCCTTTGTCTTGTGGGAGAATGTGTTAGGAGGGGACTATAGAATCCCGCCTTTTTATCACAGAATCTTTCATTACATTTTACAAAACCGAGGATCTTTAAGGTTTAGTGTCTTGGAAACCGGGAACTTAAAACATGAAAACATAAAACATTCTTCTTAAAAAGTTGAACGACTTCTCCTCATGTTCATCCATGGTTCATTACTGCATCTCATAACCTGGGGACATACATCAAAAGAAAGGGTGAGCAGAAGGCCCAGTAAGGGAAACAAGAGAAACATTTTACATGTGAACTTGAGATACTTCAATAAGGTCATGAAAAGAACTTTAAGGAATGAGAAAGAAATCATGAGATATATCATAATAAAAATAACATTTTCATAACTTAAAGATGTGGCTAAAACATTTAATATTGACAATAATTTCGTTTCACCAAGGAACATCCCCAAGGTGTCATTAAAAATTACCAAAGTTATTCACCAAGGTATCAGTCTAAAATGTCATCTCTAGAGACTAAGTCTTTACCCAATGCATTGGAGCGCTATCTGGGCGCACCCTTGACATGTCTTTATTATCATGTGAGCCACATATATCATCATAAATCATTTCATAAAAAACCCATATAGAATAAAAGAAATGGGTTTCATTTAATAATCATAATGTTTTAAAAACTGCTTTAAAGACATGATCTTTATGTCACTTTAAACCCACGAAAAGGGAAAATGAGTTTCATGTATGTAAATCCCTGAATTTAAAATAGAAAATTTTGATACATATTTGAATACCCCTATAGAAATAAGAGCTTTGAGTATTAACTTAAAAACCTAAAATAATTTTGAGAAAAGAGAGGCTTTTTGAGACGAAAATTCTGTAGCATAACGGCTACGTTTCGGGGTTTTAGAAAACATTGAAAAGAGAGGGTACATGGGTCAAACATTCATAAATGACCCATAAAACAGTAGAGGGAAAGAATATGAAGGATATATGAACATGGTAATGAAATTTTAAAGATGTACTATATTAAATGAAGAACATAAAAGGAAGACAAAAATAAGATTTCTTTTATGAAAATTCGGCAGCCTAACGGCGTCACTTAAACATCAAAAAAATGAATTGAAGAGATCAAATAGGGTATCTCATCATATGAACATAAAAGATCAGTATGAAATATTTAGAGATCATACCCCAACAAAATAAAAAGGAACTTGAAATACTTGACAAGAAAGTAGACCTTTGAAAAATGAGAAAGGTGAACGAATCCCTTAAAAATTCAGCATCCTAACGGCGCCATTTAAAACATCAAAATACTGAATTGAAGAGATAAAATATGGTCTTTCATCATATGATCATAAAAATCAGTATGATAGATTTAGATATCATACCCCAACAAAATAAAAAGGAACTATAAAGACTTGACATGAAAGTAGAACTTCAAAACGAGAAGGGTGAAAGAACCACTTAAAAATTCGGCAGCCTAACGACGCCATTTAATACTTCAAAATACTGAATTCAAGAGATCAAATGGGGTCTCTAATCATATGATCATAAAAGATAATTATGATAGATATAGAGATCATACCCCAACATAATAAAAAGGAACTTGAAAGGCTTGACAATAAAATAGAACTTGAAAATGAGAAGGGTGAAAGAATCTGTTACAAAAATTTCGGCAGCCTAACGACGCCACTTAAACATTCATAAAATGAAATGATGAGAGTGAGAGGGGTTATATCATCATATGAACATAAAAAGGACTGTATAATGAAGATAAAAGAACATCCTCCAACCTAAGAACATGGAGCATAAAAGAAATGACATAAAAGAGATTACTTGAAAAGAAAGAGAGAGGTCGGATCCCTTACCTTAAAACATAACTCTTAAAACTCAATGTTTGGGACCTTGGGGGCTTGGTGGCACCTTGGGAGGACTCTTTGGGAGGTATTGAGAGCAGAACTTCGTTGGGGGAGAGTGTGGAGTCGAAATGGATTAGAGGATGGCTTGGTATTTATAGGGAAGGTGAGGGGACAAGGCATTAATGGCCAAGGGACAGCTCAAAAGTGGTTTTCTCAAAACCATGTGCTCTCCCATGATATTTCCCATGAAGTTAGGCCACATGGGGCCCCCATACAATAATTCATCACCTTTGGTCGGCCAACCCATAAAATATCTCATGACATCACCATGACATAGTTATGATGTCATTAAACATACTGAAACCCTAAAACTGCTTTTTTACTATTCACTGAAAATTCATCTTTCTCAAAAAAATCCCAAAATTTCACCTCAACCAAATATTGATGCTCTGATTACAAATATGAACTCCATTTTATAAAAAAATTCTAAATATTTTTATTTTAATTTTTAAATAAAAACACTATTCACCGAAAATTCATTTTTTTCAGAAAAAACCCCAAAAATTACCTTAACATAATATCGATGCCCTGAGTTCAAAAATGAAATCCATTTTATAAAAATAATTTTCTAAATATTTTTAATTTAATTTTTAAATAAAAAACCCTCTTCACCTGAAAAACTAATACTTGAATAATAATTTATTAAACCGTTATTTAACTATTTTATCGAATCACATTACTTAATAAAGCTGTCTAGATTGTATTAAAACTTTCTTTAAACAAGATTACTAATCCATTTGGACACATTACTAATCCTAATCATAAAATTACTATTCATAATTTACTATTCATCAAAAATCAAGTTGATCTTATTAGACTCTAAATTTCATACTGAACATAATTGTAGAAGACCATTTTTTGAAAATCATTGCATATTTTTAATTATTTATGGTTTACCTAAACATTTTTAAAATATCCTTTTTCTAAAATTCATCAAAAATATGCATACTATATTTATCTGGACATTTGAAAATTCATAAACATCATCATAAAAAGAAATCAAATTTTTTATTTAAAACAAATGGTTACACAAGGCAGTTATGGTCTCCTTACATAGCCCCTTATCACACCAGCATAGGACCTAAGTGTAAGGTGTGTTAAGGTGACAGAATCCGAGGGAGGCTCGACCAACATCGCACTAGTTGTAATTTCTATCAGTTTGAACTTCTCGCGAAGGAGATTCCGTTCTAGCTTCACCCGATGAAGTTCGGCTTGGGATTGGTCCAGAGCAAAGCCCAATGGTGCTACCTCCTTCCCAAGTTCTGTTAGATGGGTTTCGATCGGTCCAAGACTACTGGGTGAGGCATCGAATCTTCTTTCTATAATAATTAATCAAGATTACTTGTATTTAGAGTCAATAATCAAAATGTTTAGTTTCCAGCGGTCATATTGACCAATGGTCATATACCAGTCAAAATCCAACGGTCTCATTTTAATTATACTCATGTTATCAAATGAAACATTTTTGTTGAGTATAAAAATAAAATAAAATAACACATAAAATTAGGAAACGAGATTTATTCAAAATTTCGGGTCGTTACAATCTTCCCCCCTTAAGAAATTGCATCCTCGAAATTTTTAAAATTGGGTTTTGAAATTTCATTGAAAGTCCCACATAAGAAAAGGAGTCAGTAAAACTTTTACTTTAAAAGAAAGAAAGGGAAATACAAAGGTCACCTGAGTTAACCCACACTAGGATTCCATATAGGAAAACATGGACATGGAGGAGAAAAAAAGGGTCTAGTTCTGAGGGAGAGTGATAGAAAACATGATTAGGAGAAAATTTACCATAAGAAAATCCGAAACTTATGATGTGTGTAAACAGTCTTTGATTACCTAGTAAGAAATGTAAACCAACAATGTTTTTGTTTTACGTTCCTTTTCATAATTTTGAGGAATTCATTTACTACATAGAAAATATACCTACCTTTATGTATAGTTTCATCCTTTAATAAGTTTCTACCCAAAACTAATATTTTCTCTAAACGATGAGAATTCAAAACTACTTGGTCTCATCAAAACACAAGAATAATCTTCTAGAGAATCACATAATCCACAAAAGATTAACTATCTATTTCATCTATCTTTAAACATTATCCCAAAAACAGAAAGGGTAAGGTAAAACAACTCTTCAAAAATAAATAATCCCATAGGAATGGAAACTAATTTTAAATATTCAAAGTTCCATGGTACTACCCAAAGTTCATAATAGACCATTCGATAAATAAGGATCCTTAAAATCCCTCAAAATAAACCAAACTAAGATCGAAACCCAAATACAAGAAGGATTTGATAACATAGTCTTCCAAAATAAACTTCATTGTTCATCTCCAAACAAAATCAACCACTCCTAACATCTTATAAAAAAAGTAGCTAACCTAGACATTTTTTATCCAAGATAGGTTAATCATTCCCATAAGTAACCTAAATTACTATAAGTCCACCTTAAATTCATCGATTCTTCAAAATATAAGTCAACCTTACTTCTCAATGAAGATACCGTAGTAATCTATTTACCTCGATCATATAGGGTCCCCAAAATAGTGAACGTCTTCCAAAATAATAATAATCTATTAATCCCCTAATCATATCTGTCATATTAATATGGCAATCGTCGCATTTACTGTCACATTGGTTGTTGGGACATGTTCTTCCATTTCCCACCATTAACTAAGAAGAGAAAGTATAATTAGGGGGTTAAATACTTAGCCAATAATCATGAAAAGGAACTTAAAGCATATAAGGATAACTTGTAGAAGAAAAGTATACCCTAACTTGTGATCCCCTAGGTTTCAAACAAGGTTATCCATGATCATATATTTTTATGTGAATCATTATTTCATTTTATCTTTGTTCCTTTAATAATGGTTCATACTAAGCTTATGAATTTACCAAAGTATATCCCCTGGAAGTGTCGTAACCAAGAGTGAAGCAATGCTCGTTGTCATGTACCAGTTCTCGTTCGAGTCTAGCTCAAAGCGGTGTTTTCTGGTTTTACCCCTATGTACATCTATGCCAGAGCCACCTCTACCTTCTCGTATCCAGACAGGGATTTATTTTCTTTGCAACCCCTTACTCAATACTCACCATAATACCAGGAATATTTCCTATATTTAAACTTTTCTATAGGTTTCTTCCTAATGTTTTCATATCCTAATTTCCACAAATAACTAAACCATCCTTTGATACCAACTATAGCATCCCGCCTTTTTATCACATAATCATTCATTACATTTTACAAAACCGAGGATCTTTAAGGTTTAGTGTCTTGGAAACCGGGAACTTAAAACATGAAAACATAAAACATTCTTCTTAAACACTTGAATGGATTCTACTCATGCTCATCCTAGGTTCATTACTGCATCTCATAACTTGGGGACATACATCAAAAAAAAGGGTGAGCAGAAGGACCAGTAAGGGAAACAAGAGAAACATTTTACATGTGAACTTGAGATACATCAATAAGGTCATGAAAAGAACTTTAAGGCATGAGAAAAAAATCATGAGATATATCATAATAAAAATAACATTTTTCATAACTTGAATATGTGGCTAAAACATTCAATATTGACAATAATTTCATTTCACCAAGGTCCATCCCCAAGGTGTCATTAAAAATTACCAAGGTTATTCACCAAGGTATCAGTCTAAAAGGTCATCTCTAGAGATTAAGTCTTTACCCAATGCATTGGAGCGATATCTGGGTGCACCATTGAAATGTCTTTATTATCATGTGAGCCACATATATCATCATAAATCATTTCACAAACAACCCATATAGCATAAAAGAAATGGGTTTCATTTCATAATCATAATGTTTTAAAAGCTGCTTTAAAGACATTATCTTTATGTTACTTTAAACCCACGAAAAGGGAAAGTGGGTTTCATGTATGTAAATACATGAATTTAAAACAGAAAATTTTGATATATATGTGAATACCCTTGTAGAAATAAGAGCTTTGAGTATTCACTTAATAACATAAAATAATTTTGAAAAAAGAGAGGCATTTTGAGATGAAAATTCTACATCATAACGGCTACATTTCGGGGTTTTAGAAAACATTGAAAAGAGAGGGGACATGGGTCAAACATTCATAAATGACCCATAAAACAGTAGAGGGACAGAAAATGAAGGATATATGAACATGGTAATGAATTTTGAAAGATGTACTATATGAAATTAAGAACATGAAAGGAAGACAAAAATAAGATTTCTCTTATGAAAATTTGGCAGCCTAACGGCGTCACTTAAACATCAAAAAAATGAATTGATGAGATCAAATAGGGTATCTCATAATATGAACATAAAAGATCAGTATGACAGATTTAGATATCATACCCTAAAAAAATAAAATGGAACTTTAAATACATGACATGAAAGTAGACCTTTGAAAAATGAGAAAGGTGAACGAATCCCTTAAAAATTCAGCAGCCTAACGGCGCCACTTAAAACTTCGAAATACTGAATTGAAGAGATCAAATAGGGTCTCTCATCATATGATCATAAAATATCAGTATGATAGATTTATAGATCATACCCCAACAACATAAAATGGAACTTGAAAGACTTGACATGAAAGTAGGACTTCAAAACGAGAAGGGTGAAAGAACCACTTAAAAATTCGGCAGCCTAACAGCACCACTTAAAACATCAAAATACTGAATTGAAGAGATCAAATGGGGTCTCTCATCATATAATCATAAAAGATCAGAATGATAGATATAGAGATCATACCCCAATATAATAAAAAGATGCTTGAAAGGCTTGACAAGAAAATAGAACTTGAAAATGAGAAAGGTGAAAGAATCCGTTACAAAAATTTCGGCACCCTAACGACGCCACTTAAACATTCATAAAATGAAATGATGAGAGTAAGAGGGGGTATATCATCATATGAACATAAAAATGAAAGTATAATTAAGATAAAATAACATCCTCCAACATAAGAACATGGAGCATAAAAGAAATGACATAAAAGAGATTACTTGAAAAGAAAGAGAGAGGCCAGATCCCTTACCTTAAAACGCAACTCTTAAAACTCAAAGGTTGGGACCGTGACGGCTTGGGGGCACCTTGGGAGGACTCCTTGGGAGGTAATGAGACCAGAACTTCGTTGGGGGAGATTGGGGAGTCTAAATGGATGAGAGGATGGCTTGGTATTTATAGGGAAAGTGAGGGGACAAGGCATTAATGGCCAAGGGACACCTCAAAAGTGGTTTTCTCAAAACCATGTGCTCTCCCATGATATTTCCCATGAAGTTAGGCCACCTGGGGCCCCCATACAATAATTCATCACCTCTGGTCAGCCAACCCATAAAATATCTCATGACATCACCATGACACAGTTTTGATGTCATTAAACATACTAAAACCCTAAAACTGCTTTTTTACTATTCATTGAAAATTCATCTTTCTCAGAAAAATCCCAAAATTTCACCTTAACCAAATATTGATGCTCTAATTACAAATATGAACTCTATTTCATAAAAATAATTTTCTAAATATTTTTAATTTAATTTTTAAATAAAAACACTATTCACTGAAAATTCATTTTTTTAGAAAGAACCCCAAAAATTACCTTAACATAATATCGATGCTCTGAGTTCAAAAATGAAATCCATTTTATAAAAATAATTTTCTAAATATTTTTAATTTAATTGTTAATTAAAAAACAGTATTCACCCGAAAAAACTAATACTTTAATATTAATTTATGAAACCGTTATTTAATTATTTTATCGAATCACATTACTTAATCAAGGTGCCTAGATTATATTAATACTTTTTTTAAATGAGATTACTAGTCCATTTAGACACATTACTATTCCTAATCATAAAATCACTATTCATAATTTACTATTCATCAAAAATCAAGTTGATCTTATTAGACTCTAAATTTCGTACTGAACAAAATTGTAGAAGACCATTTTTTGAAAATCATTACACATTTTTAATTATTTAAGGTTTACCTAAACATTTTTAAAATATCCTTTTTCTAAAATTCATCAAAAATATGCATACTATATTTATCCGGACATTTAAAAATTCATAAACATCATCATAAAAATAAATCAAAATTTTTATTTAAAATAAAGGGTTAAACATGGCAGTTACGGTCTCCTTATATAGCCCCTTATCGCACCAGCATAGGACCTAAGTGTAAGGTGTGTTAAGGTGAGATAATCCGAGGGAGGCTCAACCAACATCGCACGAGTAGTAATTTCTATCAGTTTGAAATTCTCGCGAAGGCGATTCCGTTCTAGCTTCACATGATGAAGTTCAGCTTGGGTTTGGTCCAGAGAAAAGCCCAGTGGTGCTACCTCCTTCCAATGTTCTATTAGATGGGCTTCGATCGGTCCAAGACTACTGGGTGAGGCTATCAAATATTCTTTATATAATAATGAATCAAGATTACTTGTATTTAGAGATAATAATCAAAACGTTTAGTTTCCAGTGGTCATATTGACCAATGGACATATACCAGTCAAAATCCAACGGTCTCATTTTAATTATACTGATGTTATCAAATGAAACATTTTTGTTGAGTATAAAAATAAAATAAAATAACACATAAAATTAGGAAACAAGATTTATTCAAAATTTCGGGTCGTTACAGGGACCCTCTTCCTGGATTCACAGTGGGCGAGGATGAGATATTGTGTTTCCAAGGACACGTATGGGTGCCAACAGATGTACGTGTGGAGCTGATGTGGGATTTTCATTCCTTAGTTTGGGCAGTTCATCCTTGCATCACCAAGATGTATCAGGATCTTCATCGCCAGTACTGGTGGCCAGGTATGAAGAGATATATTTGTAGTTTTGTCATGAGATATTCTACTTGTCAGCAGGTAAAAGTAGAGTATCAGAAACCAGTAGGGATTTTATAGCAGTTACGCATTCTGGAGTGGAAGTGGAATGATGTCGTGATGGACTTCGTGACCGGGTTACTGAGGTCACCTCAAGGAAGTGATGCTGTTTGGTTCGTCGTCGACAGGCTTACGAAGGTTGCACACTTTTTTCCGATCAAGGAGACCTTCAGTTTTGATGATCTGGGACGACTTTACATCAGAGAGATCGTTCGTCTGCATGGAGTTCCACACTCTATGGTTTCAGACAGGTATGGACGCATTACCTCTCGGTTCTGGCAAGGAATTTAGATGGCTTTGGGTACCCAGGTACTTCTGAGTACGGCATACCATCCCCAGACTGATGGCCAGTCTGAGCGGACGATATAGGTGCATGAGGATATGCTTCAAGCTTGCATCCATGACTTTGGAGGTTCCTGGGAGAAGAATATTCCTCTAGTAGAGTTCTCCTACAACAACAGTTTCCAGGTGACCATTTAGATGGAACCATATGAGGATTTGTACGGTAGGCAATGCCGATCACCCTTATGCTGGCTGGAGGTAGGAGAGGCATCTTTTCTGGGAACTTGTCTTGTTCAGGAGACTTCGGAGCAGATAGAGTTGATTCAGAAGAGGATGGCTACAACACAGTCTTGACATAAGTCTTATGCTGATCAGCAGAGATAGCCTCTAGAGTTCGAGGTCGGGGATCAGGTTTTACTGCGTGTCACACCGAGGTTGGGATACAAGAGGATTCAGATACATGGTAAGATTTTACCATGGTATGTCGGGCCATTTGAGGTTTTGGAGAGAGTTGGGTCGGTTGCCTATCGGTTTCAGCTACCTCAGAGGTACCAGACCATGCATGATGTCTTCCACGTCTCTCAGCTCCGACATTACTTTTCAGACCCTTCTCATGTCTTTCAGCCTGAGGAGGTTGAGCTCGAAGCGGATGTGTCGTTTGAAGAGCATCCCATCCGGATTGTCAATCGCAGTACGAAGGTTCTTCGAGGCCGGTCTGTTCCTCTGGTATGAGTTCTATGGCAGTATAGGCGATTACAGGACGATACTTGGGAGAGGGACGCCGAGGTTCGATCGTAGTGGCCAGAACTGTTCGAGGATACTTCTTCTATGCCCATCTAAGGAAATTCAGGGATGAATTTATTTAAGGGGGGATGTTTTTAAGAACCCAAATCTTTGTTTCAGGTACGCTTTTACTTTTTCTGGAGTTTTTAAGAAAAATGGAGTTTCTGGAAAATTTCGAAGTACACGCAATGTACTTTCTGAGTACACGCCGTGTACTCTTCTCCGGCTCGAAGTCGTGTGCTGGTCATGCCCGGGACACACACACGATGTGTAGGGGTTATGTGGAGGCCGATTTTGGCGGAGTACAGAAAAACCTAGTACACGCTGTGTTCTCTAAAAGTGCATGCCGTGTATTTTGGTTTTTTTTCACAAAATGCACCGAGGTCGCACCTGACGGACAGAACACACCCTTTCTCCAGGTTCATCATCCAAGAGTGACCCATACGGCCAGATCTTTCCCAATCCCCCACCTCTCCATCCGTTCTCCGATTCGTGCACGGTCGATTTCGTTGGAAGCACAGTGGTGAGTTCTTCCTTCTGCTAGAGCCTTGTTTTCCAATTCTTCCTCCTTCTCACGTTATCTAAGGTTGAATGTTTTGTGAATTTTATCAGATCTATGACATGCTAAGGAGAATCAGCTATTGTGGTCCATGTATATCGATCTCCTAGGATCGAGATAGGTGGTCTGTTCCTTACCGTTCAAAGTCTCTGAGTTTTATGTGCGATTTTCCACCGATACCCGTGAACGGAGTATTGCGTGATTACCTTTTTTCCCTTGTTGTTTTCCTCCCTTGCTTGTATTCTTGTGTAGTGGTAATATGACCTTGTTAGAGGATAATTTTTTTTTTTCTTGGATTTATTTTCCTTCCTTTTTTCTATTTACGAACTTTGGGTACCATTTTCCTTTGGCAGATACACCTGTTTTCATGCCTTGCGGTTATAGGTTGAGGTGTAATTCATGACATTCTTATTGCCTTGTAGACTGTTTAGCTAAGTATCTCTATAGGTGTACTTTGGTTATCCAAGTAGCTCTATAGGTGTACTTTGGCCTTATAGAATTATTATGAACTGAATAGAACGGGGCTGAGAGAACTTGGTGCTATAGACTATAAGGGATAGACCGGGTGAGCTTCCTAGAGAGTCTTAGACATTATAGACTACATGGGATGGACCGAGTGAGCTCCCAGAGAGTCATGGATATTATAGACTACAGGAGGGTAGACCGAGTGAGCTTCCTCAGAGAGTCTTACCTTGTTTGAATCTCTTTAAGAAACTTCCCAGTCTAGAGGAGGAATTGACCGAGTGAGCTTCTTCAGAGAGTCTGTGGTATACCTGAGGCTATAGGAGGAATTGACCGAGATAGTTTCCTCAGAGAGTATCTAGACCTTGGGGCTAAGAGGGTTAGACCGCATGATCTTCCCTAAGAGATTACCTGACTACCCTAGACTATACGGGTAATTGACCGGGTGAGCTTCCCCATAGAGTTTCATAAATGCGTTTGACCAAGACAGAGGGGTTAGGCTGAGCGCACTGCCTAGAGGGTTGTGGTACTTCTTGGATAGGACTAGGGGGGATGGATGTGAGTACATCCTAGAGGGTTTCCGGCTTATTAGCTGTTTGTTTCAATGCTGTTGATTTCTTGTGGATTGTTCTTCTACCATGTATCATCCTATATTAATGCTTACTGTTACTGCCTATTGCTTGTTGTTGTTATTTACTGCTTATTGTACTTTCACCTACCATATACTCACTGACTGTTAGGCACAGATCTTCAGGTGAATGCCTAATGGGATTTTATCTCACACACTGTTTGGGCCATGATTTTGGGACCAAGCTGACCATGTTGTTGTAGGTATAGACAAGGGAAAGTGCCCTTCGACTTCTGGAACATTATTGGTTGGAGGAGGGGAGCATGGGACCAATCATTGGCTTGCGATGCTAAGGAGCCGTTTAATTTTCTTTTGTACTTGTTTTGGTACTGTAGTGTTTTCCAGCATTGTGGCTTGTTTGGTTGCTTTCCTAGTTATGTATCATGCATCATTTCATATATATACATATGTGCTCCAGTTTATTGATTTAGTCTTCTGCTGTTTATATTGTTGGTTATTACTACTTCCGTTATTGCATGTTTATTTTTCTTCCGCTGTGTACTCTGCCAATGCGAGCATAGTTTTACCGCTAACACACCCAAGGCCCTCGCTGCTAATCGGTAGCCTCTGGAATTTTGGGAAATGCGCTTGAGGCCATGTGACCAATCGGGTACAGGGTGCCTCTAGGTGGCTTCTAGAACCGGGAAGTTACTGATATAAAACATTGGCAGATCCAGAATCAACCAATAACATTAGCAATTATTGAGTGATTGGTAATTGTACCTCTGACCTCATAATTATTTCACCTGACATTAATAATATTTATCACATTGTATTTTCATTTTTCTCTTGGGTTAAGAGGTTTTTTATATTGTAAATCATCATTAAACTTTATATTTGATAACTGGTTAGCATAATTCCCATACTTATTTTATTTAAAACATTGGAGTGAAAGTGATTCATTTTGTGGCTATCTTTCTTGATTATTAGGCATGTTCTTCTTCCCATCACATTAATATTTGATTACCCGATGACCATGATTTTTATTCATAAAAAATTTAATATACCTCTTAAAAAAATTTCCACCATGTTTCCTTCCCCACATCTATTATAAAGGAAATAACATCTCCTTCTCTCCATGTTTTTTTTATTATAATTATCATTAAATCACATCATTCCATTCTTATCAAAACCATGAGATTTATGGAGAACTCCAACATCCATCTCCAACTTCATTTCATATAAAAAAAATTCTTCATAGATATTAAATTGCAATATGTCTAACACCCTTTAGTGACTTGGATCTAATTTATTGAAGAATTGATCAATATTACTTTTAATTTGGATGACAATATGAGAATCATACCTAACAAGTCTTGTGAAATTTTACACATATGTACTAAGGGATTCATCATCCTTCATCCATTGGCCATGTAATTCCTTATCCACATTTATATGATGAATACCGGAAAGTACTTATTAAAAAATATTCTACTAATATCATAATATTCCATAGATTAATTTTCATCTTATTATCTTTTTTTCTTAATAAATGTCTACCACTAATAGACTTCCCCTTATAAATGGTAAATACATGAAACAAATTTTCATGTTCCAAACACTAGATAATTAAAAATATAATTTCAACGGTACTAATCCATTGATAATCTACTAGTGGATCAATATACCTACATAATTAAGGTTAATATTACCCCATGAATGACTGAACAAAATATTGTTCCCTCCTTTTCAAATTTGGAAACTCAACATGATTCATATATAGAGAAACTTGTGTAATTAAAACAACATTATTTTTTATTCGAGATCCCATAACATTTGGTTTCTTAAGAGGAATATCATTGCATTTCCATGACATTCAAAATTAACATGGCTCTTATGGGTTCCAAACATTGAAAAAAATAAAATAAAATATTGAAATAAATATTAATCACAGTGGGAAACCACATAATCATAAAAAATCATATAGAGTATGTGTAAATCATGAAACCATCTTTAATCTGATGACACCTTTACTTTAACTTAGGTCATCCATGGTCATTCTGTATTAAATTACATTATAATAGTTCATGAAGATAATATGAATTAACTTAATAATATCCCCACGGAGTTCCAAACTAGGTGTCTAGTAAGGGAAGACACACCATGAACTAGAATTATTGTTGAGATATACTTGACTAAATCTTTTTTAGGCTTTTACTACATGATGAATCTATGCCAAAACTAATCCCACTAGTAATATAGTGATAAAGATGTTTTTCTAAGAAATCCACACTCTTTTACATACTATAAATTATGATGTTCTTATATATATAAGATTATCATAAGGTTTTTAACTAAAGTTTTCACATCCTAGATTAAAAATGTTATTAAATATTTTCCTAATAATAACTTTAGAGACCCATACTTTTCTTACATAAATATTAAATATTATTAGATAAATATTTGATACATAAAATTACAATCTATGACAAAAATGTACAGGTTTAGTGTCTTTGGAAGCATGGATATGGAAAAATTTGGTTTATAAGTGATTTACATCATCTCCCCCTTTGTTCATCATAACTCTCACCCTTGTTTGAAATATCATTCTTAAAACCTTTCTTTATAACTTGGAGACAGGAAATACAAGAAAAGGTGAGATCAAATGCTCATTGAGGGTAGAAAAAATATATACCTGTGATCACTTAAATATAACAAAAATATAAGGGTATGAGAAATTTGAATTAACATTTAAGAATACATATATAGTATATCATATATTATAATCTTGAAAAAAAACATAATTATTAAATGTTCAGAAGACATGAATCATAATGAAATAAACTAATCTGAGCTATAAGAGAATAACATTGGCATAATACATAAGTCTTAGGCATAAAAATGAGAATGAATGAAATTTACTGAGGGAAGTTTCACTTCTAATACTATCATACTGGATTGGGTTCACTTCCCATTCCATCATATCTTTTTTCAAGGTTCACTCGCATGACAATTATAGTGAACCAATTATTTTACAGAACTAGGTCCACTCCCTATTTAGGTCATTATTATCTCATAAGATACCCATATTTACCCAATTCATTTTAAAGTTATATAATTTCTTTCCTACTAATAAAATAATCACAATCTATTCATATGTTCCACAAAATATCATATATTATTCATCATATATAATAAATCATGGATGGTAAATGAGTTTCATAAATATTTCATCATAAAATAACCTATGGAAAATAAACAAGTTTCACAAAAATCTCACCATCATAATCTTAAACTATTAAAAGAAGGAATAAGGATGATTTCCTTGTATTATAACCCCATTAAATCATATGTAATATCAAAGGATGTTATCATATATGACAAATTCCTTTAAAAGATCACTGGAACGTTTAATAGGGAAAACACTCATTTTCACTTTGAAATCGATTATTTTAAATCTAAAAACTTACCAAATATTTAATAAATCATTTTATTTTGAAATAATCATGGAAACTTGTGATGTTATATTCAGATCATTGAGTGGTAATGTATATTGGAATTTTTTTTTCATGTCGTGTACATAAAATAATGATTCTATTCACATTTTCATTAAAAATTAAAAAGTATATCATTGGAAAAAATAATAGATTTTTCAAATTAAACCATTATTAAAAATTAAAAAATTTCTATAAATGTATTTAAAAATTAAATATATATTAGATAATAAAATATTTATTACATTTTAGAGAACATGGATATGGAAGAAAAAATATTTTCAACCGAAGTGAGAAAAAATGCCAGTTTTACTTAATCACAATATTCTGGTCTCTTGAATTATTTAATAGAGTAACATTAAATGAAATAATTTCATCTACAAAACTAAATATATTATATAATAATTAATTTTATCCTAAATATATTTCACCATCATAATATTAATCATAAATAATCCTGATAAACAATGAGACTGTAGCATATATCTGATACCTTAAGCTCGAATAGATTGAAATGTACAATAAAATCCTGTAAAAGAAATTTAAAGTTACAAATATTGTATATAATAGTCATATATATACTTATTATATCATATATTATCCAATTATAACATTTCAATACACATTTATAATTTTTTTTATTAAAATCATCTTTTTTGGTTGTTAATTGTTTCATTTTCAAGAGATATTTTCATTAGTAGTTCATGAAATTGTACATTAATCATGGATAAAAAATATACATAATTTTAATAAGTATAAATATATCATATATATTCATTATGTTAACTGATAGAGTCATCCATAAAATTTAGAGATAGAAAAATGAATTGCATGATTCATGGAGAGGATATGTCGTGCGTACATAAAAAAGTTGTTCTTACTTTTTGACGGATGCAATGAAAGAAAGTTATATAGTAATTGAACTATATATAATTATTATTATATCACATATAATATATATATTCATTAAATTTATACTTATTAGAATCCATGTAATGTATAAATGAAAAATGAATCGCATCATCTCGTGGTGTTGGTAGTCGACACTTATGCAATGGTGGTATTATACTTTACCAAAATATTGGAAAGTAGGAAGGTGGTTATGATGTTATAATAATATAAGAATAATTAGGTTAAAAAGTTCATATATAATCATTAAACCCATCATAATAACCACCCAATAAATATGGTGATAGAAAATTAATTGTATAGCTACATAGAGGCGACCGTTCACACATACGCACGAAAAATAATTTCTTTTCCTATTTGATGGAATAGAGGGTAGATATTATTGGTAAATTAATCGTAAGAAAATTTATATACATTCAAGATACTAATTTTATTATTTAATTAAAAATACCATATATTTATAGAATGTATAAGATGAAATAAGTTTAATGAATCTGGGTAAGATGATTAAATATTCTTTGGTAGGGCTCTTTGAAATCATTTATTAAGGAATGATGGAATGATATTTTATAAATAGAACCACTTATACATCATTAAAAAATTAGGTTCTATTACAAAGTAAAAGTTTATTTATTTCTAGTTATTATTTATATAACAGAGACCCTAAATTTTCTTCATGATTTTGGTGATGTTTTAAGTAACCCTTTCCTTTATGATAACAATAAGAACATCATATCATCAAGAAAAAAATGACTAGTTAGAAATTATGATCTATGTATTAGAGTATATGATCCAAACGTGTATTATAAATTTTAATGGTTTAGGGGATGATCATTTCAATTTGATGAAGTTTTTTTTATTAAAAACAGTAATCAATCCATAATAAAAATGACTATATTCGAGGAATTGTATGGTCGTCTATGTTGATCTCTACTTTGTTGTTTAGATACTAGGGAAATTTTTTTGATTTGACCATTTATTTTCCATGTATCTAATTAAAGCTTATAGATGATTAGAAAATATATGGTAATGGACCAAATTCATCAAATATCATATGACTATAATTGATGAAGACCATTATCATTCAAGGTAGGTGAACATGCCTTATGGAAAGTTTTACTAAGACTAGGTTATCATCAGTTGGGAATGAAAGGAAATTTGGCTCCTTGGAATGTCTGGCCATTCGTCATTTTGAAACATAATAGATCAGTATCATGTAAGTCAACCTTAGCATCAATGTGTAGAAATTTTCATAATTTTTATTGTGTTTCTTAATTAAATATGTACTAAACTGGACCTATCCATAAGATATGTTGGGACCATTTCACTCATGAACAATATGATATATTTATCCTTGATTTTATTTTTATTCTGGGTAGAAAAGAAAATATCTTATAGGGGAGATATATTTCATTAGTATTTTTATTATGGAAACATGTAATGATTACAGAGTAGAATTGGGAATGAATGAGAATTATATTGGTGTAGGGGATGGAACTCATTAATGAAAACACAAAACTCCCTCTTACAAAGATAAAAATCCTCATTATGGGAAGATTATAACACCCACAGTTTGAGGTATTTAAATATTTTATTAATTATGTTAAGATATAGAATGGTTGTGTAAGGTCCTAGGAAGGGTATTAATATTTTTAAGTTTTTTTAGATGTTTGGGAGGGTGAAAATTTTTTATTGTAGATAGTGGAAACCATGTGTATTTCCCATGTAACCATGAAATAGATGGAGGGTTATCTAAGTAGGTGCATAATGGGAAAATGGTTTGGCCAAACTACATTATTACTATGGAATTTTGGAATTTTTGTGGTGGAGCCAATTTTCATGGATATAACACATTTTTTTGAACCATTATGACTACCTGTATGATAAAAAAATTAAATATAAATATTCAATTAAAGACTAAATTTTTTCCTAAAAACATTCATTCTTTATCCTAAAATGTAACATATTGAAGTAATGAAAACTAAATATGAGAGTTATATTTTCTATTCATATAGAATAAAAGTGTTCGAGAAGGTTCCAAAAACTTATTATTATTTTAATTATAGATACATACTTACAAAATATTTCAAAAAATAAGATATTAAAAGAACATATTATGAGAATACAATTATAAAATCTATAATATCATTAAAAATTACACATAGTTATCATATATGTTTCCTTTAGAAAAGGTCAAAATATGGGTGGTCTCAGATTCTTAATTAGAAGTAATATATAGTGGAATATTTCATAACACAAACATGTTATAAGTGGTATGGAAGGAATAATTGATTAATATAGAGAAACAATCAATTGAAATTAAGGGAATGCTATATCCATGACAAGAAATGAAACATATATAACTATAATCATTCATCTCAAAAATATATAATACATAATACGGGGCACCAAAACATGTTTCCATGGCCTTTATCCAAGAAACTATCCTGTCATAGGAAGAGGTATAGAAAAAAACAAAACATGTTTTGTCTCATGAGACCTGTCGATGCATCAACGAGCGATATAATTCCAGGTCCCACCCATGAGGTTATTAAGTCCAATTAATTCATCATAAGATTCAAATGAAAGAATTATATGATTCCATATGAACCATATTAATGAATAATAACATGGAAATCCATATAATGTAAAATATCAAAAACAAATACTTCCCCATTCAATGGAATAATTTGTAATTCTAGGATATCATCCCTTAATTAACATAGATTCTATAGGGCATCATCAATGTAATATGATGTACCATTATCAAAGAAATATAGTGTTGAGGTTACATTCAATGTGATGGATTATCCATTAAAGATAGTAATTATGTTTAATGGTTTATATTTTATGGACACCAAGGAAATGATATGAAAAATAATTCACCAGGGTTTATAAAGAGCCTGTGAATATTCGAAAGTATATCCCCTGAGATTGTTTAGACATGTGTGATATCTTAGCCCCATTAATTATATATCAAAGTTAAGATTTATTCAATTATAAACATACCATTTTTAGGGTGATTACAATTTTATTCATATTTACCTCAACCACATATACATGGTGTTATTTACAAATGGATGTACTCTCTAGGAAACTATATACACTTTTACTTTTCGAAAACACAGTAGGGGGATTCCACCTGGTAAAAGATTTTATTTTACAATGGTTTCTATAAATATTGAGTTAAAATAATATGAGTAAGGTGTAAAAATATATACTTGTAAGCCCCTTTAATTTCATGGTTAATATAGTAAAAAATCAATCCATGGAATTGTATGCACCAAACAAAATAAAATAAATGGTGAATATAATATGAGTCCTAATGAAAGAAAATCGAGATGTAAAACCTCCAAAAATGGATTGGGTAGAAATTAAATAAATAAATCTTAAAATATAGTTCTTAAAATTGATCTTTAAATATCATCAATAAATTATTTTAAAAATATAACATCTCATATCGGTAGAATATACACTATATAAAGGGAATTAGGTGCATAATACCAACCATGTGTCAAGGAATGGATTTCGAGACAAAAAACCTTACGTATATTAATGAAATTATAAAACACATAGTAAAATAATACATCACAAAGATATCTATCTTAATAAATTAATTAATAACCTTACTCATAACCATTCTCATTTATACACTTCATAAATAGTCACACTCTATAGCAATTTAATATATTTTCCTCATAAGGTGTTTATAGTTTTAATCGCTTGTACAACTTTCATAATTGTGATTTCTAAATTAATTCTTCTTATAAATATCATCATTAATAGGTCATTAAAGTTACTATTATGTATTATTTATAATTATTAATAATGTTTCAAATTCCATTCCTGGGTGTTTTAGTCTTTATCTTTGAAGATGAAATCAATAAATAATATTATTCAGTTATTCTTGATGAATGAAGGGTGACAACATAATTAATGAATATAATATTTATATAACATCTATTGAATAAAAATAATAATTATTTAATCATTTATGTTATATTATTTGGATAATTATGTTACCATAGTCATTCATGATATAAATTCAATGTATTATTCATGTAGTTGGTTAAAATGAGTCAAACACAAATATAACATGATTTAACAAATAATTATAATGTTGTTTTGTTGTAATATCATTATACTAAATTAAAAAAAAAATATTTAGTTTTTATTATTGTGATGCATCATAATTTAAAATTGTGTATAAGAATAAGTAATGGATATGCAAATATTAAATTATTTGAAAAAACTTATTATACTATTAGCTTACTTATTTAAAATGATTGAATTAATGATGATTGTATATTGATCATGTCATTATTTTTTCTCTAATTTTTCATCAAAAAGCATAATGATATCTTAAAAATCATATTACCTCTTCAATTCAATGTTAAACTTTTTATAGAAAGTACGATAGGGCCCATGTGAAAACAAAGTCAAGGAGGTCAAAAATAATTAAGACCGAGTGAATCTACTCTAAGAAGACTACCAAACACATGTAAAAGAGATCCAAAACTATAAAATAATAAGTTATTATCATAATTAATCTCCCAGTAAGAAATAAAATACAAACCTTATTCCATACCTTCCAATTATAACAGTGGGCCACCTAGAAATCCAAGATGTATGTAGGTACATCGATTTTGGTTTTCTGAATGGATGGGATATATGAGTGTAAAATTATAATAAAGTTAATATAGTGTTATTATAGTGTTTAAATGATACAAATATAATTATATTTGTATTTTTAGAATAGATTTTAAAGAATTTAATTAAGGAGAAAACCAAAGTAACTGATAATACTCACATCGGGAACCTGAATATTCCATGGAAGTCTCTATTGAAATGATGGCCTTATGCTAACTAATGGTAAAAACTATATTTTTAACCTCAGAAAAGGTTCTAGGATGAGAAATTTGGTAGTTTTTCAACATAAAAGTTTAAGGATAGGTGAGTATTGAAGTGGTAGCAATGTTACTCTTTTATAAGTGAGGAGAAGGGTAGATTTGGGAGTAACTTTTACATTTTTAATATTGTAAGGTTAAAATTCAAGGGTCAATGGATGGAAAGAAAAACAAAGTGGTGGGGATAATGAATTTTAGTTAAGACTCACCACAAAAAATCCATATTCATAGAAAATTAACTATTTTAGTTTTTTTTATATTTATGTTTCTAACATTTTCCCTAATTTAGTTTTACCATAATAATTAATTTCCAACCATAGTAATTAATTTTTGTGAAAAATATTAAAATTGATCCTTTTACCATATTTATAATTTTTATTTTAAATTTGGATTTTTTTCTATGTAATAAAATTTATAAAGGTGTGAAAAGTTAATTTTAAAATAAATGAAAAAAATCACATAATTTTTTTTAAAATAAAATTTTAATGATTAAAATTTATATATAAAATAAAATTATATTAGGCACTTATTTTAATGAAATAAATTAATTTTTTATAAATAAATAAATAATATGATGCTTTTAAGGAAATCCAAAATAGAATCTCCCGTGAAAATAATTGATTCAAATAAAAGATCAAAAACTGTTTTTTTACTAAAGTAACATTTTATTTAATTCTAAAAATGATGGACAAAGAATTTATAATTTCAAATAATATATTCAAATTCATATTTGTATTCCTTAAATTAATATTTGACTACATAAAAGTGTTTTAAATCTTCTAGTTCATCTTATATAATGATAAATCTGTAAAAATTATATGTTTTTTTAAAATTGTATTTTTCGACTTAAACCCAATTTTTTTATATGATCTAGGAATCATAATAAGATAATTTTGATATGATGAATTCAAAAATGAATTTAATTTGGTTTGTTTAAAATTTTAAAATTTAAATATTTAATAAATTCATTAATTACAACTTGTTTGAGTGCTCATTGTTTGACTGTTAATGATATTGTGTTTACCTATAACAATAGTGTCTCAAGTATTACATTCCCACCCTTAAATAATTTCAACATTGAAATTAGGGTATATATAAATTATTAAAAAAATATGGGTATTCCTTTAATTTAAATTATTTAGGCTCCCAGTTTATCTGTTATTGTTTGTGATTTGACAAAGGGACATTCACCAATCGAGTTGTCTGATTTTGCAATACATGCTCTCTAATATCAAGAATTTTTGTGCATTTCATTATAAGGCATTTCAGGTTCAACATATATTCTATCTGATTTGAGAACATGTTTCAGATCTGGAATGTAACTCATATGTAATGAAATATAGATGAAATTGTGTACTTTATAATGGTTGGGCAACATTGCTAATCAGTAATTTATTACTCCCATTCATTCCAGTATTCCAGAAAACACAATGTATCTAGGGCTTAAATTTTCCTTTTAACAAATCTTATAACGACCTTAAATGGTGAAACGTTCAAGAATACATGATGCCCATTGTGAAATTATATGTATTCAATTCAATTATCATCAGAGTTATTCTGTTTTCTCTTGGATAATTTAATACAATCCTAAATAGTCTATAATTTAATAGTGACCTCCTCTACAAGCAATGATCCAATGAAAATTATTTTTATAAATTCTTCCCAATAGGTTAGAGTACAAAACCTATACCCTTAAAAATATTTATATGGTTCCCTCAGGATATTCTAATGGTATCTATTATTTTATGTAATTTCTAACAATGGTAGATATTAATCCCAATTACCTTAGAAGTTAATATAACATGATCTAAACATGCATTCAAATGTTTGGGTAGTCCTTTTAGACTTCCCACCATTTTAGGGATGATAGGCAATGATTGAATGTATCTTGGTTTCAAGATCTATTTGAAAACTCTCCCATAATTTTGATTTGAACCCATAGTCCTGATCTAATACAATCGATAGAGGTGCCTCATTAAGCCTTATGATTTCATTGATATAGGTTCAGGAATGAAACTCAAGGGCTATATATTATCTTATCACTATGATTTGAAGATATTTACTAATATGATGAATAAAGAACCACATAGCCGCACTCTTCCATTTTACTCTTTCGGAGTCTAGTTACAAATTCCCTTGTAACATTATCCCACATCCATATAGTTTTAGGTAGAGCTTTCATGACTCATTTAGGATGTCATCTTCCAGCCTTTACCTACTGGAATACTAAGAATCTTGAAACATAATATTCAATTTCCATCTACGTCCCACCTCACTGGAATTGTTCTCTTAATCCCTATATATCTTTTTCTACTAGTGTGAATAGTTAAATTTTAGCCTTTTGTTTTATCTAGAAGTTTCCTTTTTAACTCTGGAATAGATGGAACATATAACCTCTCCCCAAAAATTAACACTACATATATATAGATGGATTTTATCAATTTTAAATCATTTACTACTCTGATCTTTCATTTTAGTTGCTCATTATCTTACTGGTACTTCTCAATTTATTCTAGTATGTATGGTTTAAAAATTTCTTAGAAAAGAATGATGGATCCCGTTGACTAGAAATAACTATATCCTTATTTGATAAATATATGAATATAATATCCTTTTTAATCTACATAATGGTTAAAACACCATGGTCCCTATGACTCAATTCACCATCCTCTGTGTTTTCCAACCCAATGTGGTAGTGTATCAAGAAATAATAGTCAGTGACTACTTCGAACCATCTTTTTTACTCATGTTGAGCTTCTTCTAAGAGAAAATAAAATTTAACCTATTTTTTTCAATATATATATATATCATCTTTAACCATAGAGTTAGTGCCTGTATATTTTTAAATCAAATTTTTTGGCTTCCAACTCACGGTCATGAGTTTTGAAGCTCTTTTGATAAATTTTCAATTTTCTTGATGGAAATAAAATCACCCTATCATTATATAGAATTAAAAGACCAAGTACATTCATCGATGCTTCTCTATAAATGCCAAACAATTATTTACCAAATGGTTATGTTAATATAAGTGTGTTAATCAGTGTACCGGTATTATATTAAAAACATTCATCATATTCATTTAACTATGTAAATTTATCCCATTTATGTATTAGATTGGTTAACAAGATGGAGAACCAAGAAAAATATTGAACAAACCTGAGATAGTAACCAAATCATCTTAAAGAACATCAGATCTGGGTTACATTCATTGGGGTATAACATTCTTTGACTACCCTTATCTTTTATGGGTGAATAGATAATCCATACTTGGAGACAATTTGTCTTAGAAAAGAAACTTCATTTTTCCAAAGATCAATCTAAATATATTTAAAATATAATTATTTTTTGTAAGGGTATCCATAATCATTTATGGATTAGTCTCATTATATTCATAGATCTTAGAGTATACCAATATATCATCATTAAACACCCCCACAAATTTATCAAGATAATCCAAGAATAATATATTCATCTGATCCATAAAGAGAGAAGACTCATTATTGAATCCCAAAGGCATTACCATAAACTCATAATTTTCATAGCTTATTAAAAATTATATCATCAATATATCACCCATCATAACTATTAATTTATGACTACCAATGTAAAAAATTGATGTCTAAAAAGTATTAGGCTCCTTAAATTTAATCAAATATATCATCAATTAAAGGTAAATGAATAGTATTTTTTATAGTAATGGAATTGTTCTCTTTAAAATTAATGAAAACTCTCATAGTCCCATCCTACTTTTCAAAAATAAAATAGTGTCTCCCTTATGTGAAATGTTAGGGTATAAAAATCAATTATCACACAACTCTTGTAAATATTTCTTCAACTCCACCAACTAATCTTGTTTCATTCTATAGGGATTTTTTGATTTAGTTCTTTCATTTGGAATTATTTGAGTGGATAACTCAACATAATTATCTCATGGATGAATATGTAATTATTCTAGAAAAACACTAATTTAATTTTATATGAAGGATACATCTTCTATTCTTGAGATATATTCCTTATCCACACTTCATGCTTGATTATCCACTATTTCAAAATTCTCATTATGGAGAGATAATGAAGTTGGTTATAATAAGTATATGTAGATAAAGTATCTCCCTTCAGTCTATATAATGGTAGGATAATTTACTTTTTTTTCTTTACTTCCAAAAGTGAAGAAAATCTTATATTGTGACTTGATCTATTGTTCAGATACTAATAGATTAGTAGTTTCAGTAAATGATGAAAGTTAATGTCACACGATGAAATCCAAAATTATTACACAATATTGTTTTTATATACAGGTTTATCTATATGGGTGATATTTTTTGTCATAACCTGGGTGAACTACCCCAGTATAGTTATGAACTGATTATTTTTAACTCAAGCTTCATTAACCTGTTAATGTGGAACATCCCTTAATTGACTAGAGGTGTTGATATGGTTCTCATTCATTCTATTTGTCTCTATATAATTAAAATAGAATAATATTAATTATTTAATGATATTGAATTGAAATATACAATTCCTATTATGTTTTATAGAATGTTCCCATGAAATATTGAGGGTTCGTCAAGTACTTGTGTTATCTCAGTTGGTTCCACTAAATATAATCCCCAAGTATATTACTAGACTTCCTCTAATACCAACCGAAACATACCAGACACTAGAAACACAAATCTAGTAGTGATATCATATTATTAGTTCAAAATACAAGTTTTCCCAAAATATATAACAACTTATCAGTCTTGTAAGAGTGGACACATACATAAAAAATATTTCAAAACATAAGATATTTCATAAAACCTTTTCAGAAACAATATTATCCCTTCCAATATATGCTTAAAAATTACACATAACTCTCCTATAGGTTTTCTGAGGAAATGAAAAAATAAGGGTGATCTTAGGATCTTAGTAAGGAGAAACATACATCAGAATCTTTCATTACATAAACATTATATAATTGATATGAAAGGAAAAAATTAACAAAATTAATCCATAATCAACTGAAACTAAGGGAAATCTATATCCATGATAATAAATGAAACATTTTTATCAATAATAATTAGTCTCATATTAATGTAACACATAATTATAGACATCAAAACATATTTTTAGGATATTTTTCCAAGACACTTTTCTGTTATAGGAAGAGGTATACAAATAAATACAATATATTTTTGTCTCATAATTCCCATCAATGAATGAAAGGGAAATATAATTATAGGCCCCACTAATCACTTGATTATGTAAAATTCATTCAATATAAGAGTTAACAAGACCTTTCATACAATTATATAGGGAACCAATAGATGAATAAAAATATGGATATCTACATAATAAGAAATATTGATAATAAATTCTTCTCATTTAATGGAATAATGTAGATGTATATGAGATAATTGCTCAATTATCTTAGAAGCTATGGATATCTTCAAAGTAATAGTATGTATACCCTTTTTAAAAGAAATATACAGGGGAGGATATTTTCAATATGTTGGGTTATCCAAGAAATATAGAATTTGGGTTTAATAGTTTTTATTTGAAGGAGACCAAGGAAATGATATAAAAAATTCTTCACCAAGGTTCATAGTGAGTGTGTGAATTTTCAAAAGTATATCCCTAGGGAGTATCTAGGTAGGTGCATATTCTAATGCCCATTAATCATGAATATGGTTGATGATTGAATAAATAATAAACCAAACATTTTGGTGTTGATTACCGCTAGAAGGATCCATTACACAACCACATCCACCATCCAATATCCATATATGGATTTATTTTATAGGAAGATATATATAATTTTACCTTAATGAAACATTGGATGGATTTTCCAACATAGTAAAGATTTATTTTTTACAATGGTTTTAATAATAATTTAATCAAAATAATATGATATAGGTATAACAATATAGAATTTTAAATCCCTTAAATTTCAAAAGTAATATTGTAAAAATTATTCCATTTAAATGTATGCTTCAAAAAATGAAAATTATTGGTGAGTATAACAAGATTCATAAAAATAATAATTGAGATAGAAAACCCATACTTATGGATTGGGTTTCAATAAAGTCAATACCTATTGAAAGATAGAACTTAAAATTTATCTTAAAATGTAATGAATAATTTTATTACTTGATATGATATCTCAAATAGGTTGTATATACACCACATAATGTAAATTAGGTGGATAATGACAAGCATGTCTCTAAGAGAAGAATTTGAGATAGAAGACCCTTACATCTTATCTTGAATTTAAATAACATAATTAAACATTGTTTATCAAAAAATATTTTTACTAATAATTTAATTAATAAATTTAATGATATTTATTTTCATTTACACTATTTATAAATGGTTATATATGTATTCTACTTATTTTCCATAACAGGTGTTTATAGTTTTGATTGTATGTACTAATTTCATGATAGTGGTTTCTACATTCATTATTCATATAAAATTTATCATTAATACGTCATTAATGTTACATTAATTTATTTTTTATAACTATTTATGTTTTATTAAATTCTTTTCAGTAGTTTTTTTGTCATAATCATTGAATAAGAAATCAATAACAATCATGTTTTTGTTATTTCTAATGACCGAAGGGTGTTTTATTAATTAATTAATTAAATATTTATATATCATCTTCATAATAAAAGTATACTATTTATTTACCCTTTTATATTATATTATACTAGAAATTAAGCTCTCATAGTCATTAATGATATATATTTATATTATTGTCCATGTAGGTCATCAAATCGACCCAAACATGAACATACCCTAATTGAATGAATTATAATGTGGTATCTTTTTGTAATATCATTATAAAATAAGAATGATGATCATATACAATGTTTATTACCATGATAAATTAAAATTGAAAAAGATGTATAAGAATAATTAATTGATATGAAAAAGATAACTAATTGGAATATAAGATTTTCCTCGTATGATGCTTATTTTAAATGATTGAGTAAAGAATGAAAATTTATTGATCATATCATTTATGGTATATCCAATTTTTCATAAAAAACTTAATTATTTCATAAAAATCATATTACCTCATTTAATTAATTTTAGGCTCCTTCAATTATGGTTGGGGATGAAAAAGGAATTTCATTTCTCATGGTGGTAGTTATTTACATGTACGCATAAATGCCAGTTTTATTTTTATTAGTGGATTTGATAGATGAATATACAATGGTAATACCATTAATATTTATAAATTAAATTATAAAAATTAAAATAATGTAAAAATATATTTTTTACCTTGAATAAATTTAAATTAATATAATTATGTATAAATGTTAAGTAGTTGATAATACTCTTGTCAGATACTTGAGTTTTCCTTAGATGTCTCCTTAGAAATGGTATCCTTATGAAAAATAATGGTGACCCGAATCTTTTTAACATAATATTAGGTTCAAGTAGTAAATATTTATTGTATTTTTAAATGTAAATTTAATTTATAGTTAGGTTTTTACCTGGTGCATGGGTTACTATTTTATAAGTGAAGAGAAGGGTTAATTTTGGAGTAAACCCTATATTTTAAATAATTTAAGGTTATGTTTTTATGTTTCAATAGAAAAAATTGGAAAAATAGGAATTTATAGTGATTTTGGGTCTAAAATAACCTAAATGACTCCTTTTTGAAAACAAAATGAGTGTTTAGAGGTTTTTTACTTTATCTTTTTATCATTTTCCTTAATTCACTTTTACCTTGGCAATAATTACTAACCTTAGAAATTAATTTTAATGATAAATATTAAGGTTGAAACATTTAACAAATTTTATAATTATGATTTAAAATTTGGAAATAATTTTATCAATTAAAATTTATAAAATTTATAAAATTTAATTTTAAAAGAAACATCGATAATTGTGTACAAATAGTTTTTAGTATTTAAATTATTATGTTTTATACAAATATATTGAATAATTTTTTTAATAGAATAGATTTATTTATTATAATATAAGTTAATATTATAAGGCTCTCAAGGGAATACAAAACCAGATCTCCCTTGAAAATACATGATTCAATGAAAATACTAAAATTTTTTATTAAAGTAACATTTTTATTAATTCTAAATAATTTTTGGCATAGGATTTAAAAGTTCAAAAATGATTTTAAAATAAATATTATTATTCCTTAAATTAATATTTTACTACACAAATAGTTTTTAAACATCTTGGTAATTATAATATAATAATAAATTCATAGAAATTACAAGATTTTTTAAAACTCTGTTTTTTGACTAAAAACAAACTATTGATACGGAGCTAAAAAATTCATAATAATCTAATTATAGTATGAATAATTAAAAAAATGAATTTATTTTTGTGAATTTAATATTATAAAAATTAAAAATTAAACAAAATCATCAATATTGGGACTTTAGAGTGTACAATGTGTGATTATTCTAGATATGGAGTTTACCGGCAATAGTAAGGTCGTAGGTTTAGATCTAACATAGGATATAAAATTCTATAATTACCCTAAGAGACTCTAGAGATCTCATTATTTCATGTGATTAATTAAAATGGAACAAAGAGTGTCATATCTTAGAAATTTAAGGTAAGAGTCTCCTTATTTTTATCCCACCTTGATCCGCATATTCTATCTAAAGAGAAACATTAGATTTGGATTGACATGCATGAATATATTGGTTACATAAATTTTTTATTAATGTTTTTTGGTATTTTTTTTTCTGAATATATTTTGAATCTATAATCATCAAGATCTTAATAAAATTTTGTGTGTTAGATGCATGGTCATAGGTGGCTTCTCTTCCTTTTCCACTTTCTCTTAAAATGGGAAGGCTCATTATTTTCGAGATAAATTTGTTATAATTTATAAGAAACCATATGTGAAAATTACATGGGAATTTTTTTGGTCTATAAAACTATAATTGTGGGTAACACTCTCAAGGTTCTTGAATAAATGATTAAATGAATATTATTTTCAAAATAATGGGTTTTAATATTTGAAATTTCATGAAATTGGTTTGTATGTGTTCATAAATATATGAAATGGAAAATATGGGATAGAAATGGTCATGGTTCCAAAATTTGTGTCACATTGGATTATGCCACTGAGTGAAGATATTGGGCTAGAGGGAAAAAATACTCATGATTTCGATTGTTCAAGAGTGACATTCCAAAAATTATTTCACTGGTTGGTGTTATGCATCGATGCATGGGTTCATGAAATGGGTTGGGTTTTATGTGAGTTATCTATATAAAATTGGATTTATTTTTTCATTAACTAATATTAATGAGTCTATACATTATATATTTTAAATAAAATGTTATCTAACAAGTCTCTTATTTTAGAGGCATTTGGGGGAATTCTTTCGGTTCTACTACTTGTTTTTATACTCACCCATGGAATATGAACCTTAGTGAAAATTTCGATACAAATTTCATGATATATTTAAGGAGAACGATTTATATTTTGTGAGTGGAGCTGCATGATACTATGGTTTTAGATTTATATAGTTGGATCTTGGGGTTTCTATCAAGTATTAGTGTTTGGTTTGGTTCCACTTTGGTGTGTGGCATCTTTTTATCTTGAGACTTATTTTCCCTGAGTCTTATTGTCTTGATATTGGTGACTTAATTTTTGTTTTATTCTTCTACTATTACTTTAGTTATTTTATAGTTATGAATTTTTAGTTTTCTAGTTTTTTTATCATGTATCATATTGGTCATCTTATATGTTGTTCATTTATGGTTAAATAATGCACCATGTTTTGGTAAATCCCTTGACATTTATTTTTAAATTTGTGTGCTTGTGGAATTTCACATAATGTTATTGGAATTTCATCCCTTCCCAAGTCAATGGGTTGGGTCAATATGTTACAAATCATGGTTGGAAGATTCTATGAAATTGCTATATAATAGTTTCTTTCATTAAATTCTCATATACTATGTAACATAGAAGAAAAATTATGATGTGATAATAAATTAATTGAAATATAGATAAAATTAATATAGGTAATGATAAAGAATATAAATGTTGGTTTTAGGCAACTAAATCCAATTTAAGTCACAACATGGTGGTTTTTAATGTGTTAATTTATAAAGTAAGTATCCATTCATATGAGGGCCAAGACATGGTTGGGGGATTCATTCCATAATGACTTTTAAATCTTGAATTTTTGGAAATTGTAAATATAATACGTACAGGTGTAACACTGTGTCTAAAGCTTCAATTCTATGAAGAGAACCCTTTTAATATATAACAGAATTACCTAAAAAATTTATTTGAGAGGTATTATGTTAGAATTTTGGTCACACCGTGTATGGGGGAATCACAACATGATGATGAACTTACAAATCAAAAATTAGAAATGTACTTGACACATACATAGGGGTTTGAGGGATGTTATGTGTTTCCATTGAGAGTTATCTTATGATGAATGTGGTTATGCCATAACCCTTGGGCTATACCATGAGATATTGTCCAAATGGTGGTGTCAAGACACTGATCCCATAAGAAATGGCAGTGAAATAGAGACCATGTCAAGAAATTTTAATGACATGATGTTGGGCATGAATCCTAGGGACTTTGGTTCTATGTTCAATAAGAGTTCAATGACATAAAAATTGGTTTCAATCCATGAATATTGACTGCATTATTCTTTGTTCTAGATGAGTTATTCATGTTAAACTATGAACCATGGGCCCAAACCTAGATGGGTGATGTTGGGATGAACTCACATTGTGATGGGGCCCCACTTTAGTTTTTTTAAACATGGGAAGACCAATCCATTTAGGGTAACCCCTTCGTTTAAATTAGAAAGGGGGTGTAAGAAACAACCATTTGGGGAAGCATTCCCACTTCTATTTCCCTATTCCATTACAACTGATGAATAAAGATTCTGAGATTTTTCTACAGTGGATTGGGAGTATAATATTCTTCTAATTTACTTTGTTACTTATTCCTTACAATGTGGCCATAATTGGTGTCTCCGAATAGGGTTTGATTGATTGTTTCATCAGAGCATTGTGGAAATAATCCTAATTATATGGGACTTTTACTGTACTTTGATAGAGGAGATCTTGGGTGGATAAAGAGATATGTTTTTTTTTAAATTTCATTAATATGAAATTTCCTGATGATATTTTAGTAAATTCAGACTCCTGTAATTAAATAAACGAACAAATATAAATAATTATAATTAATAATAATTAATTATTTTGATATAATTATTTGAGATAAGGATTTGGTTTTTATACAATCTTGGTCATGGATGTGCATAATATTGAAAGATTTATAAATATATGTTAGAGGTCGGTGGTAGCTGAACATATAATAATTCTATTCATTTTTTATGTGAATGTGATTTGCTGTCTCACCACATATGTGTGATAAACCATAAATTGAAAATAAATTGTTCCCATAGAATCCCTATTCCTAAAATGAATGTTCCTTGGGTCCTAATGGACCCTTAGTGTGATTCATTGGTTTTTATTTTTTAGGGGGTAGTAAAAATACGTTAAAAGTGACACAAAGGCATTTGAAGTGTATAAATTCAATAAAGAATACAATATACAATAAGATATTTTGACTCAAACCCATTGGAGTAGTAGAGTGTGATTGAATGAATTTTTACCCCTAGGGGTAGGTCATGAATTTCATCTAGTTTTATTGTATCTTTTGGGATAGTATATTTGAGTAAAAGATGAGTATTCCCCCCCCACTATTAAATTAGTACTCCGGAAGGTTAATCAAAAAAAGGATTTATGGATCGGCTGGTTGTAGGAGGACTAACCTAGCTTGACTTTGTAAGTGATATGGGTCTTTTTCCATCATTTTAGTGTTATTCTTGTGATGCATTGTATGTTTACATACCGATGACACCCTGAGGGGGGGGGGGAATCATTGTGTTAGTATTATTAAATTTATTTTAACTTTTTCCCTATATACTCACTTATTTAAGATATTGTTCCCTCTTTGGAATGAAAATTATTCAAAATGTGTGTTCTCCTTCACACAATGACACAAATTTGAGGAAATGTAAATGAATAGAATATAAATATTTTACTTAGCTCACCTATAATAGGGTACTCCATGGATCATACGCTCAACATTATGTTTGTGTACTAGGGATCCACTATGATTTAGTGTTTTAGAAGATAAAATATTTATGTAATGTAACTCCTCACCAAGGCTCCACAAAAGTACATGTTTTTTTAGATAATCTCACTACCGTATAAGGATCACATTCTATTAATTATTTATAGATAACACACTCCATCCCAAGGGACAAGCCATATTATTCTCCCTTTTGAACTGATTCAATGAAGGTATCCATTTATAGACATTTTATACTTTTCATATCTTGAGGATATGAAGTTCTCACTTTGATTTTACATGAAACTAAATCATACACATCTGTTTTCAATGATAGAATGAATTCCAAATAGGAATCTCAATTAACTTATAAATTTTAAAATATCATTTTTAATATATTTTACTATTTGATTATTCATTATTAAAATACATAAAAGTAAAAAAAACTCTAGATTATATTCATATTAATAGAAATATTATTTAGTGTTTTCTACCTTACATTTATTCAATAAACCTAATAAATCATTGACAGTCCTTGAACATGTGTTTTAGGTATACATAAAACACTTCAAATCATTCCAAACTAAACATTAAAACAAACACACTTCATTGTTTCACTTCAAATCAATTATTCAATCATATGTAATGTAGTAAAAAATCCATCTCTTCATAGTATTGAATATTAATTAATGTTCATGTTTTTTTCACCCTGTTTTTGTCCTCTTCATATTGAAACACACAATTAAAATTATTCTCTTACAACACATAGTTCATATTATTCTCCTTGATTTATATCATTTATTATTCACTTCGTTTTATCTTGATTTTCAATCTAAAAGTGTAAATACCCGTATAATTCAAGGGAATTTGTTTTCTTAATTTTCTTTGGAATTTTACAAGAGCGCGGTTTCTGAAGGCACCTGATTCTGAGGCCCGGTGTGCCCGGAATCAATTTCCGAAGTTTGGCTCGGGTACGTTCAGTGAACGAACGAGCGGGAATTTATAACTTTTGAACCGGTGCTCGGAATTGAAATCCGAGGACACCAATGAACTCGCAGCGCCGATATTCACTTAAGGAGACCTTTTCCGAGGATGCGTTTTATGCGGGTTGAGAGTTAGTTTTAGGGGAAATTAGAAGAAGTTAAATAAATTATGGAACACAATTTATTTTTAACTTTGTTGGTTATTTCCTCCCAAAGGGAGTTAGATGTGGGACCCACACCCACATAACCTCCCTTGAGAGGATTAAGTGTGGTGGGGCCCACACGAGCCCTAACTCTTCAACTTCCCTTAAACTCCTTAATAACTCCACTCTAATTAATTTGACAACATGAGTTTTTAATTTAGATGTTTTCTTAATTTCAAACTTTTGAAATTCAAAGAGGTTAGGATGTGTAAATAAAATAAGGCTTGGACTTATTTTATTTTGGTTAGTTTCTTTTGCAACCTTGAGAGGATTGGGAAGCGTTCTTCATATTCTTCTTCCTCGACGAAGAACGCGAAGAACACCATTCTTCAACGAAGAACTTCTCCGCCAAAGAACACGGTTCTTCCGCGACGTCGTATCCGCGACACAACGTTCTCCTTTCGCGTCGCCTCTTCCGTGATGGTTTTTCCGCGACGAAATTGCCGTCAACGACTTCGAATCCTCGCTTCGCGACATCGACGTTCTTTCCCCGCGACGCCCGACCTCCGCAACACTCGTCTTCTGTGGGTCGTTGATGAACACCGTTCCTGAACCGAGGTAGGGGATTATTGTTATTTTATTAAATTATTTCCGTTCTTGATTCTAGCATGTCAAACTTCATGGTTAATGGACTAAATGTTATCGTTAACGAGAGGGGGCCGGACCGCAGAAAAATGACCTAACCCCCTCCTATGTTCATGATTGTTTCTTTGCGATTGGAACGGGATGGCGTGGTGTCGTTGCACCACGTGAGAATCACTCGGCAAGTATTACGTGACGCCATCGCGCCACACCGAGAAGTCAAACAAGAACGCAACGCCGTCGCGCCGTGTCGAAGGAAGTCGAAGGCGCCGCTGCTGGAGCGGAGCCGTGACGGAGGGGAGAGGTGCCGTCGCACCACGCCGGATGACAAGGGTCGCGGCCGGTTCCGGGCCGCGGCAGAGAAGGGTGACCGGCGGCCGGCATCGGGCCGCCGGCGTCGGTACAGGAAGGGGGACCGGCCGTCGCCGGTCCCATGGTGCAGGAACCGGCCGGCCATGGGGGGCCATCCAGATGTGGAGAACCGGGGGAATTAAATTCCCCCGGCTGGCAGCAGCAAGCGGCCCCATGAAGGGGTCGCGGTTTCGAATGAACCAAGGGGGCAGCGCCCCCCCGTGCGCGGGCCGCCAAAACCGCTCAGCCGTTTTGGCTGAGCGACCGGCCAGCGCGCCCAGCGCGCGGGTCGCCGGGCCGGGCCGCGGCCAGCCATGCCGGGCTGTGCTGGGCCGGGCCGACCCGGTTCGGGCCAACCAGGGGGTCTCGGGCTGGGTCGGTCCGGGCCCGATACCCCCGTTATCGGACTGTTTGGGTTCAAATGCCCATAACTCGGGCTACGGACCTCCAAACGATGCGACGTAAGTGGTGATGCGATCCTTGGATCGGGACGATCATTTTGGTATATTGCACTCAAGGTTTCAGGATACTTTGAGTTCGGTCGGGTTGGTTCGTCCACGAAACCGACCGGGCCCTCGGAGCAGAAACACTCATATCTTGAGCTACAGACGTCCGATTGACGTGCCGTCAGCTTTGTTGAGTTCCTCTTAGTGAGAAGGATCTTTTGGCATACTCCGCCCGAGGTTTGGATGTAGGTGGAGTGTGGTCGGGTTGGTTTTTCCTTAAAAACCAACCGGGCCCCTAGGACGAAAAAGCCAATAACTCTCAGACCGGGCGTCCGATCGACGCGCCGTTTGCGAAGTTGAGTTCCTGTTGATGATATGGAACTTTTGATACATCAACTCTAGACTATGTGACAGTTGATGTATCAGCCTCTCGGCTCGTGGAGCGGACCCTCCTGAACGAGCTTACTGTGTGCGGGAACCCTAGAGCTGGCTGCGACTGCTACTGTGACTGCGACGACGAGTGTGCAGAGATCCTCAGTGGATTCGACGACTACGAAGACTACAGCACTCAGCGATCCTGTGTGGATCAGTGCTACCGATCTTGTGTGGGTCCGATCCTATGTGGGTCAGTGCTCAGCGGTCCTGTGTGAACCAGCACCTATAGATCCTGTGTGGGTCCGATCCTGTGTGGGTCATTGCGGGGGTTAGTACCTATCGATTCTTTGTGGGTCTGACGACTTAGATGGATCAGTGATCATCTCTATCATCTTTCGAAGAAGTATACCTGTGTGAGCTGAATCTTATTTCTTTCCTGTGTGGATTGTGTTGTGCTATCCTGTGTGGATTACGTTTTGCTTTCCTGTGTGGAATACGAATGATTTCTTGTGTGTACTGGGTTGTACTTGGGCTCGGAGGTTGGAGCGTATTGGGATTGATGACTTAGGTATATGTATGGGGATATACCTAATCAGTGTCAGTTGTTTATTTGTGATTGTATCTTTCCTTTTTGGTTTATCCTTTGTGGATTTTGGGAGACCTTCGGGGGTCTCGGGGTCCCTACTGAGTAGCTTATACTCACCCCTGCACGGGCTATGCCCGCACTGCGTTGTGTTGGTTGCAGACGACGGACAACGTTGATCGTGGTTGAGGCTTGCAGAGCAGGACGGTACCTGGAGGTGGACCACTGGGCGGAATGTGCTCGGAGCAGACGGCGGGACCCGAGGAGCAGTGGAGCTATCTGTACCTACCCTTCAGGTGGGATTTCCAGTGGACAACTCGGCGTAGCAGCTTTTACTTTTCAGTTGTTGTTTTCCCTTTCGAGTTGTACTTTACTTTCAGTTTGGGTTTGTATACTAGCCCATTTACTTTTCCGCACTTACAGTTGTACTCTGTTTTTACTTAGTGTTTACTTTTCCGCTTGCTTGCTCTGTGGTGCTTGTTTACTTTACAAAGGCAATGCCTTCCCTTTTTACCGGGATTTACGCCTTTGTGCTAGTCGCCAGCCCCTGGCCTATGGAAGGTGGGCTTGGGGTAGTCACAACACGGGCCCCGAGGACGGGTCGTGACAAATTGGTATCAGAGGAGTTCGGTTCTACCGCGAACTCTGATCTTTTCTATATGAAGCAATAATGTTTAGCGTATTGAGTGTGGTTATCATTCCAGGGAGTCCAGTGTTGGTGCGGCGGCCGACGTATCCGTACACCAGGACCCTGACTTCTGATTTCTGACTTAATGCACGAAAACATTGATTGCGTGTGTGTTTCAAGTTTTCATTGTGATTACTTTGTATAATCTCACCAGGTATACTGTTCTGACCGTGGCACACCTGTTTCCTTTTCAGGATAGCCCCACGACGGCAGCCAGCTAGGGTTCCAAGAGTCGAGCGTGATGACAGCCCACCGAGCGATGAGGCCTTAGTGCAGGGCCCTTTGTCAGCAGTGTCACCGGCGGTAGCACTACCCGCTGAGCCATCGATACTTCCAACGCCAGCCGCTGACGATGCACGTCGCCTCAGCGCACTGCATGAGTTCCAGCGCCAGCGACCGCCCAGGTTCCATGGGGAGACTGACCCCCAGGCAGCCGAGGACTGGCTGGAGGCAGTTTTACGAGTTTTTAGGCTAGTGAGGACACCATCAGACCTCATGGTGATCCTCGCGGCGAGCCTACTGCACGTAGTACCAGGACGATGGTGGAGCTTGATGCTCCAGGTGCACAATGAGGCATCTCTACTTTGGACGGACTTTGAGAGCCTCTTCCACTCGGAGTTCGTCCCAGCCACCCTCCTTGCGGTACGCATTCAAGAGGTTCTTCAGCTGCGGCAGGGCAACATGACGGTCGCTCAGTACTCGGCGAGATTTACTGATCTCTCGCGCTACTCGACCGACATGGTACAAGACCCCTTCTTCTGGTCTCGGACCTTTGAGCAGGGATTGAGACACGATATCAGGGCATCGCTGATCTCTCTCAACATTCCGACTCAGACAGGAGTACTGGAGCGGGCCCTTTTGATCGAGAGATTTCTTGCTGAGTCTACACCAGCGCCGAGACCCACTACAGGGCGGCACGTAGCAGAGTCTTCTGCAGCAGGCAGTCGACGGATAAATCATGGGTCTAGGCAGACCAGTCTCTTAGGCAGATGACCTCAAGACACTGGCTCAGCAGTGCGAGGCACACAGCGCGGAGCCAGTCTTTCGAGAGGCAGACAGTGTTACTCGCGCGGCGGGCAGGGCCACATGGCTCGTGACTGCCCGACCTGCCGTGCCGAGGAGCAGCAGACGGTTGAGAGACCACCGAGGCAGAGGCAGAGGGTTAACCGTTGCGGTCCGCAGGGAGGAGGCGGACGAAGAAGAGGAGCTGGCCATGCAGCAGGTGGTGGGCGATGCTTTGAGGCTCTACCACCACCACCACTAGGAGGTCCACCCCGACAACACGGAGCTGGCGGGTAGAGACAGGCACAACTCCAGGCAGTGGAGGCCTACGACCACGGCGCGCCAGAGATTATTCGAGCTACTATCTGTGTCTATTCCACCCTTGCTGCAGTACTTATAGACACAGGAGTGAGTCACTCTTTCATAGCCGCTTCCCTTGTTCGGAGCTCGGAGATTCCGACAGAGCCGTTGGATCGATCCTTACGGCTAGAGACTCCCGCGGGAGCATACTCGACGATTACGCACCGGTGCTGGCAGTGTGTGCTTACTCTAGGAGGCGAGAGCTTCTGCTGGGATCTTCTTGTAGCAGCGTCGAGGCCTTACGACGTCATCTTGGGCATGGATTGGTTATCTATGGTCCATGCACATATTGACTGTTTTAGGCGCAAGGTGCGATGTGTACGCACCGACGGGAGCAGGTTCACCTTCACTGGAGAGAAGGGAGCCTTTGCAGCATAGGATGGACTTCCTCATAGGAGAGGACAGCCCATCACTCATCAGTTGTCTAGCCTCATCCTAGGAGAAGTTGACGTGCGGAGTCCTGGTTTTCCTGTAGTGGTGGATCAGTTTGCAGACGTTTTTCCTGACGACGTTCCAGGGCTAACTCCTCATAGAGAGGTAGACTTTTATATTGACATGTACCCCGGGACAACCTCGATATTGACTCCACCATATTGGATGGCCCCCGCTGAGCTTCGAGAGCTACGGGTACAGTTGGCGGACTTGCAGGGCAAGGGGTTTATCCGACCCAGTGTTTCACCCTGGGCTTCCCCGATATTTTTCGACAAGAAGGCAGACGGGAGCTTACGACTATGTGTCGATTATCGTCGCCTGAACCAGGTGATAGTGAGGAACAAATATCCGCTACCGAGGATTGATGACCTCTTTGATCAGCTCAAGGGAGCACGGTGGTTGTCGAAGATAGACCTCAGGTCAGGCTATCATCTGCTCAGAGTTAGAGATGAGGATGTGCAGAAGACAACCTTCAGATGTTGGTATGGCGACTATGAGTTCTTGGTTATGCCATTCGGCGTAACCAATGCTCCAGCAGTGTTAATGTCCCTCATGAACAGGATCTTTCAGCCATACCTCGATCGATTTGTCGTGGTCTTCATCGACGACATTTTGATCTACTCGACGACTGAGGAGGAGCACGCCTACCACTTACGGGTTGTACTACACACACTCCGAGAGCACCAGCTTTATGGTAAGCTCTCGAAGTTCCAGTTTTGGATACGTGAGGTCCACTTCATGGGACATGTCATCTCTGAGGTGGGAGTTTCAGTGGATCCTGCGAAGATCGAGGCAGTGTTAGCTTGGGAGTCACCCAGGAGCGTGACGGAGGTGCGGAGTTTCTTGGGTCTAGCCGGATACTACCGGAGATTCGTGCCAGACTTCTCCAGAGTTGCAGCACCACTCTCAGCTTTTAAAAAGAAGGGGAAACCCTTCGTGTGGTCAGGAAGATGTCAGCAGAGCTTCCAGGAGCTGAGGCAGAGATTGACCAGTGCCCCTATCTTGAGGTTGCCTGAGGAGGGAGTCGGATACGTAGTCTACTGCGATGAATCAGGGGCCGGACTCGGATGTGTTCTGATGCAGGAGCGGGCAGTGATCTCCTATGGATCACGACAGTTGAGGCCGCATGAGCAGAACTATGCTCCCCATGACATGGAGTTAGCAGCAAGGGTCTTCGCTCAAAATACATGGCGACACTACCTGATGGGCGAGCACTTTACAGTCTTTTCTGACCATCAGAGTCTCAGGTACATCTTATCTCATAAGGAACTGAACCTGAGACAGTGGCGATGGATCGAGTTCCTCTAGGAATATGACTTTGAGATAGTCTATACTCTTGGGAAGGGGAACGTAGTAGCCGATTCCCTCAGCAGGAGGACAGGCATTCAACTACTTTAGGAGGCGACGAAGCAGCTAGCCTCTTTGCAGATATCATTCATGGATAGGGATAGAGCAGCCTTCCTTCAGTCTCTCACAGTCACTCCTCCACTTCTGCAGCAGGTCAGAGAGGCACAGCGTGGGGACGCTTACTGTGAGAGGCGGCGTGCACATATATCCTTAGGACAGGCACCTGATGGTTTTTCCTTTGGAGCAAATCACAACATCCTTTTTAGAGGACGTACCATGGTACCAGTCACTTTATGAGAGGAGGTGCTGAGAGAGTTTCACACTTCTCCTTTGGCGGTACATCCTGGAGTGGGGAAGATGTACCAGGATCTCAGACGACAACACTGGTGGCCGGGCATGAAGAAGGCTGTGGCAGAGTTTGTTTCTCGATGCCTCACCTGCCAGCAGGTGAAGGCTGAGCATCAGGTACCAGCAGGCTTGGTACAGCCTTTGGAGGTTCCGGAGTGGAAGTGGGAAGACATATATATGGACTTTGTGACTGAACTTCCATGCACTTCCAGAGGTCACGACTCCATCTGGGTGATTGTCAACCGACTCACCAAGTCGGCTCACTTCTTACCCACCAGAGAGAAGGGCTCAGTGTAGAGCTTGGGACGCCTTTATGTTCAAGAGATTGTGCGGCTTCACAGTGTTCCATCATCTATCGTCTCCGATCGAGATGCTCGCTTTACTTCCCGGCTTTTTAAGGGGTTGCAGGAGGAGTTCGGGACGCAACTACGTTTGAGCACCGCCTTTCACCCTCAGACGGATGGTCAGACAGAGAGGACCATTCAGAATCTCGAGGACATGCTCCGCGCATGTGTCTTCGACTTTGGTCGTAACTGGGAGGACCATCTACCCTTGGTGGAGTTTGTGTACAACAACAGCTACCACTCCACCATCGAGATGGCACCGTACGATGCGTTGTACGACCGACCTTGCAGATCTCCTTTGTACTGGACAGACCCTGGGGAGTCAGCACTTGTGGGACCAGAGATGGTCCAAGCCACGACAGAGAAGGTCCAGGTCATCCAGGAGCGGATCAGGACAGCTCAAAGACGGCAGAAGTCATACGCTGACAGGAGGCGGAGGCCACTAGAGTTCGAGGATGGCGACCACGTCTTCTTACGTGTCTCACCTCAACGTGGTTTACGGAGATTTGGCCGTGGCGTCAAGTTATCCCCATGCTTCATCAGACCCTTCCAGGTCCTCAGCAGGATTGGCGAGCTGGCTTATCGCCCGGCTCTACCACCTCAGTTGCACCGGGTGCACGACGTCTTCCACGTATCTTAGCTGAGGAGATACGTGCACGACCCGACACACATCATTGACCATGGGGATCTTGACGTTGACGATGGGGCGAATTTTACGGAGGTCCCGGCGGAGATCGAGGATCGACAAGAGCGGGTCCTACGTGGACGGTCGATTCCTCTTGTGCGCATCAGATGGCAGCACGGAAACCTCCAGGAGAGCACTTGGGAGCGGGAGGCTCAGATGCATGCTCAGTACCCTCATTTGTTTCCCTAGTTTTGATGTATCTTTATGGGGACGTAAATCCCTAAGGTGGGAGTAATGTAAAGACCCATAAAATTCAAGGGAAATTTTTTTCTTAATTTTCTTTGGAATTTAACAAGAGCGTGGTTTCTGACGGCACCTGATTCCGTGACCCGGTGTGCCCGGAATCAATTTCCGAAGTTTGGCTCGGGTACGTTCAGTGAACAAACGAGTGGGAATTTTTAACTTTTGAACCAGTGCTCTGAATTGAAATCCGAGAACACCAATGAACTCGCAGCATCGATATTCGCTTAAGGAGACCTTTTCCGAGGTTGTGTTTTATGCGGGTTGAGAGTTAGTTTTGGGGGAAATTAGAAGAAGTTAAATAAATTGTGGAACACAATTTATTTTTAACTTTGTTGGTTATTTCCTCCCAAAGGGAGTTAGATGTGGGACCCACACCCACATAACCTCCCTTGAGAGGATTAAGTGTGGTGGGGCCCACACGAGCCCTAACTCTTCAACTTCCCTTAAACTCCCCAATAACTCCACTCTAATTAATTTGACAACTTGAGTTTTTAATTGAGATGTGTTCTTAATTTCAAACTTTTGAAATTCAAAGAGGTTAGGATGTGTAAATAAAATAAGGCTTGGACTTATTTTATTTTGGTTAGTTTCTTTTGAAACCTTGAGGGGATTGGGAAGCGTTCTTCATCATCTTCTTCCTCGACGAAGAACGCGAAGAACATCGTTCTTCAATGAAGAACTTCTCCACCAAAGAACACATTTCTTCCGCGATGCCGTATCCGCGACACGACGTTCTACTTCCGCGCCATCTCTTCCGCGATGGTTTTTTCGCGACGAAATCGCCGTCAACGACTTCGAATCCTCGCTTCGCGACGTCGACGTTCTTTCCCAGCGACGCCCGACCTCCGCGACGCTCATCTTCCGCGGGTCGTTGACGAACACCGTTCCTGAACCGAGGTAGGGGATTATTGTTATTTTATTAAATTATTTCCATTCTTGATTCTAGCATGTCGAACTTCGTGGTTAATCGACTAAATGTTATCAATAACGAGAGGGGGCCGAACCGCATAAACACGGCCTAACCCCATCCTATGTTCATGATTGTTTCTTTGTGATTGGAACGGGATGGCGTGGTGCCGTCGCACCACGCGAGAATCTCTCGGCAAGTATTACGCGACGCTGTCGCGCCACGCCGAGAAGTCGAACAAGAACGCAACGCCATCATGCAGCATCGAAGGAAGTCGAAGGCACCGCGGCCGGAGCGGAGCCGCGGCAGAGGGGCACGGTGTCGTCGCACCACGCCGGACGACAAGGGATGTGGCTGGTTCCGGGCCGCGGTGGAGCAGGGTGACCGGCGGCCGGCATCGGGCCACCGGCGTCGGTGCAGGAAGGGGGACCGGCTGTCGCCGGTCCCATGGTGCAGGAACCGGCCGACCATGGCGGGCCGGCCGGACGTGGAGAACTGGGGGAATTAAATTTCCCTGGCTGGGAACAGCAAGAGGCCCCATGAAGGGGCCGCAGTTTTGAACGAACCGACGGGGTAGCGCCCCCCCATGCGTGGGACGCCAAAACGGCTCAACCGTTTTGGCCGAGCGACCGGCCAGTGCGCCCAGCGTGCGGGTCGCCGGGCCGGGCCGGGCCGGACCCCGCCGGGCCGGGCCGCGCTGGGCCGGGCCACACCCAGCCGGACCGGGCAGTTCCGGGCCGGGACGACCCGGACCGGGGCGGTTCGACCCGGTTCGGGCCAACCGGGGGGTCTCAGGCTGTGTCGGTTCGGGCCCGAAACCCCCGTTATCGGACTGTTTGGGTTCAAACACCCATAACTCAGGCTACGGACCTCCAAACGACGCGCCATCAGCGGCGATGAGATCCTTGTATTGGGACGGCCGTTTCGGTATATCGCACTCAAGGTTTCTGAATAGTTTGATTTCGGCCGGGTTGGTTCGTCCACGAAACCAACCGGGCCCTCGGAGCAGAAACGCTCATATCTTGAGCTACAGACGTCCGATTGATGTGCTGTCAGCTTTGTTGAGTTTCTCTTAGTGAGACAGATATTTTGGCATACTCCGACCGAGGTTTGGACGTAGGTGGAGTATGGCCGGGTTGGTTTTTCCTTAAAAACCAACCGGGCCCCTGGGACGAAAAAGCCAATAACTCTCAAACCGGGCGTCCGATCGATGCGCCGTTTGCGACGTTGAGTTCCTTTTGACGATACGGAACTTTTGGATACATCAAATCTGGACTATGTGATAGTTGATGTATCAGCCTCTCGGCTCATGGAGCCGACCCTCCCGAACAAGCTTGCTGTGTGCGGGAACCCTAGAGCTGGCTGCGACTGCTACTGTGACTGCGACGACGACTGTGCAGAGATCCTCAGTGGATTCGACGACGACGACTACAACACTCAGCGATCCTGTGTGGATCAGTGCTACCGATCCTGTGTGGGTCCGATCCTGTGTGGGTCAGCGCTGAGCGGTCCTATGTGAACCAGCGCCTACAGATCCTGTGTGGGTCCGATCCTGTGTGGGTCTTTGCGGGGGTTAGTACCTATCGATCCTTTGTGGGTCCGACGACTTAGATGGATCAGTGATCATCTCTATCATCTTTCCAAGAAGTATACCTGTGTGAGCTGAATCCTGTTGCTTTCCTGTGTGGATTGTGTTGTGCTATCCTGTGTGGATTACGTTTTGATTTCCTGTGTGGAATACGAATACATTCCTGTGTGGACTGGGTTGTAATTGGGCTCAGAGGTTGGAGCGTATTGGGATTGATGACTTAGGTATATGTATGGGCATATACCTAAGCAGTGTCGGTTGTTACTTCGTGATTGTATCATTCATTTGTGGTTTATCCTTTGTGGATTTTGGGAGACCTTCGGGGGTCTCGGGGTCCCTACTGAGTAGCTTATACTCACCCCTGCACTGGCTATGCCCGCACTACGTTGTGTTGGTTGCAGACGACGGACAACGTTGATCGTGGTTGAGGCATGCAGAGAAGGATGGTACCTGGAGGTGGACCACAGGGCGGAATGTGCTCGGAGCGGATGGCGGGACCCGAGGAGCAGTGGAGCTATCTGTACCTACCCTTCAGGTGGGATTTCCAGTGGACAGCTCGGCGTAGCAACTTTTACTTTTCAGTTTCTGTTTTCCCTTTCGAGTTGTACTTTACTTTCAGTTTGGGTTTGTATACTGGCCCATTTATTTTTCCGCACTTACAGTTGTACTCTGTTTTTACTTAGTGTTTACTTTTCCGCTTGCTTGCTCTGTGGTGCTTGTTTACTTTACAAAGGCAATGCCTTCCCTTTTTACCGGGATTTACGCCTTGGTGCTAGTCGCCAGCCCCTGGCCTATGGAAGGAGAGCTTGGGGTAGTCACGTCACGGGCCCCGAGGACGGGTCGTGACAAAAAGTATGATCTCTATTTTTTAGAGAATATTTTGAATTTCAACATTGAAATTAAAAATTCAACTTATACCACATAAAATTCATCCTTCAGATTATAATCTCCAAAATACTAGAAATTCAATTTTAAAATTATATTATTCAATGGATAGAATAACTACCAAAATCTATGTTGAAATCCATGGTCGAACTATCTTGACCCCTTTCCCGTATGGAATGGTAGAGTAGTTTTTAATTAGTTAACTAATTTTTTTTTCATCAAAGAGTTGTGACATAGATTATGATTGTGGAATGAGGGTACTTGATTTTCAAGAACCATAAAATCACTCCTTATATTAATTTGTGGTATAAAATTATTTTTAATTGACTATTTGTGGGATGGTAATTTCGTATGTTTGGGATAGGTAAATTATTGAGCGAAATTGAACTTCTTAACTTCTAGATCGGCCAAATGTTAAATTTAGATTTAGAACAAAATTATGAACAGTTTTAACACTCAATTGTTTTGGATAATGTTCAAGGATTGAGAGATGTATTGTATGTTTGAATAAGATTCAGGAGTTTCGGGCTCAGAAATATCACTTTCCTAGAGAAAAATATTAGACACATGATTTTTTTAAACTATGCGGCCCCTTAGGATAAACCATGTTTCCATGTTAGGGGTGTCACATGGTTTTTTAAACCGTGAAAGGTAAGGAAAACGGACATGTTGAATGTATATAGTGAATTTATGAGGTGGTTTAAAGGGGTTTTTAAAATTTTCCATACCATTCACCTAGAATCATGGTTTTGTTTCACTTATCTAGTAGCACCGCACAATTAGTGAATGGTAATCCCAAACCATGTGGCCAAACCATGCGGGGTATAGCTCTTAAACTATGTAATCCTCTTAGTTGGGACATGTTTAGAGAAATCATGTGGCCTAACCATTTGCCTCATTTAAAGAAGAAAATGGTCATTTTTACCCCATAAAACATAAAGGATTTTCACTGATTTTATCCTCCATGTAAGCCAGTAGCCTCTCCCACATGCACCACTTCTTTCTCCACTACCCATAGTGGTTTTTACTTTGATATTGGTTTAATTTAAATATTTTCAGATGTGTTGAAAGTTTATCTATGATTCTAAAACTCCACTTCATTATTATTTTGTTTTCTTTCACAATATTTGGAACTATCTATGTATGATATAATTCAAACAATTTTAGTGTGTTCGACTAATATTTTTATTTATCCTGTTCCTGCTCGAATCATGGCTTGGTATTGGATGGGTGGAACATCGTATGAATAAGGTAGGTGGTCTAGTCACTTTTCCATTAAATAATCATTGTTTATAAATTAATTTTATGTTGTCGTATTCCAAACCTTCCATGAATTTCTCCGAAAACAAGAAATTCCCTAAATCCAAATATTTTTTAAACAATTACATTTTCATTTGGCACCTCTATATGGTTGGAGTTAGATGACCTCTACCAGAACCACCTATTAAGGAAGGTTCAATTACATACTCCTTATATGATTTATGGATTATGAATTTAACACACATTGGGGATGTTCTTAAATGATTTGGAAAAATTATAAGTTTTTCAATTAATTAATATAGTTTTTATAAACCACGTGGTCCTTGGTAATTTTCGAATTCCTTATTGTTTGCAAGTCAATCAATTTTATGAAGTAATGAGTGGAATGATTAAGTAAATGGACTACTCTATTACTTAAAATTAAATGGTCAAATGGTTCATATTAGGAATTAAGAGATTATTGGGTTTCCTTGTTATAGAATTCCATATAGGGGATCACATGATGTTTGAGATTATTTATTCATTTATTGATACATGGGTTTAATTTTTTTTGAACTCCATGGAAGGGATCATAGGTCACTGTAATTATATTATGCCTTGAGAGACACTTTAGTTCCCTTATTATAGAATTCCACGGATGGTATCATAGGTTAGATTTCCCATGATATTGGAGATACCTGAGTTTCCTCATTATAGAACACCACAAATAGGCACATTGAGAAATTGAATGTTTTGAGTGATACTTGGGTTTCCTCTCTATGGAACACCAAGGATGACATCATTGATTAAATAGAATTACATAACTCATTGAGTGATAATTGGGTCCCTCTTTACAGAATTCTTTGGATGGGATCATAAGAGAAATGAATTATATTATGCTTGTTAATTATTATATATGTCTAATAATATATTAATTTAATATGTTTAGTAAACTAATGTATTTATGTTTGAGATTATAGCCATGGTCACTAAGAATACATTAGTATTGTTACATTTACTACTATGTGGATTACTTAGATCCTAAGCAGTGCATGTGTATCTCTAAATATAAATATTTACATATATGGCTATATATACATGTGTGATTTTTTTAGAGATATTCTAGCTTAGGATGAACCAGGTATGGTTGTCTAGGTGTCTTTGAAAAACATAAGGCCAACTTGATTAAATTTATTTTTTACTAGATAATTAATATTGATGGGAATTTATTTTTTTATATACATGGATTTGATAACCTTAGATACTTTTGGTGGTGGCTTACTAATTATATCTCACACCATGTTTGGGGATCCATTGCACTAGGGTACCCAAACATACCTCATGGTTGTAGGTTTAGGTTCATAGTTCATGCATGTACTCTTATGCATGTTTGTGGGAGATTAGGATCTAAAGAAGCTCATAGAGATAGAACTTATGGATGTTGTCTTTTATTTATGTATTGTTTACCTATTACCTATTGTATGTATGTTGTTTTATGTTGTAACATGATCATTCAAGGTTACTACTTCATTTATTATTGATTATATTTTTTTTCAAATCCATTATATATATTTTCTCACGTGGTATTTATTTCTATTTCAAAGGGTATATTCACCCTATAATACCACCTTTACACCCACTCTACTAGTCGGAAGCCTCTGGCATACAGGGTGGTTCACTTGAGGACTAGTGGAAAACCAACTCAGGGCACCATTTTAGTGGCTCTCAGGTAGAGATGCCAGAAAATTATCAAAGGATTTAATTTCATTATATATTACTATTTTGGGATGGAATACAAGAGACTAGGATGTGTCAAAAAAAGATAAATAGTTTTTTTTCTGGGTTCGACCAACCCACACATGAGGTAATGATCAAGTTTTAAGGCATGATACAATTTTTCATGTGGTTCTATATTAAAATTGGTTATTTTTTCACTCAGGGTGATTTTTGTGCTTTTGTTGATTTTTGATTTATGATTCACAATGTTTTGAATTTTCCATGTATAGAAAATATGTGTTGTTACATACATCATCATAGGTACATCGAGTTCACATTCCATGCATACTCCATTCCATGTAGGTTGCATCATAGATTTCCTTGTGTATAATGATTTATATACCCTACTTAGGTACTTATATATAATTTCTTCCAGTAAATAAGGTTTTTGTGATTTTTCCCTTTCTTACCTATATTATATTATTATATGGTATATTATCTTGATTAATACCATGATTTTAGGAATATTATCAAGACTTGTATTTAATAATGATATTTAGTTGGTTAAATAAAGTGTCTACATCAACATAAATAGGGTTTTCACACAATTCATGAAGGTTTAATTTTATTTAATAAACCAATTTGGTTTTGTTTGATCCATGGGAATGAGTTTCATGATCTGAAACATTAATGGTTGTAGTTAAATGGCCACCTATTTCAAAATGTATAAAGTGTATGGTTGCTCTATAAATTGGAAACAGTTACCCATATAATGAAAACACATTGTATATAATTTTCATATTCTAAAATAAAATACAGTAATATGGTTGAAATTAAATGGGAACCAATGTTCAAATATATAAATTGTATAAGCCTATATAAATTGTAAAATTGTTACCCATGTAATTGACCCATAATTTTTGGAAAATTATATTTTAAGACCACCAATAAGAACCTAGTTACAGTTACATGAATGTCAGTTATAACTTATAAATGCCAGTAACTTTATAACTTGGGGATGATAATTAATCTACTGATACTTGATGTATGATCATTTTAAATACTTATAAAAAAATACCTTCATATATTTTTGTATCTCTATCATTGGGCACAAATACCCATGTGATTGGATTTATAAATAAACAACTGATCCCAAGTTGGTCAGTTAGGGATTGCTTCTTATAGTATAAACACATTAATGGTGTTTTGAAAATTCAATTATATAAAATGTTATGTGTTTGTTAGGTTCACTAGGCTAGATACCCGGATAGGAGGGGGTGAATCAGTGTATGATAGATTAAAACAACTACCCCTTTTGATCTTATTTTACTATTAGAAAAAACTCTCTTCTCTCTCCTTAACATTGAAGAGTATAAATAAACCTTAAATCATTCATAGGACACAATAATTTTTACTTCGTTCACCCTCACTGGGCTATGTCCAAGGAGCATACACTGACATTGTACCGATGTACCAATTCCACTATAAGCGCACTGATGTTTACAAGTTCGATGCAGACTCATTGTCCCTCCTAATTTACAACCACTCACAATTTGAGAACTCACTGCTCTCTCAACTGAAGTGAGGTCACTCCTTATTTAGAAGAATCACTCACAGTCTATAGGCATGTAGGTTTCTTCATTACCACTAATGAATGCGTCCTCCACTGTATGTTGATGCTCTATTAAAGTCCAAATTTCATTCACGGATGAATACCCCTTTGCCCCTGAGCACTGGGAACCAATCTTATGGAAGAACCTTTGGAAAGAACCGTACTTCACGAAGCTCCCAATTTCACGAAGCTCAAACATGACTTAGAAAAACTCCTACCTTTTCGTGAAGTTCACAACTTCACAGATCATAGGCTGTCGTGGAGCTCAAGTTGTCACAAAGCATCTTCCTTCACGAAGCTCACTGATCCAACATGGAGAACACAACTTTCACGGAGCTAAATTAGCTGCCACATAGATCCTCTCTTTCACGAAGCACACTGACTTCGCGAATCACCTTCATGAACAACCTTCGCAATTCGAGAGATACAAATATTTCTTTGGAAAACTATCTTCTTCTCTCGAGGGGCTTGAGGCCTATTTATATGCGATTCCACCAACCCTCAAACCATCCGCACGATGTCAGCGCCACGTCATATCAAATCGCGAAGCTTCAAAATTTCTACTAAAATTCTATTAATATCGCAAAGCACCACAGAAATTTTCAGATCACAGAGCATGTTGTAATCATGGAGCATTCCGTCAATTACTTCGCGCAGCCGCCGTGAAGCTCCCTTGCATTTCCCTTAAACTCTACCATTTTTGAAGCACGTTGAAATCATGAATAACACTATCAACATTATTCTTGTCTTCTCAAAATCCCATCCATGAAGCCTATCTTTACAAAACTCATGATTTTTCCATATTTTGATGAGATCTTCAATGAATTCCAAATTTCGAGATGCTCACCAAATTTCAAAATTTGGACCCCAAAAATTTGGCAAACACTAGAAAACGGAGCCACCTTGTATCTGTTATTTTGTACTGCCTCTGGGTCTTCCATTCCTTTTTCATGGTTCCTTTTTAACATGGATTGTTAACAAAATATCTTGAACTCAAAAATTCACCATGGAAACCTGCATTGTCAACAAACACAAGAAACCCAAAAAAGCTGCAATGATCTCTTCAGGTATTTTTTCCCAACAATCTCCCCCTTTGGGTTTGTTGACAACTCTTCTCATAATGATTCTATGCACTTTGATACCTCTTGGATGCTCCTTCCATCATCACCCAGACTTCCCCTCTTTTGATTCAGATTGTGACCAAAGATTCACTCACCATATACTATAAGCCCATATTAAAAATGATCAGCCTAAGAAACAAGTGTACTATGAAAAGTTCATCAATGAATCACTTCATGTCAGACACCAATTGTCTTTACCAACCTGATACCAATTTCCAAACTCATACCAATTATTGATCACTGGAAACCCACAAACACCATTCCAACGCCAACACCACTCTTCTGATTTTATCACAATCCTTAACTGTCATGATATCTATGAGTTGATTGATCACTTCTAGCATCATCAGATTTAAAACTCTCCCCCTATTTCATTGCTCTCCCCCTATCTTGCTGCTCCACCAGTCAGATTCTCACCACATCTTTCACTAAGACATTTTCTCCCTTCATTTGACATATATTCTCCCCCCTGAGGAGTCACTATATCTCCCCCTATGTCAACAAACCAAAAGGTCACTCCTTTGTGGTATGATACATCGGAAAGAACACAGATTAAAAAATCCAGGAATAATATACCATACCCTAGAGAGGGGAGGGGGTCCCACAGCCACACTTTTTCAAGTGCGGGGAGTCTACTGAACTCTCAGAGCCAGTCTATGCCTCTCAAAATCTTCCTTGGGTAAGGTCTTTGTCAGAATGTCTACAACATGTAGCTCTGTAGGCACATACTCCAACTTCACGATTCCCTGCTCAGCCTTCTCGTTGATAAAATGATACTTTATCTAAATGTGCTTTTTTCCTGGAGTGATGGATGGTATTTGTTATAAGATTTATAGGACTTGATTTATCATAATGGATTCTTATCGGAGACTTCACTTCAACACCCATATCATCAAGAAGCCACTTCATCCACAATGATTATGTTCATGCTTGAGTGGCTGCAATATACTCAGCTTCTGTGATGCTAAAGAAAATTCAATCTTGCTTCTTGATTAGTCAAGAAATATACAATACAACAATATAGAAATCCCCTCCTTATGTTTATTTCATGTCATCTGCTAAACTAGACCAATCAACATCTATATATCCTAATAGCTCTTGCTGAAATTTGTCATTACACATCAAACCGAAATCCACAGTTCTGTTGATATACCGAATTATTCATTTCACTTAAACCATGTGGCATTACTTGGGATTACTTTGTCTTATACATCTTTATGATGATCTTCCCTTGTTGGAATGCATCGTACGTGTGATTAAGATCATAGGATAGCTTAGGTAGGTCTATTTATCCATCACACATTACCAGATCTTCCAGGGATTGTTGACATGGATGACCAAGTCGTTTATGCCACAACTTTTTTTCTTCTTCTATGGATAGAAAGCACATATCTTCTTCTCCACTTACCAGGTAGGGATTTCACATTGTTCTTTTTCCCTGTAGAATCACTTCCCCATATCTTCCTTTGATGATACACATCTTTCTAGTAAACCTTATAGGATGTCTTGAGTCACATAGTTGACTAACACTGAGAAAATTTCCACTACGGCCTTCTACAACTAAGACATTCGCACATCTCATCTCTTTCCCCCCAAACTTGGACTTCCCTTAGCCAATAATCTTCAAGCCTTCATCATTTCCAAAATTGAAAAATCCTTCTTTGTCATATTTTACTCTTATAACAAGATCCTTATTACCTATCATGTGAGATGTGCAACTGCTATCAAGGATCCACACATCGGAGCGATCTGATGCTTTAAGGGGAATTTCTGTCACCACTTCCTTCTCATCATTTTTCATCTTGGTCCATATTTTTGTCTTCACACTCAGCATGGATTGAGTCTTATAATCTTTCTTAGAGTATGATAGATCGGATTCACCTTGCAAAGCTGCAAATATATTTGGAATTTTCAACTCACTTTTTGGTTTATTGATCTGCTGCTTGTGAACATTTTGATTCTCCTTTGGCACATTCCTCTGTATAGTTGAAGTACAATACCTAGCCATGGGTGCAAATCCTCCGCACCAAAAAATAGTGTCCTTCAAAATATGTTCTAGAGAATCGTTCTCTATTTGGCTTCCACCTCTATTATTGTTCCCTTCGATATCTCTGGGAAATGGAACACACATATTGTGAATGTCCTATCATTCCACATTAATAACACCTAATATAACGTTCATTCCTTCGTGTCACTTCTGCACTAATAGTTTCCCCTAAGGGTCTCTAAATATTCGGATTTTGTTTGTCCCCAGATCAACCTTCAATCTCATAATGGGTTCTTGTGGTCTGACATCAATTTTCACAGGTTTTTGTTTTCGATCAAGCCCCCCATCAGCCTTAGCATTTGAACAGGATTGATGATATCTTTCTACTAAAACACTATTATCCACTTTCAGATTCATAGTTTTTGAAGTGATTTTCTTTCCTTTTGTTCTAGCAGGAGTCAAGAGGTTTTATTTATCCTTAAATTGTTTTCTAATACTGAAAACATCTTCTTCCTGTTCTTTAATATGCTTGATTAGATCTTTCCTTGTGTTATTCAAGCTATCGATCTCCCTTTTCTGTTCTTCAATCTTTATTTTATACTCACTATCTGATACTAAGTCTTCTAGTTTTGATGACTTGATTTTCCAATTTTCTTCTATCAGCTCAGACTTCTCTTATAACTTCTGTTTCATATAGAGTTTGAAGTCCCGAACAAATTTGTTGGCTTTCTTTGTTTTGGCTCTCCAAACATCTATCGCCTCAAGAGAAGCCTCTAACAGAACTTGCATATCAACTCTTCCCTCTAATTCTTATTCTTCTTCATCTGCTTTAGTTTCATTCTTCTTCTGAGAACCACTGACAACTTCCACCATATCATTTCTTCCATGATCTCTATGGTTCTCTATCTATTTAACCTCCTCAACATCAGACTCGTCTGAACTGCCAAATTCTTCTGAAAGAAGGTTCTTCTTCTTAATGAAATTTCTTTTGAACTGTTTCATGCCTTTCCCATAGGACGAAGAGTTATTCTTGAGAATTTAAATTTCATCGACATCATAATTCTCGTGGAACATTTTGGGGCACCTTTCCGCAATATGTCCAAACTTTCCACATCGAAAACAAGCAAGTGGAAGCTTCCCTTTAAACATTCCATTTATTATTTAAAGGTTTGAGGAGAGGAATGACGCCACCTCATCTGTCTCTTCTTCTTCAGGAGAATATTCAATGGCGAGGTTCTTTATGGCCTTGAATTCCAACCCTTTGTATTTCCCTTTTTCCACAACATCGTTATCATCATTTCTCATTTCATATACATCAAGGGTGCTCTGAAGGTTATCCAATGTAAGCTCTTTCGGGTCTTTATCTTCCAAAACTGAAACTTTCAGATTGAACCGAGGTGGATGTTTCCTCAAGATGTTCTTTACAATCTTTATGTATTCAATAACCTCTCCAGGACCTTGCATGTATTCCACTAAAAAATTTACCCTATCAAAGAATGCATCAACGGACTCATTCGGGTTCATTATCAGATCTTCATACTTGTTCCACAACACTTGCAGCTTTTCCTTTCTGAGCTTTTTATCTCCTTAATATATATTCAATAGATTTTCCCACATGAAATGTGATGTTTTTCATGGAATCACATTTGTATAAATATCATTGGATATGGCTCCCCCTAAATCATTAATTACATTGGAATCAACATCCAATTATCTACGCTCATCTTCAGATAACGCACCACTATCAATATCGGCTGTTATGACCGGAATTGCTGCTGTGAACACATCCATTCCCAAGGATTGAAATTAGTGTTGCATCTGATTCTTCCATAACTGAAAACCGTTCTCGTCTAAGATCAGAATCCCTTTGTGATTGGTGACCTTCATTTGGGAGAGAAACACTAATATCAACCTTTCCCTCTGATACCAATTGTTTGGTACACTAAGCAAGATACCCAGAGAGGGGGGGGGGGTGAATCAGGGTATGAATGATTAAAACAACTGCCCCTTTTGATCTTGTTTTTATGTTAGACAAAACCCTTTTCTCTCTCCTTCACATTGCAGGGTATGAATAATCCTTAAAGAATGCACATGACACGAAAAGTTTTACTTGGTTCACCCTCACTGGGCTACGTCCAAGGAGCGTACATCGGAAGTGTGCTGATGTTCTAATTCTACTATAAGCGTACTGCTATTTAGATGTTCTAAGAGGACTCACCGTCTCTCCTGGTTTACAACCACTGACAATTTGATAACTCACTTCTCTCTAAACTGATGTGAGATCACTGCTTCTTCAGAAGATTCACTCAGAGATTATAGACATGTATGTCTCTTCATTATCACTAATGAATGCGTCCTCCACTATATGTAGATGCTCTATTTAAGTCTAAATTTCATCCACTGATTAATACCCCTTTTCCCATGACCACTGGGCACCAACCTTTGGGAATAACCTTTGCAAAACACTCTACTTCACGAAGCTCCGAATTTCATGAAGCTCAAACAAGCCTTAGCGAAGCTCCTTCCTTTTCACGAAGCTCACACCTTCACAAAGCTTATGCCATCACAAAGCTCAAGTTTTCATAGAGAGACTTCCTTTGTGAAGATCACATATCCAACATAGAGCACACAACTTTCGTAGAGCTAAATTAGTTACAGTGAAGCTCCTCTCTTTTGTAAAGCACACTGCCTTCGCGAATCACCTTCGCGAACACCCTTCACAATTCGAGAGCTACAAATTTTTCTTTAGAAAACTATATTCTTCTCTTGAGGGGGTCCGTGACAATTTATATGTGATTCTACCAACCCTCAAACCATCCGCTCAATGTCAGCGCCACATCATATCAAATCACGAAGGTCCAAAATTTCTGCTGAAATTAACTAAATATCACGAAGCACCACAAAAATTTTCAGATCGCAGAGCACATCTTAATCACGGATCATTTCGTCAATTACCTCGCACCGCCACTGCGAATACCCCTTGCATTTCCCTTCAACTATGTCATTCATGAAGCTCATCGTAATCGCAAAGAACACCGTCAACGTTCTTCTTGTCTTCGCGAAATCCAATCCATGAAGCCTATCTTCGCGAAACTCATGCTTTTTCAATATTTTGATGAGACCATCAAGGGAATCCAAATTTCGTGATGCTCACCAATCTAGAAAATTTGGACCCCAAAAATTTGGTATACACGGGAAAACGACGCCACCTTGTATCTATTCTTGTGTACTGCCTCTAGGTCTTCTATTCCTTTATCAGGGATCTTTTTCAACATGGATTGTTATCAACGTCCCTATAACTCAAAAATTCACCCTATAAACCGACATTGTCAACAAACACAAGAAACCCAAAAAAGTTGCAATGATACCTTCAAGGATTTTTTCCAACAGTGTTAGAATTAAATGGTATCGAAATTATAATTTATAGATTGCAGAATCTATAATTTGGGATTGGATATCTGTAAAAATAAACCTAGATTAACATGAAGAGACCACAATAGGTCACCTTTAATTTCTTCTATTCTTTGTACATAAAATCATGGGGGTATTATTATGTTAGTATAAATTTTATCTAATGATTCAGAAACACTTTTATGTTGTTACATATAAACTAGGGGTGGAATCATACTTGACCATTTTACCATAATTGAAAAAAAACATGTTATCTTCTTTTGAGATTTATGATTCTGAGGCGTCAGTTTAATATAATTCTAATTAAAAACTAAAGAGTGTTTTACTGTATAGATTTTAAATTGAAATTTTATTTGACCAATACAATTGATTAACCTCTTGATTTAAATAATAGTAAAATAGGAAGTTATGAGATACTTTTACTAACACTCTATGATCTCAACTAAATAGATTATTTAGTAGAGTTGGTCTTGAAAACTAGTACTTGAATCCCCTTTTATATGAACTATGTTATGTTTGGAAATGAATTAAAATTGCATAAATCCTAAAAATTAAAACATTTTATAGGTTTTTTACCCTGATACCTCATATAAGGGTTATTGTTTGATGTTTCTTTGGGACCTGAACATGGATGTTGCATGTAGGTCCCCACTGACTTATTCCAAGGTTGTGGTGGACCTGGTGATTATGCATTTTTTCTTAGTGGTTTTCATGCATGACCTTATTTTAGGGTCAATTACAAATGTATGTAAGGACCTAGACCATTTTTCATACCGCCTTTAGAATTTAATGCATTGATAAATTATTTCATTCAATTTTTGGATGTAAGGTACCATTCACGTACCAGTTTTCCCAAGTAAGTATCTAGTTATAAAATGACTACAGGTAGATGGGTGTTTGTATCCTATGTTGAATAATATAGGGGGTAATACTGTATGAGGATACCATTGAGATTCATCCCTTTCCCTATTAAGTTATCATTTTTACCATTTTTAATGAGAATTCCCCTATTTACAAGCTCATAAATGATGTGGGTATAGTATCTCGGTGCGTGGAATGTGATGTTGTATGCCTTATTGATGGGGTTTGACTCCCATAGGTAATTTTATCTCAACCAACTTAAGTTTTTCTTCTTTTAAATATAGTTTGTAGGTTAATTGGAATCCATGTTAAAGATTCTCCAAGAACCTTATGGTTCTCTTACCGGAGACCTTAAGAATAGGTGGGTGACCTTGATGACCTTACATCGGTTTAGACCCCAGTAGTTCTGCTACATTTTTTTTTGATTTGAGGAAACCTGTGAGAGTGCTTGAACTGAGATTATGGTTTTCTTAATGTAAAAAAACTTCATATGCTTGTTTCTAGACTAATTCAGGATAGGTCACCTGGTTTTATGAGTTAGGAATCATAATGATCATTATTTTGGGAATCTTGATAATTGATTGTTTTCAGAAACTCCTTCAATTGTGTAATTCCCCGACCCTAGAAGCCCAGATCTGATGCATTATTTTAGTACATTTTCTTGATTACAAGGAATCATGTCCCAAAGGACTGATCTGTTTAGATTTCTTGGAAAATATATTACATGCATGAACATTACAATACACTATCTAAAATAAAACACATCATAAATAATGCTATGAGAACTCCATTTTTACCCTATAATAACCCTGCATAATAGTCATAATACACTTCTTGGAATACTTGGAAAATAAAACATAACAAAGGGGTGAGCTCAAATGCTCTGTAAGGATAAACAATATAGAAGAAGCTATCATAAACAATCATAAAATTTAATGTAAAGCTATATAATTGAAACACAAGACCTTTAAATATAAACTTCTGCATAATATGGAAAAAATAAATCAAATAATTATATTTAATTATTCACATGGATATTCTAATAGTCGAATAATCACATGTAACATTAATAACTAATCTCATAATGATGTAATGCATAATGTTATACATCTTAACCACAAATTCAAGGCCTCGTGCCAGGATACTAAATATAAATTTTTTCAATAACTTGTTCCAAGAAACTAGTTTGTCTCATGAGACCTACCTATGCATCGAGGGGTCATAGAGGGCCCCACCCATTAGTTACTAAGTCCAATGCATTCCTCATATGAAAATGTTGAAACATTACATAAACATTTGTATTAAAACCAGCATACAAAATGTCAACACTTCATAATACATGAATGGTATAAAAATAGAAAATTCACAGTCAAACATATCATAGCTCATTCAATACAATATGGATGATTTTATTATAAAAAATCAACCTTAATCAAGAATAATATCCAAAAAAGGATGTTGACATAGTTGAAAATGATCAGTAAAACTCTGAGAGAAATATCCATTTTTGTGAAATAAGTTAAAAGTCACACCTTTATAATGAAAGTCATTTAAAAAATATTTTTGAATAAAAGTGTCCCATACCACTTTGAAACATTTTAAAGGACTTAACATTTTAAAAAAATCATGTCAATTTAAATAAATCCTTAAAATAATTTTTAAAACATGGACGTTAATTAAAAATATTGAGAAAAATAAATCATTAAAACATTTAAAATAATGACCTTGATAATGATTCCCTTAAAAAAACCTTAAAATATTACTTCTGAAATCATTTTTATGAAACATGGACATGGATAATAAATATGTCCCAGTAAATAATTACACATAAACAATCTCAGATAATAATTAGATTGAGGAATTAACAATTACCTTGTACTTTCCTTTATTCAAGGGTACATTTATCCTATTGTATAATGAAAATAGTATGCGATTAAATTATACTAGAATCTTATTAATATTTATGATATCATATATGATTCATTTATTACTTTATACTACACATTTAATAACAATTTCATTATTAAAGTAACATTTTGGGTAATAATCTCTTTCTCTATCGTACATGTTTTAACTTTTTATACTTGATCGTATAACTTAGATCATGATTTACAAACTACCATAATATAAAACATAATTTATAAATCCTATATATTTAGAATATAAATATTTATGATAGATAGATATATGAAATAGAAACACCATTCATGGAGACGATAGTTAGTATGTATGCATGAACATTGTTTCTGTTTTCTTATCCTATAGTATTGAAGTAAGTTAATGACATATATTTTTCTACAAAAATATATATTATTATAGTTGAAATATTATTTCATATACCTCATAATTAATCAATATATATATATATATATTTATATTTATAAAAATTCTTTATGGGTGATTGTTGAAGATGAATCTCATCACGTCGTGGAGACGGTAAGCCGTACGTACGCACGAGTGACAATATCATTCTATTAATGGTGAAACAGTGTATAATTGGATGTTATATTATATATAAATAATCATTATAATGTTATATTTATTATTTACGTAAATTATACTCATTATTATACTCATCCAAATAATGAAGTGTTGAATAACAAACTACACCACGACGTGGAGACGATAAACCGTACGTACACATGTAAGGTGACTTTGTTATTCATGGGATGGATAGAATAATGAATATGGTTGTACCATATTTATAATAAAATCATAGTATGTAGAAGGTACTGGATTTATTATTTTGTTATGGGAACAACAAAGAAATAGGAAGTGGAAGATGAAAGGAACATTGAAAGAGGTGATGAAATAATTATCACTTCTTTGGGTGCTTCCTTTTGATTTGAACAAAAGGGCTCTTTAAGTTGGAATTATGATCAAATTAAGGCCTGCAGGATTATTTTAGGGTAGTTGGGAGGCAATTTGGGTAGGGTTTGGCCTAGAAAAATGTCTTTGAAGGTGTGAATATGAGAGAAGGGGAAGTGCCCTTTTATAAGAGAGGTGAGGGGCACTTTAGGAAGAGCCTAAAATATTAATTTATTATAAAATAATTTTAGGTTTCTAATAGATCCAAATGGATTTATTTCTAGGATAAAGGGGGTATGGCTCTAAATCCTCTCAAACAATAGGTTTTAGACATGTTTAGGTCATCATATTAACATTATCATTTAGATTTAACAGTTAGTTAAATATTTTAACTCTTACCATGTCTTCTTCTATTTTTTTCCACATGGTTAATATAGTTACTATAAGTTTACAAATGTAACTAAAGTAGATAATTTATGAAAATTTAACACTATCTATGTTAGTTGTAAGAAACATAGAGTTATATGGATTTATTTTATTTAATAAAATAATATTTATTTTAAAGTATCATTTATGTCAATTTTGTTACTATTTAACACTAGATTTTCTTAAAAGGCATAATAACATGATTCCTTAAAAAAATACATTTAATAAATATAAATATTTCATAGTCACATAAAAAATTAATTTATAGCATACAAAGTTTCAAATTATATTTATTTTAATATTTATAATATCATTTGTTTTAATCATTCATTAATAAAGTAATTACCGCATCATCATTGTGTCATAAATAAATTTAATTTTTTGAGGTCTAAAAATTATAAATAAAATACCATGATTTACTAAATAGTTTTAGAATTATAATGAATATTTATAGTTGAATTCATCTTATGTATAACCCTATATTAAAAATTGTTTAGTTATTAAAATTTGAATTTAACCTTTTTAACTATTCTTTAAATAAAATATAATAAATATCCAAATCTAACCCATGTGAATAAAAGAGGATCATATTTTCTTCCTATGGTTTATTTTCGTCAAAGAAAACTTATCTAATAGAATTAGGACATGTGTTGGCATAATTTTATATTATTATAATATTATTTTTACATTTAATTACTATATTTACTTTTAACAGTGGTAAATAAAATTCAAAAGTCACTATTCACCAAAAATTATTTTCATAATATTGAACCACATTTTACAAACTAATTTCAACCGTGTCTCTCAGATTTTTGAAATTCAATTCCCAGAAGTAGAAAAATTATGTTTTATGCAAATTTGAAAATGTGCCTAGAAGGTGTGTAAAAGACGTTAAAAAGTTCAATAAAATTTATACATCTAATATTATTATAAAATGACTCAAATGACTTAAATTAGACTATTATATGTATTATGTATCTATTTTCATATTAAGATAAAATTTTAATTAAAAATAATTATTTAAAGGAAAAATTTGGTTTTTATGTACGATGCATTAATTTTTCACTATTCAACAAAAATTGAATGTTTTCAGAAAAATAAAAAATATTCACCCTAATATAATTTTGATATACTGAATTCAAAAATGAAGACTATTTTTACAAATTAAATTTTTACGAGTGTCTAAAATTAATTTTTGTTGTTGTTCACAAAAGGACATAAAAGTATATCTTTTAATAAAATAAGTTTTCTAAATATATAACTATTTTAACAGAACCTATACATTCATTATAAATATGTTTTATTTATGTGAAAAAATTATAAATAACATTTAAAATTTACATGTTACTATTCATATTACAAAAGTTAATTGATAAATAAATATATCATGTAAGAACTCAGATCTTCTTTTCATGTATGTTTTTCCTTTTTTTGTTGTTTTTGGGAAAAAGAGGAGTTTATAGAAATTTTTGAAGTACACACCATGTACTTTATAAGTACACGACATGTAGATGGTTACCGTGGGTAGCTGAGTACTGGCCATGTAGCCGCAATGCACACAACCATGTGTGGTGACCTGGAGGCCGCTTAATGCAGGGGCCAATGAAGGCAAGTGCACACCATGTACTTCTGAAGTACACGCTGTGTGCTTTCTTTTTTTTCATTAAACGCACCGGGGTCACTTCTGACAGACAGATAAGCCTTCTTCAAGGTCTGGATTGTTCGAGAGCTCCCGTATTACTATGATCTTTCCTCGAGCCCAGATTGAGAATCTGATATCCGATTTGACCACCTTCAATTGCGTTAGGATCGCCTCTGTAAGCTCTTCCTTCTTCTAGGGCTTCATTTCTTGATTCCTCCTCTTTATCAAGTTATCTTTGGTTGAGAGTTGTCAGCATTTTTTATATATATCGTGTTCATGGGAGATTCAAGGCCTGAGGTTCATGTATAATGATCCTACAACACCGTTGTAGGTGGTTTGTGCCTTTCCGTAGATAGTCTTTGAATTTTAGGTGAAAAAGTGCCCAATACCCTGGATTGGGGTATTGCGTGTTTATGGTTTTAGCCTTGTTAATTGCCTACTATTCTTGAATGCATTATTAGATGTTAATTGAATGTGAATAGGGTTAATTGCTATGCTTTGGAAGTGTTTTTCTCATGCATGTTTTCTTGTTTTGACCGTTTGGTTTAGCTTTTCCTGTTAGGATGTTGTTTACTTTCCATGCCTAGTATTGTAGGATGGAGTGATTTTTATCTATCTTGTTATTATGCTGTAGACTGGTTAGCCAAGTCGTTCTTGAGGTTTTATTTGGATGATTTTCATTTCTATTCTTGTTTGACTTACACAGGGCTGTGAGAACCTCGTGTAGTGGATCATAGGGAGAATAGGTGTAAAGGCTTCGCAAGAGTGTCAGTTATTATTGTTACGATGTGAGACCATAGAGGGAATTGATGTATGTTCCTTGTCAAAGTGTCTGTAGTTCCTCGACGTGGGCCACAGGGGGAATGTGATGTAAGTTCTTCCCGAGTGAGCCTTTTAGTTACTGACACGAGACTATAGGGGGAATTGATGATGAGTGCCTCCCCAAAGAGTCTATACTAAAGCTAAAACAGAGCGGTTAGACTGTGTGAACTTCCCAGAGGGTTTCTTGTGTTTTCTAGGTAGGACCACATGGGATTAGGCTGTGAGTACATCCTAGAGGGTTACTTGTTTGTGATTATCTATTTACTTGGTATGTAGAAATGAATGCTTTGAAACTGTGGAATTGTTACTGTTGAGTACTTTCTTGTTTACTCCTTATTTTTTTTATTGCCTTCCATATATATTCACTGACTGCTAGGCACAAAACCCTTAGTGGTTTCCAACCGGTATTTAGTCTCACTCCCTTTTTGGGACATACTTTTGGTCCAAAACTGATTATATTAATGTAGGTATAGACAAGGTGAAGTACCCTTCTACCTCAGGTACTTGACTGCTTTGGATATGGAGAGCATATGACTAGGCTTTGGCTTGCGATTTTGTGGAGCTATTTACTGTTTTCCTTTTAATTTGGTTTAGTATTGTATTTTAGAATTGTGACTTGTTTATTTGTTTTCTTAAATATATGTATCATGCATCATTATATATGCGCTTCATCTGCTTATTTTTTTTCAGTCTTCCACTATTTACTTTTGTATGCCATTATTACGACTTCTGCTATTGTTATTTTTTTCTCTCCTATTATGTTACTCTGCTAATGATGGAATAGTTTCCCCATTATCACACCAAAGTCCCTCGATACCAGTTGGTAGCCTCTGGCATTAGGGGAAATGTTCTCGAGGCCATGCGACCAACCGGGTACGGGGCACCTCTAGGCGGCTTCCGGAACCGAGACGTTGTAAAGTGGTATCAGATGATTTCTTTTCTTCTTGACTTAATGTTTGGAGCCTATAGATAGGGATAATATAGAATAGGTACTTGGTAATAATTTGTGCCCAAGAGTAGCTAACCCATGTACAGGGAAAATCCAACCTACCTCGTTATTTCAAATTTTATGGTTTTTCAAGTTTACAGTTGATTTTATTTCACTGTTGGGTGATTCACATGTTTTGTGTTGTTATTGTTGATGTAATTGAGGTTCTATTTCTATTGAAATCTGATTAGATAATGGTATGCCATCTCATGCAACATATAATCACTTGCTAGAAATCACATGTTATGCATTATTGCCATGCCATTTAGGGTTCATTAGAAATTTAATGTTCTTGTGATAGATGTTGTGCTAGATCTGCATGTTGTTGTGATAGATGCATTGATAAAAATTCCTGCTATTTGACAGGGTATTGGATTTTGTAAGGTTTTGTTTGAATGGATGCCAAACTTTGGTTCTTAAGGTGTTATAGGCCCTCATGGATTGGAATTTGGCGGATCATTGATCTCTTATGCTTTTTTATGACATATATAAGATTCCAAGCTTTGATTCGTGGGGAGTATGGGCCCTCAAGGATCAGAATTTGTCACTTAAATGATTGTTTCTGTATTTTTCTGGGCTCCAGAGTAGTTTCTGAGGCTTACTATCTGAAAAAACCCAGAATACATGCCGTTTAATGATGAATACATGCCATGTGTTCTTCTATTTGCGAAAAAACTATTTTTCTTAAGTACATGCCAGGTACTATATGTACACACCATGTAGTGTATAACTGTTTCACTGGTTGTGTGGATAGAGACATGGGGTTGGGAAATCCATGGAGGAACACACTATGTACCGGTTGTACATGCCATGTTGTGTAGACCATGTGTCCACCTGTGTTCCTAACGAAACAGATGAATAAAAACTTAATCAATACAAGCCATTTCAGTCTTTAACATTCTGTGTAGTGTAATACCTGAAATCCAGCCATGTGATTAACAACAAAGGATGGTGGAAATCCTTTGGTACACGCCGTGTCTGTCTGAAACACACTGTGTAGTGCGAGTGGTGTATTCGGTTGTGTCACTAACAACACGGGTCGGTGAAGCTCATATAGTACACGCTGTGTCTGGCACAAACACATCATGTAGTCTTCTTATATGAGAATTGTGTGGCCTAGACATGTAATTAAACTCGGTCAGGGGAAGAGGATTCAATTACATGTCATGTGTTAGGACAACACGCCATGTATGGGGTGTTACATGACCGATTTTGACAGAAGTATATTCCCATGAGAATGACTTAAGGGAACACACCATGTATACATTATACACTTAGTGTATCCATGTTTTTTAAAACCTGAATTCATTCTTTATAATATTCCCTTATCTCCCTTCAATCTCTTAGTCCTTGATAATCCTGATCAGAGTTGTGCATTTGACCTTGCATAGTCATGTCACTGAGACGTCCTCCGGCTGTATGCCAATTACAGGGCAACAATCAGACACCAAACATGATTGATCAGGGACTACATGCAGATACTCCGGTTGTTCCAATCTTCACACCACCCATCATTCTAGATATAGGTGCTGATGCACAGTTCCGTGAGTGCTTTATAAGGTTCATGCAGTCTTTCTGAGGAGTACCTCATCCTGCCCCTTCTATGACAGAGCTACCGTGGGTTTTCCAGCAGCAGCATCCTCCCACCTTCACATGGGAAGGAGGACCTCAGGCTATAGAGTCATGGTTATAATCCATGTTTTCTATCTTCGATCATCTGTATATGCCTACATATAGGAGGGTCAATCTCACTACATACATGCTTCGGGATTCCTCCAATAGATGTTGGGATGTAATCTCACAGGCGGGACACTAGAAGTTTGTAGCGTGGGATGAGTTCCAGCGTATCTTCTATGACTATTTCTACGTGGAGAATTTGTAGGCCGATCGAGCCAGAGAGTTCATGAGTCTAGATCAGGGTACTCTTTCTATTTAGAAAATTATTCTTGCTTCACAGATCTACAAAGCTCCACACCTATTCCAGGAGGTGATGAGTTATTCTTGGCAAAAAAATTTGAGCATGGTCAGAGGCACGACATTCGATCGTAGGTGAACATCTTCAGGCTGACTTCCATAACTTCTATCTTCAACCTAACGGTGATCACGGAGTGAAAACTGAGAGATTCTAGAGTTTTGGGCTTGGGTGGATAGACATCTAGAGTTAGTATCCCTCCTAGTGATAGTAGGATGTGCCATAGGGGGTCTTCGCATGGTGATCCAAGGAGGTGAGGTATTCCCTCTGGTATCCAGGTGGTGCGCTACCATTGAGGTGAGAGCAGGCATACGATGCCACATTGCCTGAGGAACCCAGTGGAGTGCCGATCTTGCGACAATATAGGGAATCTTCGGTGCTTCTGTCAGTTATTGTCACCAGCAGCTGGTGACATGGGTTCTTCTATGATATTGCGTTCAGGAGAAGAACCATCAGTTTCTCATCAGTATAGGAAATTGAGTTCTTTCGGCCATTTAGGCCGAGTTAGAGGTCGTTGTCGTGGTAGTCAGTCTCCAGGCTTTCAATGACAACAGGTTGGATCAGCTCAGAGTGGTCATGTAGGGTCACATGGCCATGATACAGGCTAGACTTCTCTAGTGGAGTAGACCCTATAGGAGCAGGATCCCAGACCCTCTACAGTTCGAGGTACGATTCTTGTTGCCTCAGTTTTAGCTTTTTCTCTTCTCGATATGGGAGATTTCCATAGCTTTATATCTGTTGCTGTTGTGGAGAGCCTTGAGCTCTACATCATTTCTTCTACTGATTTCTTGACATTGGACACTCCGTTGGGGACAAGAATGGCTAGTGTGAGACAGTGCAAGGAGTGCCTTCTTGAGGTTTTTGGGTGTCACTTCTCTTGGGATCTCCATTTCATAGAGATGACAATCTATGAAATCATTCTTGGAATGGACTGGTTAGTTCCCTTCTAGGGTTTTGTTGATTTATATCACCGTAGGGTGAGTTTCACATCACTAGAGGGTAGATATTTTCTTCACAAGGGTGAATGGGATATCTAGGCGAGCGGGGTAGGACCCGATCATCTTGGGTTGGGAGGAGTTACAGCCTAAATTACTAGTATTTATCTGGGTGAATAGGGGACTTCACAGTTAGACTTTCCTCCAATGGTGGATCATTTTAGGGGCGTCTTTCCAGATGACTTTTCAGGTTTACCTCCGGAGAGAGAGATGGAATTTTCTATTGAGAATGTGCCAATAGTGGCACCGGTGTCCATTACTACTTATAGGATGGCTACACCAGAGTTACAGGAGCTCAAGAACCAATTGGAGGAGTTGCAGGAAAAGAGTTTCATCAGATCTAGTATATCTCCTTGGGGTTCTCCAGTTCTATTTGTGAATAAGGAAAATGGTACCCTTAGACTTTGTATGGATTATCGAAATCTGAACCAGTTTCTGGTAAAGAACCGATATCCCTTTCTGAGGATTGATAATCTCTTGATCAGCTTTGATGATTTGGAGTGTTCTCAAAGATTGAATTGATATCTAGTTACCATCAGTTGCATGTTAGACCATAAGATGTACCTATTATAGAGTTTCTGAGCAGGTATACTCTATACGAGTATATGGTTATGCCTTTTGGTCTCACGAATGCACCTGTAGTTTTCATGGCACTAATGAACTGAGTGTTCCATCCATACTTGGATTTTTTCATTGTAGTCTTTGTGGACGATATCTTGGTGTACTCTCACACTCGACATGACAATGCCAAAAATCTTGAGATTGTTTTGAGTACACTGAGGGAGCATTATTTATATGATAAGCTCTCAAAATTCCACATTTAGATGAACCAAATTCACTTCTTGGTTCATTTTATCTCAGAGACAAGAGTATCAGTATACCCAAAGAAAGTGGGAGCTATAGTTTTATAGGAGTATCCGAAGAACGTCTTTGAGGTACAATGTTTTCTAGGGCTGGCTGAATACTACAGACGTTTAATACAGGAGGTTTTGCACTTATCAGGACCATTGATTGGCCTGAATAAGAATAGTGCGGCGTACTTGTGGTCTTATTCATGTGATTCAGCCTTTCAGAAGCTGAAAAGGAGGTTGAAATCAGTATTGATACAAGTATTTCCAGATACGGGTAGGATCTATACTCTTTACTGTGATGCATTAGATATTGGGATGGGATCTGTTCTTATACAGGGGAAGGAGTCGTTGTGTATAGGTCTCTGCAGTTGAGGCCACATAAGAGGATTCAACCGACGCATGATCTTGAGTTAGAAACAGTTTCTCATGCCTTATGCTCTTGGAGAAATTATCTTCTGGGAGAGCATTTGGTGGTATTTACCAACCACAAGAGTCTCACGTATATCTTCACTCAGTGTTATCTGAAATTGAGACTGCAAAGGTGGGTTGAGTACCTTCAGTATTTTGACATAGATCTTGCCTACACGCATGGGAAAGGAAACACTGTGGCTGATGCACTGAGTATGAGGTCTCAGATACAGGCAGTTTAGGAGGCCATCAGTGAGTGGCAGCTTATATCTATGTTCTATGAGATGCATTTGGAGGTGTACGACAGACAAGGGTAGACTTTCTTTTTTGTATCTGTTACCTCTACTCTGCTTGATCGAGTGCGAATGAGTCACCTATCAGATTTTGAAGGCCTAGTCCTATGGGAAAGTGTGTTAGGATAGGACCCTATTCATGAATGGACAATAGGCGAGGATTAGATCTTGAGTTTTCAGGGGTAAGTATGGGTGTTAGCAGACATATACGAGGAGCTGATGCGGGACGTTCATTCCTCAATTGGGGCAGTTCATCCTTGTGTCATCAAGATGTATCATGATCCACACCATTAGTATTGGTGTCCTAGTATGAAGAGAGATGTTGCTGGTTTTCTCATGAGGTGTTCCACCTATCAGCAGGTGAAGGCTAAGCATCAGCGACCTGTGAGGCCTTTGTAGTAGTTACCCATTCCCAAGTGGAAGTGGAATGGTGTCGCGATGGATTTTGTGACAGGTTTACCGAGGACACATTGAGGAAATGATGTTTTATTGGTTTTCATTGACAGCCTCATAAAGGTTTCTCAATTCTTTCCAATCAAGGAGACCTTCAGTATTGATGGGATGGGAGGATTTTACATCTGAGATATTGTACGTTTACATGAAGTTCCACATTCCGTTGTTTCAGACAGGGATGCCTGTTTTACATCTCAGGTTTGGCAGGGGCTTCAGAAAGCTTTGGGTACATAGGTACTTTTGAGTACAGCTTACCACCCTCACATAGATGGCCAGTCCGTGCATACAATTTAGGTGCTTGAGGATATGTTTTGTGCATGCATCCTTGATTTTGGAGGTATTTTAGATATTCACATTCCCCTTGTGGTGTTTTCCAAAAACAATAGTTTTCAAGAAACTATTCAGATGACACCTTAGGAAGCATTGTACAGTAGGCCATGCTGATCACCCTTATGTTGGATGGAGGCAGGAGATGCAGCTATGCTAGGAACGCATCTTGTCCAAGAGACCTCTGAGAAGATAGAGTTGATTTAGGAGAGGATGACTACTACACAGTCTCGACAAAAGTATTATTATGATCATCAGAGATGACCTCTAGAGTTTGAGATCAGAGATCAGGATTTCCTAGCTTTTAAACTGAGGTTGGGGCACAATAGTATTAGGAGACAGTGTATGCTTTCACCAAAGTATGTCGGTCCGTTTAAGGTTTTGGAGAGAGTCAGGTTGGTTGCCTATCGGTTGCAGTTACCTAAGAGGTATCGGAATATGCATGGTTTCTTCCACATTTCTCATATTCAACATTACATCTTAGACCCATCTCATGTTTTGAACCTATAGAGGTGGAGTTGGAGGTGGATGCCTCGTTTGAGGAGCATCCTATTTGGATTGTTGATCAAAGTGTGAAGGTTCTATGTGGCTGGTATGTTCCTCTGGTATGAGTGTTATGGAACTATGGGCGAGTACAGGATGAGACCTAGGAGAGGGAGGCAGATGTATGATCACAGTGGCCAGAGTTGTTTGAGGTTTCTTCTTCTACACCGCCTTTATAGGGAAATTCAGGGATGAATTTTTTAACAGGGGAAGTTTCTAAGAACTAGTATCTTCTTTTGAGGTATGTTTTTCCTTTTTCTGGTGCTTTTGAGAAAAAGTGGAGTTTCTTGAAATTTTTGAAGCACACACCATATACTTTATAAGTACACTCCGTGTACTCGGTTACCGCGGGTAGCTGGGTTCTCGCCGTGTAGCAGCCTTACACACGACTGTGTGTGGTGACCTAGAGACCGCCTAATGTAGGGGAAGATGAAGGCAAGAACATGTTTTTTACTTACGAAGTACACAGCCTGTACTTTCATTTCTTTTGTTAAATTCACCTGGGTCGCGTCTGATAGACCTAAAGGCCTTCTTCTAGGTTAGGTTCGTCCGAGAGCTCCCGTACAACCTTGATCTTTCCCAGATCCCCTGAACGAGAATTGAATCTCTGATTTGACCAACGTCAATTGCGTTGGGATTGCCTCGGTAAGATCTTCCTTCTTCTAGTGATTTTTTTAATCATTACTCCTCTTTCTCAAGATATATTCCATTCATTGGTTTTACTATTTTCGTAGATCTATGGTGTTCTTGGGAGATTAGAGGCCCAAGTTTCATGTATAACGATCCTATAATGCTGAAGTAGGTGGTTTGTGCCTTTATGCAGATAGTAATTGAATTTTATGTAAAAAAGTACCCAATACCCTTGATGGGGGTATTGCGTGTTTACAGTTTTTACCCTTTTAATTTTCTTTTATGATTGCATGCTTGAGTAAGGGTTAATTGAATGTGAATAGAGTTAATTTCTATTCTTTGGAAGTGTTTTTCCCATGAAGGTTTTCTTGTTTTGACCGTTCAGTCTAGATTTTCCTGTTAGGCTACTGTTTACATTCCATGCCTAGTACTGTAGAATGGAGTGATTCTTATCTGTCTTGTTTTTATACTCTAGACTGGTTACCCAAGTAGTTCTTGAGGTTTACTTTGGTTTCTTTTCATTTCTCTGCTTGTATGTCTTACACAGGGCCGTGAGAACCTGGTTTAGTGGACCATGGGGAGAATAGATGTAAGGGCTTATCTAGAGTGTCTGTTATTATTGTTATGATGCAAGACCATAGGGGGAATTGATGTAAGTGCTTCCTCAGAGTATCTTTAGCTCCATGATGATGGCCATAGGGGGGATGTGATGTAAGTTCTTCCCCAGAGCACCTTTTAGTTACCGACACGAGACTATAGGGGGAATTGATGGAAAGTGCTTCCCATATATTCAATACTAAAGCTGAATCGGAGGGGTTAGACTGTTTGTACTTCCCAAAGGGTTGGTTGTGTTTGCAAGGTAGGACCATAGGGGATTAGGGTTTGAGTACATCCCAGAGGGTTACCTATTTGGGATTATCTGTTTACTTGCTATGCGGAACTGAATGCTTTGAAACTATGGAATTGTTTCTGTTTAGTACTTCCTTGTTTACTACTTCTTTTGTTAATTGCCTGCCATATATATTCACTAACTGCAAATACAGATCTCCAGGTGGTTACCTACTGAGATTTAGTCTCACACCCTATTTGGACCATGATTCTGGGCCCAAAAAGATTATATTTTTGCAGGTATAGATAATAGAAAGCGCCCTTCTACCTCAGGTACTTGACTGCTTTGGAGCTAGAGAGCATGGGACCATGATTTGGCTTGCGATGCTATAGAGTTGTTTACTATTTTTATTGTACTTTGGTTTATTATAGTATTTCAGTATTGTGACTTGTTCGGATTTTTTCCTAGACATATGCATCATGCATCATTATATATGTGCTCCAGCTGCTTATTAATTTCAGTCTTTAGCGGTTTACTTTTGTATGCCATTATTATTGTTTCTTCTATTGTTATCTACTTCTCTTCTGTTGTGTAACTCTGATAATAAGAGAATAGTTTCCCTACTATCACACCCAAGACCCTCGCTACTAGTCGGCAGCCTCTAGCCTTAGTGGAAATGTGCTTAAGGCCATGTGACCAACCTGGTATGGGGCGCCATTGGGAAGCCTCTAGAACCAGGACGTTACATATCATTTAAATGATTATATTATTAATGTGTAGTTTCAAAAAAAACTCAATCTTGCGTATACAACAAGCCAAGTCTGTGTTGTATGAAATAGCAGCTGTTAAATTATTTTAAAGAGATAACTTACTATGGAATCATGGGTTCTTACATTCTCCCATCCTTCTAGAAATTTCTTCCTCACAATTTGAAATTGTTCATCGAAAATAAAAGGTTGAAAATAGAATGTACCTTTATAGAAAACCCACATTAGAAATAGGGTTAATAAAATTTAGTTTTAATAACAAGGAATGGAAAATGAAAAATTTGTCACCAAATTAGGATTTCAAATAGGAGAATATTTGTGGAAATTAGAGACAAATAATTGGTGGAAAACGTATATATTTATAGGGAGTGATTGAGGTCATAATATACAAATAATTGAACAATAAATTTAAAATTGAGGGCCTCAAATACATCAATCTATGATCATTTTAAGTATCATTAGGTCAAATAAACTTATGGTATTAGGATAACACATTTTTTAGATACTCTTTTTTGAAGTGGATGGATTAATTTACTATCTAGATAATAACTCAAGAAAACATACTCGATTTCATTACCTGTATTAATCATAATCTCATCATTGGGTTATGCTTCGATATATTTTCATTTCATCCCTTTCAATAGGAAATGAATGTTCAAAAATGATTTTTATGGCTAAAGCGCATTTGGTAAATCATATGTTTCCCAAGTATTTCATTAATTCTCTATATGTTTACTGAAATACAAAATGTTAGGTTAGATTATCCAATAAATTATACCTTAACGGTATACAACATATCAAGTGCTCAACTTACTCTATTCTAACCTTTAGGCCCATCCAAATTACTTGTGTCTAAACTCATAGTCTGAAAATTTACCTGGGAGGTAAACATATTGAATATCTAATTTACACATAATAACATGTGAATATATTCATCATGTATTTTCTTAAAACAAGGTAACACCTTGAATTATCATAAAACCTTATTGAATACATTCATGCACCATTATTACTTATAAAATACCGAATAAACTCCTTAAATACAAAAATGATGTAAACTCCAACAATGATGGAATAAAAAAAATAATTTGTTCTAAGGTAGTCAAGAATATCCAATATTATTTATCAAAGTCCATATTCTATTATTCCTAAATCGCTACCTCAGTATCAAGACCATATAATGGTTTATCTTTACCCCAACCATTTATTTTCCAGAATGTTGATCTTGAAACTCTATCACTTTACTTGGAACCATAAAATCTCAAATCCTTAATGAAATATTACTGTAGTAAAATCCCTATTTATTTCCATAATTCATATAACCAATACATAAATGATACTACACTCAAATGACATAATTCATTAATAAATACATAAGAACACTAATTATTCCTCTTCATTTGTTGTATTATCATAACTTGATTGTTATCCAATAGCATAATTTGGGGTATGCTCTAATGATTGGGACATTGATTCGCATAGTGTCCCAACTCCTTGCAGATGGAGCATTTTACATTTGAAACCTTTTTCTTACCATAACAATCACGTACTTGTTTCCATTTTTCTTCACACTTATAAAAAACTCTCATTCCCTTCAAGAATTTACCGAGGTGATTCTTTTCACATTTATCACATGTGTGAAAATCCTTCTTTACCTCTTCCCTTTATCCATATTTTTCTCTGGTATCCTCTTCTTCTCTTTATTCCCTTCAAATCCATAGGACATAGAGAAATCATTACTTATATTATTAACAAATGAAACTATTTCTTCACATGATGATAACACGTTGGAGATTATTTCCCATCTAAATGTTGTCTTAAGACCATGAAAGATATGATCCTTCATACTCTTTGGATCATGCGTATTTCTAGAGATCTCATTCCTTCTACTATGTGCCATTTCAAAATGGAGATATACACTAGGTTAGATCATAACATAATTTATAGTAAAAAACTAGAAAAAGTATCAACGGTAATTAAATATTTTCACACATCTAGTATCATAATCATAAAAATGGTTTCTTTGTTGTCATATTTACTCATAAATCCTTCACAATGGTTTATAAGGAAAATGTGAATTATGCTAATAATATCTCTCGAGATTGTCAAACCAGGTGCACAGTAAGGCTCATTGTCATGTACCAGGATACGCTCGGTCAAGACTGAAACTCCTTGTCAGAGTGTTAACTCTTACATACATCTGTTCCAGAACAACGTCCACTAGTAGTATCCAGAAAGGTATGTATTTCTTGGAAAACCCACATAATATCTACAATACCAAATTTTTTGGCTGTTCTATTTTCTAATCTTTAACGTCTATTTTAGGGTAATTGTTTCCTAATCAGAGTTTATCTAAATCTATTTCCAAAGTTTTTGATAAACTTCCTATGATACGAACTATAACACATCGAAACCAGAAGCCTAATGCCAGTGCATTATTTTAATACATGGGAATTATTAAAAGGAATGAAGTCCTGAAGGACCGATTAGTTTAGCTGTCATAGAAAATAGATTGCATATATGAACATTACATTACACTTTCTATCATAAAACACATCATAAATAATTTTCAAGAACTCCATTATTCCCCTAGCATAACCCTTCATTCCAATCATAATACACTTATTGGAAACCTGGGAAAATAAAACATAAGAAAGAGGTGAGCTCAGATGATCAGTAAGGATAAAAAATATAGCAAAAGCTATCATAAATAATCACAAACTTTTATTGAAAGGTATTAAATTGAAACACAAGCCCTTTAAACATAAACTTCAGCTTAATATGGAAAATATAAATCAAATAATTTCATTTACTTATTCACATGGATATTATACTAGTCGAATAATCACATGTAACATTAATAACTTATCTCATAATGATTAATAACATAATGTTGGATATCTTAACCACAAAGTCAAGGCCTCGTGCCAAGACTCTAAATATATTTTTTTTTTCATGTCCTTGTGCTAAGACACTAGTTTGTCTCATGAGACTTACCTATGCATCAAAGAGATATAGTGGGCCCCACCCTTCACATATTATGTCTAATGCATTCCCTATATTAAAATGTTGAAACTTAACATAAACATTAGTATGAAAACATTCATACAAAATGTCAATAATTTAACCATAAAACACGAACGGAATAAAAATAGTACATCCATATAGAAACATATCATATCTCATTTAAAACAATATGGAAAATTTTATTATAATAAATCAACCTCAGTCAAGAATAATATCCATTAAAGGATGTTGACATAGTTGAAAATGATCAGTAAAACTCTTTGAGAGAAATATCCATATTTTGTGAAATCATTTAAAGTAACAAATTTATAAAGAAAGTAATTTAAAAGATATTTTTGAATCAAAGTGTCCCATACCACATTAAAACTTTTGAAAGTAAATAACATTTTAATACAATCATGTCCATATAAATAAATCTTTAAAATCATTTGGAAAACATGAAAATTGATTTAAAATATTTACAAAAATAAATCATTAAAACATTTAAAATAATGATCGTGCTAAAGATAGACTTCCAAAAAATCATAAAATATCCCTTTTGAAAAAAAAATTTATGAATCATGGACATGGATGACAAATATTTCCCAGTAAATGCTTAACATAAACAATCCCAGATAATAATGAGATTAAGAAATTACCCATACCTTGTACTTTCCTTTAGCCAAGGGTACGTTTAATCTACAATATAATGACCATAGTTTGTTATACAATAATACCATAAAAATATTAATACTTATTATATCATATATGATTCATTTATTACTTTATACTACCCATTTAATAATAATTTCCATGTTAAAGTATCATTTCGGGTAATAATCGCTTTCTTTATCATACATGTTTTAACTTTTTATTCTTGATAGTATCACTTATATAATGATTTAAATAATTAAAGAATATAAAAAACTATTTATATATAATATATATACAGAATTTAAATATTTAGAAAAGATAGATATATGAATTGGAAACATCGTTCAGGGAGACGGTAGTCCGTACGTACGCATGAACGTTGTCTTGTTTTCTTATCATATAGCATTGAAGTAAGTAAACGAAATATTTTTATATAAATAAATATATATTATTATAGTATAAATATTACTTCATACAGCTCAAAATTAACCAATACATATATTTCTATAAAAAGTCTTGACAGCTGATCATTAAAAATGAATCTTATCACGTCCTGGAGACGGTAAGCTGCATGTACGCACAAGCGAAAATATCATTCTATTGATAGTGAAACAATATTTAATTGGATGTTATATTATATATAAAAAATAATTAACAATTTATATTTATTATTTACATCAATTATACTCACTATTATACCCATTCAAATAATGATGTGTTGAATAACAAACTACACCACGATGTGGAGACGGTAAGCCGTACGTACGCAGGTATGGTGACTTTGTGATTCATAGGATAGACAGAATAATAAAAATGGTTGTACCATATATATAATAAAATAACTGTATGTAGAATTTACTAGTTTTATTATTTTGTTATGGAAATAACAAAGAAATAGGAAGTGGAAGAAAAAAAATGAACGTTGAAAGAGGTGATGAAATAATTATTTCTTCTTTGGGTGCTTCATTTTGATGTGAACAAAAAGGAATTTTAGGATAGATTTTTTATCAAATTAAGGCATCTATGAATAATTGAGGGTAGTTGGGAGGAGATTTGAGCAGGTTTTAGACATGCCAAATGTATTTGGGGGTATGAATTTGAGAGAAGGAGAAGTACCCTTTTATAAGAGAGTTGAGGGGCACTTTAGGAAGAGTTTGAAATATTAATTTATTATAAAATAATTTTCAGTTTTGAATAGATAAAAATGGATTTATTTCTAGTATAATGAGGGTATGGGTCTAAATCCTCTAAACCAATAGGTTTTAGACATGTTTAGGACATCATATTAACATTATCATTTAGATTTTACCATTTGTTAAATAGATTAACTCTGACCATGTCTTCTAGTATTTTTATACTACAATGTCAATATAATTAATATAAGTTTCCAAACGAACCTAAAGTAGATTATTTATGAAATTTTAACCCTATAAAATTTATTTGGAATAACCATAGATTTTTATGTCTTTTATATTATTTAATAAAATATTATTTATTTTAAAATATCATTTATGTAAATTTTGTTACTATTTAATACTTTATTTTTGTAAAAGTCATAACAACTTGATTACAAAGAAAAAAATACATTGAATAAATCCAAAAAAATTATATTCACTTATAAAATTAGTGTATGAAATAAAAATTTTCAAATTATATTTATTTTAATATTTATAATATCATTTGTTTTAATCATTCATTAATAAGGTAATTACATCATCATCATTATGTCATAAATAAATTTAATTATTTAATTTCTAAAAATTATAAAAAAATACCATGATGTATAAAATATTTTTATATTTCCAATTAATATTTATAGTCGAATTAATATTATGTATAATGTTATATTAAAAATGGTTTAGTTATTAAAATTTGAATTTAACACTTTTAATTCTTCTTTAAATAAAATATAATAAATGTCATAATCTAACACAATTGAATAAAAAAGATCATATTTTTTTAATAAAGATTATTTTGGTAGAAAAACACTTATCCAAAAGAATTATGATATTTTTTTGGGGTAATTTTATATTATTATAATATTATTTTTACCTTTAATTACCATATTTACTTTTAACCGTGGTAAATAAAATTCAAGTTTTACTATTAACCAAAAATTATTTTAATCCTATTGAACCACGTTTTACTTACTGATTTCAACTTTTTCTCTCATATTTTTGAAATTCAATTAAAAAAGTGGTAAAATTACGTTTTATGAAAATTTGTAAATGTGCCTAGAAGGTGCGTAAAGACGTTAAAAAGTTCAATAATATTTTATACATCTAATATTATTATAAAATGACTCAAATGACTTATGCTTGACTAATATATGTATTATGTATCTATTTTGACTTTAAGATAATTTTTTTAATAAAATAATTATTTAAATGAAAAAGTCGGTTTTTATGTACTCTACAGTATTTTTTCACTATTCATTAAAAATTGAATGTTTTTAATAAAAATTCCAAAACATTATCTTAAGTTAATTTTGATATTTCAAATTCAAAAATGAAATATATTTTAAAAAAATCAATTATTAGTAGTGTGTAAAATTAATTTTATTATTGTTCATAAAAGGACATTAAAGAAGTTGTTTTAAGAAAATAGCTTTTCTAAATATATAACTAATTTAAAAAAACATATAAATTTCATTGTAAATATGTGATATTTATGTGAAAACATTATAAATAACAATTAAAATTTATATGTTACTATTCATATTACAATATTTAGTTGATAAATAAATATATCATTTATATAATTATAATACTAATGTGTTGTTTGGAAAAAACTAAATCTTAGTAATACAACGATCCAAGTTGATGTTGCGTGAAATATAAGCTATTAAATTATTTTAAATAGGTAACATACTATAAAATCTTGGGGTCTTACAAATGGGTTGGATTGTTCGAGTGCATAGCCCAGTTGACATGTAGTGGTCCCATGGTTGACACGTTATTCTTAGCTATGACTTCATGAGATGAGCATACATTTGATACATCATAGAATAGGTGAGATGATAGATTTTGAAAAGGGGTTCCAAGGGAAATTCTTGTTTAATGAGAAATATTATGCCATGTAACATGTTTACCTTAAAATTGATGATGAATTGATCATGGTAGTGTGAGTAATTATTTGAGATGGGTGGTATGATATGTACACCAGATGTGTATAAAAGGTCATCTGATTCCTGTTGTGTGTGGAAACATATTAGAAATGAACTATGATGAACAATAGAGTAAGGTCCAAGGATTGATTGTTTAAAACATGATGGTTGTGAGAATGATGACCTAGTCCTTTGGGTAAAGTTAAAAGGACGTTCCCAGTGATAAAGGCTAATCTAAATGGGCTGGTGATGTGAGAAAACTATCCCATGAGTGGCTCTGTTTGATTTAACTATACCTTAGAATAGCTACACAAGATTTATGTTAAAATAAATGTTTACTCTGGTTTTATAGGTGATCATGGACCCAATATTGATATCATCTTGTGCATGATAAGATAATGCCCTATAAATACCAAAATACCAGTTTAAATAAATATTATTGTTCGACAAAGTAACTTCTTGTGAGTTGCACTCAAGGATCAGTTTTAACATATACTAGATAGTGTGTAGTACGAAATTCATCATTGGAGGATTATGAACCCCTTATGAACCAATTTTGGTGATCGTTGTGGGAACTATTCATTGAAATAATGAATGGGTGAATATTGAAATTTCTGATATTTCTTGGAGATGAGTGGGACCTTAGATATTCCTGGAATATATCCAAGTTGGTATGGAATGGACTTTGGTAATATGAGAAATAGTTCATTAAAATCAATAATAAGTATGATCTAAGGTGGGGAGTGTGACCTCTTTTGCCAATTTGAAAAGGTTTTCAAGACCTTGAGACCTGTTCGATGGTGGTTTTATTGGAAGTCATATTCCATTTGATGAATGGTATCCTGAGCAGATGGATTCCTCATTTATTTTTAGTACAAATAGATATAGTCTTAGGCTAAATCCATAGGTTATCATTAATCATTGTGTAACTCAAGGTGATCTATGGATGATTTTTTAGTATAATGTCGGTATTGGGGTTATAGAATGATGATTTATTTTCATGGGAGATGGTTGAGCTAGGTGAAATCACAAGAAGTTAATTATGAGATTTGTTGAGTGTGATATAATTTATCTAGATAAACCATGTGTTAATATATTTAGAATTTTATTTAGTGATTTTTCAGCCATAGGAATTTGGAAATTTTCAAAAAAAATTTAAAATAAGTGGTTCAACATGAGTTCTATTATTTTGTGTGATGTGACTGACGATAAATATCATCATGCAGGATATAGATTATATGAGTGAAACTTAAATAGTGGTTGATTGGAGATCTATTTTTTCAATCAAACTGGACACCCAATGTGGGTTTCTCATGTGTAATTTGATAAACATGTCAAATGTTTTTCTAGAATTTTATGGACATTTTTTAGTAGGTAATTATGATGGTGGAAGCACCATGGCTATGAATTAGAAATTTGAAACTAGATCCTATGGTAGGAAGCACGATAGCTGGTTGTGCCCAAATTTACCCTACTGGTAAAAGTAGTCGATGTAGTACATGTAGGGGTCAAATCCACATGGACCGAAGAAGTAACCTTGAGACGCTATGATTTGGTGAAGGATGTACTATGAAGTAGCCAAATTTGGGTTTAATTTTGGATGTTTTAAAGAACACTAAGAAACCTAAGTGAATTCAATTAAAAGAAAATGGGTTGTTCTTAAGATTATTCTCAGGGTGTATTGAATGAATTTTATTTCTTTAGACAATTTTGGTTTTATTAATTCTTGATGAATCCATTCTTCAAGAATTACACTACTTTCATCATTTTCTGGTTTGGTTCTTAATAAACACAATTACTAATCCCCTATACACTTAGAAAACCAAATTCTTGATCTCTCTGAGGTATATGGTCATTTAGTAATGGAATTTAGTTTTCTCAAACACAGTAAAGATGAAGAGTATAAATAACTGAAGAATGGATGTCTTAAATTAATTATCCAATTAACAACAATTCGTTCATAAAATAAAATTCAATCCAGCCTTTTCATCCTACTAAGATCAAACCATTAAAGTTTTAGCCCTTTATTGATGGTATACTCTCAATGGTGGTCGGAAGATGGCTAACAAGAGTTGGATTGAAGAAATTAAAACTGCAGAAATAACGAGCACTCCTCCGTGTGTGTAAATGAAATTCACACCTATGTGTGAACTAATTTTCAACAACAAAGATATATCACTGTGCTTTGTGATAATAAAGTTTTAATAAATGAAATGAAAAATATAGAATAGAAATATGTTGATTCAAAACATAAATATACAAAAAGAAAACTTACATGGAAATTGAAAACATTACAAAGGAAATTTGAAGCATAACCTTACAATGAAACAAGCAATAAAATATGATAAGAAAAATATCCACCATTGTTACCTTCACCACTAGATCCTTATATAGGCATATTAGGAGCCTTAGATCTACCCCCACAATCAATTTATCCCCCAATAATTAACAGAGTCAAAAGGAGTGTGAATAATCAAAAGGAAATTGACGTTTTGAAGTTGACCTGGAAAACATTCCAGATTCATCCACCATATTGATGTGTGAATTCATAATTGAAGAAGGCATAATAAAGAGGGGTTATATAAGGTAAATATCTTCTTCCATCTGTCCTATATTAGCTGTAAAAATTTCCGAAAATTTGGCTAAGTCGTTTGGATGTTATGGTCGAAATGGTGGGACGGATTTCTGTTCATTAATGTCGGGTCCACCATTTATATCTCAACTTTAGATCCCTTTATCATCATGAAAAAATCATAATTAGATCCAGAAACAGTTGAATAAAATGATACTCATATTTTTATATTTCTACTGTATAAATTTGAGCTTCATTGGGCTTGGTTTGTGGGCCCCACATTTGTTTCATTGGCCTTAGGCCCATTATCCTTTTTTCAGCATGTTTCTGCCTTCAGGTGCAAAAATCTCCATCTTCACTTGTGATTAATCCATCATACCTAAAAGGAAAAATGTTCCAAATAAAGTGATGAATCATATACCAAAATATAAAATTAAAATTATGAATATTGTAATTTCCACAAGAAAATTATTGAGTGGGCCCAAATTGAAACTTTAAGCATGAATTGTACAATGATGGGAAATGAAGTTCAATTTCTGAATTGGACTAAAATTGATGTTTATGAACTTTTAAACACATTAATATTAAGATGTTAAAAATGAATATTATCCACTTTCAGTGACTAATCACACCCCCCAACTTGAGTTTTGCTAGTCCCAAGCAAAATATATTACAAATATGAAATCCAAATCCCCTTTTCCAAAAACATTTTAATACAAATTGCTCACCCAAATATCTCATACCAAAACAATTATGAAACCCATCAAAATAATTTAAAACAATCTAGGTCCATAAGCATATCCCAATCCGAAGTCCATTCCTTTGTTCGGATTCATCGCCACATTTCATCCAATTCCAATAAAGCGTGATAAAGTGTTGTGCATCATAAAAGATATGGGGCCCATTTTATTGTTAAAGGGGAAAAAATGGAAGCTCTAGGTGGGAATCACATTAAACCTTAAGATGGGTATCCATTTTTTTAATTTTTTTTTTGATTTTTTGATTTTATTTTTTTAACCGCAATAGATATGAAAAGACTAACTCTGGGCAAGACAACTATGGAGTCACGATCCCCAAGTGTCAGACACCACACATATTGTCAATTCTATGCTCTACAATAGAAATATAAAGCCAAAATCTGGGCAAGAAAACTATGGAGTCATGATCCCCAAGTGCCAGACGCCACGAATTTGGACAAAACATTGCTCTATGTGGTAAACTTTTTTATGGTTTTTTAGGATACTCAAATTAAACTAAAAGTGACCGCAGAACCCTATGCTATAATGAATGGGAACAAAGAACTCAAATTTACACCCACAATCTAGTAGACGTGCATTGTGGAATTTTTATTAAGAGGATGAAAATATAAACTTTGAAAAATCACATCGGACAACCGCACTTTCCAAGAACTATGCTAATGAACTTAAACTTGCATTAAAATCAGAATCAAGGCGTACAAAATTATTTGATATCCAATTTTAGAGTTTTCAATGTGTGTTATCATGATCAAGGTAAATGGAATTTTTCTTTTCATGCATTTTCTTATTCACAAAAAAAATCATTTTTTATTTCATCTCCTCCCAAAATAGAATAACATTATCCCCAGTGATTAAAGAAAAGAAAATTTTGAAGGGGGGTAGGGGAGGATTTCAAAGAATAAATTTTAAATGATTGTCATGGAATGAAGTCACCTGGTGGTTGATGATGAAAGTGCGTTCCACAGTCTCCCTTCACTCCTGGATTTGAGTCTCAGCGGCTTGGATGGTGTTGAATGGATTCTCCTTATGACTTACGACATGTCCTTTTATTTTTTTAACCTATAAAAACATAATAATAAACAAAAAACAAAATAAACTAATGATACATTGTCTTCTTTATAGATTTCTGGGTAAGGTAATACTCATAGATCATGCCACGCGACACAGATGACTATGGCGCTACCCTTTCATACCCATCCTTACTCATAAAAGAAGAATAGGTCAATAGTATATGGTAATTTGTTATATGAAAAAGAAAATGATTCAAAATGATTAGAAAACATGAAAACCTTGGGTTGCCTCCCATGAAGCGCTTTTTTTTAACGTCGTTGGCTCAACTTGTACCCCCCAACTTATCCAATTACAACTTTAAACATTTTTAGGACCCCAAATTTGTCCACTTCAACTTTATTTAGATTGATTTTTTTAAAATTTGATTCATGTGAAATCCCATGGTCAATAATGAGTGTGGAAGTCCAATGAAATTTGGTAATGGTTGATTCAGTTGAATTTCTAGTCTTTTCTAAGACAGAAATGACCATTCCAACATTATTGGTTTCTTGAGAAGAATGAACTACAAATACAAGGTATTTCTTATCTCCTATAGTGGGATTATTGAGTTTGGAAGTATGTAAATTAATTTTGATCTTGGGTTCATTGAAATTTCTTAAAGGAGATTGAAAAATTAAATCAAAATCAGTTTCTTCTCCAAAACATTTAGAAAGAATTGGTTCATTTGGAAAATAAGATTCATCCTGAAAAATGTCCAGTTCAATATCAGAAGTGGGTATTAGATCAATTATTGGTATTTATCCCAATTTTTCAGTGAATACTGGTCCTAAAAATTCAATAATGGAGACATGTTCAGGAAACTCAATCCATGATGTCAAGTTATTATCTTTTGAATTCAAAAAATCAATTTCCTCCTGATTTAAAAACTCTTCAGCTTGAATTTCAACATTTTTTGTCCAATTCAATTCATTTTCTAACTCTGAATTCCCAAATTCTAATGTGAGTTATTCACATGTTTTAATGTTTTGTAGTTTAAACCTCAAAGATGAAACCTCAGAGTTCATTATCTCCATTTGATTACACAATCGTTCAAGAATTTTTTCTGGAATAGAGTTGATAGATGTTTGTACATCATGGACTTCCTCATTATTTATATTTTAAATCATTCTTTATAGGTATGGAAATTGATCTTTTAAATATTCAGCATCCCATTGATTGTACATCTCATCTAGTGTGGTGTATTAAATTAAGGTTTGGTCAATAAAATTCCCAATTTGAGGTGTTTCCCAATATTGATTTCCGACATGATTACAACATTGGTTTATGAAGGGGTATTTTGGAGGATAATCCATTGGAATTGATTGAAAATTGTTTTTGGGATTATTTTTTGGACACACAGAAATAGAAAGGGGAAAAGAGAAGAGAGATTAGGGTGATAATAGAGAATTCGGGATGAGAAAAGAAGACGATGGTCTAAGGTACTTACTTGGGTCCCCGGAAATGGCGCCAAAATTGGGGTTGCACCCAAATTTACCATACTGGTAAAAGCAGTCGATGTAGTACATGTAGGGGTCGAATTCACAGGGACCGAAGAAGTAACCTTGAGACGCTATGATTTGGTGAAGGATGGGCTATGAAGTAGCCAACTTTGGGTTTGATTTTGGATGGTTTAATGAAAACTAAGAAAACTAAGTGAATTCAATTCAAATAAAATGGGTTGATATTATAAGTATGCTTAGGGTGGATTGAATGAATTTTACTTCTTTAGACAATTTTGGTTTTATTAATTCTTGATGAATCCATTCTTCCAGAATTACACTACCTTCATCATTTTCTGGATTGGTGCTTACTAACCATAATTTATAATCCCCTATACACTTATAGAACCAAATTCATGATCTCTCTGAGGTATATGGTCATTTATTAACTGAATTTAGTTTTCTCAAACACAGTAAAGATGAATAGTAGAAATAACTGAAGAATGGATGTCTTAAATTAATTATCAAATTAACAATAATTCATTCGTAAAATAGCATTCAATCCAGTCTTTGCATCCTCCTAAGATAAACCCGTTAAAGGGTTAGACCTACATTGATTTTATACTCTCAATGGTGGGAGGAAGATGACTAATAAGAATTGGATTGAAGAAATTAAAACTGCGGAAATAACGAGCACTCTGTGTGTGTGAATGAAATTCACACCTATGTGTGAACTAATTCACAACAGCACAAATATATCACTGTGCTATGTGATAATAAAGTTTTAATAAATGAAATGTAAAATATAGAAGAGAAAGAAGTTTATTAAGAACATAAAGATACATAAAAGAAACTTACATGGAAATGGAAAACATTATAAAGGAAATTTGGAAGCATAACCTTACAATGAAACAAGAAACAAAAGATGATAAGAAAAATATCCGCCACTATTACCTTTACCACTAGAACCTTATATAGTCATATTATGAGCCTTAGATCTGCCCCGCACAATCAATTCACCCCCAACAATTATTAGAGTAAAAAGGAGGGTGGATAATCAATAAGAAATTGACCTTTTGAAGATGTCCCAGAAAACTATCCAGATTCTTCCACCATATTGACGTGTTAATTAGTTATTTAAGAAGGACGAATCCGGAGAGGTTGTAGAGGAGAAAAATTTTCTTCCATCTGTCCTCTATTACCTGTCAAAAGTTTAAGAAATTTGTCTCATCCGTTTGGATGTTATTGTCGAAATTGTGGGACGAATTTATGTACATTAATGTCAGGTCCACCATTTAAATCTCAACTTCAGATCCCTTTATTATCATGAAATAATCAGAATTAGCTCCGACCACAGTTGAATAAAATTATCATCATATTATTATCTTTCTACTATATAAATTTGAGCTTCATTGGGCTTGGTTTGTGGGCCCCACATTTGTTTGATGGTCCTTAGGCCCATTATGCTTTTCCAGCAAGTTTCTGCCTTCAGGTGCCAAAATCTCACTCTTCACTTGTGATTAATCCATCAAACCTAAAAGAAAAAATGTTCCAAATAAAGTAATGAATCATATACCAAAATATCAAATTATATTTATTAATATCGTAATTTACACATGAAAATTATTGAGTGGGCCCAAATTGACACTTTAAGCATGAATTACACAATGATGGGAAATGAAGTTCAATTTTTGAATTGGACTAAAATTGATGTTTATGAACTTTTAAACACATTAATATTAAAGCATTAACAATTAACATTGTCTACTTTCAGTGACTAATTAATAGCCTTGATTATGTAAGTGATAACAACATGTTCATGTCTTATCGATGAATGGATTATGTAAGTGTCCTCTTAATGTTTTGATTATTGTTTTGAGAATTGGATTAAGTTTTAGCAGCTTAAATACCGTGTGTTAGAAGTGATTCGTAGTGGTGCATTCATTATTTAGAAATGCAACCTAAATATTTGAATGAAACAAAACACACTAAGTATTTCATGTGGTGTTTTCATTTTCACCATGGATTATCGGGGATGTGATGTTATAATGTCGGGTGGATGTAACATCCCATATTTTGGATGGGTGTAATTTTTTAGGGAAATAGAACATTTCATTTTTTATATGGTCAAAATATTAAATTTAGATTCGGAATGAAATTAAGAAGACTTGTAACACTAAAAATTATTTTTTTGATACGGTTCAGGGACCTAGAGGTGTCTTGGATGTTTTTATGAGTTTTGGGAGCACCGGTCTCCAAAAGATCACTTTCAAAGAGAAACAATCTGGGTTTATAGTTTTTTTAAACCGTTCATACCCACAGAAAAAACCATGTGACCCTATAAAGGGGTTAACATGGTTCTCTAAATAGTGACCAGTGGGGTCCATGACCATGTAGAATTTCTATAATAAATTGTAGAGGTGGGTGGAATGGCTGCATATTGTTTTCCAAACTAGACACATATCCACATGGTTAGTTTCACACAACCAACAACACTATTAGGCGGGAATATGCTTATCCAAAACTATGTAGGGTATTTCTCATGGATATTATGATCTGCATGATTGGGGTATGGTTATCCAAGATGTGTGACCTAACTATAAACCTTACTTAAAGAGTAAAATGACTATTTTCCCCCGTTGACCCTTAATGGATATTCACCTCCTTTCACCTCCCGTTCGGAAAACAATCTATCACGTATATGTTCCCCTACTCAACATCCCATAGTGGTTTCTCCCTATATCTTGGTCTAATTCAAGTATCAACAGATTCTTTGGATGTCTATCAAAGAGTCTAAAAATATTTTTTATTCTCATTTCATTTTCTCTCATCATATTTGGTTCTATGATTATGCGAGATGATTTTCCCTATTTTAAGGGAGTTTGTATAATATTCCAATTTATGTTATTATGGAATGAATCAAGGCTCTATATTGAATGAGTGGACCCTCTGAAGCTTGAGTTAGGTGGTATTATCAATTATACCTTAATGTTAATTCATTTATAAATTAATTTCATGGTTATAAATACCGAACATTTTTGTATTTCTTCTAAAACAGGAAATACATTAAATTGAATTATTTAGACAAAAAACCCATTTTCCATTAGCCTTTTACATGGTTGGAGGTTGATAAAATCAACCCAAACTAGCACTAAAGGTTATTTTTATTCCATAATATATGTATCATTTATTAATAATCATGTCACCACCCCTTGGGAGTGTTCTTAAATGACTTGTCATGATTATAAATAGCACAATTAATTAAAATATTTTTGGTAAACCACTTTGTCCATGGTAATTTTCTTATTTCTATATATTTTTGACTCAAACAATATTATTAATTAAATTAGATATAATTTTGTTAATGAAATGTGTCTTGGTGAATTATATTATCGAATGAACATCGTGTTGTTTGTAAATAAAATAGTTAGTTTGATAGTTTATGTGATTATGGTATAAATGGAATTTATATGGCCCTATTATTATTAATAAATTAAATGTCCATAGAATTTATACTTCAATTATGGTATGAAATGCCTACGTACACGAACTCTTAATTAGTCCTATTAGAAATAATTAGTTGAATACTTCTCAACATGGCAATCTCTATTACATATAATTAAAATTTTAAATGATTTATATTATTCCATGAAAAATAATTCATGTTCCTTGTTATAGAACACGATGAATGGGCTCATAGAATGATTCAGAATATTTTTTTCTATAACATATATGTGTGATTCCTTTTTACAGAATGCCAAAAATGGGCTCATTAGTCACCTGAATTATAGAACACCTTTAGAGATTGCTATGATAGCTTATTAAGGATTTAAATAGACAATATCATAAGATAGATGTTCTAATACTATGAATGATACTTGTATTATAGATTTATTAAACTCCTTTGATGGGATCACAGGAAAATGGGAAGTTATAAGCGATACATGGGTTTCCTCTTTAAAGAACACCAAGGATGGGATCCAATAATAAATGGAATTATGTTACTTCTTGAGTGATAATTTGATGATCAACAGTCTAGTATACTGAGTATTATTATTTATTACTTATGGATCATCATCATTCGTTAAAATTACCTTGTAACCGAACCAATTCATGTTGAGATATGCTATTTCATCCAATAGTAATTTTACTTTGTCTTCATATTCAATTTTTAGAAGCTACAACCAATTTTTAATTTACTTATTATATTGATATAAAATAAATTTCATATTCTTTAAATATTTTCTCTTTACATTTAATTGATCATTATTGATTGTTATAAATAAATTTAATGCTCCTTCAATATAATTTAATTTATTTTCAAGAGGTTTGACTAATCATTCTTTATTCTCTACCTTTGAAAAATCATGTTTACATAATTCTTGAATTTGTTTCACAATTATATATCTAGATATACATTATATAATATCATTATATTCTATAATTTTTTATAGATATTTAATTCTATTCTAAAACTCTTCCTCATTTCTCTTCATTACAACCAGGACCAACTGTTCATCATTATCACATTCATCATACTCATTTGACTATACACCATAATATAGGCCTCCGAATATTTTATATTCAGACAAGGAATATTATATGGAATCATCATAAGTATTCATTTTAAACATAATAATTTCTTTTTTGGAGACATAATTCTCTAATCTCACTCTTGGACAGAATCACTTAGACTTTTAATCATCTTGTCTTTATCTCATGTAATTTGATTAAATTCATTATCTGATAAAAAATTTTCTTTAATTTCATCATGGTATTTTTCCAATTGTTCATGTTGAGTAAGTATAACATCATGTTGTTCAATATATTCATAAGACTCTTTTAATAGTCATGCAATATCATTGTTCTTATTTATTTTAAAATCCAATTCCTCAATAGATCCTTTATGATCTACTTTAATATAAACAATTCCTTCTTATCCTTTTTCATATGGACCAATCATTCTTATTCATTGAGAAATTGAATCCATATTACTATGAGAATATATATATATATATATTAAATTTAAATAATAATATGAATTCAATATAGATCTTTTAGGATATGATACCACTTGTATAGACCAAGCCCACCCTAAGAGGGAGGGTGAATGAAAGTGTTAGCAGAATTAAACATTCCCCTTTCTACTCATTTATTCAGGTTTTTCACCTCATTAGAAGGAATTTTATTCAATCTTTTAGTTATACTTCACATAAAAACACACATATATAGAAATATAAATGCATGTTACATAGTGATTTTACATGGTTCACTTATAAAAGGATAATAAAGGAGCACACAATCAATATTTTTCTTGTATACGAGGGATCCTCTATAACTCACCATTTATTTGGATATGATGTTAAGGTCTGGTAACTACTCACCAAGGCTAACTTCCTCAGAAATATCACTATCTGTAGATGGTTTAGGAATGTCACAGTACTTTCCAAGGGTCAAACCCTCTTCTTCTCATTAACACACTACTTTAGTGAAGGTATCCATTTATAGACTTATAAAAATATTTTTAGTATATGAAATTGAATGTTCGTCCAATATATTTCCATGAAATCTAAATTAGAGACTCTTATTATTGATGCTTCAATAAATTACAAATTATAATTCCAACTCTCTTCTAGATATGAAAAAATCATTGAAAGTAGAGTTGTGTATTTGATTATTCAATATTAATCGACATTACTAAAAAGATCTATAGATACAATTTATAGAAAGGAAAATAGTCTTCTATACATTATGTCTCTCATTTCATCAATAAACTAAAAAAATCATTGAGAATCCTCAAAACTATTTTTTAGATAATATTACAACACTATATCTATTTCAAACCTGAAGTTTTTGACATTAATAGGAAATTATACCACTTATTATTTTTCAATATGATGTAGTCCATCAAAAACATCATGGCATCTTATTTTTAAATATTAATGAAGGTTAATGTTAACGTATCTTTATTGTTTTATTTTTCATATTGGATGACACAATTCCACTTATTCCCCTTGAACACATAGTTATCCTTTTACCATCTTTCTATATCCTTTATTCTCAATTTTCTTATTGTTTTATTTTAATTCTACATATAAGATCAACATTTAACTCGGTAATAGTTTTAATTTAAAATTTTACATTCGAACTACAATCTTATCCATCCTCAAATTCATCATTTTAATTTTCTGCCATTAAATCTCATCGATTCAAATTTTATATGGTGGTTTTCAAAAGTTAAAATAACTATAAAACTCATTAGACAAATCAATGTCATAACATCTATTTAAAATATCTAGAATCCAACACTTTTTGTGTTCAATTCTAATTTGTGGGGTGAAAAGGTGTTTTTTAATCATTTAACTCAGAAACTGCTCAAATATATATGGTACATACAAATATTTTATCATGATGGTCCACAATTCTCTAGAACAACCAAATATATCCTAATTTGTTTGGTGTAGTATAATACTTTTTGGTAAAGATCCAAATTTACTTGACTACTTGTAGTGTAGAGGTACTTCTTGGTGAAACTTCATGTTTGTTTAGTGAGAACCGTATGCAGATAACTATCAAATACAAAATCACAATATTATAAAATTTAATTTTATATAATAGATGATTTATTATTTATTTTAAATAGTATATAGTTTTTGATAACATTATGGACACTTAAAAATCACATGTGTGACTGAAAAATTCTATATATCCATTAATTTGTATAAAATAGACCCTCGAAATCATAATTTACTCATATGGCATGGAGTAACACAAGACACAAATACAAAAACATAACATTTTGATATGAGTAATATAACTGACCTACTATCTCCAAAGTGAGATTCAATCACATATAATGTAATTGAAATTTCTCAAATAAATGTCACATATCATGCTCTATTTCTTTATTTTATAAATATGGAAAAACAATGAAATTTTTCCATTAACAACATCAATTTATTAAAAACATTTCTATGAACATTGAACATAATTATATATTCAATGGATTCAATAAGAATACTCTTACCTATGAAATCCCATAAAAAAATATAGTTTATCATCCTTCTTCATTTAAAACACTTCAAATTTTTCAATTCTCTTCCAGGGATTAATTAGACTTACATATAAATGTATGAATCAACATAATTCACTGATCAATCTTCACTAGTATCATACAATCTCCATAGGCATCCATACATCAAAAAATCAATCACATCATTTATATTATTATCCAAACCTGGCATCCAATGCTTATTCACTAATATCATTATTTCAAATCCTCACAAATCATATCAATAACCCCATGAAATAATTCACAAAACTTCTCCACCTTAAATAACCTAAACACCATTCAACATAAAACTAATCCATAATACACATTATTGTTAAATTCAATATAGTTATATTTTTAAAACAACTACTATGGTCAATTATTCCATGATGTGATCATGGTCATGTTAATGGATGTTATTTCCTTTGAGAGGGGTTAATCCATATAGTTGGTAATCTGATAGATGAACCCATGTGGGGTGCCTAGATCATAATGCGACTTAGGGGACCATGGTGGGTTCCCCGTTTTGTTTTAACTCTGAGGTGGATTATTAAAATGTGAGAAGTTTAGATATATCCAAGTGTGAAAATTTTAATTTGAATAAGTTTTGTTCTTTATAGGACATCATAGGTAATGTTTTATAGGTTTAGGAAAGTGGCTATATTGTATATGATGACATTTGAGTGTGTCACTCTTCCGCCTAATATGATATATGATGGTATTACTTGATTGTTTCTATTCCCCATCAATATTATAAAAGTAATTATGGGTGGGATTCTATTTTTCCATTGTTATTAGAGGTGGGTTTCTCTTACGATGATATGATATATAATGGTATTTCATATGATTCTCTGTTTTCTATGTTATGATATATGGTGGTATTATGGGTGGTCCCTCTTCCCATTAATATGATGTATAATGGTATTACTTGTAGGCCAATCTTCCCCTAAATATTATATGTAATGGTATTACCATGAGATTCGCTTCCTCCAAATATGATATATGAGATCTTTTGAGTGTGTTTCTCCCCCCTTGTATTTTTTTGAGATATCATTAGTTATTCTATTATTTCTTCCAAAATGATTACAAATGAGATACATCATACTTTAATATATCTTACACTCAATGAATTAGTTATGGGAGACCATGAGTGTTACCTTAAAATTCAAGGATTGATGATGATCAAATTAATTCACTTTTGTAATATATTTTATTTCACGGAGTATATAACATTCTACATACATTTTATTTATTGGTTATATTAGGGATATTGTTGGTTAGGGTCTACTGGGTTTTACTCATTTCTTTATTGAGTGGATCAAGCACTTTATTTCCTATATTGACCTTAAAATCATAGGATTAGGGTGGGAAGAGGTAAATTATTGCATGAATGATCTAGATATCAGGGATGGATTCCAAATATGGGACCATTTTTGGAATCATGACCAGGTATAAGTATATTCAATTTATTTTCATTTGGGATGTATATAATATTCCAATGGGAGATCCTGTAGAAATATTATATATTCATATAATATTTAGACTAATCCTTATCTTATAACATATAGTGCATAATCTATTTCTAGTGGGTTTCATTAGGATATTTATTTATTCTTTTGGATATTTTTATTACTATTTGTATGATATTTATGTTGTTTTTATTACACTAAAATATTGACAATATATCCCTATTGTATCCACATTGATCAATATATATAGTTAGTATCCATAAGTTTATGGGGAGGTGTTTTCATGGAAAAGTGGTTCTCTGGTTAAGTTACTCTATAGTGAATTGAGATGATATATCATAAAGTGATATAATGGTATCTTCATTCCAATCCTACTATTTATAGATATCATAGATAGGGAATGTAATAGTGTTAGATCTTGTGATTGACCTTATAATCGAGATTCATAGACACCATGAAAGTGGGAACTATAGGCTACTAGGGTTTTAAGGTTTCTATTCTTTGTTTTACTTATTATAGTTGATATTTTTATTCAAATATGATGTGTGTTTTTGAGATTGATATTTTGTTGTTTCTTTTCCAACAGTGGAATGAGGCTTTATTACATGAATCATGTTTGGTACATATGATATACATGAAATATTTATGGTTTTTTGTGATTAATATTATTTATGGAATAGGGTTGAATAGTTTAAAGTTTCAATAAAAAACTTTATAGGGTGTTTTCTATATAATTTGTTGGTGACATATTACTTGGTTGAACCATAGTATTCACTATGATGATAATTCATGTGGATATTTTGGAGGTATTCTCAATTTTAATAGTAATATAGTCCCTCAGTGCATGTGATATATTGTAAAAATTGGTGGGTTGGTTTGTGTATTGGATGTCTGGTTGATGGTTTGGTGTATGTGATGTTTGTCTGAGAGATGTTATCCAAGATGGGAACAAGTTTCCTTATGTATTTGGATACCCTTATGATGTTTGAGAAAATGCATGTGGGATTCATTTTTCATTTAATATTTAAATAACATTGTGTGATTTTGGTATCAAGACTGGATTTAGAGAGTATGATTAGTTGGATTCATTGGCCCGTTAAATTTGGCTATTGTTCCTAATCAAACATTTGATAATGATCCTTGATAGTCAGATATAGAATGGATGGATCATGGGTGGGTGCTTTTTAGATTAATAATGACAGCCAAGTGGTAGGTGATCATTTGATTGGACTTTTCATGACTGAGATATGTCATGATTCATTGATATGGAGCACTAAGGGTACTTCTGGATATATGTCGTCAAAATTAATTGGAGATCACATTTAGTTATTTAGGCAAGTGAGCCTATGTTTTGTGGAATGAGATTCAAGGGAGAGTGAGTCACATTGTTTTATTGGGTACTATAGAAGCGTACACCAATTTAATTCAGATGAAATTGACACATATAGTTGGAATGAAACAATGATAGGGTTTTTAGAGAATCATTATTCCTTAGAGGGGTAGAGTGGGTATATGTATGGATTTTCATGGGGAAATATTGATGTGTAGGGGAAAGTTCATGCTAGTAATGAATGGTTCCTTTTTTATCTTGTGGGTTTGTTTGTGGGATTTATGTGGTCCGTTGAGATTTTTTAGTCCCCTTGGGTAATTTCAATCCTACTGATCTGGGAATGTGCGAGGATTTATGTTTCAAACTAGTGCTCAGGTATGAGCAGAGTAGTCATGTAAAATCATTACATTTTTTAATAGATGAAGTATTTTATATGGATATTAGGAATTTTGGTATTGTTAAATGATAATACAGATACTCCTCCGTTGGGGAGAATAATTTTTGTCATCGGAGTTCGGCCCTCATGTCAGAAGGTTCATGGATATAGTGAAACCAATTTAGATATACTTGAGATGACATTGGGATACCAGTGAGTAGGTAGATACCAATTTTTTTATTAACCGTTAAATACCAAAATGGGATTTCAATGGTTTGAATAGTATATTTTTGTGGTTGGAGTTTTATAATATAGCATGATTAAATTTGTTGGGATATAAGAACGTGTAATATCAATGTCGTTTCAGTGCCTATGGTGGGAGTATGAAGAACTATGTGAGTAGATGAGGGTCCAAAAATGGAATCAAACTAGGTTTCATTTTTCTACTATAGTGTGGATATTTAATATATTTCATGAAACCTCTAATAATTTAGGAATTATGATTGGGAGATGTTATAATGTTATGGTAGGTGCAATAAATTATTTTTGGTGATAGTTGGCAAGAGGAATGAGCAGTGTGGTCATATATAACTGTATTTGTAGGTATGGAAATCATAATGGGAGAATAATATCAATTAAAAAGGATGAATTTCAATGATTAAATAGGGGTTTTAAAAGAAAATTTATGATGTTTGGGACTTGTTTTTGAAATTTGGGAACTCATACAATTCAGTTTGGAATCATGATTAGGTAGTGGTGTTAGAATCCAATCAATAGATTGGAAGTTAGGAGACATTATCGGGTTCATTTCAATGATGATTAGTATCGTTGTGGGGAGTTTTTAGTGATCTATATTGTTACAAGATTTGAAAATTAGGGGAAATTTTATTTTTTGGTTTGGAGGGGGAACATTTTCGGAACTAGGTTCCATATCCAAAATCAAATAGTTGGAACATGTTTGAGAGATAGTTTTTGTTTTTTGGAAAATTCTCACGTGATGCTTCAAATGAACCGGTGAGTGTTGGAATTGGGTTTTTGTATAACCGAATGACGAGTTTTTCTATAGGTGTATTTTCAAACTATAATCTATGAATGTCACACCATAGAGAGAGGATGGATATGAAATCATGTTGTGGCCAATAAGGTACTATGATATGGAGGTAGTGAGTTATTCCATTACCAAGGTATTTCATATAATGCTATATTTTTATGAGGTATTTTTAAAATGAAAAATCATCATGTATATGGGTCAAAGTATAGTTATTATTTTCACTTTATAATGGAACTTATGTATGGTATTTTTGGAAAGGGATAATATAATATGTATATGAATTATTCCATGGTTGAAGGAAAAATTCCCTGAAAACTTATCTTGAGTAATATTTTATAAAAACACGCATGTTTACTTTTTATGGTATTATTTGATTGGGGTTTTCATGTCATGGAAAGGGGAATCATTTCAGTGCTAGGGGTGTCATGTCATGGTAATGACCATGTGTAGAAAATGTATCAGGGGAAATAAATCTTACACATGGGTTAAGGGAATGTCAAATATTTCCTTTGAGATTTCACTTATAAGGAAGGTGGTCACTCCATGACACGTGGCCCACATCGTGAAGGATAGTCCCAAAGGAGGGGTTTTAGAATGGAGTATGGTTTCTTTTTCCATGAAGGGGGGATACAATATGGATTTTTGAGGCCATATCATGAGGAGTTTTTCGAAGAGATTTTAGTTCTTCCCGATAGAGGATTTTCACTCCATAACTAGAGGGTTTATTCTATGATGAAAGGAAACAAGATTATTTTTGTTTGTCTGGGTGATCCATGTCACACCAAGAACCATCACGAGACTTTATGATGGGTTCCCTTGGGAGGGAGTCACATCATGATCCATATTGGTCACGTCATGATAGGTTTATATTTATTTTTTTTAAATATGAGCAGATATAGAATTTTTTTGTCACTATTGATTTACATTAATTTATTTTGTTAGGTTTTCAGTGAAAATTTCATCAGATTATGATAGATATCATACTAATTTTATGGGAAAGTTTTCATCTCGGCTAAATGTGATCACAAAAGTATGGGCTCAAGAGGTTTTTGGGGGTTCAATGACACAAAATATCCCAATGAGATTTTTATAAATCGTACCTATTAGAATGAATTAATAATTAATTATGAATTTTTATAATTAATTATTTGGATGCTAAATCTTGATATATGGCTTGGGTTCTGATTCGGTCTTATCTAGGGACATATAGAGCCTTGTGAGGATATTAACTCTATATTAGAGTTAGTAGGTCCTTGAAAATATATATATTATTACGTATTTAGTTATTTTAATGTTATATGTGGTCTCCTCACTTTTGTGATATTGAAATTAAATTGAAATTGAATTATTCCCCAAGAATACCAAATCCACAAATTAATCTACCCTGATTTCTGATGGATTCTTGAATGATATATTGATTCCTAAACCAATGATATACAAGGTATTGAATAAATTTTTTACTATGTGATTGACGAACACTAGTTGGGTATAAATTCAAAAATTAATGTAGTGGGCCTTGAGAGAGGTTCCCTTTGATCCCTTCCTATTAGAAAATTTGATGGATGGGAAATGGTTAGCTATGGGGTATGAAATATAGATCCTTGATTTTCCTTATAGCCTTTGGATTAGTTGATATGAGTCTGGGGTAAGTGATCCACTTCTGATAGTATTTATATATCTATGTGAGTTTATAAAAGTAAGGATTTATGGGTAGGCTTAGTATGAGAGGACAATCCTAGGTTGACAGTGGAATTAATACATGACTTATTCTATCTCACTAGTGTGATTCTTGTGATGAATCACTAAGGTACAATATTTTTACAAGATGTGATCAGAGACATGTTGAGTAATATTAGTAACTTAGATAGATAGGCATGTACCTAGATTTTTTAATGATATTTAATAACCCATATGGAATGTTCAAATCATAATATGACATTGGGGACAAACACGAGTTAACAAGAGTTGGGTTGACTCTGAGGAGGATTGGTACAGGGAGGCTAGTATGAATATATCCCTTTCTGAACATAGGAATTAAAATAGTCTTTGTGCTTGAGAAGTAAACCTAGGTAATGTGTTTTGTGTTCAGGTAAGTGGAAAACTCATGTGTATATGATATATGGTATTTTAGATAGTTTTTTATTCCCTCAATAGTATTACATGTTGGCCACCCTTACTCTTGATATGACATATTATGGTATAATGGGAGGGATACTCTTCCCCATGATATAATATATATCGGTATTACTGGTGGAATAATCTTCCACCCAAGGTCTTTAGGCTAGTAAGGATTTCAGGCCACCTCAAGGCCTTCGGGTCACCTGAAATTTTTCTTAATGATCAGACATACTCTACAAGGGGAAAAATTCAGATGAGGATCAGAGTAGACACATTCACCAGAGAAGAAACTAAGAGGATTTGTTAGAAAGATAGGGTATGGCATTTCCATCAAGACCAGTCTGTGCTTACATGGGAATCCTAGACTAATAGCCATGAGAAGGTGGAAATCTGATATCATGACGAAGAAGCTAATAGGAGGACTTCCAATTATAGTTTGTATAGTTTTCTAAGACCTACGGGTCATGTAATCTATAAACCTATGGGACTTGTAAGGGTTCCCCCTCATCCCTTGAAAGAAGGGTTATCAAAAATCAATAAAAAAAGAAGGCCTTTGGGCCATTTAGGGATCATATTAAAGGCAGTAAATTATTCCCCCTAATATGATATATGATGGTATTATGGGCGGTCCTCTAATATTCCATATATAATGTATAATGACATGTTTAGTGTCCCACTATTCCCCTATTATGATTCATGATGGTATTATAGACACACCATTTTCCCTTGATAAGATATATGAGATCTTTTGGAAGGTCAAAACTCCCCCATGTATTTTTACATGAGATATTACTATAAGAGCAAAACTTTCCCAAAAATGGTTACAAATGTGATGTATCATTCCCAAAGATATCTGACACTGGTCAAAGCATGTATGACTGACTTCTAGTGTCACTTCTGAACTGAAGGATTAATGATGATTATATTTTTACAGTTTTGAATTTTATTTTATTTCATTGATAATATCATATTTTCCATACACTCTTTTTATTGGATATGATAGGGATGCCAATGGTGGATTCATAATGAGTTTTAATCACAACCTTCTTTGGATTCCCTAACAATTTTGTACCCATTCATGCCTCGTGATCATAGGTTTAGGTAGGGTAGAGGCCCAATAAAAAAGGTATGATCTAGATATATTGGATTTATTTAAGAGATGGGAACTTATTGGGACTCAAGATCAGGTTCCAATTATTTTTTTATAGTTTGTATATAATCTTATAATATGATATCTTATTGATGTTTACCTGACTCATGTCACATTTAGATAATTAGTTTTTTATAGAATATTGTCTATTATTTATTTTTAGTGTCATTATCTTGGATGTTTATCTATTACTATGGATATTTTTATAACTAGTTGTATAATATTTCCACTATTGGTTTTAATATAATATGATGTAATAGTCTCACCATAGTATCACCTTAGAACCTAAATTCCAGTTGGTATCCTCTAGAGTATGAGGAGGCACTCTTGAGTCTAGGTGGATCTAATTCTTGTTACTGTGTATTGAGATGGGTCAGGAAATCACATGTACAATAGGGAATATGTGCACATTGATTTTACGTCAATGGTACGAGTATGCTGGAAACATATTCTATTTATGGATCCTATAACCTTGGGTGATATTAACAAGAGTTATTGGTTTATTTTATATGGTTTAATGTAGGATTGAGTGTTCTAGGAGGTGTGGGATATCTATAGGTTACATAGATATTGGAACTTGGGAAAGGTATATGCACAATAAAAAAGTAATTAAACACCCAAAAATTTTAATCCTTTTCCACACACTAGTAATGGTGTATCCGATGTCATACTGGGCGAGGTGACACTTTAAAATTTGAGATGCCCTGAGTATCCTTTCTAAAAGTGCTTCCCCACACTTCTTGGTATCTTCTACATTGTTAAAGTTGAGTTAAACTCTTATTGTGTGGATAATTATTTGCATTTTTTCTTTTAAATAGGTGAATTTAGTTATATATTAGACTTGTACATGAGATAATTCTTTGTTAAAACTCTTAGGCATATAGTATTGATAATGCAGTTCCTACCTAAGTAATCTAACTATCTTGGCCTAACGTGTACTATACATCAACCCTAAAATAAAAATCCATATTATTACTCATGGGACATCATATATTTCCCATTCCATGGATCCTCAAGTTATAAATTTTATCAAGACCCTCTAACGGTTTTTATCTCCATGATATGTCTCCATGATTGTGTAGAATTTCCCTTCATATGGATTCTATGAGCATTGATCGACTATTGGGAGGTTGGGGAATTTTTCCCCAAATTTTTTTTTCCTTTTACCCCCTTTACATGGAATAAGTCAGTTATTTAGCATTTTAATCTAGAAGAACAAAAAAAAGTTAATGTTTTTTCCAAATACATTTCAAAAGAATAGAACCTTAAAAATAAAAAATATTAATCCATTAAGATTATAAATTCTAATTATTTCAGAATCCAAAAAATGTAATTAATTTCCATAAAATATTTAACAAGTGGAACTTTTAAATAATGAAAAAGGTGAATAATTTAGAAAATATGGCTGACATAACAGTACAACGCTTAATTTTTTTTACTATGGAAAGAATTTTGTCTCACAGCCAAAATAAAAAACCAAGATAAATGTGTGTGACTTTTCTTTTTTTTACAAAAAACCTATATGTTTTCATATTCTATTATTATTTTTTCATTGAAATGATGTCACTTATCCTCATGATAATTAAATTTCAATCAATATTCATCCCCATATAGTAACCTATCTCATATGAAAACACATCATCAAAATTCACTCAATAGAATAAATATTTTTGGAGTTATGATCATACTTGGAAAATGCACAAATCACTATAATATTATAAGAAATTAAATTTCTGCACACCATGAGCCAAATATTTTTTGTAAATTATAATTTCTCCAAATCATGAGACAACAAATGTAACACCATAAGATTTAGATTTATATATTTTCATTCAAAACTAAATGGTTTTAATAGATTAAAATGCACACAACACAAATCTAAAATAAAAACATGATATATTTTATTAAGTTAAAATTATAAAAAATTAATTATAACCATTATAACGTAGATTTTCGGTAATCTAGTATAAATATAAGAACAATATTAAATAATCAAGTAGTCTAAATAACATCATGAATTGGGAGTCCTTTTTATGAAGCTCATTTGTCTGGGCTTTGAAAAGAGGTATCTTTACTAGCGTTTTCCCTAGAACAATAACATATTGAACTAGAATAATTAAGGTATTAGTGAAATCATATATGGGATAAGTTCAATATCATGGAAATATCCACTACATCCATAATAGTGGAATCATCACCCTTGACTTCCACAAGACGTTATATTATGCTTACATATTACACAAATATCCTTATGAGATATGTAACTAGAAAGTAGGGTGATATAAACTTGTAATAGCTAAGGTAATAGTTTATATATTCCATGTATTTTTCACATTTCATACATTTTTACTTTTAAATAAAAACAATGTTTATTAAATAACACATTGATAAAATTCACAATATCATTTTACGAATAAAAATGTATTTGTTTTTCCTAAAATTGGATTTTATTTTCTTTACTTTAGGATAAAAAATATTTTATTAGAAAAATATATTATTTAAAAGAATAAAATATTAAAAAAATCCTAATAATTAATTTATTAGAAATGAGGACGCAAACACATAAAATTTTAAAAAATACTTTCCCATGAAAACTGTTGGAATTGAATTTTAATGTTTTTGTTTTGAAATTTAATAATAATAATTTGAAAATATTAACATGATTTTGGATATCAAATAAAAATATTATCTTATTATGATTTCTTATGATTTTTCAAAATAATTTATTTTTATATGAATAATGAAAAATATAGTTTTAACTAAAGTCATTGCGTTTATGGATATATAATTAAATATTTATAAGCTAACTAATTATAAAAAATTCAAGATAATTTATATAAGGATTAAATATATACATTGAAAATATTATTATGGATTTATAATAACAATGCTTCACATTTTATAAATTTAATTAATTTTTTCCAATAAAAGATACTACTTGTAATCATTTATTTTAATTAAATATTATATTTTCAAAAATATAATTTTGGAATTATTTTATTGATAAGTATTTTTTATAATAAAACAATTTATTATATTAAAATATAATAGAGTGATAATTTTATCCTAAATATAAATTTTATGTTAAAAATACACTTTTTTAAAAAATTTCTACTTACTCCAGAAATGCATTATTGATATAATTTTTTTTCCTTAAAATGTCGAATTATTATTTTATTGAATGAGTCTCTTATTTAGAATCAATATTTACAAATTTTTTACATGGGCCATTTTCATTTTATGCATTGAATGTAAATTACATTTATAAATAATTAATCACCATGACAATAATAATAATGGTAAAAGAAAAATTATTAGAGTAAAAGGATTGGGACCTGTTTAAAAAAAGTGTGATAATGAATGTCAGAGGCTTTATCAGCTATATTTCACCAAAAAAGTAAATATTTCCCCACTTTTGTATCCATTAACCATCTAATAGTGTAATTCCTTCATTGAAATGTAATAGGAACTTACAAAATTACCATGCTCTTCACTTATGAAAAATGGTTACTTCCACTACTTCATGATTAATATATCAGTTTTTAATTTCATGATGAAGAATTTAATCTTTTCTTATCCTATAGTTATCTGTCATATTCATTAGACTCTGGTCCCAATTAGATTACCTAAGGCCACTATTTCTAAATAGATTTCTATGAAAAATCTTATGTTCTCAATGAAATCATTTCTTACTCCTTAGCATTTTATTAATATTTTTATTCAATAATAATTATTGAAACCATAATATATGAAAATAAATATTATTAATATAATATAGTTTTATAATATTAATGGGTAAACAACTATTCAATCATTTCTATAAACTATGAAAAAGAAAACAATATTGATCATGCGTATCTTTGGACTACCAACTCCACAAAACAATGTGGTTTTTTCCATCACTAACTATAATACATGGTTTAAAGGATGGATTTTATGAATTTATATGTTTCTTATGAAACAAATAAAAGTTTAATTTTTTTTATCTTTTTACATACCATCAGTCCATTCAATTTGTTAATAAATGGAGTCATTAATCGTGTGTACGTGAAAACTACTACCTCCACAAACTATGAATTTCATTTTCCACCACCACCCTTATTAAAGGGTTATAAAAATAAATTTAATGATTTAAAATTATATTTATTTAAATTTTAGTATTCTTTAAAGGTTAAATTAATATTGTATTAAAAAATTTCCTTACTCAAAAAACATTACAACTTTCTCTCATTTGTGTAGGTTTTACCAGCTTCATGGACAATATTATAATATTAATATTAATAATTATTAAAGAATATTATATAATAATAATTTAATGTAATATTATTGTTTTTATCATGTTTTAATTATTATATAATGTTTTTTATATTTAATATATTTTTACGAAAATGACATTTTGATCCTTAACCACCCTGAAACTTGTTCTACAAAATTTTCATCTTAAAAAACCATACCTTTACCATTCACCAAATGAAAATGGGATTTGAACAATCATTTAAAACCCATGATTATATTATACATTATAAAATAATAATTATTAAATTTTTCATAATACACATGAATTGGCCACGCTCTTACAAAACTAAAATGAAATGAGAAATTAAAGATTCTATCACCAGATGATGAAAATAAACTATCAAAAACTAATATATTTCTAATAAATAGTTATAAATGAAGTTTATAAAGGTAAATATATATGAATAATTTTCTAAAAATTAGTTATTAATATATTTATTTATTTTATAATTGTAGTTTCATCGCATTTCATCTAAGCTCAAATTTTGGTATGGGTTTTTTGTCTCAATTTTCATCCAATGTGATATATTTACTTTTATACACCATGTTTTATTTTTATGATGTATTTGATGCCACATTAAATTTTTTATATCATTATATTCTCATTATTAATGTTATTTAATGTTTTAGTTGAAATTATATCCCTAAAGAGGTTTTTATTTGAATGTTTCTAAACTCATAAGTGTTATTATACCTCTATTTTCAATTACATGAGATTTGTTTGATGTTGAACACTATTTCTTTTTAATATTGTGTGTTAAATACTATAATAAATTCAACAACAATGAATATATTTCATTTCATTATATTTTATTTTTCTGGTATCCATCTCCAGTTATTTTTATTCTCATGTTTTCATTAACTTAAGGTTGTTTATGTCTAATTTTTAATTCATTGAGATATGATTCACATTTACCACTTGTTTCTTTTTTATTATATATATAATGACCATCAATTTATTTCTAAATCTACTCATATAAATTTAATTTTGGGTATTGAACTCAATGAAATATATCATTTTAATTGTCTTTCCAAATCAATCTTTGTTATATGTATTACTTTTCATCAAATTCATTATGTGAATACCATATTTTTCATTTCATTGATTGACGTTAATTCCCAAAGATTTCCATACATCAATTGGTTGATAATTTTTTTAACTATATTATAATACTCAATACTATTTTATTTTTAGTATAATTACATAGAATATTATTCCACTTATTAATTAGAGAAACATTAATAATCAAAATACTTTTTATTCTAATACAAAAGTTAATTGACTACATAAGAAAGTTGAGTATATACTGTTTAACCATCTACCTTCTTTATCTTGATAGGTTTAATTAATTTATTCAATAGAAATGTATTTAAAAACCATATGTTTTTATATAAATATGGATTTTTATGGTTTAATAATGAATGTTGATCATTGAATATATTTATATTAATATCTTATATATGGGTAATTAATTAAATATAAAGATGTAATTGGTGGGGAAAGATGTTATATAACCCCTCGATACATCAACTGGTGTCATGATAAAATTAGTTTTTCTATTTAGTGCTAAGAAAACCAATGAAATAATTATGTCTTGATTATGATCTTGATAGCAATAATTATTTCAAGGATGCAACCAGAATAAAAATAATAATGTTTTGGTTAAGGCCTTGATTGTTTAGAAAAATATATGTTGTATTATGCATTCAATCACTTTAAATTCAGTAATTATTTTCCATGTGTTTATTTATATTGTTAACCATATATTTGTTTCAAGATAATGTGATCAATTATATAGAATTATTTTGTAATCATTTGTTTAATTCTATATTATTAATTATATGTTTATGCATTGAAATATTATGATATATGTTTTCCCTTACTAAGTGTGTGGGCTCGCCATTCATATATTTAAATTTCCCTATTTTATGAAGAAAATAATTAATAATTATATATCTAGAATAACCTAATCTGAGGATAATTTTATGGTATATGTTAAATATTTATTATAGACTAATTATCTTCATATATAGTGGATAAAATGTCAATTTGATGAGAAATACAAGGCATATTTTAGTTAAATTAATATCACAAATCTATAAATATATAAACCTAAAAGGTTCTTTAAATGAATGTGAATTACTTTTTGTTAATGATATTTTAATTATTGATTTTAAAAATTGTTCAGCATCTGTCCGTTTCGAAATAGGTATTGAAAGAATGTGTTTATGAGGATCAGATCCTAGGATAATGGGTCTAGGGAATCAATGTTCATATGAAAGTGAGATTTAGATAATTTCAGAAGTTAGGATTGTTGATGTGGATAACTGAAGGTATAATAAGTTAAATTTTGTTGGTCAGAGTATGATACTGAGGGGGGGCTAATTGAGTTCATATACAAATTTTTGGTAAAAATTTTATCTCAGAGAATCCCTCAATTAAAATTAAAACAGGCCAATTATTCATGGTAGTAAAATTATAATAGAATGAATGTTCAAATAGTTTCACAAGAGATTTATTAATTTTTAGTTATAACAATATGAGATATCGATAAAACTTTTGAAACTACTATAACAAGGAAAACCAGTTATAAATACTATAAAAGAATAACTATAAAATTAAAATTTATTTTTTTGAAATATAAGTTAAAACAGATAAAGAATAAATTGAAAGACACAATGGATAAAAAAATAGGTTCTATTTCAATCCATGACCTAATCCACTCAACTCGGTGAAGACCTTCCACCAAAAAATATATATAAAAATCTTTGATCCACACCCTTGATCGAGTTTAACAACAATACATGAGACTATCCAGGTCACAAGACCTCTTCCAATATTCTACATGGGAAAACAAATATCCAGGTCACACATGACTCTTTCAAAGTTATATGTGGGTGGAACAAAGAGTAGAATTATATTTGAGTGAGGATATTTTGTATCCTCCAGTTTAATATAAGATAAAGTGTTTTCTTTAATTCAGATACACACACTAATATAATTATAATGAATCAATAAACTATAGGGAAAATGTAATGAGATAGAGTTTATAAGGCTCTGTGTTTCATGAAATTCATGATTGGAATCTTTGGATGAAGCAGAAGCAATGTTCTAGTCCTATTCTGAAAACAGAGTGTTGTGAGTCGAGTGTTCTATTTTTCAGTTCAGTGAAATGTTCCTCTTCTCCTTCATGTTTCTTTATGGATGCTTTCTTGATTGTTTACTATAGGTTATTATTTGTTTACACCCAATAATAATTTAATGTTCTTTCTTCAATGTATTCTAGTATGTATAGATTATCTTCCCTTTTGCATGTAATTCACTACCCATTGATCTTCTCTAGTCCCACACTTTTATTTTTTTTAGGTTCTTTTTGTACAATTTAAAATGCGCACGATCTCCACACCTTGTACCTCATACTATCTACTGACAGGACTGAAAAGGAACATTAATTATACCAGTTTCATTAAATAATTCAAATAAGACCATTAGAAATAACTTCTAAATTTAATTGAAAAATATATAAAAATGATTAAGTAAGGAATGATATCACAATTGCGGTGAGATATTCATAGTGAGACAATCATGATGAGATATTCATGGTGCCATATTTTCATTGAGATCTAGAACTAGTAACACAGTCATTGTTTCTGGTCCATTGAAAATTAGGAAACCAGTAGCAATACTATGATGTCAGGTACACAGTGTCTTAGGTAATGGTGTCTAGTCCTTTATCAAAATTCTAAATGGTGTCATGTTATGGTGTCTTGGAATCTTTATCAAGGAAACAATGTCAATCCCTTTTAGAAAATCTATAACTAGTAGCATGCTTACTATGTCACAGACTTTGTGAAAATATGGAATCGGTAGCAATCTTACGGTTCCACTGACTTAGAAAAATATCTATAAGTTGTCTTAAGAAGAAATATTCATAGAATGGATTAAGATTAAACATAATCATACTGAAATATAATATAATAATTTTAAGCATAGTTTACAAGATTTGAACATGATCTGTGAGATTCTAAATCATGATCATGTGATAGTTTAAAACATAAGTTGTAAGCATTAATACATTAAGAGTCCAACAATATCCAACAAGATTTGTGAGCATTAAAACATGTGGACTTGAACAATCTCCCTGTTTTGATGATAAAAAATCATGTCATTTACATGCCAAATATTTTAGTATAAAATAAACAGATTAATGATCAAATCAAGTTATTAAAGTAGAGATGTATTAAATAGCATAAGGGGTAATTCCTTTATCAGTTCTTATTGTTATTTTTTAGTTCTTCCCTTTAAATAACTTCTGTCTTTAAATGCCTCATGATCATTTTTCCATAGTTCTTATTGTTCCTTTTTAGTTCTCCCTTTTAAATTCATTATATATTAAAATTCCACTAGATCATTTGTCCCCCTTTTGGGATTATCAAAAAGATAAATAAAAAATAAATTAACAATTAAAGAACCAACAACAGGTCATATTCTATTGAATAAAAATATAAATTCTATTAAAATCAGGAAAGAAAATAAAATTATTCCCTATCAAAATCATGAGTCACTTATTGGGAGAGGTATAAGACATAGATATTCCCTTGTTAGAGACGTTAGATGGAGATGAAATATGTGCAGATGTGGAAGTGGTATAAGTAGTGGTTAGAGAAGGCAATGTAACTCCTTAAATGATAGAAGGTTCAAGGGTAGGTATGGTGGAATACATAGGCAGAGGTTTCTCATTGATAACATGTCTGATCAAACTCAAAGCCTATGAAATAGATATAGTTACTAGATAAAAATAGGTAGAAGAATAAGGATAGTTATTGGAAGAGAGTCTAGGCCTCAATGGAGTAGCTGTAGGAGCCACAAGTGCAGTACTCTAAACATGGGGATAAGGCATCATTATCATGATAAAATATGAAATGATCTCTCCAACATACTATATTGTCATCTCAATGTCATCCTTGTTTTCCAAGAACATCTATAGAGTGGGTTCTAATTCCTTGATCTTCTGCACTTGAGCATTAAAGGCTTGAGTGGTTGGAGGTATTTTTAGATTCTTTAAAAGATACTTGAAGTGATTGTCCAACTCATGCTTCGAATAAATTCACTTAAAGTAGAATTATACTTTTGTATATATTTCTTATTTAGAATCATTGGAAATATTTTAATATACCCTCAAAAAATGAAGTACATCTTCACTATTATTGATGACAGTAGAGATACATTCCTTATCAACACTACTCAACACTGAGGGAAGCTCTTATCTAAAAACTGATCAGATCAAGTCATTTTCAATATTTGGAGATGGTTGTCCAGAGGTAGTTGAAGTAGAAACAATTAATGTGAGAGACTTAATTTGATTTAGAATTTTTTTTAAACAACCATTATATTCAATGATTGGTTTATTGAGTCTAGCAACAAGCCCATACATCATGTTTTCTATCTTGATGTTGTTCTCAACTACCTTTTGAAATATAATGATTAGGTTTAGTTGAATTATAGATACATCATTCTATGGGATATTATCATCATCATCTTTACTAAGATGAGAAACTGAAGTATGAGCAGTTGGAAAGAATTTTTGCATATATTCGACCATTGTTTTTAGAGATTTTACTTCATCACTCAAATGATTTTTCTCAATCTGAATGTCCTGAATTTTTTAAACAATCTTCAGTTGAATCTTCCAAATAATTTTCCCTAACAATAGAGAAACATACATTTTACTATGGTTTGTCATAGGTGGAGGTTGAGACTTGAACAACCTCCCAAATCCAGACAATGAGTTGTATCCATATACTTTATTATCACAGTGACTCATGAAATCAGATGATTCTTGAGCATGTTTAGGAACATGAACTAAAATAGGTTTAGAATCCTTATATGGGAATACTTATATGGTAGAAAGGGATTTCAACTGAAACAAAGTGGAAATATCTATACCTTTTACCGAGGCCTCTTCGGTATTATCCACATCAAAAGAACTAGAAAACCTATACCAAGTATCCATAGAACTTTGGTCAACCAGATTTAAAAGTTAAATACTTTGTAAGCCGAGGTGCTGCTCCCCCTCAACATGTGCATCTCTTAGAAGACTAAGAGATTCAGTCTCATAACCCATTTTCAAATTTTAGGCTCTGTCAGGTTCACCAATTTCATCTCTAGTAATATTGAAGGTCTTTTTCATTCTTTCCTCAATAGACAATATTATTTCAGGTCCAATTTGTTCTCTAGATGGTTTATCAATAATAGGATCTTCCTCAATAGCATGTTCTTATTCTATATTGGGATCTTCCTCAATACTAACACTTCCTATAAAAGAAAATTTAACCTTTTCACTTGCATTAACATCACCTTGAGAGAGATGTTGTATATTAGGAGATATTCTCACAAAACCTTCATTATCATCATTTATTTATCATCCAGATATTCCATAGTCTCATCAGATTCTAATCCAATATTGAATACATTTTTAGGTTCAAAGGGATTATCAACATGATTCAAATACCCATCCAACCTATCATTATTCTCAACCCATAATTTCTTCCATGGATTTCAGCTTATCTTCATTCTCCAAAAAAATGGTCTTAGAGATACTGATATCACATTACTCAATTACTTATAAATGCTTCCCAACCACACCATTAGCTAGAAGAATAAAAAAATGATCCTTGAATTGAAAAGAGAGGTGGAAATAACTATATATTTAAGAATATCACACATGTGAAGTATAATATAATTACACAAGTTGATTTTGTGTCCGTTTTTTAGAAGATGAATAAAAAATACATCCAGATACATAAGAGTGGAAAATTCATATTTGATATAGTTTTAAATTTAGATGTGTTGCATATAAAGGTAGTATTCTAATGGATTCATGTATAGAAACCGGTGAAAAAATTTCCTTATAGTCAATCCCTTATTCATGACTATAACCTTGAGGAACCAATCTAGATTTATTTCATACTATAGTTATAGATTTATCTATTTATTTCTAAACACCCATTTAATACTTATGGTCAGGATATCTTTAGGTCCATCCACAAGATTACAAAATTTATTACTTTGAAAATAATTTAATTTCTCTTGCATATCCATAACCCAAAATTCATCATTTATTGCCTCATTGATGTTTTAGGTTTAAGATGTGATAAGGAAGCTTGATACTCAACCTAATTTCTTAAATAATCTATAATCTATGTTACTTTATCTAAATATCTAAAAATAGCATCTAGAGGATGGTTCTTATGGGTTCTAACCGATGTAGAAAAAGAAGGACTAGTAATTTCAAAATCTTCAATAGGTTCGGGTTCATTATGGGTCAAATATGGATAATCTCTAGAACTATAAGTTTTAACAGATTCCTTTATATAATGGTCAGAGGATTTATCATTGATATCCATATTTGACATATCATCCTCAATATTTTCTAGTGAGTTCATAGGTTCATTTGGTTCTGTTTCATCAAATTTTATATGTAATGATTCTTTAACACATTTTATTATTTTATTAAAGACCCATATATTCTTTACTAGAAATTGAATAACCTAGGAAAATTCTATCATATATCTTAGAGGAAAATTTGTCAAGATTATCCTTATTATTTAGAATATAGACATTGCAACCAAAAACTTTGAAGTAGATAACCTTAGGTTTTCTATTATTCTACAACTCGTAGGGAGTTTTCTTAATGATAGGTATAATTAATAATATATTGATTATATAGCATGCTGTATAGAAATATTAAACCCAAATGTATATTGCTAGTTCATACTCACTAATAATGGTTCAAGAAATTTATTGTAGTGTTATATTTCTTATTTCTATGGATCTATTTTTCTGAGGTGTCCTAGGGGAATAGAAGTTATGAATGTATCAATTTTGTGAGAAAAAGGATTGAAAATCAATGTTTTCAAACTCATGGACATGGTCACTTATATGGTTTTTAATTATAATACCATTATAATTTTCTATTGTCCTAGCATACTGGGTAAAATGAGATAATGCTTTACTTTTGTGAGCAAAGAAGAAGGTCCAAGTATATCTAGAGTAGTACTATGAATGAACATAGACATAGTTCTTCCAATTAAGTATTGAGACTCTAAAAGGTCCAAAAAAACCATGTGAACCAACTCATGAGGTTGAGAAGTTGAAACTTCTTTCTTTTGTCTGCAAGAGATTTTGTGTTGTTTACCCTTTTGATAAGGATTGCAGACTTTATCATTTGGAAACTCAAGTTTTGGTAGATCCTTGAAAAATGTTTTTCTAGTAATCTTTCTAATAGATTATATATTTTAGGGTCCTAGTATTCTATACCAAATCCAAGACTCTTTTTGAAATACACTTAAGCATGGAACATTTTGTGAAAATAAAGAATCCAGGTTAACAACATAAAAATTTTAATTACTAAAATCAAAAAATCTTAATTCATTCTTATAATTAATGACATTTTGAGAATTATTTTAAAATTTAACATGAAAACCATCATAACATAATTATGAAATACTAAGAAGATTATATTTTAATTCATAAAAAATGTACTTGAGAAATTAAAACTGAGTTAGAGTTACCAGTCTAACCGAGGCCAATTATTTTTCCTTTAGAATTGTCACCAAAGGTGAAATGCCCCAATAAATCTTTATTGGGATCTTGAAGAAAGAATAATCCACATTCAGGTGTCTTTAACATCCACTGTCCATGTATCATAATAATTTTCATGATATTTTCATGAAATTTTCCTATATAAGAGTTAAAAATAGAAGATTTTGGTACCTCGATTTTCTTTGGTCAATAAACATTAGTAATAAATTCTTTGTGAACCCATACTTACATCATGGGTATCCTATAAAAAAATTATAAAGAATTTGAAAATTAAACTCTATTAGGACTTGGAAAACTAAAAGTAATAAAATAATTATCATTACTGGAACTTGCAAAATATTTGTTATTTTTAGGTACAAAAATAGTTTTTCCATATTTTTCAACAAATTTCTATTTTCCAAGATGATATCATATACTAGTAGTATAACTAGGAGCTACTTGTGTACTAATCATTTGTGTTAGAGTATACGTTCCATTGGTAAAATTTTCTAGTTCCTTTTTCAATTGGTCATTAGATAATTTGAGTTAATTATTTCCCTTAAGAAGTTAAGAGTTTTTATCATTTTTCAATAACATATTCAGATTTAAAAGCGCAAGTCAATGAATTATATTTCTTTAATTATTTTTATTTATCTTTTATTTAATTATAGGTATCCTCTAGTATTTTAGAAGTATCAAAAAATTTCTTAATTGGTCATATTTTCAGAATCACTTTAATCTCCTAAATAGAAAGGATTTTGTATAGGAGACTCAAGGGCTATGTCAGATGTGTTTGTCATAAAACACATATTGGATTTTTCAGAATTTCCCTTGGGTGAAGACTCTTAATAACTTGAAATATCCTCAGAATCACTCCATGTTTCTTTCATGGCCTTTTTATACTTTCTATACTTGTCCCCATGTATCTTCTTATATTTTACCTTTGGACAATCACCCTTTACATTTCCTCTTCTCTTACATTCATAAAAAACTAATTCACTTGATGTATCACCTTTATTCCAACACTTTTTCCAATTTCCCTTATTATCATATTTTCCTTTGTAGTTACCCTTCTTAAAAAAATTTCTTTTTTCTATAAAAATTGTTAAATTTTCTAGATAATTGATCCACTTTCTCACCAATATCAGATCATGAATCTCCATTACTTCTACTGTCATAATGATGTTATATCCTTTTTTTCTTTGGTTTAATAAGTAATGGTTTTGAAGGCCTTGTAATTTCTCTTCGGTTCATCTTCCTCTTCTTTATTAACTTTTAATTCTTCCTCATACATCATAAAATTTCCTATTATCTCATTTACTAGAAACATGTGGATTTCACATTATTCTATAATTGATATAGAGTTACCTCTCCATCTATTTGATAATCATTTGAGTATTTTCATGATTCTATCCTTGGCAGTACCATATCTTCCCAGAGAGATCATAGTATTCACAATTTCATTAAACCTGAGATACATGTTCGAAATAGTTTCATCAAGATTAATTTTAATGTTATCATATTTATTAGTATATGTGTTAAGTCTCATTTATTTAACATTATAGGACCCTTCATGTGAAACAAATAAAGTATCCCAAATTTTATGGGTTGTTTTACATACAAAAAATTTGTTGAACACTTCATCTCCTAAAGAACAGTATATGGAATTCATGGATTTTCAATTATTTTTATAAGAACCCATAGTTGGGTCATCCCACAAACAATTATCTGCACCCGGAATCTTATATTCATCTAAAATTGAAGTCTAAATCTCAAAACCCATAATTTTTAGGTGCATTTTCATTTTAATTTTCCATTGTACATAATTTTTTCTATTGAAGAGTTAAGGTATATTGGTAGCACAACCTTCCAACATATTATCCCTGAAAAATCAATAAAATTTTAATGAACTAAAATTTTAGAACTAACATAAATTTAATGATCCTTAAAACAAAACCAAAATCATAGTTGAAAAATATGTTAAGATAGATTTAAATTTTAACATTTTGAAAACAACAACTTTGAAAAACAACCTCTGATACCAAATATTGGTCGGATTAGGATTCTCAAGAGGGGGTAGGGTGAATTGAGTTCCTATAAAAAATTATATTATCAATTTTATCAAAAATATTCCCATAATTAAAATTATAACAGGACATTTAATCAAGGTAGTAAAATTATAATAGTCTAACTATTCAAATAGTTTCTCAGAAGATTGATTAATTCTCAGTTATAACAATATGAGATATTGATACAACTTTTGAAACTACTCTACTAAAGAAAAATAGTTATAACTACTATCAAATACTAATTATCAAAGTAAAATGTAGTTTTCTAAAATATAAGTTAAAACAGGGAAATACTAAATTGGAAGACACAACCTATAAAAGAAGTGGTTCAGTTTCAAGCCGACACCTAATCAACTCCACTTTGTGTTCACCTTCACCTAGATATAAATATATATAATTATTTTATCTACACCATGGATTGGGTTTAACAATATTATATGATATTTTCTTAGTCACAATACCTCTTAAACAATTCTATGTGGGAAAACAAGTAGTTAGGTCACACAGTACCACTTCCACAGTTATACATTGGTGAAACAAGGTGTAGAATAATATTTGAGTGAGGATATATTATATCCTCTATTTTAATGAAGGTGACAATTTTTGTTTTAATATAGATACACACACATCTCTAAAATTAATGAAATTGTACACAATATAATAATATGTAACATGATAGAGTTTAGAAGGATCTATGTGTCATGAAATGTAGATTTCGACTCTTTGGATGTAGCAGATGAAATGCTCGAGTACTCTTTTGAAAATAGAGTAACACAAGTCGAGTGTTTAGGTCTTTAGTTCATTAAGATGTTCCACTTCTCCTTCAAGTTGCTTCAAGGATGCTTTCAAGATGGTTCACAACAGGTTCTTCTTGGTTTACACTTAGTAGGAATTGAAATCTCTTTCTTCAATGTCATCTTGTATGTATGGATGATCTTCTATCTTGCGTGCTATCCACTACTCACTTATTTTATCTAGTACCATGATTTTAGTTTTATTTTAGGTTCTTATGGTACAGATGAAAAGGTGCATGAGCTCCACACTTTTTACCTTGTACGGTCTGCTAACAGGACTTCAAAAGAACATGAATTATATCAGTTTCATTAAATGACTCAAATATGACCATTAGAAAAAACTATTAAATTTAATTGAAATAGATATAAAAATGATTAAAAAGGAAAATATGACATAGTTGTAGACAGACAGTCATGGTGATACATTCATGGTGACATACTTGCGTTGAGATCTAGAACCAGTAGCATAGTTACTAGGTCTGGTCCTTTGCACATTTTGAAACCAGTAGAAAGACTGCGGTTTCTGATAAATTATCTCTCAGGCAACAGTGTCTAGTCCTTTTTCTAAATTCTGAACAGTGTCTTGGAAATAGTTGTATGGAAACTGTGTTAGGTCCTTTGTGAAAATCTGGAACTGGTAGCAAGCTTTTGGTGTCATGAACTTTTTGAAAATATGGAACTAGTAAAAAACTTATGGTGTCATAGTCTTAGCCAAATATCTATAACCTGTAATAAGAATAAATATTCACAAAATGGATTAAGATTAAACATAATCAAACTAAATCATATTAGAATAGTATTAAACATATTTTACAACATTCAAATACGATTTTTGAGATTTTTAATCATGATCATGCGAGAGTTTAAAACATGAGTTGTAAGCATTAACACAAGAGGAGTCCAACAATCTTCCAACATGATTTGTGAGCATTAAAACATGAAGTTTCCATAAATTTTAATAATATTTCATGGTATATATTTATCTTTGAGGTTGTAGAAAACATCATATTACTCTAATATCTAATAATTTATATTATTTTGAGATTCATATAAGAGAACTTTAGTAAAAACTATAGGGATAAATCTAATGGATAAGTCCAAGTATTGGATAACATCCCACAATTTTGGTAAAGTATTGTTTGCGTGGTTATCGTAACAAATATATCATTTTATGGATATTTTCATGTGGGTTTGGTAATGGTACAGGTGAACCTAGGGGTATTCGTCCTAAAATTCATGGTTGGGTTTCAAATCGATCTTCGCTCAAGTGCATGATGAGTAGACCTAAGAGTGCACCCATGGCTAGAAACTCACAAGGGATATACTTTGGTTGATAAAATACTCTTTAGAAACCATTTTATGGGATTTTAATATATTTAGGTTAGATAACATAATAAGAAAATGACTATGTATATTGTAGATTGAAACATAGATACTCAAATGTTAAGGTAGAAATCAATTGACCAGTTCTTTGTTGGATAAATGTTAATATTGATTCTAAGAGTGTAAATTTCACTGATATTTAGGTTTAGAATATTTTAATAAGGTTTATGTTAATTTAGGACATATATGTTTCATATTTGATTAATATTTATGAGAGAACCCAACTCAAAGTAACATAAGTTGAACTAATAATAGAATATGTCAAACAAAGAGTGATTTATGTTTAAATAAAAGCTAATGTGATGGTTTCGAAGATTTTGAAATTTTAAAGTTTAATTTTTCATGGTATTATCTTATAATAATTCTTTTATGGTGTTAATTTTTTTACATCTAATGTTAACTCGTTTTTTAGGAATAGATAAATCCCGAAGGAATTAAGAAAACAATGGGTTCGAGGGATAATGCATAGATTTTCCCATTGAACCAAAAAATGAGATAAGAGCTAGAGTGAGGAATATTATAATTATTTGAAACCATATAAGATTAATTATGATTAAAAATTTGAACATAGTTGAATTCCCAAACACACCAAAGAAGAAATTGATATATTTTTCTGGAAGTCCGAAAGAAAAATATAATGTAGAAAAGAAGATTTAATTTCTTACTTGTTAAAAATGATGGAAGAAAAACCCAGTGGAATGTCACAAAGGAGACATAAGATGATTCATGTGTGAAATAATAGGGAATGTAGCAATGTATTTCAGTGGAAAATGAATCAATTGGTTAACATAATGGGAGGAAATATGTGTTTTTTAGTTGTACCTATGATATTAAGGTATATAACTCATTTGAAAATATATCATGTGTTATGAATATTTTTTGTATAGCAATAAATAGTTTTATTAGTGAGATATAATAAAAAAATTGGGGTATAATTTAATTATGGTGGGTTTATGTGACACTCATAGATTTTAAATTTTATATTTCCCCCTAAAATCTAATGTGTATAATAGATTATTATATAGGAAACACTAATCTAAAACAAAAACCTGAAATATTTTACTCAGTTAATATCCTAAAAATTTAATATTTCTATTATAACATAGTTTTTAGGGATTATAATATAAAAATAATAATCACATTACAAAATCAAATAGAATAAATGGAACTAGGAAGCAAGAGTCTTCCCCATTATGCATGAATAAATTAAGGAGGTATTTAATTTATTTTCAATGCTTCTAAATATGTTTAGTGGAGTTGATTAGGATTCTTGGAGAATTATTATAGATTCATTGGAAGATGTTGGATGTAATGATTTATAAATAATCCATATAAGTACATAATATAATTGATATCCTTCGACGATCTATGGTAATGGTACTATGGGTTATCATTGTTTAAGAGATAGTGAAAATATTCAAGAAAAAGTGGAATTAATTAATTGTGACAATTGATAAGATGATATTCAAAGGAATCAAAGGCATGTTGTAGTGGATGAAAGGTCACAATCTATAGTATTTGAGGGTAGTTTTGTGTTGTTTTGGAATGCCTAAAATTATGCTCAATAGTTTTTGAGTTAATTTATGTGAATTCTAGAATTTTTTATATCTACATATATACTTTCAATGATGTAGAAAAATTTTAATGATTGACTTATTATATGTATAAAGATTTATACTTTCACGTATCTAAATTTTTCATGTATTCAAATAGACATAGAAAAATAATCTTTTTAGTAGAATTAATGGCATATATGAAAATGAAAAGTCCAGATTCATGTAGACGATTCTATGATTTATCTATGTGCAGATCCACATAGTCGAATCACTAGGTGAATCTTCTAGATAGGAATTTTGTAAAGAATTATATATCCAAAAATACTATATAGATGATCTAATGAAGTATGAATTTTATAATGACATATGTTATCAAATCCCTATGGGATTAGATAGATTTCCAAAAATCTTTCAGGTATTTAAATTTATCAATATTTTAGGAATTTATGAGATCATGGATATTTTTATATTGTGTGAAATATAAAAGGAATCCTCGGACTTTGGGATATTAAAATAAATATTTTAATGGGAATAAAAATGTGTTTGAATAGGAAAATAACTTGGAATATCTTGACTAATTTGAATAAAAATATCCTACTATCAAATTTCATGGGGGTTTCATAATTCAAATATGAAAATATTGATTGTGGTACTTTTGATAAAAATATTCATCTTGAATTTATGAATATAAATTTATGGTGTAGGTATTAGAAAATGATTTTATAAAATTAAGGTAAAAATCGTTATTTTTATCAATGTGTTATCAAATAATAACTATGATTCTTTATAAAGGTTTTAATTTGAATAAATAAATTATGAAAAATTATATTTCTTAAAAATGAATAAAATAAATTCATTTGTCATAAATTAATTATTAATAACTATATAAATCATTTGAAAGTAAAATAAAAGTTTTTCTAAAAAAATGCCTCTATTCACGCAATGTGTTTTTATCATAATAAAAAATTTTGTAAATATTGGTGAATTATTTTAATGAAATTTGTATATTATATATTAAATTAAATTTTTTATAATTCATCTAATATGTTTTTTAATAATGAGATAATAATATATTTAGTTTCATTCTTAAAAACTATAATTTTCTAAAAGCCAGTTTTATCCTATTTTCCATACTAATTTTAAAATTAATTTTTTCCACTTTTAGAAAAATTATATAAATAAATGAACATCATTTTTCAAATAAAAATTTCAAATTCATCTTAGAGATACTTTTTTATAATTTTATGAAATGATTAATTTTTCAACAAATAGTGAAAATGAGGATTTTTATTGAAAACTCCCCTTTTGTTTGATGTTTTTAAAAAGTTAAATTTTTGTATAAAATGGTTTAAAAATAAAATTATGTAAATTATATTATTTTTAATCTAATATAGGTCATTGGGATCAATTTAAATTTAAATTTTGATATAAAAAATATATATATCATTGGAAAATGATTTCTCATCACATTTATGGGTTTAATTTTAAATTCAATTATTACAATTATACAAATTTAATTTGATAAAATGTATTAAATAATTTTAATCATAATATTTAACAGTATAAAATAATGTTAACCTAATTGTTTTGTCATAATATATAGTAAAAATCATAAAAATTAATTATTGTGGTAAATGTAATAATGGGTTTATCGGACGGGGGGGGGGACCAAAATATAAGGGTATTTTTTAAAATTAAACCTATCTAAATCCAATTTAATAGACATATTGGAAACATATACTTTCACAACATTTAATCATTTTTCATTTGGATTCATTTATATTGTGACTAAATTTATAACTCAGTATTATTTTTGGGAAATTTAAAAGTAGTTCCTCTCACCCACTTATAAAAGGAAAAATCATCTCCAACACTCTAGTTACATGAATATCCTTTTGGTTAGGCAAATACCTAGTAAAAACCTTCCATACTTCCATTACCAAATCCTAGAGACGTTGTTTGGATTAGAAAACCCTCTGAAGAAGGTTTTAAGATTATACTGAAAGTGGTTCTCCAATGATGAGGTATAATCCTAAACCGTGCATTTTAATTTTATTTATTATTATAAAACATTAAATTATTTTTCAATATTTATGATATAATAAAATCATAATCTTCAATCAAATGGAAAATGAAACCATCGATTTTGTGTCTGACAGGCTATTATGTCGTGAACCAATGTAATTCATTTTCCATCAGAGTATCTAAATGATGGATATAATGTTGAATTTAATGTATATATATTTATTAAATTAATGAAATAATTATTCATATAGAGTTAAAATATCATATGAAACTTTTTACCTTCCCTTCTCTTTAAAAATTACATTGTCACTTATGCGTAGATGTGGACTACCACCTCTATGAAGACATGTGATATATTTGTCATATTATTTTGACATGAATGGTCATAAGGATAGATTTAATGAATATATAATATCTATTATATAAAAAATATTTTTATATGTGAATTATTATTTACCATTATTTTATTCTATATTCTGATAAAATGAAATCATCGTTCATTTGTATGTATGGTTTCCCCTCTCCATGAATGGTGTCATTCATTTTTCTATATCTAACTTTTATGGATGAATATAAATATGTATATAATGAATATATATGATATTTATATCATGATTAAAATTATTAATATTATGATACCATAATCAATGTACAGGGACCAAAATTATAGATCCCAAATATACATTAAAAACAAAGTAGTTAATACCTAAAAGAGATTTTTTAACAAATAATTTTTAATGAATGGGTGATAAAAGGGTATAAATAAATCCTATAGAGTGTGATAAATATGATTATGTTTCTATAATACATGTATAATAAAAATACATTTTTTATATAGGAAGTTTGAAAATGTGACAAAAATGACAAGGCTTCTGTTAATGGATTTTTGTCTCACTTTTATTTCTATGAGACACATGCCATATTCACCACTAGTTTCTTTTTATGTGGTTTATATACTAAACTTTAATTTATTTTATGATGAATATAATGTATTTTATGGGAATTTCTATATCCATATATGGTTTTTTTTTCATAGATCTTATTATTCAAAAGCTTTTAATATGGTAAGGGTTTTCTGTTACCATATCAATGTTTAAAGATATTGTTTATGATCAAGTTTCTTATGATTAAATATTATGATCAACATTCCAAGAAAGTCATAAATTTTATTCTACTATATTTATCTTTTGAAAATACATTTTGTTCTTTTATTTTCCTCCCTTTAATTACTTGAGAGACCAAAAACATATTTTTAAGGAAAAAAAACTCTATTACTATCATCTTCCAAAAATCCATTTTCTTCTGTATCTAGGATTTTTAAAATAAATTCAAGGTTTATTTAATATTCCACGGTGATTTTTTAAATTAAATTTTTCTACCCATGTGTAATTTTTTAATAATGGTTTAAATAGAATCTTATTTACATTTCATTAACATGGTACTTTTGATTTTTTTACACAAAATTTTCAAAGAATCTTTGTTTTAACATGTATCGCATGAATTATATTTCCTTCCATCATGACTAATCAAATATTTAATGATTCCTTTATAATACTCCAAGGTAATTATTAAATAAAATGTTTTCTTTAGTATTTGAAAAAAAATTTATATTTTAAAAAAGTATTTTTCCAATGGGAATGTCTATTTTCCTCAAATTGTTTCTAATGGTTATTCAATGGAATTTATATTTATCATCGAGAATAACCCTTGATGATACATATTAACTAATAAGGAATTAATCTAATAAAACAATTATAATTATTTCTCGTGATGTTTTATGGTTATGATAAAAATATATTTATGAAACCCTTTTTTCATGTGTCATGCTATGATGGATTGAAGAAATGATTATGAAACTAATTTTCCTTTCATGAGTTATGATATGATGATACGATGAATGTTTAATGGTATTATAACACACATACGTATGGTTTTAAATACATGATTGGTTATCTTAGAATTATATTTCCCTCAAATTTAATAGGTAAATAATTATATCTCATTAGATAATTATGGGATGCAAGTAGAGGTGCTTGATCCCCTATGGAAAACAAGTCAATGTGATTCATCCACTATGGGATATAGGCTGTGATTCTAATTTTTTTATGATATGGGAAATATGTTGGGATTAAAAATACACTATGATTTTATTGTCTTTATAGATAAACTTTACAAATGAAATTTTTTCTATACGTGTGATCAAACCACAATTATATGACATGAAATTTTGGTACATGATTGATTTATGATGATTTCTCACTCTTATTATTCTTGAATTTTGAAATGATAATGTATTATACCATGAATCATATATACAGTCCATAATATATTTGGTATGAAATTTTTATGTTATATTCCTGATCTAATACCCTTATTTTTATCTTATTATTTCATATGATCATAAATTAATAAATTGCATGTTTACTATTATTGAGCACATGAAATCATCCTTTCTTATGTTTCCATTCCCTAGGTTATGAAGAATAGTTTTATGTAGGATCTGTTTTTCTATATTATAAAATATGAAGATCTTTGCAGGTGATTTTGAATATCATTCTTGGAATTAGAATATTGTTTATATAGTCTCCAAAGACACTAAACCTTTATGGTCCTCTGGGAAGTTTTTGTGAAATTTATTGAGTATTCATCTATAAAGATGTAATATTTACTTATGAAAGGCCATGTTTTGTAAAATTATTATATTCTAAATTACGTAAGAAGAAAAAATTTAGAGGTAGAATATATATATCTATGATATATCCTCATTATAAAAGATAATGGTATTTTCTAGTAGGCACTGGAAGTATAAGAACATAGTGTTATTTTTTGTTAGTCATAATAGGATATTATGTGGTAGTAATCACTTAATTAATAGTGAAGAATCAATATACGGTGATTAAAAAACCTGGAAAAGAGAAGTAATTTATTTCTAAAATTGAAGATATCTTTTATGGATCTGTCATTTTATTACTTAACACAATGTGTGGCTATGAAACATATTACTGAGTAGATTGATAAATTTAAGTGATTCAACGTATTGAATTTAAAAGTAGAGGAATTCATAAAATAATACCACTAGATAACCCCCATATAAATGGTCTCTATATATTATGGCACTATATTTTGCATTATAGGAGGTTCCCTCTAAAGATCCAAAATTTTCCTACATTATTTCAATATCTTTAATGAAGTTTATATTTTTAGATGTTTTTTATTTTACTCAGATGGAGAAAAATTAGGACACCATTGTTTATATAAATTATTATACTTCTTTAAATAATGAAAAATAGAAGAAAATGGAGGTTACGATATTGTAGAAGAATCCAAAATTAAAGGGTGAAACCACACTTACCGAAGATAATTAGAGTGGTACAAGTTGTAATTTTCTTTGATTACAATTCTTATATAAAATTTCATTCAATATATGATGATGATGTATCACATAATCATCTAAATTCTATATTCAAATAATATCTGAATAAAGTTCCCAAAGATGTGGTAGATTGTATTATTGGTACTATCAAGGGACTTCTTTTGATAATTAATTCTAGAAGAAGATGATGATGAATTAGGGAAAACACTAAGTCAAATGTTCCTAAAGTGTATATCTTCCGTAGGCTTAGTTTAGGAAAAAGATAAATCAATATTAATTCTTCAATAGAAAATACATGTATTTTGAAGAATATAGGAAAATTCATTTTTTGTGATAAAGAGGGGTCGAAGAAATTTATTTTGGAAATTTTTAATGCACATGAAAAATGAAAAAAAAAACTTTTGATATTAAATATGCTAAATTATATATCAATGAAAATATAATTAAATAAATATATTATCTTATACAATAATTAAGAATCATACATGAAGAAAAAATAAATATCATGAATGAGGAGTTTTAAGACCTTACAAGATTTTTTGAGGTTGATAAGAACACCCCCAAATTGTATTGTTTTGAGTTATAGGTTATTTTGAAGAATTTGGATTCACCACAAGATCAGACTTCTCATATTAATGGAAAAACGTTGCCTCCACCCAAGTTTTCATTGAGAGTTGTGAAATCAAGAAGAGGATGAAATTATCTTCTAATAAAATGAAAATATCATCTTATAAGAAGGCACCCATAACTTGGAACCATTCCTATATACTTTTAATATTTTAATTTTTTGATATAGGTTTTAAACCAAATTTTGAGAATGTTTCTATGGGGAAAATCAGTATAAATCCACCACATCAAGGGTGTATCAGATAATTTTTATGAAGGTATTTACCAAAATAATTTTGAAAAATAGGGGTTATTTTACTCAAATATATAAAGTTACAATCCTATGAAATTTCGAAACACTAAAATAAAAAATAATATTATAAGGATCATAGTCTATTTTTGGTGTTATTGCAATTTTGGGAAAAATCATTGAGATGTTAGAATACCATGAGCATTCATGAAACTAATAGAATAACACAATAAAGGAAGTGAAAAGATCAATAAAAGAGATAAAAAATTATAAGTAATCAAAATTTCACCGAGGAAAATAAGGTTAATGGTGAATCTTACAATACAAATTAGAAGAAGTGTTCACATGAATAAGGAAAATTTTCACCTAATCAGTTTGAAAACAGAAATATTTGATATATGAATGTAAATATAAAAACTAAATTTAAGGATATTTTTACCACAAAAATGATAATAAAACTTCCAAATCAAATTAAGGTAGATATGATCCAAGATAACCACTAACTCCCTTAAAAGGAAGGATTACTTTAAAAATGATAACATTAATAAAAATATGGATTAATATGTAACCAGTATTAATGAAAATTTATTAAATGCGTTTTTTAGAGTATTAGTAAGCATGTTCACACAAACTATTCTTGTAGGTTCAATATGCATTTAATTATAAAGAGGAAATAACTTGGGTGGTTCAACAGGAATCTGATGAAAAAATCTCGAAGAAAACAACATGTGAGTAGATTTTCATTACAACCATGTACACTTAAAAAATTTAAAATTATGGATGAAGTTTATGGATGATATAGTTTGGAAGGTAAAAAGTGTTATATATTCAGGAAAATTTTGGAAGGACACATCCCCGATCTTATGAAAGGGAATATGTTTCAAAACAAAAATAGTGGTCATTCATGTTAAAATTCCAAGAAGGTTAATATTTTCAAGGAGATCCTGGTTGTTTAGTGAAATTAACTAAAATTGGATAAACAATTGGAAGAATTTGAATAAATTATCGAGGCTAAAAGAAAAACATGTGGATTTAGGATATGGGGATAAATATAATGATAATTTATTTAAAAATGGAATCCTATAGATTTAGAAGATCATGGCATAAAATATATTCCACATAAATAAGAAGTCCAATTATAGAGTCCAAATAAAACATACCATCACAAGAATGGGAAAACAATTTTCCTTGGTTAAGAGGAAGATCCCATCTTAAATGTTATTTCTAATATAAAAATATTTCCCTCATTATTCCCTATTATTTTCATTTAATTATGATAACATATAGGGAATTGAAGTTGATGGTTTTTTTGATATACACACTATACAAAAGGATAAATCATGAGGTCTTAGTTATTGGACATAATGAGAAGCTGATCCTTTATTAATTCTACTAACTACCATGAAATATATTAAGACATGTGAATCCATTAAGGGGGGGGGGTGTATTCTAAGAAGTAATCTTTCAATATTTTTTTTACAGAAAATCCTGAATATGTTTTGCATTAAAATTTTGAGTTCAATGTATGAAAATAACATGTATAACCCTTAGTTATGATTATATTTTAAACATTTATTAAGGGTTTTTATTTATTTATTAGAGAATGAGTGGAGTGAGATTATTTTTCTTGAACAAAAATTGTTTTTAAGGGGTTTTTGAGATGTTTGTAGGTTTTAATTACTCATGATATATTTCTTATATAGCCTATTTAACACATGCGCTTCTGTGCATGATATCACATGAAAGGTGGTGTATAAAAAATATAGTCTACCATGGTTGTTTCTCTATTTATGTTTTCATAGGGTTTTTATATGTAGAAATAGAGTAGTCTAACTAAATTTTCTTGGCTATGAAGAATGATGTGGTACTATTCTTATCTTAGGAAAATTTGGAAGAGAATTGGAGTTACATATAAATAAAAAATATATGCAAAGAATTCCGTCACATTATCCTGTGAATTTTAGTGAAAAAAGGGTAGAGAAAGAGTGAATCCATATAATGAAACATATATACACTAATAATAATTATTTCTAAAAAATTAATTGTGGGATTTTGGAGAGACAAATTAATTATTAAATTTTTTGTCAATGGTCCAATATGTGTTTACTAGATTCAGTGATGATTCTTAGAGTATTGTTACAGATTCATGAAAAGGAATTGGATGTTATGATTGATAAATCAACCATGTAATTCTATAACATAAATGATATTCTACCATGATCTATGGAAAATGTACCATGATGGTTTTTTATGATGAAATAGTGAATAGTTTAAGAAAAGTATAATTCATTAATTTTGAATATCGATACGATTATCTTCAAAATAAAAAAAGGCATGAGTTTTGGGATTAAGGATCAATATCTAAAACATCAGATATAAGTGTTGAGTTTTTTGATAAGGCTTGGAAATTAGTAGAATAGTTCTAAGTCTGATTTTGTGAATTATATAATTGTCCAAATCCACATAACCAATTTTGAAGATATATTTAAAATAACACAGACAATTTATTATACATATAAAAATATGGAAATTCACATATCCAAAAATTTCATGAATAATAATCTACGTAGCCAAAAATTGTTTATTTATTAATATACCACATTTGTTAATATATTAAGTTTAGATTTACATAATAATTTCTATGAGGTATGTATGTGTAGATCCGTGTATTTGAATCACATAGGCTAATTATCTCTATAGTAATTTTAAGAAGAATCATGTAGAAAAACATTCCATGTATACAATCAAGTGTAGTAGGAATTTGAAAATGACATAAGGGATTATATCCCAATTTGTTGGTGAGATTCCTCAACTCCATTGGGTATTTAAATGAAGATTTTTTTTGGAATTACCAAGATCATGAATATTTAATAACAACTTAAATGATGGAATGAATCCCTAGTCTTTATGATATTAAAATGATAATTTTAATAAGAATTAAAATGAATTTAATTTAGGAATTAATGAGGAATCTTTTGAAAAGTTTTAATAAAACACCTTGTTATAAAAAATTGTAAGGTTTACTAATTCATTGATAGAAAAATTTACCAATTAATTTTCATGATGATATTGTGAATTTAAATATATGGATGATGTATCTAAATATTTTGTGTAGATAATTGAAATAACTCTCATGAATAAATTGAGAAATAAAAGAGATCAATTCATCTAGTATTGTGGAGTGAGGAAGGTGAGAAGAACCCAGGAGTCCCTAAAAGAGAAAAACCAGAGTGTTCGAAGAATATGATGATAATAATGATCCTACCGAATATAGATAAGATTATAAAGCCCAGTGGCGTTGAAACTCTTGAAAAAGTATACATGAAAACTGATTAGTCAATCTTCTCATGAAGAAATATTGTATTCTGAAGTGGTGCAAAAGAAACCAAGGAGAAGAAGAAGACCTTTTTTGTGTTGGATACTCATTATAGAAAAGTGTTTCATTTTCATATAGACTTAAGATGTGGATGAACACTGTGGGAATCTCTATTGATCGTACTAAGAAAAAACATGGTTGTAATAACCTGTCTAAATGTAGATAATATATATTGGGGTTATAACCAATTCATAAGAAAGTAGGATTATATGTTGATACTTTTAAATTCTGTGTGATAATATGTTCATTTATTATTACCCATCAGGTGATGTTGTGAGAAATATTTTCTAGTGGATTGATAAATTTAACTTGTTCTATAGGATGAATTTAAAATGAAAAGAATTCCTAAAATAAGAAAAAAAATTCACACCCACCCCTCTCAATGGACCATTTGACCTGGGGAACTATAATGATCATTTTTTCTCAGCTTGGAAAGGAGGTAAAATCACTTTGGTTTTCTATATAACATGATAAATCCATATATGAATAATTTTTTAGTGGGTAAAATTATAGAGAACCAGCCTAGCAAGACATAACAAGCCTCCCAATATTTCCCACGACAAGGCCTCAAGTGTACCTCCTCATATTCAAGAGGATAATGAATAGTGGTGAGGGTCTAACTAACATAGTGGGAAGACTATACCCTATTGTCAAAGTAAAATAAAAAATAGAAACAACCAAGAAATCCTCAAGGATATACATCTGAGTATGTAAAATAAAGAAACTAAATCAATAATAATCTATGAAAAACTAAATATTGAATTCATCATATACTCTGTAAACCATTCATAACAAATTTTTGATCGCACACCTGTCCAATAAAATATACTGAATAAGATGAAAATAAATCATTTAACTCTATCCCCAAATTAAATCTATACCATACACCTAGTCTCCACGACTCTTGAGTATCACCATCCTGATCCAGAGATTATATAATATTGGCTCTTCTCGACCATGAAACTGTGGGCCTCTGCCTGATCTACTAAACATCTCGTACTCCATTTGAAAGTAGATATAAGGTATGTATGCCCTAACTAGTTGTCATATGTAGGGTTAGAATTAAATTTGAGTAGGAAAATTCTAGTGGTGAACATATAATCTAATATCATACACAAGTGGATGCATAAGTCATATGTGAAGAATAACTAAATTTAATAATAGACAGTATAAAAAGAAACTAAATGAAAATAATCGGGGATAAAAAATGAAAACATCTAATCATGGGTTTTAACCTGACATCCAAGTTAAATCTACCCTCATTTTCCCCACACTAAAGGGTTTATAGTACATTGATCACCCTACCACCTAACATCCGGCACATCCACCATATTTACATAGGAGATCCAATACATATAAATGAGAAGAATTGAATACTTGACCCTAGGGATTACTCTAGTTTTCCACTTGAAAACAAACAGCTAATGGGATCTAAGAATCTAATGTGATGATTTAAATTGGAAACATGACACTATATCCAATCTTAATGAACATATCATGTCTTGAATTTCCTATAAAACAAAATGGGCTAAAAAAATGGACCGACTGTGTACAGTAACGTAGGGTCCACTCTATCAAATGTACCAAAATATATATTATCCAAGGGGTCCCATCCGTCTATGGGCTTGACAGATGAACTACCCTAGGGGTTCTATCCATATAGACAAGAGTGGTCAACATCCATAGAAGGTAACATATATCCAGTTCATAACTATCAACTAATGTGGTTCACTCATCCATACCACCCATTATACCCCAAAGTCTATTTAATAACAGCCATCCAATAGAGGATAAAAATTTCTAAAAACTCAGGGCCAATTCATAGTACAAGTTATCACATGGGCCTTCTCTTCAAACTATGTATTGAGCAGAAATTTCATCAAACATCTCATCTAAAGGACACTAGTATGTGGGTTGATCTGGCTCTCAAAAAAAATGCCTAAAAATGATGAATTAATCAATGTGATTAACTCTCGACTAAAAAATAAATTAATATGGGTTGATACAAATACCAAAACCAATGTTGTAAATGTTTGAACAACTATCACTAATAAACTACTTGATGAAACAACATTGGGCTCCAATGGTCTCTAAGGTCCAAAAATAAAGCAACATCCTTATAGGGAATCCTAATTCACCCAAACTCTTAGGACACACCAATCAAAAATCCATAGATATTAAAAAGGAAACAAAAATAATAGGAAAACATATGAGGGGTTCCTCAAGCTCATCCAAAAACTTAGTCCGAGCCCTATTTGAGAAACATCATCAAGCATCCATCAATGACAAGTAGCTGATCTGTAATAAAAAAAGTGCATGAAATGGAATCCAAAATAAAGGTAATTCCTACAAAGGAATTATAAACATTCTTTATGACCAAATAAAATTATGAAACCCTAAAATGTCACCTCTACATATGAAAAACCATATTGAAAAATACCATTGTATGAAAACCTCAGACAACCTCCCTATCAAAAAACCATTCTCATGTACTTTATTTATCCTAAGGGAATATTAATGGGTCCCTTAGACCCATATCAATATCAAATCAATGGAACATAACCATAAAATCTATCCTATAACATTAACCAATCCATAAGGCTCTAACAACATAGATCCTCAATAAAATTATCTAAACCTCTAATACTCTAACCTTGAGAAACTGATCCCAATATGTAGAGATAATCCAATATATCATCAGAAATAGTACTTGATCCTTCATTATGAGGCCCATATAAATAATACTTGAACAAAATAGAACTGCAATCCATAATAAAAGATAACTAATGAGTTCAAAACCCACCACGGTGTCTCTTATTACATAACCCTACCTGTTGTAAGATTCTTAATCCAAAACATGAAAAAATACTTCTATAATCATTCTCCAAAAAAATATCCATAATCCATATTAACATTGAAATAATACCACCATCATGATATAAATGTAGAAATGATAATAATGGTTCACTAACTAGTCCAATTCTAGGTCTTGTGATGAAAATTGGAAAAATTCACCAATGATGAGAACGTAGACAATGTGTGCTTTGGGCACACAATGTCTATCCCCAATGGTACTCATTGGTTGTGTGCCATAACCCACATGATGTATGATTATACTAAGTATAATTATTGTCCAGGTAGTACAACACATTTACCCAACATGGGGTGTCTTGTAGTGTACCTAGCCATATAACCCGTATATGGGGTCCGAAAAACTACATTACGTAAACATTATATGTGTAGCTCACAATGGATTTAGATATGTTTCCAACACCATCATGTTCCATGAAAAAGGGTATTTGACCATGCCCCATTCCACACCTTGAGTCACCCCTACAAGGGATGTCCCATATTAAAACACATTGTGTATTCCCTTATTCCTCACCTTTCCCGAAAGAAACAACAGACAACATGTGATCTCTAAAATACACGTCGTGTACAAGGGTTTTCCTGAATGGAAAAAGCACAAAATTACCCAAAACAACTAATTTTCTAAAAAGGGCCAAAGATTAAAAAACAAAATGTCCCCGAAACCCATAAAAGGATTTTAAAACTAAAAATAACAAATTTTTGGGTATTAGTTCCAAAAAATATCCCACCTCAAGATGTAATCCATCATAAGATTGAATAGAACTATTCAATTCACCAGACAATTCCCAATCTACCCCTAAATGAGCACCCTAGGAATTATGTCCCCTTATCCCTCTATACTCTAGGCCATGTGATTCCCGTATGGGGGGTGGAGATAAACTGCACATGTGAAAATTCAAGGATAGAAGAATTAAAGGGAAAAAATATAGTCAATGAAAATGAAACAAAAAAAAAATAAAAGAAAAGGGGGTCGATCCCAACCCCAGTGCCCACAATGGGTTTATAAATTTCCTAGTCAAAAACCCATGTCTTAGACTAAACTGTGGAGAAAAAAATAAATATGAAACTATGTTTAAAAAATATAACTAATTAAACATTGATGGATAAATTCATATTTAATTAATTAAATATTAAATATTTCAAAAATATTGATTGGATTTAATTTAAGGAAAACATATATACGTGATTAAAAACATATTTTTGGTACCAACAGAGTAGTTATATTTTTTTTCAAGATCTTATCATAGGTGAAATTACAATTACCCCAAAAAAATTAGGATAAAATGTTCAAATGTTTCTTGATTTTTTGCGACATGTGATGATGAAGTTCATAAAACTTCCCCAACATTAATGACTCCCACCCCTTGAGAATCCTTGTGGGGAAACCTATATTAAAATGTTCACTCAAATCACAATCACAACTGACATTATCTTGACTATCTAATGGTTGGACTAACAGAATCAAAAACTCTCTCCCAACAAGAGAGACATTAAAAAATGACTGATATGTTCCTTACCACCATACAGGTATCCTGATAATTTTCCCTCTTCTCAAAAATAATCCACACGGACCAAGATATGTCCATCTTTGAATGAAATAGATAGATTTGAAAAAATTACTCTCACCAAATCACAAAAAAACCATAGTAACCAAAGCTCATTCTCAGGTCACTTAGAATAGTAACCTTCACACACAACAAACCACTTAAAATAAAGCTTAAAAACACAAATTAATCATGGTTATCTACTCACCATATGTTTTTCCTAAAATCATTCCAAATCGTGGAATATGACCCACAATCACCCATTCTATCTCTTAAAAATGCTTAGCTAATGGTCCTAAAACAACTTTATATGATCTGAATACAATGCAGTTTCTATAAACCATAGCACCAACAATATATCACTAAAAAATAAAGGTATCTCCCTCATCATAAGATCAAAAAATGAACACCCTCTACTCCATCATCAATCCAAAACCATATGCATACCACTATGCTCTCAAAATTCTACTCAAAGAAAAACCAAAATGAATATGGCTCAGAGTCCAAGGAAGCCTTACCTATCAATCCATACAGGAAACTAAGAGAACACCCAGTGATCCACTTTTTATATATGAATAATAATCATACATAACACCACCCTTACTAGAGAACACCTCAATGGGACCACCAAGAAAGAATAATTATTCCCACCAAATCCATTAACAGTTATAGAAAGACGAGCCCCACCACAATTCCTGGTAGACAACATGTGGAAAAATTGGTCCCTCCCATGAAACTCAATCCTGGGACTATAGTCGAGTCCCCACCTTAGTGAAACTCAACCCTAATAAAATCATCCCTCATAAATCCATGATGTCATTAATCCACCAATAGGGCACTTAGAGCCCACACAAATCCACAAGGGTCTCTATGAAACCATCAACAAAGGGAAAACATCTCTATCAATGAATGAAGTATCACTACAAGATTCACATGACCTATTATATGAAGAAAATATATACATATAGTTCATATCAATAAAATGACACCACAGAGTTATATGTGACACACTATATAGGTTATTTCAGAAACATCAAACAACTGAACCTTCATAGTTATCTATGTCATATACAAACAAGCATATTTCATGTGAACCCTACATGCCTAGAATGATGCATGACTACTAACCTATTGACCATGGACCATGATTAAAAAACTATAATAAACCATAAATCCATAAAACCAAGTGCATCACACTAGTTGAAATCACACAGCCATAAAAATAGAAATTGAAAACATTAATCCCATTCCTTGAAATATTTTAAATATTATTTGTAAAGGTTTTCATGAAACACCAGTATGATATCCATCACAAGTAATAACAAAGTTGTAAACCACATATCTACCAACTCCCAAAATAATAATACCAACATCCCAATAATAAAATTTTGTATAGAACTGTCCCAATCCATCCTCACACATCACACAATTCAACCCACCATAATGGATAATGCTTGCCTCCCCATACACAAGAGGTTATTGATTCATGGTGAGGGTATAATAGATACAATGGGGAGGCCATAATATATATTTAGAGTTAAATAAAATAGAAATTAACCAAGGCACCAATAATGATAAATATCACAGGATGTATTATAAAAAAACGAACCGATAACATGCTGTAATAAATGAAATATGATATATAACCATAAAAACTAAAAAATATGTAGAATAAATAATTGATAAACCACAAGGATCATCACATATAAAAAATAATGTTAAAATAAATACATAAGACTATATTTACAACTCAAAGATGTACTACATAGACAATATCCACAACTCTGAAGTTGCACAAGACCATCTTGAGACTTCACACATGTGGGTATGCTCGATCAAGCAACACTAGGCTTCTACTTGATCCTCTATGCAACCTATGTTCCACCTAAAAATAGACATAGTGTCTACATGAACACTGAGGTGCCCATATATGTGGTGGGAAATTAAATTCAATTGGCCACCCACAATAGTGAATCCATAATCTATTTTCATATACAAGTGCATGCACATGTGATATGCCCAACCTAGATGAAAAATAATAATAGATGAAATATAATTAATAATTGTGAAAAAATGGGGATAAAATAAATAAATAAAACAACCACCCATGGTTTCTATCAGGATACTCAAGGTAAATATAACCCCTCTTTGGCCCATGATAGAGTATTTATAGCACATGAATCACCCAACTACATGATACCATACATGTTATCAAGATCTACAAAAGTGCTTCGTGATTTATTAATGAAAATGAATGAATGTAAAACCCTAGGGAATAACCATTTGGGTACAAATGAAAACATGAAAAAACAGGGCTATAGAACTCTAATGGAATAACCCAAATAGGTGGCATTCTTATTTGTTTAACCCTTGAGAAGCTATCTTTTCCTTATTTTACTAAAGAAAAAATCTGTATCTGAACAAATTCCCAATATATTACACTTCCTTAAGAGTCCCTACATCCATGGTAATGATATATACATTGTCCCATGTGACCTATCCAACTATGGGAATGACATATGAATAGTCTCATGGGTCCAATCTAAGTATCCAAGAGTGCTCAACATCCACAAAAGGTAACCTTCAACAAGTGTGTAACTATACACTAGAGTGATCTACTCATACAAATTTCTCATTATCTACCTGGTACCTTATTAAAAAAACATCCAATGAAAGGTATAACCATATAAAAACATTGGTCCAACAACTTTTCCAGGTTATCCCTGATGTCTCCTTGTCAAACTATGTCCTGAGTAGAAACTAACTCAAAAATCTTGACTAAAGGACACCACAATGTGGGTCAGTCCCACTTCCAAACACATCAACCAATAAGGATAAACTAATAGTGCTGAGAATATACTACCTAATGGTCAAGGGAATTTTGGATGATCACACTCTTGAATCCAACATCTAGAAAGGCGGAATGAGAACTTCTGATCAACTCCCCTCTCACAAATATTGGGGATCCCATGGCCCCTAATTTAAAAAAATAAATATACATCCTATTAGATACTACAATACTATGCCTAATATCTTGATCAAAACTAATTTATTAATATTGAAAAAGAAGAAATACCATAGAAAGAGAAGTACACCCTATAAGGGATTCCTCTATCTTATCCAAAAACTCAGGCCAATCATTAAATGAGAACCATCCTCAAGCATCCCTCAATAGTCTCTTACTTATCCTATATCAATTAAACAACCACAAGGGTATCAAAAATAATAATAACTACTACATGGTAATTCACAATTGTCTTTGACACTACCTCAAAAGAAACAAATCCCAACCAGGGCTCCACAATTTAATTGATACATAAGAGAAAATTCTATTTCAAGAAAACCTCACCAGGCCTCCCAAGTAAAAAACCTTAATCGAGTGTCGTCTGACCACAAAAGGCGTTCATATAGGTCCCTCAAACACATATCTACATCATATTAACAAAAAAAATCTATAAATTTCACAAAATGTCTTCAAAATATATCAAATTCTCCAACATTTCTAATTATTAAACACATGATCTAAACCTCAAATTCTCTAATCATTATAACCTGTCTTGATATTCAGGTTCAATCATAGATATCCTCAGAGATTTTAATCAATAATATATTGTGATATCTGTTAGAAGGAACCTATATCAAAACTAGACTATAATTAAAAACCCAATCAAACTGAAAAGTTCATGACTCTAACTCAAGGCTCACATTGCACAACCCAACCTTCTAGAGGATTCAAAATTCAAACATAAAACAAATCCTATTTCAAACACTTTTCAAAATTAAAATTTATCCATAAGGCCTCTAAACACCAAATAGATATCACCAAAATGATTTTAGTGTAAAAACATCTCAGAAAATAATCATCACAAATCTAATTATAATTCTAGGGGAAAAAATAGAAAACACACCAAGGAGGGAAAAGTACATGGTGAGTTCCATCAAAGCCCCCTTAACCATGCACCGCAACCCACTCGGCGTGCACCTCACCCAAGTACATGGGTGTCCAATCTTGTATGAATACATGTACCCCATCACTGTGTATGACCAACTACATTACATGACCCCTAGTTGTGAACCTCACATGGGCTTTGGCCATGTACTCTATGTGATGAGGTTCCTCGATATGGGGTGTTTGGAAGTACCTGAGCCCATAGCTATGTCACTCATATATGTTGTTTTCCCAAGTAAAACATGACATGTAGTCCCCTCATTCTCACCATGATTGAAAGGATGAATTAACAACTTCGGATTTCAGAAATACATGTCGTCTACAAGGAATTTTCCAAAATAGATTACCCATAAATTAGCCTAAAACACCCAATTTTCCCAAAATGACAAAATATAAATCCTGAAGGGTTCCACAAAAACCCATAAGATGATTTGAAAAGTAAAAAATCTAATATCTTTATTTTTGATACAAAAAAAACATTAAAATGGGTCTATCTATGAGTTTATGGAGTTGTTGTCTAACACCAGAACTATGCCACACAACCTTTAATGCCATAATTTTTTTTAGAAGAGCTCCTTGGGTGGTGCCTCTTCCGCCCTCACCCTATTCTATTTCAGATGTGTCGCACCCATGGGGTAGAAGAAACCCATAGATGTAATAATTTGTTAAGGGAGGGAAGAAGACTAATAAAAAACAACATTAAGAAAATAAAAAATTAAGAAAAAAGGGACTTGGCCTAATACTGACACACACAATTGGATTATACATCACCTAGGAAAACCCCTCATTTTAAACTGAACAATGAATATGGAATATCAATACAAAACTCATTTATATTATATCATTGAATAACATACATGAATAAATTAATATTTAATTAATTAAATATGAAATATTAAACAAAATTTAAATGGCTCATAATTCTACCCAAGTCATGTCCTAGGGTAAGAAACCTATTCTAGAACTAAAGGATTGGGAAGAAAATTATCTAATATCATATCATATGTAAAATTAGCATTTTCCCATGAAAAACATTCAGGAACAAAAATTTTAAATTTCCTTTGATTTTCTACAATAGGTGATGACATGGATCATCAAAAAATCACCACTATAAGTACATTTCTCCCCCAAAAAGCCTCACTAGTTAACCAATATCCTAAATTTCACTCAAAGCAGTAAAAAAACTAATGATATCTTGACTATCCAATGAATAGCCTTATATTGACCATAATTATCTCCCAACATGAGGGACATTAAACCATGACCGATTTTATACTACACACAATAAGAGTACCCTAATCATAACACTATTACCCAAAATAAAAAAAATCCTATGATAAACCTGTAATATAATACAATGCTTAGATGTTGCCAAACTGTTTAAACCTGTATTCTAAAATAAAATCACAATAACCAAAGATCATTCTCGGATCACAAAGAATAGAATCCTTTATGCTCAACAAACGAAAACAATGATTATGAAAACTTCCAATAGATTATAGTGTAGTCCCCACCCTAAAGAATTCCTTAAACCACTTTGATATGAGCAAAAAGACTTATTATTGCAGGGTCCAAGTCCTAATTAATCTAGGAAAATACACCTAAAACCACTAGTCATACTCCACATATAGGTTAGTTTCAATAAATCATGGAATCCTCATTTATTCTCTTCAAAATAGAGTTATCTCCCTTATTCCAAGATTAATCATACAACTATTATCTACTAAAGCATAAATCAAAATCCATAACAAACCACTCACTGCTCTACCGAAAGCGCCACCAAAATTAATAGGGAAAGGTGTCCAACTAAACCTTCCCTCACAAAAATTCCATGAGACTAGGAGTACCCCCAGTGAACCACTTATCTAAAACTATCAAACCTCATTCCTAACCACTCTGTGAAGACAAAGTACCTTAATGAACACACTAGGGAAGAACATACACACCAACCCAAGACATCAATGATAGTAAGCACACATTCCCCACTGTAAGTACCGTCAGAAAACACATTAAAAAATATATCTCTATGAATTAATTAAAAGATGATACTATAGGGTAACCAACACCTCAAGAAAACTCAAGATCAATTCAAACATATCCCAGAAATTCTTTCTCTTATTGAGCTACCAATACCGATTGACGAGCAAAACTCACCCACAAGAGAGTCTATTTGAATACCCAATCATGGGATGACATATCTCTCATTGGTGAACATCTCAATAAAGGATTCAAATGTCATTTCATTAGATGAAAATTTGTACATGTGGTTCAATAGAGTAAAATTCCACCATGGGGATATATGTGACTCACCCTGTAGTTTAATTCTGACACTTTAAAGAACTTAATGTCAATCATCAGTGAAATCACAAATATGATTTCATATGTCATGTTAATCCGACATTCCTCGAGTTAGGAATGAAAAATTTCCTCTTTCCCATGTACCTATATCCAAAAACTATAATAAACCATAAATATGAAAACCAAAGTGTATAAAACTAGGTTAAATAACATAACCATAAAAATAGAAATCGAAAATAACAATTCCATGCCCTCAAAAGATAGACTACATATCAAAAAAAATTCAACACAAAAGTATGATATATATTATAAGTTTTGAGACACTTATAAATCACTTACCTACTAACTCCCCAAATTATAAAACCAACCTCCCTCTGACACCATTATTTAGAGAACTAGATCTGGTCAAACTAACATGCCACCCAATATGGCCCACCACATGGCCTCAAATATACCACCCTATATGCTATAGGTTGCTGACTTGGGTAACAATATAACATATACAATGGGGAGACTGTTCCCTTTGGTCAAGGTGAAATAAAATCTGAAATAAAAAAATCCACAAGGATAAACAACATATTATGTATAATAAATAAACTAAAACAATAGTATTCTATAATAAATTAAATATAGGATACATTCATTCTGACTCAAAACCATTCAATATATACAACTGATAACCCAATGTATTGATCAATTATTTAAAATAAAATGAAAATAGATACATCATGCTCTAATACTAACTCTAAACCATACCATATACCTAGTCTCCAAGACATTCAAGCTTTACTATCATGATCCAAAGACTTCACATGTGCATATATACTTGGTCAAGGAAAAATATGCCTCTACCTAAAAAACTATATTTTTTTTATTTCTGAAATAATATATAAGGTCTACACACACTATTAGGTGCACATACTACAGGTGAGGAATAAATATTTTTAATGCACCCCCAATAGTGAAATAACAATTTTTCTCATATACAAGTTCATGAAATATAATATAACTACCCTAGTAGAAAACTAATAATTAGTGGAATAAAATATAAAACTACATAAAAATAATAGGGACTAAACAAAAACATTGAAAACAAAACAACCACATGATCTTACATAACATGAGAGGTTAATCTACCCCCGATTTGTCCAATTTTAGTGGATTTATTGGATGTGGCTCACCTTTACACAAGATATCATGCACATCCTCCCGATATAAATAGGTGATCAAAGGTTGCAAAATAAAAATGCATGAATGATGGACCAAAGTTATAACCATAGGAATCCATATGGTAACATGAAACTAATGGGATCTAGGACTACAATGAAATGATCTGAGTTGGATACATGGCTCTAATCTAATCCTTAGAGAGTTGTCCATGTCTTGAAATTTCTACAGAACAAACCATGAACCAAATGTTCTTCTAATAGTTTACAATCAGCCATAATTCCCTTCATCCGTGGTGATTAAAAATTAACTATCCTAGAGATCTCATCTATCCATGGGCTCAACTGATGCACTATCCTAGGTGTCCCATCCAAGTATCTAGGTGTTCTCAACATCAATGAAAGGAGACCTCTAACCAATGCATAACTCTCAATTAGATGGGTGAAATTATCCTAGCTTTCCATTATCTTATTAATACAACCAAAATAAAGGAATAAAATTGAGGAGGGAATCCAAACAGAACTCTGGGTCAACACCAAGTCCAAGATATCCCAATGGTATCCCCATCCAAATAACCCCTTAGAGGAAACCACCTTAAACATTGTAGTCAAAAGGACACTTGAATGTGGGCGAATCCAAATATAAAAACCAATCTCAAAATGATAGAAAAATATTTCTTATAAAATCCTGGATAACTTCCAACTGATTACGGATCAATACTATTCACAAACCCAACTTCTAGAAAAGCTTAATTAGTAGTACCGATAAAATCTCAACAAAAAAACTCTCATGGATCCCAATGTCCTAGAGGTCACTACATAAAGCTATGTCATACTAGGGACTTCCCTATTGTATCCAATATCTTGGGACAAACCCATAAAATGACCATCAAATACTCCAAAGGATATATTAAAAGAGGGAACCATTTTTATTGGTTCTTATGTCTCATTAAAAAATACTAAACCTAGAATGAGAAGTATCCTCACACATCTCTCAGTGGCCTCCTACTGATACTTGATCAACAACACACCTGCATGGAATTCCAAAATTACAATCACAAAAATAAAGGCATTATCAATGGCCATCTTTAACATATCAAAATAAATAGTCTCTATAAGGTATCCTCATTATACAGTAAACATCGATGTAAATCCCATTGCAAGAAATCCTTAGCATGCATCCCAAGAAAACAACCCAAGATCATATTTTATCTCTTCTACATGGGAATCCAAATGGGTATCTTTGGAAAATGTCAACATCAAATTGATGGAACCAATAATTAACTTCCATCCTAAAATTGCTTCCAATATTTAGGGCTCCAAAAGCTCTGTTCATGAAACACATTTTCTGAACCCCAAACACTCAAACATTAAAAAAATGTTCTGGATATGAAAATATAATCAAATAAAACCTCAGAGACACTACTTGATCATGAATTTTAGTATAAATTTAAAGGAACCATGAACTATAATGAAATTAAATCCACAATCAAATCCAACTAAGAAGATCACAACCACAACTTGGGTATCACATCACACAACCTAAAACATAGGAGATTTTGAATCCAAACCTTGAGAAAGTATTCCTAAAATTTCCATCCAAAACCAAAACACTAACCATATCACCACTAAAAACTAAAATAATACCACAATTTTGATATATTTATAAAAAAATCATAGAATGGGATACTCACAATCCGAATTTTGATTCTAGGGTAAAAAAGGTAAAATACCTAAATGATGGAAAAACACATGATGTGCAGTTCAAGTAAATGGTGTGTACCCGAAATGATCCTCACTAGACATGTGTCATAGACCACATGATGTGTACTTATCATAAGTAAACAACTTGTACACTTAGTACATGACATGTACCATACATGGGGAATCTACCTGTGAATTGTTTCATGTACCCCCACATGGGGTTCAACTATATATATATATATAAACCAATGGTCATATACCTCACATGGATTCTGGTTATGTTCCCTAGATGGACATATTTCTCAAAACATGGTTTCTATCCATGCACTAGGACACAACCCAAGTCACACATAATTGATGTGTCTCCCATGAATATATATAATATATTCCATTCCTTATCACCACATCTAAAAGGAAGAAGACACAATGTGTGTTCTATGCACTGCATGTAGTGTGAATGGATTTTCCCAAATAGAAAACCGCCAAAATAACCAGAAACCCCCGATTTTCCCAAAAGTACCATAGATCACCCCTCATGTGGCCACCAAAAAACAAAAAAAAAATCATCAAAAACTATAAAAACAAGTATATTGGGGTTTTTTAGTAAAAACATAAAACTCTCCCATAACTAAAGTGAATCCACCCATGATTCTCAATGAAACCATGTCATACACCCAATGATGATCAATATTTATATGAATAGATTCCTAAAGAAGTGCCTCCTCCTCCCTCTACCTCTTCTCTCTTGGTTAAATGATACACACAGGGGGTAGACAACCCACATACGCAAAAATCTATGTAGGGAGGAGATAAAAGGTAAAAAACAAAAAGGAATATAAGAAAAAAAAAAAAAAAGGGGGCTTATCCCAGACCCAGACATCCGTGACATTTTTATACCTTTCTTATGAATAACCACTTGTTTTAAAATCAACCACATATAAGTAATCTCAATAAAATTCACTATATAAAATATATCACTAAAAAATGTTCAAATAAATAAATATTTAATTTATTAAATATGAAATATTCTATGAAATTTCGATGGGTTGGATTTACACTAAACCCTTGTAATAGGGTAAAAAACAAATTTTTGGATAAATATTGTGGTTGGAAATATTATCTGAGATAATATAATAGGATAAATTATTGTTTTTTCTAAACAGATTTTAGAATAAAAAGTTAGAATTTGTTCTGATCATTTATAACCCAGGATGACATGAGTCATAATAAAATCCCCTATAAAAATAATTCTCACCCTTTTAAATCTCCAATGTTCATCTCACAACCAGGTTCTCACTCCAAGAACTGTAGCAAGTGACGATATCTAAATCATCAAATGAAAATCCATATAGAATCCAAAACTCTCTCTTAACATGATAGACATTCAGCCGTGAATGATATGATCCTCCACACTATAGGACTATCGCTATCAACACCCCTTATCCTGAAAAGAAAACCACATAGAATATTCTACATATATCTCTAAACATAATGTATATTTGTGTCCGAACTAATCACAACTAATAATCATGAAGAAAAATAAAAAAACGAAAGCTCATTCATAGATAACCAGGAAAAAAAATCTCTTTGACCAACAAACCACTTAAAATAAGGTTCACTAACTATAACTTATTATGGTAAACTATTCTCTATAAGGATTTCCTTAAACTACTCTTGAACACACAATAAGGATCTTTCTCAGAAGATCCATGTATCAAAAATTCCTGGTTAAACACATAAAACCATTGACCATACTCTTCATACTGGTCATCTCCAGTAAACCAGAGAACTATATACACTAATACTAAAAGTTTATATATTTACCCCATACAATATCAACCACACAACCACCCTCCACTCAGGTGTTGATAAAAATCTACAAGATTACCACCATACTCTCACCACACTACCTAATGTGAAACAAAAATGGAAATGGCCAGGTGTCCAACAAAACATGTCCTCTTATGACACCCAAAAGAATAGGAACACTCAAATCTCTCAATTTCACAAACACCTAGAATACTTATTCCAAACCAAAACATTGAGATATAAGACCTCAATGGAAGCACCTAGAAAGAATAACCACATACACTGAATCCATCAGTGATAGTAGGAACACAATTCCCACCACCGAACATGATAGACAACACATAGAAAAAATAGATTCCTCTCTGGGAACTCGAGCATAGGAATTCAGGGGTACCGCCAACCTAGGGAAATTCAAGAATGATAAAAAAACTACTTGTAATACATTAACTCTTGATCGACCAATGGGGTAATAAGATCCCACACCAACCTATAAGTTTCTCTCTGTATCTCTTGTTAAAGGCTATATATCTCAGTCCTAGTTGAACATCTCGCCATATGATTCACATGACCTGTTATAAGAAGAAAATAAATTTACATTGTTTAGTTGTGTAAAATTACACAAATTAACAATATGTGAAAATCCATATAGGTCTCCACCGAAATATTAAACATGTAAACCTAACTTGTAAGTAAAATAATACATATAATGGCATATTTCATTCATATACTATGTTTCAAGAATTTTCCATGAACACTTTATTATTACCCATGATCCAAGAGAAAAAAAACAAGTGTTTCACATTAGGTAAACTAACTTAACCATAAAAAAGAAACCATAAAGAAAAATCCCATACCTTGGAAACATGGAATTCATATCAATAATTGTGTTTTTATCACAGTAGTCTGATATCCTTCACAAATCCTAACACATTCCTAAAAAACCTATCTAAAAATACCCCAAATCATAAAACCAACTTATTTATGATACCATTTTGTAGTGAATTGGCCTAGGAAAACCTAACATGTCACTAAATCCAGCCCTCCATAATGACTAAAGATAATTTTTTCATATTCTCCATGCTACTGATTACTATTGTGGTTCAAATAGATATAGTGGGGAGACTACACCATCTGACTAGAGTAAAATAAAATTCAAAACAACAAAAACATCCACCAGTATAAACATTAGTGTAAACTTAATAAATTAACTAAAATAAAAAATTATATAAAAAATAAATCAAAAATTACAATTAAACAGACTCACAGGCATGTGGAACAAACATCTACTTCCCACCTAGATTATCACATATAAAAAATAAAACTAAATAAATACCTCAATATATACTAAAAAATTTGAACCATACCATATACCTAGTATCCACGACTCTCATTCTACACCAACCCAATCCCGAGACTTCACATTAGTAGTTCAACTAGATTTAGAAAGCACTAGGCCTCCATACAATCTATGGCACACCTTATAATCCATCTTATAGTAGAGATAAGGTCTACACACACCGAGGAACATATATATGGGATGCGAAATAAATATCCTTAGGCCACTCCAATGGTAAAACTATAACATTATTCCTTGTACTAGTTCATGAAAACATGTCCAGGGTAGAAACAAACTAACAATTACCAGAATAAAATAGAAAACTGCATAAAAATAACAGGTGCTAAAAAAAAGAAAAAATGAACCATAGGTTCTATCCTGACACACAAGATGAATATAACATTACTATTTTACATTCTAAAGAATTTATAAAATGTACCTCACCCAAAAACATGACATTTGGAGTGCCTTCTAGATCTACACAAGAGACATATTGAATCAAAATGTAAAGGTATGAATTCTTTAACTTATAAAATAACCATAGTATCCCACAAGAATACACAAAACTAAAGGTATTCAGAACTCCAATGATACAATATGATCTATTTATATTAATCTAAACCAAACACTAAAGAACCCTCCATGTTTATAATTCCCTTTAATGAAAATCATGATCTAAGAAAGGACCAAACATTTTACACTACCCCAGCTTCTCTCTATACATGGGCATTGCTGATACACTTTCCTAGGAGTCCCATAAATGCTTGGTATAGATAGATTCTCATTCCCTATGGTCGCATCTATTCATCTAGGAGAACTTGGTATCTGTGGAAGGTTGCCTCTAGGAAGTGCATAAGTCTCAACTAAATGGGTGTACTCATCCAAACCCGGCAATATATTTATAAGGATATCTAAGAATAATAAATGAAAAAAGGATAGAACTATGTCAAATCATAGGTAAAATTCCTGATTAATGATATCCCAAGGTCCTTCTCCTCAAAATGTGTCATAAGATGACCCTTCCACAAACACCTCTGTTAATGACCCTGATAATGTGGGTCGGTAAAACTCTTGAACAGAACACCTCAAAAGGCCAAACAAACGGCACCGATCAACTCTCATCTAAATGAAAAAATAATATGGGTTGATCCAATGATTGGTGAAAACATCCAAAAAGAATAAAATATTAGTGCCGATCAAGTCTCATCTCAAAAAAATAGGGCACACACAGTCCTTGAGGTCATAGAAGAAAGAAAAATCCTACTAGGGACTCCCTTTATGAACCTAATCTATAAGGATACACCAATAAAATGATTCTAAAATGTTGGAATGGAAATATAGAAATCAAATTACCCTTCTATGGGATCCACTATCTAATCTAGAAACTCAGAAAAATCTTGACACGAGAAACATTCTCAAGCATCCCTCAAGGAATTTTAAATGATCCTTGATCAATAATGAACGTATAAGGGAATATATAATCATGATAATATAGAAAAGTAAAATCTAAATCATCATTTTGACCACCTAAAAAGAAGGAATCCCTTTAGGGGATCCTCATCAAAAGTAAAACCTCAGAGAAAATACCATTACTAGAAATGATCTACTAACCTCCCCAGAAAACAACCCCTCCTTATGTATTATCTCACCCAAAAGGGAATCCAAATGGGTCCGTTGAACCCATATCAACATTATACTAATAAAAAACTGTAACTACCATACCTTAACATCAACACAACATAGAGGATCAAAGATATATTATCATCAAACACAAGATCTAATCCCCAATTGATCTAAACATGAGAAATCAATCTCGATATACATGGACGATCCAAGATCTCCTTAGAGATACTAATTGATACAACCATCTATGATAAATATGATGGAACCTTGGAAAAAACTTATAAAACATCCGAAATATAATCTAAATAAAGATCTCATGACCCCCTAGTAAGGTATAACAACACAAAACCCACCCTAATAGATAATTTCATGCCCAAACCTTCGATTAATCATCCTGAATATTCTCACAAAAAACACCATCCAGATGACCTCTAAACACCCAAAGGATACAAAAATCATGATATATGTGAAATAACACATCTGGAAGACTACTCACAAGTCTAATTCTGAGTATTTGGAAGAAAATAGAATAAATAATGTAAGGAAAGGTACATGGGGTACACTTTGGATACACAACATCTATCTTGAAATTTAATCCTTTGTCGTGTTCCTGGTCTGAGTCGAAGTGTACTTCTCATAAGTACTTGAATTATACACCTACTACACAACATGTACTCCACCCGGGGTTTGTAAACATGTACCTATCCATTTCACCCCACATTGTTTCTAGAAAACTATATTACCCCACCAATAGCCATGTACATCCCTTGAGCTATGCCTGCATGCCCTATAAGACTATATTCCATGACATGGGGTGTTTGGTCAGGTCGTAGGACATACCCCAAGACACCCCATATATGGAATTTGCCATTTGACTACACATCTTATAGTACATTCTTCTTAATCTCACTCACAATAATTAACACAAAAGATGTGTTCTCTAAAATACATGTCATGAACATGGGTTTTCCTAAACAAAAAACCCATAAAGTTTCTAAAAACCCCAATTTTCCTAAAATGACCACAAATTGAATCTCAAGGGGTCCTCAAAAACCCATAAAAGTATTTAAAAATTAATAAACTAATCTATATCTATTTTTATAAAAAATATAAAAGTCCAACCTTTTGGATGAAACCGTTGTATCTTCACACTAGAATCGTTTTACACACTCACCAACGAATGATCTACCTCTAGATGAGATCCTAGGTCTACACCCCCTCCTCACTCTACCTCTTGTCTCTTGAATGAATGATGATCATGTAGGGGTGTGGGAGAAACCACATATAAAAAAATACATGGATAGATGAAAGAAAAGAAAAAAAAGAAAAAGAAAAGAAAAGAAAAGAAAATAGGGCCCAACCTCACCCCCCTTGTAAGTGACGAGTTTATACATTGTTAAGGAAAACCCCCATGTTTAGACTCAAAAATAAAGATGTAATATTAATAAGATAATAAAATTAAAATATATAAATAAATGAACACATACGAATATCTTAATATTTAGTTAATTAAATATTAAAATTTCTATGAAGTTTGAACAACTCTAATTTCCACCAAACTCCTTTCCTAGGGTGAACTCTTAATTCTGGGACTAACTAAATGGTCAAGAAAATTATCTGATATAATCCCATAAGAGAAAGTAACATTTTTCCATTAAAATTCATTATGGTATCAATTTTTTTTAAAAAGGTAATACTTTGGTCAATGACCAAAGCAAAAATTATTATTAAAAACAATAAAGTAACAAGAGTCTGAAATAGGGGATTTTTTTTACAATCTCTATAAAAAAGCTCAAATAAATCAGTAGGCAGGGAGTCCAGCCAAGTCATGCACTGGTGAACTCCTTTGTTGGAAAGAGCATCAGCAATGAAATTCACTTCACGGTAAGTATGGTTAGCTATAAAATCAATCCCATGAAGCAAGTTAAGACAGTTCATCCAACGAGTATTATATTTCCAAGCCAGATGAATGCTGCCATTCTAGATGGCATGAATGACGGTGGATGAGTCACTCTCAATCCATAATTTCCTCCAACCTCTTTTAAGAGAAAAGTCAACAGCATGGATGACACCCAATAGTTCTGCCTCTAGCGATGACGAGTGACCACATCCAATGTAGAAACAACCCTGACATTGACCAGCAGAATCTCTGAAAATAGCACCGCAACTGGCAGGGCCTGGATTTCTTTTGGAAGCACCATCAACATTGAATGTTAAAATATCTCCTGATTTTATACAACTTGGTATAAAATGGATCATCATTGAAATAATATTGAATATATTTTCATGCTCATCGAATTTTCCATAGGATTCTTTCTATTAGAATCACCAACATCGATTACCACAAGATCTTTTCTTATCCTTAGAACATACATGGAATACTAGAGATATTATTTTACTAGAAATTAGGAAGTAATAAACTTGTAGTAATTAATTTAATAAGTTATTTTATCCCATGTATGTATTTCACAAATTTTAATTTTAAATGAAAAAAATTTCCATTGACTAAAATATTAATAAAATTAACAAGGTTGTTTTTCTCATATATTTTTTTTTCAAAAATTGGATTTTATTTGATTTATTTTAAGATGATAAATATTTTATGGATAAAATATCTTATTTATAGGAATGATATATTAACAAAAATCAAATTTGAAATTTATAGAAAATTATAATTCAAACAATTAAAATTATAAAATTATTTTCCTATGAAAATAGTTTCCATTATATTTTTATGTTTTTACTTTAAAAATTTTGAATTTAAATTTTAAAGAAATTTGAAAACCACCAACTCAAATAAACCAAAACATATGATTATTTTACTACACGGGAAAAAATGGATCACATCCGAAATGATTTAATATTTTATTAGTCATTTTAGGTAAGATACATACATTATTCTCATGTTACATCTGAAACTATGATTTAAAACACAAAAGTCATAATAATAAATTTATTATTTTTTATATTTAATCCTTTATATAATTCATAGATACCTTTGTTATACTAGGGAAAGCAAAACATAACAAAGGGTGATATCTGATGGTTAGTAATGGAAATCGTACAACATAAGTTACCATGGGATAAACAAAATAATAATTAAATAGTAAATATAAAAAATAATCAAATATTTCATATAAATTATATTAAAAATAATGGTACAAAATACATAGAATAAAATTAAACATAAATAATATGATGGAAAATAATAACTAGTTTCATAATGATAGAATGTATAATTTCAGACATTATAATCTCACTACCAATGCCTTTTTCCAAGAGAACATACATAAATATGTAATGTATATGAAAAATACCCAAACTAGTCTATCTTAAGAGAAATATCGATATATCAATGGGTTATAAAAGAACACACAATTCACATTCTAAGTCCATACATTCATTATATGAAATGGGTGAATAAAAATTTAGTACATAATCAACATAAAACGTTTTATTGAAAAAATAGCATATGAAATAATGATATTTTCTAAAATCAATAAATATAAAAACATTATCATAATCTATATAGAGAAATATTTAATATTAATTATTTATATTATATCACTTGTAATGTATAATATTATTCAAATGATATTGAAATAGATGAAAATAATTTTAAAAAATCACTACAAAATTTCTTCAGGAAAATACCCATTTCATTTTGAAAGAAATTATTTTAAATCTACAATTTTCCATTATATTAGTAAAAAAATTTCTTTCAAAATAACCCTAGAACCTTGAAAAGTATGCTTCCAATAAAATAATATTCATGATGGTCAAATATTTTTTTCATGCGGTAAGGGTTAAAAAATATTCCTCTCATGCTTTTATTTAAAAAGTGTATCATTTTGAAAACCAGAAGAATATTGCTTTTAAATTTTATTTTATATAAAGTAAAACATGGTAAAAAATGTATTTAATAAATCATTGTATAATATTAAGAAAAACCTTGATTTTTAGAGAATATATTGTAGTGGAAAGAAAATATTCCCGATCGAATACAAAAATATAGTCATCATTCTTTAAAAAAATTATTTGAGATTTTGAGTGCCAAAGAAGTTAAAAATGGAACAAATACATTAATCACCTAGAAGATAAACTAACATAATATAATATATCGGGTCTAATATATAAATATCATATACTTAATCCAATTAAAATATGAACTTAAATAATCCTCAATAAGTATGAGATAGTGAAAAAAACCATTACCTATGGTTTGACTTGCCTTATCGGTGCATTTAACAACATATATAATAAATTTTTATTTGTTATTATTTCACATAAAATAATAAACATACTAATATTATCATATATGATCCAGTTATAACATTTTAATTACTATTTAATAATAATCATTTATTAAAATAATTTTTTTCATGTATTAACTATAATAGTCGTGAACCTGCATTCTTGAATCTGGTGTTGAAATAATAAACATTAAATTTCCATCCTTGATACCATTAATGGTGAAAAAATTTATCTCATATATACCTTTAAATGTTAAAAGAAAAAATACAATCAATTACATTCTCCAAGAACATTAAGGTTTATAATTATTGATAATTAGGTTAAAATATCTATGTAACAATAAAAATGTCTTTAAATGGGAATTTATCCCACTTAAGCCAAAAAAAATTATTTCAAATTAATTTATCATCATCATCAATATGAAATCCCTTATATATATAATTCATTCAATATCATTTGTAATAATCAAGGAAGAGAAAACATATGAAGGGTGAGATAAAATACTTAGTAACAGGCTAACTCAGCACCATTTAGGTTTCTACATTGTATAAGATATAATAGGATCACCCAGTTCTATCTGGGTCGCCCCGTCATATAAGATGCAATGAGATCACCCAAAACAACTTTTACTACCCCATTGTATAAGTAATTTACTTGAAACACAACATGACTAAAGTACATAGATATTTCATTTCATTGTAAAACTAATTAAAACAATCATTATTCATTAATAACCTGATAACACCAAGTAAATTTAATGGGTCTCATGTAAATATCTAAAAACATTATTACCCATTTGAAAAGAATTTGATTCCTAAAAAATCTGTTGGAAATATGGTTAACCCATGAAAAAGAAATGAGTTCCATAACATTATCATTGAAATAATATTAATCCATCCATAGAAAGAATGATGATTTTATTATTAAAAAAATATTCCCATTGGAGTGTAACTAACAAAATGGTTATTTGGAATTGATTAATAGAAATACTATTAAAATATCATTAAAAACATTCTTGTGAAAAATATCCTTTTAATTTTAAAAATCAGTTCATAAAAAATATAAAATTTTGAAAACACTTTTCTCTATAAACAACTATTAAAAAATGAATTTATATAATATTAAGTAAAAAATTTCATTCAAAGTAATATCTCAAACATTTAAATTAATATTCAGTAAAATGAAGATTATATTGGATCATATTTCTCTACATATTGTGAAGACCATTTATCTTACATAATAAAAAGTTTAGAAACGATTCTTGTTCAGTAAAAAAATGACTTGTTTAATAAAAATATTTTAAAATATAAAAAATGGATAATATTTTTGAATAAATAATTTTGGAATGGTTAATAACATATTTGAAAATATTTTTAGAAAAAATTATTTCGAAAGAAAAAAAAGTTCTTGAATGAAGAGAGAAATGAAGATAGATTTTCATTAAAAACCCTCTCAAACATTTTAACTATAAACAATCTCAATAAATGATCGGATTGTAAAAAGAATATCTTAAAACATTTGTAACATGGAATTAAAATTACCATGAAAGAATAAAAATAAATGAAACTCCAAATATCAATAAAATAAAGATATTAATTATAAAACATGTAAAACTGTAATTATATACACCTCAAAAAGTAATATATTTGTATTACATAATATACATCTCAATGATGGAAAATTGAAACACAAATCCCCTACTTATTTGGAAACAATGAAATTATAAACCCCGTGAAATTGAGATATCAAATGGATATGTAAATCTAGATAAATTTAATTATAAGTACCATCAAATACATTCATGGAATTTATATACACCACATAGCAAAAATAAGTGGTGAATATGACATATATCTCATAGAAATAAAGTGACATGATTAAACAATTACACCACAGTTACTTTTGGTTGAACATGACTTATTATACTTTATAGTGGTTTGAAACTTGTTATTAACTTTTTAAATAACCATATTAATATTTATAATATCATATATTATCCTTTTATAACATCTTTTAACTATTTAATTAATAATTGTGCATTATTTTCGTTGTTTGGGTGTTAATCCCCTTGTTTTTTCATTCTTTCTTTACAATGAAAGTCAAAGTTTTTAGGAAAATAATAATGTCATATAATATACATATTAATAATCAGGAAAAAATTATCATATTTATAAAAAAAATAGTTTTAAAACTAATCATGAAATGTGGTTATGAAAAATAATGCAAATTATGATCATAAAGACGAGAGTTTGTACATACACAAGAGTATAATTTTTATTTTTAAATGATCATTATGGAACTTAGGTAATTCATATTTAATCATTGAAAAATGAATATAAAATCATATATACAATATAATTTATTTAAATCTAATTATATATATCATCCATGTTGTGCGGTGATGAAAAGAGTGCCACGTCGCTTCGTAAAGGTAGTAGTCCACACGTACACGAATGATGTTATCATCAATTTAGTGTAAAAGAAGAAAATGATATATAATATATTAAAAATGAAAAATATGTATCTAATATTAAAATTATTTCATTTATATCATGTATAATTATTTATTCTATCCTTAATACCTTCCATGTAAAGCATTAGTGAGAAAACAAATCGCATCGCTTTGCGAGGCGGTAGTCCGCAATACACATGAATGATGTTTTTGTATCCCCTAATGAATAAAAATTAAAACTATGTATATGATATAATGACTATATAGTTAAAAAATATTGTATAAATATCATATATATACTTTATATACATCATCACACCCATCCATGAAATTTTTTAATGAATGAGTGAAGGACATTGGATCGCGATGCGGTAGTTTTTCATGCACACGAACGATGATTTCGTCACCTAATTGTTGGAATTTGGAATTGATTTGTGTTATTTCTATAATGACCGAATGTTTTCAATAGAAATTACCTTCTTATAATTATGTTATAAAATCACATTGAAACAAAACATAATGAACTACTAAGTGCTAAGTGGCCTCTAAACATAAGTTTGTCACTTATGTATTGGGAATTTTGAAAATCTGACTTGCATGGTTGTGTTCAAGATGATTTTTGGAGTCTAATAAAACAAAAATAATATTTGGTGAATAGTGACCTACCCTTATGAATAGTAACAAACCCTTATTAATAGTAATATGACCATTATAAATAGTAAATCATCCAACATAAGAGTAACCTTAATAATTAAATTAAATTTAGACATCATAGAAAGTGACAATTTGACCTTAGTAAATGTTTTGGTATTTTATAAGTCATAAATAATTAAGTATAATTAATTAATTAATTTAAAAGAAAAATTATTTTCTTAAATTTTTTTCCTCAATTATCAAACAAACGTCTTATAGTTTTTTGATAATTCTATAAGACCCTACGTAATTTTTGAAAGAACTATAAAATCAGTTTTAATTTTAAAAACAGTTTTTAAGTAAATTATTATTTTAATTAAATATTAAATTAATATTATTTAGAAAATTATTTTTGATAAATGGAATTCATTTTTTGATTCTACACGTTGAAAAATGGTTGGGGTAAATTTTTGGGATTTCTCTGAGATACTTGAATTTCTGATGAATAGTGAAATACCATAATTTACAAATAAGCTAATTATAGAGTCATGTGTGACGCTCTTCTGATGTAAGACCACTTGGTTCGGTATCACATGATAAAATTACTATTATTGGTCATTTAAGACTCACTATTCCTTGTCTTAGTGGAAATTAATATACTAATGAATTTTATATTAAGGAAACCCCTCTCCCCCCCACTATAAAAACCACCCTTCACACCATCATTTCCTCACACCTCTCAAGCTCCATGTCTTCTCTAAACTCTGACAAAAAATCCTCCATATACCCTCTCCCAAGTTTAAGAGTTTCTTGTCTCATAAAAAGACCAATCCTAGCTTCCTTAAGGAGGATCTCAAGAGGAAGATTTAAGAGGTCATTTCTCTCCCTCTTCTCATTTAATTTCCTTTCAAGTTCAAGTTCATTTCTTCATCTCTCCACATTTATCTTCTTATAAATGGTATTTTAACTCAAGTATTATAAATGTACTAGAATTTTATGTTTAAAATGATATATTATATCATCCAACCCCCTTTTCCTCTTCCTTTTATTTTATTAAGGAGAACGTTGTTCGTGAGGTGTTAATTTATCACCTTCAAGAACGATGAGTTTTCTTATTCCATTTATACCATCAGATATGGTCATGAAACCATTTTTATGGTTGAAACAGAACATGTTATATGTATTATCTTATAATTAATGTTCTGGAACTAACTTATGACTATATTTCTAGTGATAAAATAAAATAAGTTCATTATGATCAAAAAATCGATCAAATTAACCCAAACAATCATCATTTAATTATTATCTAATGATAAATCTATATGGATATAATATAATTCATTATAATATCAATCAACTTCTTTTAATATCATTAATAACATGAAATATCAGTTCTATATGTTTACCCATGTTCTACCCGAACTTCAATTTGAGAATTCAAGTGAAGCACTCAAGAAAACCATAAAAACAAACATTCCGGAACAATGTTTTTAAACTCTATAACTCATCCAAAGGCACATAAAATAACTTAATGAAACCATTATTAACCATATTAATGTAAAAAAGTTTCTAGATTTATAATTAATTAATATAATTTCATTATACAAGACATTAAAGAGATGGAAGCATTCAAATACAAGGTAAGGGGAAATTCTCAAACCTAACTTTCATCCTTCGGGTTCTCCCTTTTTCACTGCATTTTTGATATGGTTACTCCTTAAAGATCATTTTTTCATAATTTCCTTTCCTTTTATAGGATATACATTTTTTTCACTGGTTTTTATTTCAAACAAAATGTTTTTCAAAATAATTCTTCTCTTAAGAACACACCTTTTACTTCTCTCTCAAAGTGGACGGTTCTTAAAACATGTATGTCATTCCCTATTTCTTTTAAGAACCCAAAGTTTATGAAGGTTATCTTATGATATGTAACCGATTACTTTACATGAGTTATTTATTTTCACTTTTGATATATGTTCCATGTGGCAAGCATGATAATGATGATGTTATGATGTGACGGGTGCACATGGAATTATATAGCGCAATTTGAATGTTTGAATGTGACAGGTGCACCCAGAATTATCCATCACTCCAATTAATTGGTTAAAGTGATAAATATCATGAGTAATTGTGAAATTATGTGTAAAAAATATGCTATCTTGGTTCACATGTATGTGTGGTAGTTAACCACTAAGACATTATGTTTTATTTTTATGCATTGCCACATTACAAGTCTTTTATTTATGCTCCTCTCATGTTCATGATATTTTTCCAATGTCATGATTATTCTCACCCCATGCTATATTCTTTTTATCTATCCGGTTACTGGGCTTTTAGCTCACCCCTTTTGATGTATATCCTCTGTTGGATACATGTACTAAGGAGAGGACAAGTGCTAATGAGAAGTTAGAGAAGAATAAATTAAATAAATGTTTATGCTTGATGTTGTAATTACTATGTACAGTCCTAGTTTTCCTAACACACTAAAACTTTGGATCCTCTATGTGTAATATTATTATGTTGTTTATCTTTAAAATGATGTAATAGTACTGTAATAAAAGGTAGGTTTTCTTTAGTTGGTATCAGAGGAAAGGTTTAGTTAATTTGGGAATTATGATTTGTGAACCCTAGAGAAAACCTCTAGCATGAGACTAAGTACAAATATACACACAAGAATATCTACATTGGGATCCCATATGTTATGATTTTAGTATAAATTGTGCAAATGAATAATTTATTTATTCATGACTTGTTTACTTATGTTTTGGTCTAACCTTTTCTATTTTAGAAAATGGTGGGAACGAGAAGAAATTATGCCAAAAACTCGTGTGATGGCCAATGAAACGATTGCCCGAACGACATCCCAAATGATTTTGGAGGTAGAGTTCAATATTTTATGGAGACGATTACCCAATTATCTCATGTTATGATCAATAAACATAATAATGGGGAACGTCCTCCTCCACCAAAGATGGAGAAACTGTCAATTGATTGTTTTAGGGGGCAACGACCACCGATGTTTAGTGGATCTTCTGATCCTCTAGTTACGGAATAGTGGGTCAACTACATGGAGAAGATCCTTTCTATTCATCACTGTTCTGAGATAGCGAATGTGACCTTGGCCATTTATCATCTAGATGGAGTAGCCGATCAATGGTGGGATTTTATTAAAAACACCAAGACAAGGGAGGAAATTGAAGAGATAGAATGGGAAGACTGTAGGATTATTTTTCTTAATAAGTATTTCCCAAGAACTCATCAGATGAAAATGGAGAGATAATTCATAGAGCTCAAGAAAAATAGGAAAATATTTCACAACCTATGAAGAAAATTTCACAAGGCTTGCAAGGTACGCTTTGGGTTTTTTTATCAACAATGATTGAAAAATTGATAGATTATTTAGTGGATTAAAACCACACCTTCGAAAGGGTCTTGCAATTAGAGACTTTGGGAGTTATTAATAAGTTGTTCGGTGTGCTCTTAAAGTGGATATGGAGTTTGTAGAATGGTCCGATGGCTATGGTGATAAGAAATGAAAGATGGAGTTTCAAGCTGGTGGATCTAATGATAAAGGTGGGAAGAAAACTCAATGTCCCACATGCCAAAAATGTGGAAAGTTTCACCATGGGAAGTGCCTAAAATGGACGGGGACATGATTCAAGTGTCAGAAAGAATTAAATCAAGCTCAAGAGTGTCGAAAAGACACAAAAAGTAAGGATAATGTAGCTGATTAAAGGAGAGAACCACTCATGGTTCAATGCTACAACTGTAGGGAGCTAGGGCACTATGAAAACTAGTGCACTAAACGTCGAGTTCTTGAGGGAAATCAGCGTCAGTAGCCACCGAATCCAAAGGAACAAGGGAAGACTTATACCATCACTATTGTGGATGTGGAGCAAGATAATGAAGTCGTACAAGGTACACTTCCTATTCACTGAAGAATGGAAAAAGTATTTTTTGATTCTGGTTCTATGCATTCCTTTATATCTTGCATGTTTTCTACAACTATAGAATAGAAGCCCCAAAACCTTAAAGTAGAGATATCTTTAAAAACACCAAGTGGTGCAATCACTGCATCCCAAGTGTTTTACTCTTCTCCTATTGGCGTATGTGGGAAGATCATTCTGGAAAATCTCATAATACATCCCTTGGTGGAATTTGACTCTATAATGAGAATGGATTGGCTCTCGTTATATAGAGCACATATCAACTGTCGGGAAAAGGAAATATCTTTTCATATTCTGAACTATCCCCTACTCCTATATAAATGAAAGGAAGATCAAGAATCTCCTTTGAAAAATACTTCAACGGTTTGGTTGTTGATTCCCTATGAAGAAGCATACCTCGCCCAAATGGTTGAGTCGAAGGAAAGTTCCAACCTTGAGGAAATGCCCATAGTGAGGGAATAAATCGATGTATTTCCCAAAGAGTTGCCCAAAATTCCCCCTGATCATGAGGTAGAGTTCTCAATTGAACTCATAACTGGAGCTACTCCTATTTCGAAGTATCCCTATAGGATGGATCCTATCGAAATAGAGGAGTTAAAGAAGCACTTGTAAGAGCATCTAGACAATGGATTCATACGCCCTAGTGCATCAACATGGGGTGCGCTAATGCTCTTTTGGAAGAAGAAGGATGGAACAATGCGGTTGTGTATTGATTATTGGAAACTCAACAGGATCACCATAAAGAACAAGTATCCTCTCCCTAGTATTGATGAATTATTTGACTAGTTTAGAGGAGCTCAATACTTCTCAACGGTGGATATTCGATCTAGATATAATCAGGTAAAAGTGAAGAAGGAAGATATTCAGAAGACTACCTTCCATACAAGGTATGGGAACTATGATTTTTGGTTGATCCCCTTCGGACTTACTAATTCCCCTGCAATATTTATGGATTTGATTAATCGAGTCTTTAGACATTTACTCGACAAATTTTTTGTAGTGTTTATTGATGATATTCTCATCTACTCCAAGGAAAATGAGGAACCTGAAGAACATTTAAGACTTGTTTTGGCAACATTAAGAAAGGATACGTTGTACGACATGTTCAGAAAGTGTGACTTTTGGATGAATAAAGTCACTTTCTTGGGACATGTGATCACAAGTGAGGGAATTTTTGTGGATCCTTTAAAGGAAAAGTCAATTAAGGAATGGCCCAGGCCCTTTAGTGTCATAGATACGTAGTTTTCCTGGATTAGCTGGGTACTACCGATATTTTGTGAGAAACTTCTCATGATTTTCAAGCCCACTAACTATGTTAACAAGGAAAGGGGTAAAGTATTTCTGGATGGAAGAATGTGAGGGAAGTTTCAAGGAGCTAAAGAGAAGGCTGATCACTACACCTGTAATCAGACTACAGAAAAATGGAGATAGTTTTGTGATATAAAATGATTCTTCAATGAAGGGCTTGGGTTGTGTACTAATGAAAAATGATAATGTGATAACCTATGCCTCATGATAGTTGAAGATTCATGAGCAGAACTACCTGACGCGTGATCTAGAGATGGCAGCCGTGATTTTTTCCTTGAAAATCTAGAGGCACAACCTTTATGGTGAGAAGTGTGACATATACACTGACCAGAAGATCCTAAAGTATATATTCACACAAAAGGAGCTCAACATGTGTCAAAGGAGATGGTTATAGCTAATCAAGGATTATGATTTCTCTATTCATTATCATCCTGGAAAGGCAAACAAGGTAGCTGATTCACTAAGCATAAAAGAACCTGCTACTCTATCCATGCTGCGGATTGAGAAAGACCCTATCTTCTTGGATATGCAGATAATGGATTTGGAAATCATAAGGGTAGGAGATACATCCTACCTTTCCCAAATGATTGCACAACCATCCATCCAAGAGAAGATTAAGGAAGCACAAAGGGATGCTGTGGAGATATAAAAGAGGGTGAATGCAGTAAAGGAAGGGAAGATGAAGGATTTTAATATCGATAATGATGGTGTGATTCAGTTTGGAATGTGGATTTGTGTGCCTTCATCACCCAGGATAAAGAAGTAGCTATTTGGCATTGTACATAGCTCAACATTCTCTACCTATCCTGGGAGTACCAAGATGTACCGTGATCTCTGAGAACACTTTTTGGGGGATAACATGAAGAAGGATATTGTGGAATATATATATCAAGGTGCTTGGTATGTCAGCAAGTTAATGTTGAGTGACAAAAGTCCAAAGGTATGATGCATCCATTGCCTATACCCATATGAAAATAGAAAAATGTTACTATGGACCTTTTCACAGGTCCCTCAAAGACGAAAAAGGGAAATAATACGATATAGGATGTGGTTGACAGACTCACCAAGACTTCCCATTTTATCGATATTCGAGAAGATCTCTTGCTTGAACAACTTGCAAAGAAATATGTGAAGGAAGTGGTGAGACTGCATGGACTTCCACTCTCGATTGTCTCTGACCGTGATCCAAGGTTCACATCTAAATTCTGGAGAAGTCTTCAACATGCTTTGACTACTGAATTAAATTTTAGCACTACCTATCACCCCCAATCTGATGGCCAGTATGAAAAGACTATTCAGATTCATGAAGATATTCTAAGAGCCTGCTCTCTAGAATTCAAAGGTGTATGGGATCAGCATCTTCTATTGGTTCAGTTCTCATACAATAATATCTTCTACTCGAGTATTTATATGGCTCCATATGAAGCTCTGTATGGAAAGTGATGTAGAACTACAACCTATTGGGATGTAGTGGGAGAATGAAAGCTACTTGGACCTGATCTTGTGGAAGAGATGACAGAGAATGTTCAAGTCATCCAGAAACTCATCAAAGATACTCATAGTCGGCAAAAGCGCTTTGTAGACAATTGTCGAAGGGACTTTGAGTTCGATGTTAGAGATAAAATCTTCTTACGAATATCTCCATGGAAGAGAGTCATGCGATTTGGGAAGAAAGGGAAGCTAAGACCAAGGTACATTGGACCCTTTGATATCCTTGACCGCATAGAATCTGTGGGCTATCGACTTGCACATCCACCAAATATGGCTCATGTTCATGATGTATTTCACGTATCACTCCGGAGGAAGTAAATATAGGAACCCTCACATGTACTAAACTCAGAGGTGGTACAGCTAGAAGATGGTCTCTTTTATGAGAAGCAGTCAGTAATGATTATGGATTAGATATATATGGGTCTACGCAAAAAGAAAAATCATCTTGTTAAAGTGTTGTGGAGGAACCATAAGTTTGAGGAAGAAACTTGGTAACAGGAAGAGGCAATGAAGGGGAAGTACCCTAACATATTTGTGTAATTTGAAATTTCAGGGGAAAAATTTATTAAGGGGGTAAGAATGTAACGACCCAGTGTTTTTCAATATAAATTACCTTCTTATAATTATGTCATAAAATCACATGAAAACACAACATAATGAACTAATAAGTGCTATGTTACATATAAACAAAAGTTTTTCACTTCTGTATTGGGAATTTTGAGAATTTGACATACATGATTGTGTTCAAGATGCTTTTAGGAGTCTAATAAAACAAAAATAGTTTTTGGTGAATAGTGACCTACCCTTATGAATAGTAATATACCCTTATGAATAGCAATATGACCCTTATGAACAGTAAATCATCCAAAATAACAGTAAACATAATAATTAAATGAAATTTACACATCTTAGAAAGTGACAATTTGACCTTAGTAAATGTTTTGCTATTTTTTAAGTCATAAATAATTAATTATAATTAATTAATTAATTTAAAAGAAAAATTATTTTCTTAAAATGTGTTCATTAATTATCAAATCATTGTCTTATAGTTTTTAGATAATTCTATAAGACCCTACGTAATTTTTGGAAGCACTATAAAATTAGTTTTAATTTTAAAAACTGTTTTTTAGTAAATTATGATTTTAATTAAATATTAAATTAATAATATTTAGAAAATTATTTTTGAAAAATGGACTTCATTTTTGGATTCTACACATCAAAAAATGGTAGGGTAATTTTTTTGGATTTTTCTGAGATACTTTAATTTTTGATGAATAGTGAAATACCATAATTTATAAAATAAACTAAATAAGCTAATTATAGAGTCATGTGTAATGTTCTGCTGATGTAAGACCACTTGGTTCGGGATCACATGATAAAATTACTATTATTGGTAATTGAATACTCAATATTCCTTGTCTTAGTGGAAATTAATAAACTAATGAATTTTATATTAAGGAAACCCCTCTCCCCTCCACTATAAAAACTACCCTTCACACCTTCATTTATTCACACCTCTCAAGCTCAAATCCTTCTCTAAACTCTACCCAAACATCCTACCTATCCCCTATCCCACATTAAAGTGTTTCTGGTCTCATCAAAATACCAAGCCTAGCTTCCTTAAGGAGGATATCAAGAGGAAGATTTAAGAGGTAATTTCCCTCCCTCTTCCCCATTAATTTCTTTTCAAGTTCAAGTTCATTTCTTGATCTCTCCCCATATATCTTCATCCAAATGGTATTTTAACTCCAATATTATACTTTAAATGGAATTTAATGATGAAAATTGGATATTATATCATCCAACCCCCTTTTCCTCTTCCTTTTATTTTATTAAGGAGAATGTTGTTCGTGAGGTGTTAATTTATCACCTTCAAGAATGACGAGTTTTCTTCTTCCATTTCTACCTTCAGATATGGTCATGAAACCATTTTTATGGTTGAACTAGAACATTTTATATTTATTATATTATATTTAAAGTTATATAAATAACTTATGACTATATTTCTAGTGATAAAATATAACAAGTTCGTTATGATCGAAAAATTGCTCAAATTAACCCAAACAATCATCATTTAATTCCTATCTAATGATAAATCCACATGCATCTAATATAAATCATTATAAGATCAATAAAACTACTTTAATATAATTAATACCATGAAATATAAGTTCGGTATTTTTACCCATGTTCTACCCGAACTTCAATTTAAGAATACAAGTGAAGCACTCAAGAAAACCATAAAAACAAGCATTTCAGAATAATGTTTTTAGACACTATAACTCATCCAAAGGCAAATAAAATCACTTAATGAAACCATAATGAACCATATTAATGTACAAAAGGTTATGGATTTATAATTAATGAATATAATTTCATTATATAGGACATTAAAGAGAAGGAAGCATTCATATACAAGGTATGGGGAAATTCTCCAACCCAACATTCAACCATCGGATTCTCCCTCTTTCAATCCATTTTTGATATGGTTACTCCTTAAAGATATTTTGTTCACAATTGTCTTTACTTTTATAGGATATAAATGTTTTTCATTTTATTTTATGTCAAACATAATTTTTTTCAAAATAACTCTTCTCTTAAGAACACACCTTTTACTTCTCTCTCAAAGTGGGTGGTTCTTGAAACATGTATGTTATTCCCTATTTTTTTAGGAACCCAAAGTTTATAAATGTGTTCTTATGATATGTAACCCATTATTTTCCATGGGTTATTTATGTTCACTTTTGATATATGTTCCATGTGGAAATCATGATAATTATAATGTTATGATGTGATAGGTGCGCCCAGAATTATATAGCGCAATTTGAATGTTTGAATGTGACAGGTGCGCCCGAAATTATACATCACTCCAATGAATTAGTTAAAGTGATGAATCTCATGAGGAATTTTGAAATGATGTATGAACAAGATTCTAGATTGGTTCAAAATTATGTGTGGTAGTTAACCACTAAGACATGATTTTTCATTTTTATGCATTTCCACATTTGAAGTCTTTTATTTATGCTCCCCTCATGTTCGTGATCTTTTTCCAATGTCATGATTATACTCACCCAAGCTATATTCTTCTTATCTATCCTCTTACAGGGTTTTTACCTCACCCATTTTGATGTATATCCTCTGGTGGCTAAATGTACTAAGGAGAGGGAAAGTGGTAATGAGAATCTAGAGAAGAAGAAATTAAATAAATGTTTATGATTGATGTTGTAATTATTGTGTACGGTCCTAGTTTTCCCAAGAAACTAAACATTTAGATCCTCTATTTGTAATACTGTTATGTTTTTTATCATTAAAATGATGTAATAGAAATTTAAGGAAAGTTAGGGTCTCTTTAATTTCATTAAAATAATATAATATATGTATATTTATTAAACTTAGGTTATTGTATAGTCATGTTTTAATACGAATTTAGGGAGGTTGATAATGAAATAAAATACAAATTCTCATTAAAGAATGAAACCACTTCTTCGGGCATCCTCATTAGGTTTTTACCAAATACATTTTTAGGTATTATTTTCCCAAAATAGTTATAATAGCATTATATAGTTGAATTTTGAATTTTATTTGGGAATTTATTATATGAAACCAATATATTTAAAGGTGTTATGAAGATAGGGGAGGGGTGGCCTTTTACAAGTGAGCGGAAGGACACACATGGTATTTTTGAAAATAATTAAGTGCTCCCACATTCTTCATATGTAAAGGGTCCAAATAGACCATTATCTAAATTTAAATGTTTAATTTTCTAAATATTACTAGAAAATAATTTTTAGAAAAATATATATATCATTTTTACCCTTAATGTTTATGTTTAACCCCTGATAAACACATTTTACCATAAAAGTGGTAATTAATTTTCACTACATTCACTATTAATTTTGATCAAAAAATAAATTAAAATTATTATGATTCAAAATATTTATTTCATTTTTATACATTTAATTCTCACAATTGGAAAATTTTAATTTAAAATTAATCTCAAATATGTGATGTGAAAGTGTGTTTTTAAAGGGAAAAGGTAAAAAGCTTATATTTTTTATATGAAAATTCAATATTAAAATTATTATAATGAAAAAATTAGGTTAATTTATGTAAAATTGAAATAATTTTACTTTAAAACAAATTGAATATAAATTTACCTTTATAAATAAATTAAATTAATATTCAGTTTTCAATTTGAATTCAATATTTTTCACTATTCATCAAAAATTAAACATTTAAGAAAATTCATAAAATTTCAATCAACTAAATTTTGATATTTTGACTTGAAAAATAAATTTTTTTTGTCAGATTTATCTTCTAAACATTTAAAAAATTAATTATAATATTTATCCCTGAAAACCGATAATATTTTGGAAGAAAACATATTTTCAAAGAATATAATTACTTTACTAAAAATATATCAATATCTTATATTGAGTGTGAAGTATATAAATTTATAATTATAAATTTTATATGGTATTTAATAAAATTTACACCTTACAATTTAACGGCTAGGTTATAAAGGTTATATATATCATGGGTCATTTATGTTCAATGTTTCATGTTGAATGTGTTATAAGACATAAAAATCTTGGGTTTATGTATATCACAAGTAATTTAAGTGATTATATTTTTTGAAAATAAAATATATAATAATATCCTGGGGTGTTACATTCATGTATCAGATTTGTGTTGTGTTTAATTTATGATATTGAATATAATTTCCTTATTTTAAAATATCAAGGTGTTACATCCTCCTACATTTAATAAATCTTATCTTCACAATTTGAACATTATTTTGGTAATAAAAGAATGGAAATTTAAAAATAACACTGTTGTAATCCTAGATCACAAAAATTGTTAATAAAAATACCATTAATAATAGAGAATGGGATTTACAAAGGTTATTTAGAATAACCAAAAATTTGGATTCCAAATATGAGGACATAGGTGGAAATGGAAGAAAATAATCAATAACTATAGAGAGTGATTTAAGTCATTGATAAAAATCAAGTGAATGATCAATGGAATATTAAGGGACTAAAATCCATAAATGTTTAATGATCTAAAATCCCATCTAATTAATCATATATGAATATAATAGGATAATATTTTTGTTTTTAGAAACCTTTCCTTGAGTTGTGGAATTATTTCACCATATTGACTGAAATCATCATGAAATATACTTACTTATCAAGTAAAATTGCATCCTTTATCCAACTTATAACGTAATCTCTTCTTTTTTCTCTAAAAAATGAGCATTCAAGATAATGTTTTCTTACCTACATCATTAAAAATAATCTTTTAAAAGAACATATATCTATAAAAAGGATTACAATTATTCCACCTATATTTTAAAGTTAACCAAAAACAAAATGATTAGTACATGATAATATATTTTCAAAAAAGAGTAAACCTTCATATAATACATTAATCTTCTAAATTCAATATTAATATACATATTTAAAACTAAATATTTTCTAAATAACCTCAAAATGAAATTGTTCTTTAACATAAAATTTATCTCATACCTTTCACCTTCTATGACCAAAAATATCATCATATCTTTTTTTTAAAATATCATTAATACCTTAATGACCAAATAAATATTTAATATCACAGTTATCCATACATTAAACATTTTCTTCCCATAATTACCTCAATATCTAGGATCATATAAACCCTAAATTTTATCAATACCTTTAAACATATTCTAACAAATGTATTGGAATTCTTCAAATTAAACCAAATATTTACATACTTCAACCCAATAAGTAATCCTATAAAGCTTCATTTATCTCTTTATGTTACCATTACTTAAAGCCTCAAATGGGTTTCTAAGACTTTGAACTTATGATCATACTTAAGGTTATATATCTATGAAGTTATTCATAACTCTTAAAATAACCTCTCAAGAATATGTCATAGTCACTAATATTCTCTCGATAGACCTTTGATACTAACTATAATTGCCCTCAACCAATACTCACGAATCTGGTGCTGAAATTAAAAATATTATATTTATAGATTTTATACCATTAACTGTGACCTAATTGGTTTTTATCCAAAACTTACAACACCAAAAGGAAAAATAAGATCAATTAAATTCTTAAGGTCCTTTTAGTTTTAGAGTTTTAGAGAATTATGGAAAAAATACTACATAAACAATACCAATTTTGTTAAATGATAATTAATCCCACTTAAACCACCTTTTCATTTTTGACATTAAGTCATCATCATAATCCATATGAAATAACTTATATACATAATTTTTCTATCCACATTATTTTTAATAAATGGGAAGAGGATCTCTAAGAAGGGTGAGCTCAAATGCTCAGTAAGGGTAAACATAAGCATTAATTGTTGAATGTCATCCACAAGAATAAGAATACAATAAGGGTAAGATGAAATAATTATTGTTAATGAGAAAATAAAAAATTAAACTCATAACCATAAATACCTAGATCATAAAACATGAAAACATGGTTTAAGACATTAACAAATATAGGAGTCATATGAATCAATAATCATGAGCCATATTATTTCAATCTCGATCAAATGAATCATTTATAAAATCATGGTATGAATCGATAAAATGTGTGTATATCTTGGAACATAACCATAACAAACCTTTTTAAACTAGTTTTATAAATCATTGGATCCATGATAAGTCCATTGGAGAAACACATTAGTAACTACATCCTTCATTACATAATAGACAAATAACATTAACCAATACATTGGAGCTTCTTATGGGAGAAACCATCATTTAAGCTATGACATGTTAACCTTATACAATCTAGGACACCTCATAATATAATATATAATGGGATCACCAGACACTATCGGGTCCACCCAATGGTATAAGTTTTAATGGGCTCACCTAATGCAATCTGGAAGGCCCAATCATTTAAGTAATGTATAAGAAGCACAACATAACAAAACTTCAAATATCATTCATTTCATAATAAAACTCTTAAAAACAATCATTATTATTTAATAACTTTTTGAACCATGGAATAGAAATGTGTTTCAAGTCAATATAATTGAAACATGATTAACCCTTGGAAAATAAATGGGTTATACAACAATATAATTGAGACCAGGTTAACCCATGGGAAATAAATGGGTTCAATAAAAAAATCAGTGAAACAATCTTAATCCATAAAGAGAAAGAATGTGGAATTTATTATTAATAAAATTTCCCCATTTTAGAATAAGCCACAATAAGGGTTTCTTATTTTTATGAATGAAAATAGAAATAAAATTACTTTAAAACCCTTTTGAGTAAAATGTCTTTTTCATTTTGAAACTAAATTTTTTAAAAATAAAACATTTTTATAATTAATGTCTTTGTAAAAAACTTTTAAAAAATATTAATTTCCAGAATATTAGAAAGAAAATTTCTTTTAAAATAATATTTTAACCCTTAAAAATAATATTAAATGAAATTATATTCATGTTGGTAGATAATTCCATACATTCTATAAATAACATTCCTTTTTCACAGTAAAAAGGTTTGAAAAGTGTCTTGATCTAAAAGAGATAATAATATTCTATATATTTTTAAAAAAAATAAAAAATGCGTAAAAAATTTCATTAATAAATAATTTTTAAATGGTTAAGAACATTTTTTATTTTTTTAGAAAAAATTTCCTTGGAAGAAAATAGATTTTCTACTAAAGAGAGAAATGAAGTCATATTTTATAAAAAAACATTATCAAAACTTTTATATACCAATTAGTTGAAAATGGTAAAATTACATCAAAATGTCATGTATAACCAGTGTACAATACAATTTATGATAATTATAATATTTTAATATTAGATACTTGATTATGCACAATCCCAATAAAAGAATAGATTGTAACAGAACAAACTTACCACATTTTTAACATTGAATTATAATCCCCGTGAAATAATTAAATTAAATAAAAATTATAATTTCAATAAAATATAGATATATATGATATAAAATGTAAAAGGTTCAGTATATACACATCATAATATAACATAGGTGTATAACATAACATAAGTCTCAAAAAATAAAAATTTAGATAGAAATCTCTTACTGTTTTGAAACTTTAAAACCATAAACCCCAAAAAAGAAATATATTAAAATGGATATGTAAATACACTTAAATATTGGGATAAAAATAACAAAGTACATTAATTGGTAGTATAAAAAACACATAAAAATAATTGGGGAATATGGCATATATCTCACAGAAGAAAAAGAGAGATGAGAAAACCCTTACCTCATACTACTTTTTGGATGAACATGATTTTCCCTTCTATAATGTGTTTTTAAAAATTTCTCTAACTTATTAATGAACCATATTAACATTTCTAATATCATATTTGATCCTTTTATAAGATAGTTTCCCCTATTCATTTATAATGTTTTATTAATTTCATTATACGAAGTGTTAATACCATTTTTTCATTTGTGATTTATTATGAATGTCTCAATTTCAATGTGTATGGTATAGTTAGATCTTCCCCCGAATAATTATCATGAAAAAATTATGATGTTTCCACTATAGAGAAAAATGATGTTATCATATTCACTATGGAATGGAAGGGAAAAAATATGTATATGATATAATTAATCAGGAGGAATAAATATATTATTAATATCATATATAAACTTTATATCCATTATCGTACCCAAAAAAGAAATGTTTTAATGTAATAAATAATGAAATAAATTTGTGAGGCGGAAGTCCACTGTACGCACAAACAATGATTTCTTCACCCATTTTATGGAAGTGGGAAATGATATAGGTTATTAAATGAACATAATATTATCTTATTTCATAGAACATATTTTTGTCATAATATAAGCATGTTTTATGAATAATTTAAGGATGTGGAGAATGAAATTAGAAAACACAAGTTTAAGACCATTACATCTTCTTCGGGTATCCTCCTTAGGTCTTCACCAAATGCCTTCCTAGGATATATTTTAAACAAAATTATGGATTATAGGATTAATGGATTTATTTTTGAAAGTGATTTGATAACATATATTAAAAACCCATGAGGATTAAATGTGTCAATAATAGAAGAGAGGGGTGGCATCCTATAAGTTGGTGAAGAACACACATGGTATTTTTGAAAGGAATTGAATGATACTACATGTTTTATATGTACAAAGGGTAAAAAATGTACCATTATAAGATAATATAGGTTTATTGGGAGAAATAGTTCCATAAAAATTGTATTAGACATGTTTATAGATAATTTTAACCCTTATCTTTTTAGTTTAACCCCTAGAAACCCCATTTTTACCTTTTCCATGTTAATTTATTTTTACTGTGTTCTTTATTCATTTTGGTCAAAAGTGTCGTTTAACTAATTATAAATTATAATGTATTATTATTACAAGTATGGATTCAATTTTTATAAATTCAATCCATAGAAGGGGAAAATTTAAATTTAATATTAATCCAACCGAAGTGATGAGAAAGCGCGGTTTTAATGGGGAAAGCACAGAAGTTTACGAAGGTTTTTATCTAAAATTTAATATTAAAATTATTACCATGAAATGAAGTGGGTTAATTGATGCACAAATGAAATAATTTTACATTAAAACTAATTTAAAATATAATTGAACACTATAAATAAATTATATGAAAATTTAGTTTTAAATTAAAATTCATCATTTTCACTCTTCATTAAAAAAATAGAACTTTTTAAAAAATTCTAAAAATTTCACCCTATTCTTTCTATATTAGAATTTCAAATAACATTTTTTTTATAAAATAAATATTTTAAATTTTCCAAAAATTAATTATAGTATATTTCTAAGAAAATTAATAAAAAATACTTTTGAAGAAAACCTATTTTTGAAGAATATCATTATTTTACTAAAAATTGATTGATTAATTACAAAACCATTATAAATATAATATATTTATTATGAAATTTATAAATATATAAATATATATTTCATAAATTAATTTAAACTATTGGTACCCCCAATTTAACAGCTAGGTTATAATAGTAATATATATTGTGGGATGTTTATGTTCAGTGTTTCATATTGAATATGTCATCAAACATAAAAATATTGGGGTTCCTCACACTGAAAGATATTTAATTTATTATATTAATTTAAAACAAATATATCATAACGTATTGAGGTAAAAATTCTCATCTAAGATCAAATTTTCTGTTTCTTCAGTGCTATCAAACATACTTTTCTTCATTTAGAATCTTATGGTATTATATTTACTATTACATTTTCCATGTATATTTTAGTTCCATAGTTTAATTCCTTGCATATTTATCATTTTTCCATAATCTTCTTAATTTTAATCATGATATAAATAATATATATATATATATATATATTCATTATATACATATCTAGATTAATCTATGTATGGTAGACAAGAAAAATGAATTTCATCATTTGGTGGAGATGGTAGTCCACACTTAAACACGATTGATGTAACAATTTCTTAATGGGGTAAAGGTTAAGCAGGTAAATTATATCTATTATTTCTAGAATCATAAATTGTTTTTGTACACAAGAGAGATGTTTTTATTTTACATATGATGGAAAAGATGTGGATAATTATTTTCTCATATTCATAATTATATCTCAGTATATTGATGATTCTAGAATAATTATTTTAGGATGGGAAAAATTTATTTATAGGATGTAGAAGAGAATATAATATTGAATGAGTGGGTAAATACAATTAAATATTATTTTATGGAATTCTTTTTTCTTACAAAATAATCCTTCTTAATATGGTCTTTGGGGAAGACTAGATTCTCAAGAATGAAGGGAGCGAATTGATTAAGGTTTTTGGGAAAGGATTTTCCAAGATATAGTGCCCATTGTTAGTGCATAGTTGAGAAGAGAAGGTTCCCCATTATAAGTTAGTAGAGGGGCATGTCTGGAATTACTTAAGTTTTTTTGATGATATATATTCCAATTCATGTTCAAGTAGATCCAGATGGGAAATAATTCAATGGTATGATAACACGAGTTCAAAATATATTCCTAAAATAATAACTATAAATGTTTTTGTGAAATTATTATCCTTATATCTTAGTTTAATCACTCCATAAATAAACCAATTTTAACCATAATAATAGTAAAATATCTTAGTCTTTTTAATATTTATTATTTACAATGATTAAGTTAACATTATGATATTATATTAATTAGGTTAATTAAAAATATGAAATTCATTTTACAAGATTAAAATTCATTAAGTGGAAGAAATTCATTTTAACATATTTTCATAAAACATAATGAAAACCTTTAAAAATGAGTTTTAATAATAAAAATGAATTTACTTATATTACATGCCTTTTATAAACTATTTGATGAATATTAAAATATTTTATTGAAAAAAAAATTCTTTTATTTCTTTAAAATTATAAATAAAAGTGATTTATTTAATTTATTTTTATAAAAACACATTTTACACAAAAAAATATTTATCATTTGAACAAAAACATTAATTTGGATTTCCAGAATCTTATGAATATCTTTCAAAGTTAAAAGTTATATTTTTTATGAATTATATTAATTCCTAAATATGTAATTTCTATAAAATAATATTTTATTAATATTTAAATTTATTCTTATATCATTATAATGGTATAAAATTTATAGTTTTTATAAAATTGATTTTTTTTGTTTTCACCAAAAAATCAACTATTTCTTAAAATTTTCAAAAAGACACCATAAGCTAATTTTGACATGATAAATTTAAAAAATGAATTTCATTCCATCAAATTCGATTTATCAAATTTTGGAAGTTAGGATTGATTAAAATTATTGAATAATTATATGTACATTATACTATTGTTTCCATATAAATAAAATCTTACTAACTATAATTGAATCTTGGGTGTTACATTATTACCTTCTTGAAAAAGTTTATCCCCAAAAATTATATAATGTCACCACATGAAAAAATATGGGTAGTTATTAATCATAAATTCTTCATTTTTCTACATCAACTATTCTATATAATGATTTCTCCAAAGTAACATTACCATTTGTGTAATTTGACTCCTCCACACATGTTCTCTAGTGTCAATAATCTGGGTATCCTCTTCACAGTTAGATAAATAAGGTTCCAATTCTTTTTCTTTGGAGGTGTGAAAATGTGTCAGGACTGGAATTTACTTACTTAATAAATTGATAGGGAAAACATATCTATTTTATAGAGGCTAGGTGTAATCTCCAAATAGTCATCCACAACTCTGGTTCTTACAAGAATTTTGAAATCCCAATTATTCCTAGGACTTGGTTTCTATTTATTTTCAAATATTATAACACCTTTACATAGAGATACCTACATGAAAAACATGTTTCCATATTTAAATTCTAATTCCTTCCTCTAGTTATCATCATAATTTTTTTCTACTTTTGTCTGCCTTAATTTCATTCTAAATATAATTATATTTCATCATTGTATCCTCATCAAGATATGGATCTATAATCTTCCTTTAAAAAGATTTATCCCAAATATATAGTCTATAAAACCAATTTCTATATAGTGGCTCATATGGTCCCATTTGAATGCATGAATCAAATGACGTATTATATGTGAATTCAACCAAAGCTAAATATTAATCACACAATCCTTGCAAGTCAATCAATAAATATCTCAATATATCTTCTAATGAATAAATAGTCCTTTTATGTTTCCCATTAGTTTGAGGATAATAATCAGTGGTCAAACATATCCTTTTTCTAAGATCTTTTGAAAATTTCCTATAATTCTATATTAAATCATATACCATGATCAAAAACAATATAAATAGATACATCATTAATTATCTCAACTTTATTAATTTAGAGTTTCATGAGGTACTCAAGAGGTTTATATTCCATTACAGTAAAGAAGTGTATAGACTTGGTAAGAAAATCAATAATAAACCATATGGAATGATTAATTCATAAGGTTTCTGAAAATCAAATAAAAATTTACATAGTAATAGTATTCTATTTCAACATAGGAATAGGAAGAGGTTTCATTAATCCCCTAAGATGTTCTCTATCACCCTTTGCCTTTTATTGATCTAATCATATTGGTATATAATTTTCAATTTCCCTTTACATATTATCTCTAAAAAATACTCCTTTATATCCTAATAATATTTTTATTACCATGGTGTATAGATATATTTTAGCTTTGTGATTCTTCTAATAATTCACTTTTAATCACAATCATTGATGAAACACATATATTGTTTTATTATTTCAAAATACTGTCACTAAAAGTTAATCCTACAAACATTACATTACCTATAACATTGATTTTCAATTTAATATTATAATCATCAAGATGATAAATATTTATTTTCTCTAATATGGTTGGTTTAGAAATCATGGGGAATTGAAGTTATGTTACCCCTTCATTAATGATTCCTTTATTCATCATTACAAAATCTACGAATATAGGATTAGTTAAAATCATTTTTAGTAAAAACTCCATGATTTTCATACTCATCACATCATCCACTTTATTTTCCTTCTCAGGGTGGCAATGTATTGATAAATCACAATCCATGATTACTTTTAATCATCACCTTTTCCTCATGTTAAAATATTTCTATGATAAGATTTATTTTCAACTCTTTTTATCTGTATATATTTCTCATATTTAATCATAAAGGCAATTACTCCATATCTTTAATTTAAATGTTACATATTATAACTCATGACCATGCGTTAGATAATTCTATTCAAGAATATTTATCTATCTTGTTGCATTTGAAACAACCCTATCATTCTGTATAAGGACACATCTAACTACCCAATTTGATGTATCACTTTTAATCACAAATGCATCCCTTAATAATGGTAAATTCAATATCGGTGAATTTCTAAACCTCTATATAATTATTTGAAACATTATTTAAATTATTTTGACCATATGAACATCACCGCTTTACAGGTCAAATTGGTTATATAGTTTAATAATAAATATTTTTTTTCAGTACATAATGATTAATAAATTTCTATTCTAAGGAAACTATATACATCAGTTATATTATTTTCAATTGGAAATTCCATTAATTCCTTTATCTTTGAAGGATGGTCTTTAATTCCATTATTTGGGATAATATAGAAAATAAAAGTAACATCCTAATGACAGAATTTGAATTTGACTTTTTCCCCATATAACACTTTTTTATAAGTTTCCTATGAATGATTAAAAAAGATGATTATGATCATCATAAATTTTATAGTATTCCAAGATATTATTAATAAATTTTACAGAAAAATCAAGGTAATCCATGAATACATTGTTCATCAAATCGATAAAAATAAAAGGCGAAATAGTTAATCCAAAGGGAATTACTCTAGGAATCAATAAAACTACCACTACATCTCGAGGAAAATAATTCTCAACTGTACTAACAACATAATATTATCCTTTAACCCTTGTATTTTATTGAATAAAATTCTCTTGACCCTTCGGTAATTTATTTTAATACTCACCATATCCTTATAGTTTGATAATTGAACATCAGAATTCTATTTTTTCCTTATAACCATGATCCGAGCATCCTTTCTCTCCACACATAAAGAAAACACTCATTCACATCAATCATTCTCCATGGTGTTTGTTTCAACATTTATTGAAATTTGGAAATTACACCCTTCCCTTCTTCCCTTTTTCTATATTTCCATTTCAAGAGTGATAATCTACCAAATTTTGTTTCTTTATTTCCCTATAAAATATAATACTTATATAATTATTTCATTTTCTTGATGAAACATGATGTTATATCCTCATATAATGAAAATTTATGAGAGACTAATACCCTTTTAATACTATGATATATCCCATCAAAAAAACTATCAACCTTACTCCTTGGAATTCATACATAATCCCCATCAATATTTCAAAAAAAATTATGTGAACATAATATTCTGTAAAATTTTAGCATTTATTTTTACTTAATTTTTGGAATTACCTGTCCATGTCATCTCATTGCTCATGAGGTGATACTTTTTTCAAACAATATCTCCTTGAAATCCTTTCAATCCTAATTATTTATTTCCACTAACTCTGCAGGGTTATGGTTTAATAACCATCATTGATAAACCTTTCATTTAAGATGATAAAATACAATGATAAAATTCTTTATTTCACCATATCTCAAGGAATGAAATATATTACCCAGGGACTTCATCCATTGGTCAAATATTAATGGATTATTAGTCTCATTGAATGATGGTGGTTGCTGAAATATGAAATAGTTCAATAATGTTGCACCATTTTGGGGTTCAGTGGGATGGTCCATATGGGTATGGTTGTTAGTCATAACCTATATAATATTCCCCAATATAGTTATAATTTTTTCAACTCTATCCCTATATCCAACTGTATTTTCATTCATATGAGGGATGTCCCTTTATATATTGTATCCATTCATACCATTTCCATTATTTTTACAAGTTTAAAATTCCAAAAAATGATATATATATAATTAGATAAAACATCACATAAAAATTATATTTATATATATCAAATATTAGAATCCTAACCTTATTATCTATTGGAATATCCTTAAATCATAAATATATTTTAAATCTTTCATAATGGACTGTAAAGAGACTGTAAATCAGCCAAATAATATCCCATGTGAGTGTCTAATAAGGTATGTTGTCTTACGACAATTCAACATGCACTGATGAAGAACATGTTAATAGCCAATATGCCCCATTAGTATTTCCACCCCTAGGTGTATATGTGTCAGAACCGCGTCGAATTTCCAGTGTCCAGGTAGAGATCTATTTTCGTGGAAAACCTCACATTATCCACTTTATAGTAAATTTATAATATTATCATATATATTTTATTTTCCTCCAATTATATCATAATTTCATGGTCTATAATACATGTTTTCTCAAATATATTTTCCAAGGATTATAATAAACATTCTTTGATACTAATTATAATACCCAGACTCCAGTTATCTAGAGCTAGTGGTAATTTTTCTATTTGAAACACTATAAAATCCTAGAATCATATCAATAATAATTAAAACAACCTAGTTGATCTCATAGCCTCAAGTGTGCCTCCCTATATTCTAGAGACTTCCATCTAGCAATGAAGGTCCAATGTGGTATGGTGGTGAGACGGTACCCTTATAATGCAAGTAGGATAGTGGTAGTAATAATGAAAAAATATGGGAACAATAGAAATAAAAAATAGATAAAAGAAATAAAATAATCCATACATAATTAATAATAAATACAAAAGCACCATCATAATGAAAATAATGAGTATTTAACTATGCTAAAAGAAAAACAAACATACATAGCAGCAGTTATTCATTACATTGCAAGTATAAAAAAAGTACAAAATGAACCAAAAGGATATATCTGAGCATTATGAACCAAGGCTCGGTCCTTTGATCCTAATCTCTCACTCATTGAGTCAATCAACCAACCATAACTAAGTACATTCCCTTGTCCTTACTTACATCTACGAAGTCAATATGGGTATCAATCATTGGCCTAAACATGGTGTGAGATAAACTTACTTAGCTATGACCAATGTTTTCTAGTATAAACCCATCATGTGTATATTACTATAACCGTGTATCTATATAATAGGAAAAATTGCAATATTAATGATAGATATAAATAATTTAATACTATGGAAGTAACTAAGAGAAAGAAAAAATGATGAATATCATTACATAAATGTAAAGAGTGCAACTAACATCCAACTCTGGAATATACCGCATATGTAAAAAGTGTCAAAACTACATGATAAGGGTCCCAAGGCTACAGTCTAGGGTGACCTCTTTATGTCCAAGGAAAACATAATCATATTATACCTAAATGGGCAGGGACCCCACATCGAATGGTTAATGCATCCTAATATCCGAGTATAAATGTGTATATAGAGGTTGTAGATATCATGCTTTAATCCCCCTCATCGGTTCCATAATATAATAATGATCATTGACATAACATAATAATTTTTGGTTCCATACCATTAATTAATGTGGACTCTATAAAAAAATATTCAAAATCATAATGTAATAAAAAATCTAGGGCTATGTTAGTGTCCATGCCCATGTATAATCATCCATAACGTTACACCATCATTATTTAAACTTTTCATTAACATATTAAATTTTATTAATGCTTCCACAAACTAGTGGAAAGATAACATACCCTATGGGGTGGTTATTTACTTCTGTGGATGAAAAACACAACTTGGAGGTGGTTATAGTTTTGATTTATTACCTCCAACCATGATAAGATGCTATGTTGGTATCACATTAAGGCTCAAACAATTAGTTTAGAATATCAATTAATTTTAAGAGAAATTCTCAACTATTTTGGAATGCGACACAACAGAGATAATTTAATAAAAGTAAAAACCATAGGGAATATGTATAGACCACCAACCTTATGGTAGTATAGGATATCTTATCTAGTATGTACAATTAGTTTGGATGGAAATGGGAGATAATGAAATAATAGACAAATAACCATAAAATAGCACATATTTTCTCATACTAAAATAGCACCAAATATGGAGAAAAAAAATAAGGTGGGAGATAGAAGTTGTTAACAGTGTCGATTGAACATAATAGATGACACTAGATTTAGATGATGTATAAAGAAGAGTGGTCAAACATTAGCTTAGGCGTGGGAGGAAATCATCATGGGAGAGGGGAAACCAAAGAATGAGGAAAAATGGTATTTTTATTTAATTAGAATGGAAGAAAAATGAAATTTCACCATTTAAAAAGGGGTTGCATAGATTGGGAACAGGTTTGGCCAACCATGCACCAACTGTGTGAAAATAACTATCCCAAGACACCCTCACATTGTCTAGGCCCAAAGTTAGAGTAACCATGCATAGTCCATGAAAAATACATTTGATATGTGACCTACAACATTTTCATGGTCATGTGGCCTAGGCAGCATGATTTGGAAAAACCATGTGGCCACCCTTTATGAACTGAATCACATCTCATAGTTTAAACAATCCATATAGACTAGGTTTTACACTTTATACTAACCATGTGGCCAACCCGTTTCCTACAAAACTCAAGGCTTGGGGCTCTAAACAAGCCTCAGAAACCCTTGAAACCACTACAAGGTCATTAGGAATTTCTATTAGTTCAAAACCATCTAAATAAACATGAAATTAAAAGGTTCTTGTCACATCCCGTCCTCGGGACCCATGCCGTGACTACCCCAAGCCCACCTTCCATAGGCCAGGGGCTGGAGAGAAGCACCAAAGGCGTAAATCCCAAAGCCGGGAAGCCATTGCCTTTATAAATTGCAAACACGCACAATCAGTGTACAAATGGAAGAAAAAACTAAGTAAAAACTATATACAAATGAGTGCTGAAAAGTAAAGGGGCTGGAAATACAAGACCTATATTAAAGTATAGGGAAACAGAAAAGTAAAAGTACAACTAAAGAAAATTAAATAATCTACTGGGTCATCCTCTAGGGTTCCTACCTAAAGGGTAGGTTCAGATGGCCTCCTCAGCTCTCCACGACTGTCCGTCTCCTCCGTGTACCATCACACCGAGTGGTCCACCTCCGGGTACCGTCCAATCCTGCTACTCTCTGCCTCAATTAGCGATGTCTGTCGTCAGCAACCAACAAAATGAGGTGCGGGCATAGCCCATGTAGGGGTCAGTATAACGATACTCAGTAGGGAACCCGAGACCCTCAAGTTCTCACAAAATCCAACATGGATAAACCACAAATTATGAAATCAACATGTAACCATTTCTTAGGTATATGCCCATACATATACCTAAGATATCTAGAGACCCATCTAAATCATGAGGAAAACACAAAAGTCATTGACTTAGCTCAACCAGGATTTTTGTTATCGAAACCATAGCTGCTGGAGAACTCCTCCTCTGTCGAGTATAGTGGGCCTGTCATGACACCGAGGTGCTTCTCACTAACCTTAGATTGTTGAGGTACTCCTTTTATTGAGTACCACAGATCTACTGCCAACAACCAGGAGCTCCTCCATTGTGGTTCTACCACCAACTACCATGCGCTCCCCCTAATAGCCTGCAGAGGTAATCCTCCCGTCGAGTACAGCGGTTCTTCCACAAACAACATGCACTCCTCCACTGTGGATCTTCCTCCAACTACCAGGAGCTCCCCACTGGGCTAGTCTAATTACTCCGAGTCAAAACGGTCAAGCAGGCGTCAGGTCTGCCAGTGACTAGGTATTCGTACTGTGTTTTCTCTTCACTAGAAGGATCCACTCAATGAGCTAATGGGAAATACTCCAACTATCACATAGTGCCACAAAGAAGTATCTCAAAGGTATGCCTCATCATATGGGTCTCAACGCAATAGACGGCGTGTCAATCGGATGCCCGGTCTGTTAGTTATTAGCATTTTAGTCCTGGGGGCCCGGTTGGATTCGTGTACGATCCAACCTGACTATATCTCATCTAAACCTTGAACTCTGGTGGGGTACTCTCAAAGGTAAGGCTATGCTCCAAGAAAATCGGCGCCACTGATGATTCGTCAAATGGACATCCGGTGCCAAAGATATGTCCCAAAACAGTAAAGGGTCAGTAATGGGCCCAGGGAGCCGGTATGCAGCAGGGGTGCCGGGCCGGGTGTAGGGGCACCGAGAAGGCCGCTGCAGGGCACCAGGGGCGCTGGGCAAGCCGCGGCAGGGCACGGCAGATGCCTGGTAGGCCGCGGGGCAGGTCACAGGTTTGGTCAGGGTGTCGAGTAGGGCGCAGCAGGGCGTCGGGGGTACCGGGCAGCGCACAGGGTAGCGCGCAGGGGCGCAGGCAGCATGTAGGGGTGCTAGGCAAGGCGTCGGCGAGGCTAGATAGGCCGCAGGGGAGCGTGTAGGGGCGCGGGTAGCACGCAGGGGCATGGGCAGCACGCGAGGGCACCTGTCAGGCTGTGATGGGGCACCGCGGGCGCATGAAGCACGTGGGGGAGCCAGGAAGGGCGCCGGCTGTGCCGGGAAGGCCGTGGGTAGGCGAGATGGGTACCGCTTGGCCGGGAGGTCCGGTGCACCTTAGGGGCGGCGCGATTCGTGGAGGCCACAGGTAGCACGGCCATTATCATTGTCACCGCCGCCGCCTCATCATTCTTCTAAAGAAACAACACAAAAATAATGGAGGAGGGGTCCGACCATGTTGGTTTGGCCCGTACCCTCCACATTTAGGGTGGTAGCAATTGTCTCAAAAAGAAGAAGGGAGATGTTCTTCAATTGTTTAAACCAGGCATAGAATCCTTTCTAATCCAAAGTAGATAAAAATAAAAGGATAATACACTAGAACAAAACCCCTACCTTTGATTCACCGCCCGACGTTCATTGATGGAGTTGTGGGAAGAATACGGAGTCGTACATCATTGGTCGTGTTCTTCATGCACTCCCAATCTAAGATCGTGCGTCGGTTCGTTGATGATGATGAGGAGGGAATTTTCTCTATGTCAGAAAGTGTATGGGGTGGAAGACCGAGGAAGAAGCATTGTCATCATTCTTCACCTTCTTCGTTGGGAGGAGCATTCTTTGTTGGAGAGCATAATCCTCCAAGTATTCGGCATCACGTCACTTTACCAGTGCTTCGTCGCTTGGTGATGTTGTCCCAAATCTTCCTCCCACGCTCCCTATATATAAGATAGGGGGAGAGGTATGTAACCATCATGGAATTTATGACGGTTCAATTATTAGGAACCTTCCAAAATTCCAACGATGAGGTTACATAATTTAAAAAGGGTTTCAGGTGAATTAAAAAGCATTGGCGCAATTTAAGAGGTGCATTGGCTTAATTATTGAGAGGATTACAAGAGACTTCCCCCCACATAGCCTGCATCAAAACAAAAGATATGATTTAATTTTATGTTGACACATAAAATTAATTTGACAGCAATTAATTTTATGTTGACACATAAAATTAATTGGAAGCATTTAATTTCATGTTGACACATAAAATTAATTTGACAGTAATTAATTTTATGTTGATACATAAAAATAAATTGGAAGCAATTAATTTTACGTTGACACATCAAATTAATTGAGGGGGTTCAGAGGTTTCCTCTCCCTCCCCATTAATTGGTGGGTTAAGTATCATGTGGTCCACTCGTCATAACCACTAACATGAGTTTATTCTCGGGTGGTCCCCACCACCATAACCTCTCATGGGAGGTTAGGGTGTGGCGGTCCCACCTCCAACTCCAACTTGGAGGTTCTGACCAACAAACAATCACATGACAGCTTAAAATAAAATAAATTGTTATACATTTTATTTTATTATTATTTATTATAAAAATTCAAAACTAACTTTTATTCTCGACCAACTTTCATCGAAGTGAATGTCTTCTTAAGCGAATACCAGCACTAAGATTTCAACGGCGCCCTCAAATTTTAGTTCCATGCAGCAGTTAAAAAGTTATTAAAACCCACTCATATGTTCACTGAACGTACCCAAACAAAACTTCAAAAATTAATTTCGGGCACACTGGGCCTCGGAATCAATCACCATAAAATTTTTCGAACTATTAAAAATCTCGTGTATTTAATAAAAAAAATTGCACAGAATTTCGAGGTCATTATATTCTCCCCACCTCGGGGATTTACGTCCCTATAAGCTGCAACTAAAACTATGGGAACAAATGGGGGGTACTGAGCATGCATATGAGCATCTCGCTCCCATGTGCTCTCATGGAGGTTCCTGTGCTAACAATGAATGTGCATGAGAGGTATCGACTATCCATGAAGGACATGCTCCTATCGATCCTCAATCTCCAATGGAACCTCGGTAAATGTCGCCCCATCGTCGACATCTAGCTCTCCATGGTCTATGATGTGGGAATGTTCATGCACATGTCTCCTCAGCTGAGATACGTGGAAGACGTCGTGCACCCGGTGCAACTGAGGTAGAAGAGCTAAGCGGTAATCCACCTCGCCTACTCTTCTGAGGAACTGGAAATGTCTGATGAATCTCGGAGATAACTTTCTGACTCAGAAAAATCTCAATAGACCTTGTCGAGGTGAGACCCATAGAAAGACGTTGTCACCATCCTTGAATGCTAGAGGCCTCCATCTCCTATTAGCATACAAATTCTGTCTGCTGATCATCATAACGGCAGGTAGTACAGTTACAAGCCATGTGACTAAGCCCGCCGCATGAGTAATTTTGTCCCCTCCTGGCATGTCTTGCCCTGTCTCCACTATGGGTGCCCTGCACAACCGATCATGAGTTTTGATATCAACCACCTATAGGTCTGTTCCTCTTGGACCTCTGTGACATCTGTCTACTGCCAGCTGCAGAAGACTCCACTGCGTGTCGGCTAGTGGTTGGTCTTGTTGCTAGAGACTGCTCAGCAAGGAAACTTTCCACTATGATATCTCTCTCTAGAACCACCATCTCCATCGGGATGCTAAGTGAGATCATCAGAGCTCTGATCTCTCTTCTGAGCCCCTACTTGAAGGTCCGGGGCCTGAAGAATGGGTCCCGTAACAAATCCATGGAGTAGCGCAAGAGGTCGGTGAAGCTTGCTGAGTATTGTGCTACTATCGTGCTACCCTGATGTAGATGTAGTAGCTCCTATATCCACATCGCTCGAAGGGTGGCTGGAACAAACTCTACCCAAAATAGGCTCTCGAAGTCTGCACAAAGTAGGGTCGCCTCGTCATGTACCAGGAGCATCAGGCTCCCCCATCTTCCTGCTGCTTCCTGAAGGAGGCTGGCAACAAGGATCCCCATGAAGTCTTCCGGTGTCCTTACTAGCCTAAATACTCTCACCACAACCTCCATCAAATCCTCAACCACATGAGGGTATGTATATCCCCTAAACCTGGGTGGCCTCTGGTGATGGAACTCATGAAACGCACTCAAGAGGTGTGCATCATCTACTGTTGGGGCTGGTGGCATCGGTGGCCCAATGGGTAGTAGTACTGCGGGTTCCTCTGTTGGTAAAAGGCCTTTCACTGACGCCTCATCGCTCGGTGGGATGTCAGTGCGTATAACTCTCGGGACTCTAATTGGTCATCCGCGGGGAGGCATCCTAAAAGAAACAGATGTGACATGGTCAAAAGACTAAACCTGGTGAGATGAACAGATTGAGCTGACTCAAAGAAAACTTTTGAAAAAACACACGCAATCGGTGTTTTCATGCACTAAGTCAGAAATCAGAAGTTAGGGTCCTGGTGTATGGATACGTCAGCCGCCCGCACCAACACTAGACTCCCAAAACTGAAAACCACACTTAGTACCCTTAACACTATTGCTTCATAGAAAAGAAATATCAGAGTCTTAAGTTCTGCGGTAGAACCAACTCCTCTGATACCAATTTGTCACGACCCACCCTAGGGACCCGTGATGTGACTACCCCAAGCCTGCCTTCCATAGGCCAGGTGCTGGCGACTAGCACCAAAGGTGTAAATTCCTAAGCCAGGAATGCATTGAGTTTATAAATTGTAAACACTCACAATCAAAGTACAACCGGAAGCAAACACTAAGTAAAAATAGTATACAAATGAGTGCTGAAAAGTAAAGGGTCTGGAAATACAAGCCCTACAGTAAAGTACAAGGAAATGGAAAAGTAAAAGTACAACTAAAGAAAAGTAAAGCAGCTATTGGGTCGTCCTCCGGGGTTCCTACCTGAAGGGTTGGTACAGATGGACTTCTCACCACTCCACGTCCATCCGTCTCATTCGTGTACTGTCACACCGAGTGGTCCACCTCCAGGTACCATCCAGTCCGGCTACTCTCTGCCTCAATCAGTGATGTTCTTCATCTGCAACTAACACAACGATGTGCAAGTAATGTGCGTAGAGGGGTGAGTATAACGATACACAGTAGGGACCTCGAGACCCTCAAGGTCTCACAAAATCCAACAAGGATAAACCAGAATGTATGAAATCAATGGATAACCATTTCTTAGGTATATTCCTATACATATACCTAAGTTATCTAGTGACCCATCTCAATCATGAGGAAAATAGAAAATTCATTGACTCATCTCAACCTGGATTTTCATTATCGAAACCATGACTGCTGGAGAACTCCTCCTCTATCGATTACAGTGGCCCTTTCATGACAACGAGGTGCTTCTCACTAACCTTATACTGCTGAGGTACTCCTCCTGTCGAGTACTATGGATCTGCTGCTAACTACCAGGTGCTCCTCCATTGTGGGTCTACCACCAACTACCAGAAACTCCCCCTAATGGCCTGCAAAGGTACTCATCCTATCGATTACCACAGGTCTGCCACCAACTACCAAGTTCTTCTCCACCGTGGGTCTACCGCCAACTACTAGGCGCTCCCCACTGGGCTAGTCGAATAACTCAGAGTCGAAAAGGTTAAGCAGTCGTCAGGTCTTCCAGCTACTAGTTCTCTGCACTCTGTCTAATCATCACTGGAAGGATCCACTCCATGAACTACTGGTAAATACTCCAACAGTTACTTAGTTCCATGAATAAGTATCTCAAAGGGATTCCACATCATAGGGGTCTCAACGCAAAAGACGATGCGTCGATCGGGCGCCCAATCTCTTAGTTATTAGCCTTTTAGTCTCGGGGGCCTGATTGAATTCATGTACTATCCAACCTAACCGTACGTCAACTAAACCCTGAACTCGAGTGGGGTATTCTCAAAGGGATGGCTATGCTCAAAGAAAACTGGCGCCAGTGACAGTTCGTCAAACGGACGTCCGGTTCCAAAGATACGACATAAGAGGTTAAAGGGTCAGTAATGGGCCTGGGTCCAGTCTGACCCGGGTGGACCGACTCAGCAAAACCCAGTCTGGGCCAACACAGCCTGGGTCAACCCGTTCAGACTCACTGGGTCTAACCCAGCCCATTGGGCGGTTCATCCCACTACATTTTGGCCCAGTCTGCTGGGCTCAGCCATGAGCGTTGCTAGGGCACGACCCAGCACGGATCGGCCTGGAGGGCACGACTGGGCTTTTTTATCCAAGGCACTACGAGGGGGCCGGGACCCCAACTCAGTTAGGTGTCCGTGAGGGAGTCGGCATTCCGCGAGGGCGCCGAGCAGGGCACGGGGGCACCGGGCAGGCCACAGTGGGGGGTCGGGTAGGTCATTGCAGGGCGTCGGGGATTCGAGGTAATCCGTGGGGCAGGATAGGGTGTCGGGTAGGGCGCAACATAGTTCCTGGGGCGCCAGGCAGTGCGCAGGGTAGCACGCAGGGGCACAGGCAGTGCGTGGGGGTGCCGAGTAGGGCACCGGCGGGGCCGGGCAGGCCGCTGGGAAACTCACAGGGGCGCGAGCAGCATGTAGGGGTGCCGCACAGGCCGCTGCGGGGCGACGGGGGTGAGGGCAGCACGCGGGGGCACTGGGCAGGGCATCGGTAGGGCCGGGCAGCCTGTGGGTAGTGCACAGGGGCGCGGGCAGCATGTGGGGGTGTCAGACAGGGCACCGGCGGGGTCGGGCAGGCCGCGGTTAGGCAGGCCGGGCGCTGCCCGACTGGGAGTACAGGTGCGCCGTGGGGCGGCGCGATTCATAGAGGTCGTGGGTAGCGTGGCCTTTATCATCGTCGCCAGCATCGCCTCATCGTTCTTCCGATGAAACAACACTACAAGAATGGATGAGGGGTCACACCCTGTTGGTTTTTCCTGCACCCTCCGTGTTTATGGAGGTAACAATTTTCTCAACAAGATGAATGGATATGTTCTTCAATTGTTTAAACAATGCATCAAATCCTTTCTAATCAAAAGAAGAGAAAAATAAAATGATAATACTCTAGACCAAAACCCCTACCTTTGATTCACCACTCGACGTTCGTTGACGGAGTTGTGAGAAGAAGATGAAGTTGTTCGTCGTTCGCCGCGTTCTTCATGCACTCCCAATCCAAGACCATGCGTCATTTCATTTATGAAGATGAGGAGGGAAGTTTATCTACATCGAAAAGTGTGTGGGGTAGAATAATGAGGAAGAAGCATCACCAGCATTCTTCATGTTCTTCGTTGGGAGGAGCGTTCTTTGTTGGATAGCATAATCCTCCAAGTGTTGGGCATCGCGTCACTTTACCAGCGCTTCGTCACTTGATGAAGCCGTCTGAAATCCTCCTCCCAAGCTCTCTATATATAATAGTGGGGGATAGTTATGTAACCATCATGGAATTTATGATGGTTCAATTATTAAGAACCTTCCTAAATTCCAACGATGAGGTTACATAATTTAAAAAGGGGGTCAAGTGAATTAAAAAACTTTGGCGCAATTTAAGAGGTGTGATGGATTAATTATTAGGAGGATTCCAAGAGGCTTCCCCCCACATAGCCTGCATCAAAACAGATGATATGATTTAATTTTATGATGACACATAAAATTAACTTGACAGCAGTTAATTTTATATTGACACATAAAATTAATTGGAAGCATTTAATTTCAAGTTGACACATAAAATTAATTTGAAAGAAAATAATTTTATGTTGACACATAAAATTAAATTGGATGCAATTAATTTTACATCAAAACATAAAATTAATTGGTGGGGTTTAGAGGATTCCTCTCCCTCCCCATTAATTGGGGGGTTAAGTGTTGTGTGGTCCCCACATCATAACCTCTCACATGAGGGTATGCTCGGGTGGTCCCCACCACCATAACCTCTCATGGTAGGTTAGGGTGTGGTGGTCCCACCTCCAACGTCCAAGTGGAGGTTCTAACCAACAAACACTCACATGGAAGCTTTAAATAAAATAAATTGTTATACATTTTATTTTATTATTTTTTTATAAAAAGACAAAAACTAACTTTTATTCTCGACCAACTTCGGTCGAGGTGAAAGTATTTTTAAGAAAATATCGGTGCTGTGAGTTCAACGGTGCCCTCAGATTTCAGTTCCAAGCACCGGTTCAAAAGTTATAAAAACCCGCTCATACGTTTACTGAACGTACCAGAACAAAACTTCAGAAATTGAATCCGGGCACACCAGGCCTCGGAATGAAGCGCCAAAAAAAAATTTGGACGCGTAAAAATCCCGTGTATTTAAGAAAAAAATTTCCACCGAATTTTTAGGTTTTACAGTTCCAAACCATAGATAAATAACTTTCTTGTACATCCTACCCCCACCCAAGAAAACATGTCCTCAAGTTGCCCTTCCGAGGGTAGTATAACACAATTTAATAAATGTATGGGCCACTAGGCACGTAAGCTGGACTCTCTCCCCGAGGTATCATCTTTTACATGGACATGATTTAGTAACACCCATAATAAATGAATTTACCTTCCCTAAATATGCTTTTTCTATGGGACATGATTAAAATATGGATCTACTAACAATAAGCATCATTATCCAGTTCCACAACATCAAGAACAAAAACATGAGATGAGTTTGATTAGTAACAACCAAACATAGAAATATGACATACTTCATTCATATATATATATAAGAGGAATTGTTTAATGATAATCCAATGATCTATCCCTCTCTAAATCCTCATAATGTTTAAAAACATGAAGCAGACACTTACCTTGCCTTCTAAAACGTTAATACCCAATCTAGTTTAAACTCGTAAAAATACTTGATCCATGAACTTAAACTCTAGAGGTAATTAATAGTCACCAACATCTGATTTTTACCAACACTATGTTGTATACATATACTTCTTAATCAGATGAACCTTATCTGATGTCTCCTAAATGATAGGAGGTCCAAGTAGTGATTCCCCCCATACCCAAAACTAGCATAGAGGTTATTGGCATGGATTACCATATAAGGCGTCATAACAAACCATATGTATCACCACCTGAATGATTTTATTATAGATAATTCTGGTTGAGGTATATGTTTCTTCCAACAACCTTTTATATCAAGGAAATATTTTCAAAAAATGTCCTCCAACACCTTTATTGTTTGCTCAGACTTCTTGTCAGTCTTAGGGTGGTATGTTTTACTCCAAAGTACTTCTGTACCAAATATACACTAGAACCCTTTCCCAAATTGAGAAGAGAAACATGTATCATTGTTCTGTAAAATAGACCATGGGACTAAAAGAAGTTGGATAATCTCTCAGATATATAGCTTTCAAATATAATTCACTAAAATGGTCTCCAAGATAGGAAAAAAGTGAGCTCCCTTCCTGTGTTTTTCAATTATAACCCATAGTGCGTCATTTCCTCAATGGTATTTCAGTAGGTTAGTCACAATGTCCATGGTGACATCATCCCATTTCTACTCGATAATGGGAAATTGATGTAAAATCCACGATGGTCACTGGTGTTCTGCCTTAACCTGCTGACAAGTGGAACACCTATTAACAAACCATATAGATCCATTTTCATGGAAGAACACCAATATTGGTGACATAAACAATGATACATCTTTGTATGTTCAGGGTGTACCACCAATGTAGAACCACACTACACTCACATAAATATCTCCTAGATGTCTATAGAAACTCGGACACATCCATGGATTCATTAGACCCCATCCTCATCAATGATCCAACCTAGTGGTACATTCTCCCCTAAAACCCTCAACCTTAGTACTAAACCCTTAGGATATGAAAATTTCCTCATCTTCACTCTCTTTATAAATGAAGAGGCCACTTTTAAATATTTAAGGACAATCTATTGATGATGATCTAGGATCTCTAATTGCATAATAGAAAATATAACTATCAACTCCCACTCACTACTGGCCTCCAAAAGTATCTATTTATAAGTACTACATCTTATATAAGTTTCTATAACATTACCCGTCTTAGGAAAATATGTATTCTTAACATCAAATGATTATAGGTATTCAACCCACCTTCTCTACCAGATATTCACTTCATACTATATAAATTTATACTTGAGGATTTTTTTCTATATATACCTCAAAATTCTATCCTAGTAAATTATTCCTCTAATAAAGAAAGGCATGAACCACAACTACTTGATCTATATCATGTGATGGGTAATTCCCCTCATGTGTCTTCATCTGATGAGACATGTAAACCATGATTCTATCTACCAACATCATAACTACTCCTATCCTCATACCCTACGTGTCAAATTAAACTGTATTGATTTTGTATGTCTCTACAATAATCAATATTAGTATATAATTTAGTCCTCCTTTTAGATCTTGAAATGATGTCACACATGATTTAGACCATGTAAACATCACACATTTCTTGGTCAAGATGATGAGTGGAACTGTAAGATTTAATAAATCTTGAATGAAGTTCTTATTATAGCTATCTATCCCAAAAAAACTTCATATGTAAAATACATTCTTGGGTTGATCCTTGGAAACCACAACACAGACCTTCTCTAAGACAACAGATATTCATACTTATTATATAATGTGTATCGGGAAGTGAAAATTGCCAATCTAAAAGTAGAATTTTCTATGATTAACATATAGATGATGATATATTAGTGTATATAATATTATATCTAGATTTATGTCATGGACATGTAAACTGTGATAATACACCAAGATTTCATCCCTGGCGACCACAAAAATTTGAATCCAGATACTAGTGGAAAACCCGATTCATCAAAGCCATAAAAATAGTTGGTGTATTAGTAAAACCAAATCGAATAACCAGATACTAATAAATAAAAGATATTCTATGGAATGTTTGATGATGTTTTTATGATGATATCACATGCACCTATTAATAAAAAATGCTCAAATAGATCTTTTAGAAAACCCCTCATACCGTAGTTGATCAAAGAGGTCATCTATGTAGGGTACAATATACCAGTTCTTTATAATAAAATGGATAAATTTATGGTAATCCACATAGATAATGAGGGTTCCATACTCCTTCTTATATAAAATAATGGGTGAACACCAAGATGAAGAATTTGGTCATATAAAATCCTTTCCCTCCAGTTCCTCTAGCAGTCTCTTGAGATCCTATAACTTTGTATTATCCATATTATAAGGGGAAATGGAAATAGTAGAATCTCTAGGAACTATTTTGATATAAACATCAATATATGTCTTATGATATAATCTAGTAAAGTAATCATGGATGTTATCTTTAAAAAGAGATATCACAGGGGGAAATTCAACTTTTCACATTCTTTGATCTTCCTTATAAATACTATAAATCTAGACTTTCACTTTTCCCAACCCATGATGTTATGGACCAAATCAACTTTCATGAACATCCCATTCACCTTTTTGAATATTTCCCCCTATGGTGATGTAAAGGATGCCCTTCGATGATAATAGTTCAAATAATCATGATGGGGGACTAACCAATCCATTCATAGAATGAAATATAAGACTTCCATATAATGGATGAATAAATTACACTAAATATGATACCCATATATCTCAAGGGGGAACTCCTAACTCTGGAGTAATTTTTTTTACCATACTCTGAGTAGATTATCAAGCCTCATCACCCACAAAAATATTGATTCATAACCCTAAGGCTTTCCGTTATATACACATTAATAAAATAGTTGCAAGTGATTATATCTAAAAAAATAGATACCAAGGTAGATTCTACTAAAATCATAAAATGAAATATATAGAAGGCTTAAGACTCTTCTACCCCTATACAATCTACATTGTATAAATCTAGTCAGATCCATGGCCTTGAGATACAACCTGACTATCCTAAGCTGGTGCGCTCTGCTGGAAACATACCACATAGTTGAGAAGATGGTCAACTATGATTAGTACATCTATCCTCCCTTAGGTTCAGTTCCATTATAAGAATCTACTTTACTATTTCATATGTGACAACATAACAGAAAATATTCCTCTGTGGTCAAATTGAATGTCTGATCCCATCATGAAACTGTCTTGTTATGGATAGAGTACATGTGGTATAGATATGCAAAAATCACTAAATTTATATTAATTTAGATGATTAATACATAAAAAACATAGTTCCCAACTCCACATGTATAAAATCCCTAGCTCGAGAATACCTCAATGTCTTGGTGGTAAATTATTTTAGAGAAATTATATTATAAATATCTCCTTAACATTTTTATGTACTAATCTACCTAGTTCTGGATATCGCACCAATATAATGTGGATCCATGTATCATATAAATCATGAGATTGACCGTACTTTTTAGAGGAGTATCTAGATGATTGAAGATAGATAATATAGTTTCAGGACAAAACTCGACACCCTAGCGGCCACTATCCCCCAAGAATATAGGTGGATGTAGCTACTAAATATCTCTCATATACTCTTCAAGTGAAGTGGAATGTTTAGGATCTCCCTACATATTCTTTATAAGACTTAGTAATCCCTCTCGAAACATGAAATCATCAACTACTTTAGGAATTGCAGAATGTTCCACTGGTGGCACTACTAGAGGTAACACTAATGGACTAGGGCCCACCACCTATAGAGCATGGTCATCACCACCCTTATGGTGCATGAATACATGATTTCATAGCTCTGAAAATGATAATAACATTCCTAAAATTGGATTTGTTAACAAAAGATCATAGATATATATGTAAGGAAGGCATAACCCTTCCTATAAGAATGTAATATCCCTATGCCTACTTCCAAAGATAGGACTTGGAGAAATATTATACCATATATAATCACAAGAGACACTGCATACTACCCACTACTAATATCAGGTATGGGTTAAGATTTTAGTTTTGGTCAGGGTTCCTAGTATATTGAGGGCCGTTTTATATGTTACTGGGGAAATAACCCCTTATGTTTCAATTGAAGTCCCATTTTAATGGCGGTAATATTAAAATTTTAAATTTATCAATTATTACATTAAAATTATATACCAATCAAATGATGTTACATTCTAAATTTATAAAAGTAAATTATTTATAAATTATAATTAGTAATTCATTTAAATATATCCAGACCATTAAATTCAATTTTAGAATGAAATACGTAATATAAGATGGTTTAAATATATGAATTTTCATTCCCAATTTATAGAGGTATATGTTTTCTTTAAATTAAAAATGGAATTCATATATTCAAAATCATCTCATGTTTCACTCTATATAACCTCAATTAGATAAGTAAGACATGTGATAAAAGGTTAGTTAGGGTTTTATCATAAAACTATATGGAAAATAACCATTTAGATTAATGCTGAAACTTTAATAAAAAATTATTTAAATTCATTTTTCTATAGAAATAATAGTTTCATAATAGATATATCCCTCAAGGAACATAAAACAAGTATCATACAGTCAATAAGTGAAACCTACACGGCATGGAATAATGTATTAAATATTAATATCCAAGGTGGTTATAATGATACCTGCAAAATGATTCCTTTCAACACTAGACCATGGATAAAATAGAGACAATAATAGTAATAATCAATTCCACAACTCGTGTGTGTCATCCAACATTGAAATTAGTGTAATTGTAATTGGAATAATCTATAATATTATTCATATCCCATGAAATTTGGATTTTCCTCATATGTGGGTTAGCTACTCCCAAGAATAGGCTCATTACCATATTTCGACACATCATAGTATCCTATTTTAAAAAAATATTAATAAAAAAGTAAAAGGATATTTGATTCCAATTTTTTAAAAACCTTGACCCATATCACTAATACGTTATAGATCCTAGTTGGTCACATGGTCTTAGGCGCACCTCCACATACACCAGATGCTGCTAACTAGCAATAAGTGTCCAAGGTGGTATGGTGGAGATACCATTCCCTAATAATTATATAATCACAAAAAAGTAATAATTAACAAATAGTGGATCATAACAATTATAAATAGATAAATAGAAGAATATTATTCACATTGAAATAATAATAAATCCAAAAGAGGCATCATAAAAAAATTATGAGTATGTCATAATGATACAATAGAAACATACATACATGGATGTAGGAATCAATTATAGTAAATGTATTTCAAAATAAAAAAGAAAAAAAGACTATCTCCAGGAATCATGAGCCAAGGATTGGTACAACACTCCTAATCTCCCATGATATTAGTCAATCAGGAATTCCTGACATGGGGCTTTCCCCTATCCTCACCGGTATCCATGAAGTCAATTTGGGTACCAATCAGTGGCATAAACAGGGTGCAGGATAATCACAGTAGGACACTACCAATGGTGTCTACAAAAAATATATCTTACGTATGAGATATAATAGTATGCATGTATAATAGGTAAAACCATAATATGAATGAGATATATGAAAAATTATATAATAGGGTAGTGAAGACGAGGACATTATTAATGATGTATATAAATATGTAAAACATAAGCAAACAAATTACTTCCATATATGGAATACTCCACATATGTAAAAAGTATCATTCCTACAAGGGTTAATTCCTAAGGATATAGAATACGATGGCCTCCACAAGTCCATGGAAATCAGAATAGTATTAGACTTACATGGTCCAGGAACCAAGGACCAAGATCCAAGGAATCCAAATATATGAATATATTAGTGTATATTTTAGTCGTAGGGGCCATACCTTAATCCCCATCATCAGTACAATAACATAATAATCAGATGTTCCATACCTGTAATCAACATTGGTTCCATATCTAAATAATAAAAATAAAAAATTAATATGAAATTCATGGCTATGTTAGTGTTTGTACATGTGTTTATTCATCCATAATTTTCCAAGAACCTTATTAAAACCATTCATTAATTCATTAAATATATTTAAGTCTTCCAAAAAAGAGTGCAGAGACCATGAACCAAAAGGTTTGGTTCTTAACATAGGTGGTTGTATGAACACACCTATGGGGCAGTTGAGGTTGAGGTTGTTGACCTCAAACCAGGACAAGGTGCTATGTCTGCATCACATTAAGGGTCAAACCATTAATTTAATACATCGATTAACTTTTAGATCAAAACATAGAATATTTAACATGCTGAAAATGGAAAATAATTTAATAAACAAACATTCATTAGAAAAAAGGTATAAACCTCATAAATTATTGTAGTAGAGGAGTACTCATCCTATATTAGCCCTTGGTTTTGCCTAAAATGGAGGAAAATTGAATCATAGAAAAATAGGGAATCCTTGAAAATGGGGAATATTATCTCACACCAAAATAACACTGAATATGGGGGGGGGGGAATCAATGAAAATATGGAAGTGGAAAAAATATGTTACTAGTTTCAATCCAAAATGATATAGAGAACTTGATTAAAATTTTAGATGAAAAATAGAAATCACGGCCTAACTTCGTAATGTTAGGATCACTTCATGCGGGAGGTGATGGTGGATAATGGGGAAAATAAGGTTTTTTATTTAATAAAAAAGGATGGGAAAATTTTACTTTTAAAATAAAAAATGGGCCTCATGATTGGACACATCATGTGTTAACCATGCGATAAGAACAATCCCATGACACCCCTGGAATAGTCTAGGTGCACAACTAGGGTAAATGTGTGTAACCCATGAAAAATACCTCGGAAATAAAACTTCATCATATTCATGGTTGTATGGACTAGGATTCATAGTTATGAATACTAGTATATAAAATGATAATAACTTCCATAATAAATAAATATAAAAAAAAAGATAATAATCAATCAACATAAAAATGTGTTTTGTATCATTATATTATATCCCTAGTAGACCATAATATTCTTTAAATTATATTAACATAGTTAAAAATACTTTTATAAAATAACTAGAACATTTCTTGAGGTAAATTCCTAAACAATTTTGAAATAACTTATATAAAATTTAAAAATTTATATAATACTGTGGATTTTTTTGGAAAAATATTTATAAACATTTAAAGGAACTATTATGAAAATAATATTCATAATGGTGTGAAAATCCATTACTGTGGTAAACATTAAAATAATGATTTTTTCTCACAATTTCAGAAAAAACTTCTACATTCAGAAAATGAAAAGAATATTCATTTAAAATGTTTTAATATAAATTAAAAGATGGGTATAATTACTTTAATAAATCAATTTAAAAATGTAAAAATAATATAGAGAATTTTTTTAAAGAAACTACAGACAACGAAGAAGATGTTTCTTGACTGAATAAAAAAATAATTTTAGTTTTATTTATAAAAATACATTTTGTTTTTTGAATGAAAAATAAGTTAAAAATATATTTACAATTGAAACACCAATAAATAACCATAAAATAATAAAATATATGGGGTTTAATATAGAAATATCATATAATTTCTCCAATAGAAACATAAATATAAACAATCTTGAATAAGGATGAGATTGTGAAATAAACACTTACATATAATATGAATTACCCCATAAGTTCTATTAACCTCTAGTATAGTAAATTTAGATTTATTATTATTCAACACTTGAACTATATAGATACATATAATAACATATATTACCCACTTATAACATTTTCACAATATTTTATTTATAATTCCTTTTTAAAATTACTATTTTTGAGTGTTAATTATTTTATTTTTCAAATAAGTTTTGGTTCGGTAGTTTCCTTCATTCATATTGATTACGGATAAAAAAATTATATCATTTTAATAATGAGTTAAATATAATTTATATTTATTATATACATTTTTATAAATATCTATGACATGTTTTCATGAAAAATCAATAACATCACTTTGTAAAGGTGGCAATCCACACGTACTCATGAGTGACACTATCATATTTTAATGGGAGGAAGTGTAATGTGGTAAATGATATTTTATATTTATTGAATAATAATTTTTTCATAATTATAATTTTTATTCCTTATTTCCATATTTTCATCCATCCACGTAATTTGGTTATGAAAAATGAATTACATCACTATGTGGAGATGTCTGGTTGTACATATGCACGAGTGATGTTTTCATTTTTAGTAGGATGAAAAAGTGGTGGAAATGGTTTTTTAAAAAAATAATAATAAAATATATTATATTTAATATAATAGATTAATTATTTCTGGTTTTTTACAAAATTTTTAGTGGACATAGAAGAATAAATAAAATTGAATGAGCCGATAAAGATGATCACCACTTCTTTGGAAGACCTCCTTTGACTTATGCCATAAAACTTATTAGGATGGTCTTAAGAAAATAAAAAAAGAATAAGAATAAATATAATTAATATATAAATGTTTTTTATTATCTATTATTACAACTACTGTGATAAAATTTTTCTAATAAAGGAGGAGAGAAGGCTCTCTTAAATAAGTGAGGGGAGGGATGCACATAGAATATTTTAAAATATTTAAATAATGAAGTGTTGCATTTATGTGAAGGTGGATCCAAATATATGATAATTATAATTTAGGATAAATTAAGTTCTAAATATATTAAATGAATAATAATTATACATCTTTATGTATCATTCATACCCTTATCTCTTAGTTTGACACTCCCAATAAACCAGTTTCAACAATGACAATGATAAAGAGATTTCACTCTTTTTAATATCAATTATGATGAAGAATTAATATGACCTCATTATAATAAAATAATTATAATTATTAAAAATATACAATACATTTTATGTTATTCAAATTTTATAATCGGTATAAACTCACAATAAAATAAGTGTACAAAAAGCAATAAAAACCATTTTTATAAAAATTTATTTTTTACCATAAAACTGAAATTACATTCCTTTATTTTCTATATAAAACTATTATATGAATATAAAAATATTTTATATAATAAATATTCTATAAATTTCTTTAATAGTATCAACTAATTGTTATTTATTTAATTTTTTAAGATAAAAACACATTGCGCTAAGGACAACAGTTTTTGTCTGAACAAAAATATTACTTAGATATTCCAAAATATTGAGAAAAAAATTATATGTTCAAAATTATATTCTTATTTTTAGTATATTACATATTAAATTTATATTTTTATATAAAAAATGTTTATTGATATTATATTTTATCCTTATAAATTTATAAAGTCATAAAACTACTATTTTTTTAAAAAATTGATATTTTCCACTACTTACCCAATAAAAAAATATTTATGAAAAATAAAGAAACATTAAACCTAATATAATTTTGAAATACTTTATTTAGTAATTATATTAGTTCATAAAATTTAAATAAAATTTAACAATTTAGTTTTAATCACATTATTGAATAAAGAAATATGTAATATACAACTGTTTCTTTAGATTGGAAAGCCCCAATACATTGATTGAATATCATGTATAACCAAATTGACATCGTTTTTTGTATTTTGAATAATACTAATAACCTAATATTTTGTATTTTTATTTTATTGAAATAATTTATTTTTAGTTTAATAGTAAAAAATACTATTTTTACTAAATCCATTGCGTTTATGGATATATTAAGAAGTAGTTAAAACTTAATTACTTATAAAAAATTTTAAATGATAAAAAATATATTTAAGGATAAAAAATTTAAAAATAATGTAATATTATGGACTTAGAAAACATGTTCTTGATATTTTATAAACATAAGTAATATTTCCCAATAATAGAAACTCTTTTGTGGTTTATTTTAATTAAAAATAATTTTCTAAAAAATCTATCTTAGATTTCTTTGAAATACATTTAAATATTCTATATTTTATAATAAACAAACTTATTTTATAAAAATTATAAAACCTTTACTATTTTATCCTACACAAAAATTTTCATCTAAATAACACACCTTTTATCAAAATGATTTTTTAAGCGTGAAATAAGCTAATGTAAATATTATATACTATTACACATAAAAAATATTATTTGATAAAATGGATCACATATTTCGAATAAATTGGTACAAATTGTATAATATGGACCATTTTTTAGTTATTAAAAGCAAATTAATTGGTCAAATGTGAATTAATTAACGTGGGAAAAACATAAATGGTAAAAGTGAAAAAATGAAGAGTAAAAGTATTGAGACATGTTAAAAATTGTATGGAAATGAATGGTAGTGGATTGATTGACCTTATCAGACACCATAATCCCTTATTTACATCTTTTGGAGCTTCTTACCCTTTAATATTGTCATACCATCACTGATATGTTATGGGTACTTCCAAAATTACATTACATTTAACTTATGAAATGGGGTTACTTCCACAACTTCATGATACACCTATCCCTTATAATTCAATCACGAAACTCTATTATTATTGATCCCCTAGAAGACTCCCTCACTATAATTACATTATAATCTCTATTAGATAGTGTAATTCCTTCATTTATAATGTTATTTCAAATATAAATATTATATTCTCAATCTGATTATTTATTAATACATAGAATTTTAATCATAATATTTCACTTACAAAGTTCTTCTATCAACCCTAATATAACTACAACAATATTATGATTGCAATGAAATTTTATTATAATAATCTATCAACCATTTTTTAAACAATTTTTTGGGAAATCATCTCTGAATGTTACTTTACATTATTTTTGGGTTGATTTTCTTTGTTGAGAAAGAATGTTGAAAAGGGGTTTTGTAGAGTTACATCATTTTTGGTGTGTCAAAAAACTAAGTTTCATTAATTTATTCAATTTATCTAATACAATAAGATATGTGAAGGAAAAAAAATTTCTAGATGTTTACACAAATGAAGGTGTTTTGTGAATGTAATGTGAACAAAGAGAGTTTTGTGAACATATTGACGATTTTTTTGAGAAAAGTATATAGAAAGAAAGAATTTTATTCAAAGGGGTGGAAATTTAAATAGTTATGTACCCACATAATTTGACAAGGAAGCCTTAATAAATATAAAAAGACTCCGAATTCATGAAACAATTTCATGAATAATTTTCTCTTATGAAGGATTCATAAGAACATTAATTATACGAAGAAACAACTTATGTTAATATGACCAAGGATGTTTATTGAATGTTTAGGGAGTGTCCTGAAATATTATAGAGTTTAAATGGAACAATGTTTTTTATAAATTAATTTGGTTTAAAAAAAGATATATTATTCCATGAATAATTGGAAAGCTTCATGAATGTTGGGATATGATTATAGGAATATGGATCTAACAAGAATAGGATGTATTTTCCCAAAAAAAATTCCTTAGAGAGGTATTAATAAAGTGAATGAAATTAAATCCCTGTTATACACCAAATTAAGTGTAAAAAATATTGATTCAGGTGATCAAAATATGAATCTTATGAAGGAACAATGATCTCACATTATTGAGAGAATAATGAGCTATCAAATTAAAATTGGTAGTGAACCCAAAGGTAAAATGATTCTTATCTACAAATTGTAATTGTAGGGTAGTTTATTGGATTTGGTGCATAAGAAAATTTCATGTGTATTCTTCTTGGATTTATCTTAGTGTGGGTGAGCCGAGTAAAATTGCAATTCCTTTTTCCTATTTTCGTTTATACATATACATTGATATGAGAAAGGAATAGAGAAATGTTTTGATTAATGATGAAAAAGGATTCAAATGGGTTGTTATTTTAATATATCATTCCCAAATCCACCCAATATATAAGGATATTTAACCTAGTTGGTCTAACACCTTTATATCCACTAATAAAAAAACAACATTGGTCGTGCGTATATCTGAAGAACCACCTACATGAAATGATGTGGTATGTTTCTAATCACTTCCCCTCATGGATAGTCAAAATAATTGATTTTATGAATTTATATTTTTCTTATTTCACAATAATATTTACTAAATTATAATTTATAATATAACTTGTTTCTATCCATTTTTTTGTGAAACATAATCGTCAATTATGCTTATGTGTGGACTACTACAACCACAAATGATGAATTTATTTTTTCATTACCAACCTTAATGTATAGTTCTAATAATGAATTATATAAATATAAATTATATTTATTACATGTTTATTCTTATTTAAATTTTATATTAACTATATATAAAAACATTTCTTTATTTATAAAATCCTTATTACCTACTCTCATTTTGGTTAATTTTACTACATATGTGAATGATCTTAAAATATTTATATTATAAATGATTATGTAATATCAAATAATTATAATATAATTTAATAATAATATATTTAAAATTTTGTATTATTATTTTAGAATCTTTATATTTATATTTAACATAATTATTAATATCTCTACTTTTGGTCCCAAAACACATAAAAACATATTTATCCTAATTTCAATTTTTTCAAAAAATAAAATTTTCATTCACCAAATTAAAGAGAGATATGATGAATCATTGAAAACCTCATATTATATTATATTGGATAGTAATTTAATTATTAAATTTTATTTAATAAAATTTAATTGACCACACCCTTACAAACCTAGCACAAAATAATAAGTCACAGTTTCTAGCATCTGATAATGAAAATAAACTACAATCGACTAATATAATTGTAATAAGTTGATATAAATGAAGATTATAATGGTAAATAAAAATTAATAATAATATTAATACTTTTTACATAGTTATTTTCAATATACATGAGTTTTGAGTGAATTTTGACTAAGAAGGAATTGAGGTAATCTTTTTCTTATTTCAATTTTTACCTATTGAGCCATATTTCTTATTATAAACCATATTATATTTTATATGATGTATATACTAACAACATGAATAATTATATATCACAATAATTCCATTATTTATGGTATTTAATGTTTAATTTGAAATTCTATCTTTTAAGGTGTTTTGTTTTGAAATTATCTTAAGTCTTAACTATTTTTTGTCTCTCTTTTCAGTTTAATGAAAATTGTTTGATATTACACACCATATTTGATTTTGTACGTGCTATTAAAAATCCTAATTACTTTAATGATAATTAATATAAATCATTTTATTTTAATTTAATTTCATTGTATCACTCCCATGTCATTTTTATTTTTATGTTACCATGTGGTTTCATCTCAATTTTGATTCATTGAGATATAATTAATATTTAACACTTTTTCCTTATTTTAGTCTGTATATTGGTTTTAAATTACATTCTAAATCCTCTCTTAGTATTTTAATTTGTGGATTTAAATTCATGGAAATCCATTACTACCTTTTTATTTTAAATCATTATTTATTTTCGGAATGAATTTTTTTAAAATGCTTCACCTATGTGAATACCTTATTTTCCTTAAATAGTTTTAAAATAATTCTCCATCAAATACATGAAAGAATTTATTGTGAAAATTATTGAATTTAAAATATACCATTAACTTATAAGGTGTTAGTTTGAGGATTCGTACATAGAAAACATTTACACTTATTTATTGTGGTAATGTTGATTGTTAGTATACTGGTTATTCTGTTATGGGTACCTATTGACTACATAAGGTCCCAAAGGGTGTTTTTATTTCCCTTAAGTCAAAAAAAATCAAAATTTATAAAACTAGATCATTACAACTTAATTATTTAAAATTAATATAGTGGAAAGATCAATATTAATCTCAAAGATAAAATGAAATGAGTTTAATTTGGTTTTTAAAGAATTTTTTTATTTGATTGATCTTAAGAAAATGGATTAATTAAATACATTGGATTTGAAAATTATTTGAAGAATGTAAGAGAAAGAAAATATTTTTTTGGATTTTTAAAATCAATTAGAAAATGGAATATTGTGGCATTTTAGTTCTAGGGTTCAAGTGAAATTGGATTTTAGAAAATAAATTGATTAATCAATGTTTGGAATTAGAGTTGAGACGTGGTGGATTAAATGGTCATGATATCCTCACCTCAACATAGTTATCCTATCTTTCCCATTATGAGCTAGTTTATAGAATTGTGAATTAATTTTTTCTCAGTGCCATTTTTAAATCAGGGTACCCAAAATGTGACAATGGTCATGCTTAATTTTGGGTGACTAGTTATGTAATTAAAATTTCCCTTCCAGATTCAAATATTAATGCTCAAAAAATATGAAAATAAATGGATTATAATTAGGTAAATAAATTATTTCAAATCAAATACATAAATATTATAAAATAAATAAATCCAGAAACATGGTCCCACGTTACATAAATTTTCCTAGAAAAAGTCAGTATTTACCCCCTCATCATAGTTATGATCTTATAATAGGGATGAAAGAATTAAAGATAAAAACAATAATAGAGAAGATACATCAAAATGCCGAGGACCCTGCATAACCAAGATTCCCTCTCCAAGATTTGGTCTCCAGATCACCAAATTGTAACAGGTCATCCTATAATTTATATAATCTCAAAGGGATAGTGATGTGTTCAATGGATTCATAATGGGCCAAAAAGTGATCCAAGGTGGTCATAGGGTCATAAAATAGGTCTCGACAACAGGTTAGTCAAACCAGAACATTTTTGTAGGTTCATCTCGACACATTCATTCCATGTAAGTGATTCAAGACTTGTAATGATCAGGGCCATGAAATATTCATGTCTTTTTTTGATGTTATGAAAATTTCAATGAGTTTCATGACTTTTAATTGTTCCACATTGTGTAATTTTTACATGACATTAATTTTCAATTTGTTGTGTAAAAATCCCCATTTTTCCTTCCTTCTTCTCTTCTAAGTTCCATTGAAAATTTTATCTCTAGGTGTCATTCCATATAATGTTTCATCATGTCAGAAATTATATTTTTCTCCTCAAATTCATTAATTTTTGTTCCTTTTCGAAATATTGGTTATATCATGGAAATTATCACAAAACAAGTTAAACAATACCTATTTTGTAAAGTGTAACCAGTTATTCATAAAAAATATTATCTTAAAATACTTAAAAATATATGCTTGAAATACAGTTATCAACTACTCAAGAAATTTGACTATATATTGTTTAACAAGATAACTTCTTTTATGGGATGGATTATGTGAATTTATTCTCTGGAAAAGTAGTTTAATTTCATATATTTTTATCTTAACACATCTATTTATGTATTACTAGTGAATGTTGATCTTTTAGTGTGATGATATTAATATCACTCATATGATGAAAAAAGTAGACAAAAGTTAGTGATGGATGGGGGAATAATATTATATATCTCCTCAATGAATTATTTTTTTTCATGTGAAAAATGGTTTGGGTATTTGGTATATTCCTTCCCAATGAAATCATGATGTCTTGGTTGCGATCATGATGGTAAGAATAATGTCTTAGTTGTGACCTTAATAGCATGACTAATGGCTTGGATGAGACCTAAAGAGTAAAGATAAAGATATAAATTATTATTAATTCCATAACAATGAATTTTTTCAGTGTTATATGTGTTTATTTATATCATTAATCGAATATTTGTTTCAATATCATGTTATTAGTTATGTAAAATTAATTTATTATCATTTATTTCCTACCATGTTTATTCATTAATATATTGTGATATTGGTTTTCCCTAACTGATTGTTTGATACTAGCCTTATTATTTTTCCATTTTCTAATATTATGAAGAAAATTATTACATATTGTCTTTCTAGAAGAGTAGCATGTGAGGATTATTTTGTAAGATATGTTTGGTACTTATTATGGATTCAATATCTTCTTATATAGTGTCAAAATCTCTATTTCATGAGAAATATGTATTATTTCATAGATACAATTTTTACCTAACTATAAAAAATACTAAACCAAAAATAAACTTTAAATGAATGTGAGAAAATAATTTTTTAGAATATCATAATTATTGATGGTAAAAATTTGGTCACTCTAATTAATTTCAAAGAAAGTATATAAAGAATGTGTTTATGAGAACTGGGTCCCGGAAGAATGGGTCTGGGGTGTCATAATGAAAATGTAATAAATTATGATGACTATGAAATCTATCCTCTATGGTTGAAGGTAGGTGGGTATGATTTAAAAAAATACAATAAAGGGGTTGTTTTACTACTAAAATACCTGAAAAAAATTCTACTAAAGAAATGAAATGATTCTTTACACAATTCCCCTTTGACTAATATACCATACTCCATTTGGTATTTGATGTGGGTATTGGATCATATAAATGAGGAATAATAAAATAATTTAATCCCCGTTCTCTATTTTATTATATGTTTTTCTTGATATGTACTAATTTTTTCCCCTTATATATATTTTGTTCTTTTTTTGACATAGATACTGGTATTTCAAATGAAAATACAATGAGTAATGGTAAATAATGCCCAATTATTTTTCAATGTTTCCAAAGTAAAACACCACTCTCAAAATTTCCCATTTAAATAAATTCCTCCCAATTATAAACATTAAATTCTCTCCCCCAGACTCAAACTTGAAATAATTAATAAATTATAATTAGAGTTATGGTAGTTAGGTGTAAAAATATGATTTAAATGTAGAATTAACCTACTATAAAATTCATGGATAATAATGGTTTAAAAATTTTTCATGTAAAAGTTAAGTCTCTATAAAAAACATGGTCTAGAATAATATGTTCCTCAATCATTTTTAAATTTTTATGAGATATAATTATCTAAAATAGAATAATAAAAACTTCTAGTTCTTATAAAATTTAAAACTCTCACTCAAGAATGTGAGGGCATCATAAATAAAATTTAGATCTATCTTAGAGTACCTCCCAATATGTTAATTGTTTCTTGTTTCAGTTACTAATGGGTATGAATTTCAATATACAACTGAAATTATATAATGTTATTGAAAATTAATGTTAATGAAAACTAAAAGACTAAAAAAAAATATATTATCATCTAGTCTAAAAATTATGAAATATCAATAGAAATTTCTCAAATATCGAAAAGGTGTTTGGATATCAACTTGATCTCAAGAATTTGGAAAAAAAATAAAATGAAAAATGTAAATTAAAATTAAAGAAATCCAAAAATTATAAAACAAAAAAAAACCATGTCCTCCCCACATATATGTTAAAATTTATCCTATTTAACCTAGAAACATGATATATATGATATTATATGAATAAAAAGATATGGAAAATGAAAATAATAAGTGGGGGGAAATGAAACCTGAGTGATTTTTAGTGAGAAGAAAGATAAGGCCTTTACTACACTATAAAATACCTCAAATAAAATAAATCTCTTAGTTCCATGCTAATAATTAAGAGTAACTTTTTTAGGTATTGTATTTTTTTTTCAAGGAAGTTTGAGAATATAATAAATTACTTCACTTTGTACATATGGATGAGGGAAGATAGGTATTTTACTATACATTTCACGGTTTACCAGAAAATGATTTTATGATTTTTACATCTAAAATATCATAAGTTTGTAGAACATGTAATGCAATACTTGTGAAGGAAATTTGGATAAAAGTTGATACCAATCATATCTAGTTTTTATTAGAAAGAATGATGTTTCTGGAAGGTAGGGTAGTTTTAGTACTTTATGTTAAACATATGATAATAAAAAATGTGTTTGATGAAATACTATATATCATGGTAGATATGGTTTGTGATGAAAGTAGTTTTTTTATGAATATTACAGATGAAAATTAAGCAGCATTGGTGTTCTTGCCGAAGAATATTTTAAGGTTATACCATTATCTAGTGTTTACAAAATGTTTGGGGATGAAAATCAGGAGATGGAGAAATGTTCTTTTGGAAAAGAATATTGAATGCATGTTTGAAGATGTCTTGGTATGTTGAGAACCTCTGGAGTTACAATATCCAAAAAAATCTGAAAAGGAAATACTCGTGTGAAAGATTGGATTTTGCGCTAAAGACTGAAGGGAGTTTGGAATGTTGCATGCAAGGCATGATTCAAGTCCGAAACATAGAAAACATGAAAAGGCATGAAATATCTGAAATATTAAATAAGTGTGAGAAATATGAGGTTGTCATGAAAGAGAGTTAGGCACCCAATGTGACGTCAAATGGGGTTTTACGCGATATGTCAAGATCTTGCATGATGCCTCAAAGGTTTTGCGCCCAGGGGTCAGTGATGCCTATAAATAAAAGGCAACCCTCCCTCATTTGATATGCTCAACACTTAGAAAAATATTAAGCTCTAAAACAGTGAAGAACTTTATATAAAGGTATTTTCATGAAAGAAATAGAGTTGTGTGTAAGAAGGTGATGTTTCAGGAAAGAATAAAGTTGTATGCCAGAGGTGTTTCGTGAAAAAACTCAAATATTGCATGCATGGAATCAAAGATGAGTGAAATACACCAAAAAGAGTGCGTGAAATATTTTATTTCCTCACAATAATTAAGTGGTGTTTAGGTTAGTTCTTACTAGATTCTGGGTAGGAAAGAGAAGACATTTTTTGAGTGATCAATCTATGAAAGCTAAGTAAGAAGCACTGAAACATTTTTTTCATTATTTATGAAAAGAGGGTACACACACTTGCAGATTATTTTCCAAGTGATACATGAGTGTAAGGGTATATCCTACTCATTTTATTCCATATAAATGGATTATTTTCTATTGGATTGTGTGGTAATGGATTATTTTTGTACCATACTAAGGAAATAGATACTCTTATTGAGTAGTGAAGCTTGTAAATCATGTGTTCTTATGGATGTGCGTTTTTTTTTGAGTTCATATGGGAAAGAACATATTAATAAGAGGTAAAGGTTGTTTCAAAAATAAGGAAACATAAAATAAAAATATATCACTAATTCACCCCCTCCCCCACTCAGCGATACATTGATCCTTAGTAGAAAGCATCAAAATCAGGGAAGATATTTTTTTTAAATGAAAATATAAAACAGAAATCATGAAAAATATAATAAAACTAGGTATGCCTCCCCAAAAAAACCCTATAACATAGTAGTAACAGTGGTTTTAGATGGTTAAAAGGTGAGTGTGGTATCCTTAATAAAAAACACCACATATTCCTTTTTCTAATTTCTTATGAATACACTAATAATGGAATTCCCCTAAACTAAATAAATTCAACATATCTCCTAGAATAATATGAATAAATACGAGTAAATGGGAAGGGTATAAAGAGAAGTAGTGTCCCATTTCTGTGTATGTATCCTTCTCTAGTATAAATTCATATAGTTATCAAACAGGTTGTTGCGTCACTGAAAGTGATTCAAATTCAACTTCGGTTCTTACCATCTATTTCATGGTGGTAGCTTATTCATCTTGAAATTCAAGTATCATCTTCTCCTCGATGGTTTCTTTTTTTATCATCTTCATATTATTATATAATTTTAAGATACATATGTGTCTTAGTGAATTCCATATCAAGATCAAAAAGGGAGTGAAGGGAAAATTCAAGAAATGAAATTGAATTTATTTAATTATATACTCCATTTAATGGTTCGACAATAAGGTAATTTTCTTCGTGCATTTCATCTTATAAAGAGCTAATATAATTTAGAAATGTATCATTTGGGTTTTATTCAATTCATATTAGATCTTATGGTTTCATCATTATCAAACTTTGGTAAAAAAATTTATAAACATGAAAATTAAAGTTTAAAAAAGTTAATATTCATTTCATTTCGATAAGTACAAAAAATATGTGAGTCCATGGTAAGATAAAATTCGAAGCAATTTTCATACTCAATCAGGCATTCTTATTAAAGGGCCTCATAGATGAGGTTGAAAATTATTAGGATAGAAGGATTGTAAAACTATTCCTCAAAATATTTTATATCCTTATTGATGATGACTATTAGATATAGACATTCTTCCAACACTTATGATCTTGGTTATTTCTATATGATATTTGGGATGACAACATTCATTATTTCCACCATTTACATATGCTCATTAATCTACCTTTATTTCTTATTATCTGTGTCCAACATTAAGAGTAACTCGGTGGTAGTGATATCTTCTTTATATTAGTCTAATAAATCAATTTTAAGTCGTTATTTATTATTTATGTTGTTATAACAGCTTTCAATCTACCATACACTTAGGTACACTATAGTCTATTTTAGACATTATAATTTTCCTCGGTTACTTATGATAAGATAAATGAGTGGATAGTGTTTTTATCTTAGTTTAATATTAATTCTTTAACCTTGATAGTGTTATCATATGCTCTATTTAACTAATTGTAAAAATTATAATTTACTTCCAAGAGAAATATAAAAATAATTAATGCTTATTCTAGGTGGTTAATAAAATTAAATGAAAGAAAAAAATGAAACCCGAGAAAAAATATTCACAATGTGATGGAGGAACAAAATAATAAGACTCATCACCTGAGTAATGTAACCAGATTGATAAATGGAATTTATCATGGACTAAATTAAATAGTATTATTTTCATCACTCAAAGGGTGTAACCAAGTGTCTCACCCAAAGTTATTTCTTGAGGTTATTCTATATTAATATTTTTCTTCATAATTAGTTTTTACTTATTAATTATATTTTTTTAAATAAAATTATGAAACAAAATGTAATGAACTTATAATTGAATTTAATTATATAATAAAATTTATGAAATAAAATAATTTTAAAAAATAAAATAAAAATATTTTTTGATATAGAATGTTCAATGCATGGAATGAAGTAATTATCGACTATTATTATTTGATAATGAATCATTTATTTTAACTTGATGTTTTTATTAAATAAAATTATTATAATATGATTCAACTATTTAATTTTTGCATGATTATAATGGTTTAGATCTTCTATAATCATGTTAAAAACATTATTTCTATAAAATTAATAAAATAATTCCTACATACCCAAGTGTATGATATTAGTAAAACTCTTAAATATCAATTCTCACTACACACAAATAATACATATGTTTAGAGAAGTGGGAGAAAAGAGTTAAAAATGATTTAATATTTAAAGAAATCAGGCTAGGAAAAATATAATATGATAAACACCATAGTATCACACTCCACAAATCAATAGCCTCATTTAGAATTAGAAAACAAATAAGAAGATAAAGATGAATACATGGGTTGTACCTCCTTCCCGTTGGATTAACTAGGGGTTAGTACTCTATTATTATGGAGTTATAAATGAATTTATTTAAGGAAACACATTTTAAGGGAGAACTAATATAGAAAATGATTTTTTAATCAAAATGAAAAAAATAAAATATACCATTAAATAAAAATATAAAACCGTATATATTACACCCTAGACATTAGAAACTGAGGAGGAAACAAATATCATGATCCCTTACATTGAATAATTTCTACCCCATTTATAATAACTAGCTGTAGACCCTCCCATTATATATGAACTCTCTATATATATAGTCATGAGTTCGATGATTTCACTATTTTATGGGATTTATTTATATTTTGTTTAAAACATATATCACCTATGGATATCCCAAATATCATTTAATGGTTATCCATGGTATTTTATGGGACATAACTTATGTGGAAATTTTTATTTAGTATATATGATGTGGAATAAATCATTTTTTATTTTAGGTGGAATGTATAATCATGTGTAACACATTGTTTGTTAATGAATCAAAAAGTCTAAAATGAACTTCTTTAATGTTATAAATTCTCTGAAAGTGGATAAATATGGATTTAGGCAAGACCTAATGTCTTCTAAATATATATGTTTCATGGATATAGTGTCCAAGAGGAGTTTTAGGTATGGTTAAAAAAAATGTATTCCCCAACATTTTTTAATATTTTTCCTTATATATGAAATTAGTATCACATCCCATATCAAAAATAACACTTGGTAGTGCATTATTTTATAAGAATAGGAATTCATAAAATCCTTTTGAATGGAATATCCCCATACCACCTAGCCTTCACTCCCTTATCAATTATTCAATTAAATCCTAAAAAAATGCATAATGAGTTTTATGTTTTCATGTATGTGAATGGAGTTCCACATTGAACTTTTACATGGATAGGATTCTTTTTAATAAGTATAATCATGAAACATAACTAGTAATGCGGTTCTTCCCCGAACATCCTAGGAATATCAACCTTTCCTACACTATGATTTTCTTATGCACTCACATTCCATCATATTTCTCATGTTCACTCAAATATTTCCCCTTTATATACACCCCCATGTCTATTTATTTTCTCAACGGAATTTAATATTTCTCTTTCACGTAATAAATCTCTATGATTGTTTAGAATTTCCCTTCACTGGTTTTCCATGAGAATGAATTATCTATTACGTGGTTAAGACAATTTATTTAAAAAATATATATTTTCCTTTTATCCCTCATTCATGGAATATTGATCTTTTTCAATATGGTAAACATAAAAAAACAAAAAATTAGTGAAAATTTTATCTAAATAAATTTGAAATTTATAGAATAATTCAAATCAAAAACCCATCCATTAAATATTTTCAAATAGAAATATTTCATATAGAAGAAAAAAATTATTAATTATTTTAAAATAAAAAATTATAAGGGGTTTAATACAATGACAAACATCAAATTATTTATAAAAAATATGGTTCTCATCAAGAGGCTAACAATGAGTTAAAACTGATGAGCTGCTTTGGTGAGGTGAATGTCAATGATCAAGAGTGTTAGAGCAGTGATACCTTTACATCATTGATTATTACCTCCTAAATCTTTTAAAGGGTGATAAAGACTAAATTGTTGGAATCTAATATCTAAGTGTTATTTGAAAAAATATATTATTAGGAGATCTTATAATATTGGACCCATGATGATGATGGGATCCTTTTTTTGTTTAAGTTTTAGTGGTTACGAGAATTTATAAAAAGGTGATGTGGGACTCCATTGCTTTTATATGAGAAGTATTCTCCTAAATGGACGAGATATTTCACTACATCAGAATGTGGTATTAGTGACTTATGTAATGTCCCATCCCAAATGACCTTAATACCAGTATCCAGAAAAGTTTCTACATGGCATCGAGCATTCCTCCCGGTATGCTAGAGTCTATCAACTACTTGTAAGGGTCTAACAGTACTATGGTGGGGGATTATATGCCCTCACAATCATTGTAGCACAGAGGTATATTAGATGAATATAAATCACTAAATAGTGGAATAATTATAAGTCAATGACAAAGTATTAAAAGAAAATATAATAAATGAATTAAAATAAATATCCATCACTTAATACAACCATGAATTCATGTCTATGTGATGATACAATGTACGTATCAGGATATTGGAAAGTAAGAAATATAATAAAATACATGGATAAGAATATAATAAAAATATCTTTGGGAAGTCTCTATGAGAATAAAGAGCACTAGCTCAGTCCTATGCTCCTAAGATCCTGCGTAAAATGTTCAAAACAAGAAATATTCCAGGGAACTACATACATAAGGTCTTCTTGGGTACCACAGTATAATGGTTCCTGAAAAATGTGTGATATATACTCAATAGTCCTCTTAAAATATTTTATATATCATAATTATCTCAATGTATATAAATTAAAGTAGTGTACATGTATATGATAAATTTAGGGTGATAATTAAATAAATGTACCATTTTGGGTTCCTCATGGGATAACTGACCAACAGTACCTACTTCGACCTAATCTGGATTATTCTAGTATGAAGGAAATCTCTAAAAATATAATATGGGTGTAAAAATAATTCATTATAAGACCAATATAAATGGTGGACCAAACCTAAGCATGTGATTTTTCTTGGCAGACACATCCCTAGAATAAAAATTACACATTATATTTCTTTAATGTAAAAGTAATTTTAAAACATTATTATAAGGCACCCTGATCCCATCCAATGAGATCTATAAATTAAATCAAATGTATCACTATAAGGACACTATAAAGATACAAAACTATAAGATTCCATACAAGGTGATACATTAATGGAATCCCAATGTATCAATCCAAGAATGATTGGAATACAAACCTCTCCAAGATCATCCTTGGTATCTAACACAGGGGATCGAGTATAACTTGTGGCCTAATATAACCATATAGACACTAATTCTGTCAACAATTTCTCCCATAGGAAATAATTATTTTTAATATAGAGGTAGAAAAATCTATTGGTGAGCCCATCCAAGGAATACCAAAAAATGTTCCCGACATATTTACAAGTCAGGTAAACTTGATAACATCCTTGGTGTTATGTAATGTGATCCAAAGTGCCGCACAAGGCACATATAACATCTAAAAACCTATGATCCCATCTAAGGTGTTCTGTAAATGGAACATGGGTATTGATAAATACGTGTCACAATTCATTTAATACTTTAAATTTTTAGGGAAGAAGGACATGTTCATAAACATACAACATCACTAGTCATGCACTTTAAGTGGGAACACCCATTAACCAATTCATGTATTTTTTAATAGAGGCTATGAAAATAATAATTACATTTAATTCATTATGATATAATTTTTTTTATCAATTAACAATAAGAATTAGATAAAATTTTTAATCCCAGGTGGACCACCCATGACAGATAACAATATACATGTAAAGGAATAAGATAGGTAGTGGTAATATGCATACCACATTCCAATTAAACAACAAGACTACATTTTTTTAAGTCAATGAACCTCAAAGATGTGTTTTATTAGAAAAGAATAAATTTATTTAAAATAATTTAATGGAAATTCCCTTGTGAAGATTATACATTAATGTCCATAACTATTAGAAATGTCAATTTAATATACAAGGGCTACTAAAATTAAAGAATAAGTTTCTACAATGTTAATTTCATATTTTGTAGGCATCCCATGAAAATACCAGTGTATGACACAACCACATAAATTATAATTGGAGATAATTTAATGTAACAATATATATACCACTTAACTCATTCATAGGATCACCCATATGTCCAATATCAAGGAATGAATTAGTCTGGTTCAAGTGAAATTGAAGAAACATACAAAAGACGAGAAAAATGTGGAATTAACTCTCACCAAAATAAATAAAGATAAGAGAAGATAAATTATTAAGGGAAGGAGGATTATTAATAGACTCAATGAGGTCTATGCAACCCACAAGATAGTACATGGAATATGAGACATATGAGGGAGATACCTTCATTCCTAGATGAATAGAGTAGGTGATCCACTAGAGGAGTTATGCACACATGTAAGAGGATAATAAAGGGGGAGACGTAAATAAAATGATTAAGGGAAAATGTGGATTTCATCCATCTTTAACAAGGTGTAAAATTTTTCTGTACAACTTTTCAAATCATGCTACAACCATTATTGTTACTCTTCCCAAGAAAGAGGCCCATATAGATCAAGCGCACAGTTTATAAAACTATCCCAAAAACATGCATTTCCCATATATCAAAGAACTTATAGAACCCAGACAACTATGAAACATAATGTGAATGGTTTGAAAAAACTACGCAACACCATCATTCCTCCTCAATAGGCCACACAATTTCCTATGGTGGGATGTATAGTTTCAGAAAAACCGTGCACTCTTACTAGTCCTCCTGAACTAGTGTTTCTAGATTCTTGTTCTCCCAAAACTCAACAGGACAACTCAGACTCTTATTGGGTCTTCAAATATGTCTAAAATGAACACATGTAAGTGTTCCTAAACTTGGATTTATCTTATATAGTTTGGTTCAAGGAATGTCCCTTCCAACAAATGGGAAATATTAATTCACATGGAAATTTTACCTGGTACAAAAATACAGGATGCTAAAAACCCCCCAACACAAAACATTTTGTACCAGAGAATCCTTGGGAAAATAGAAAAAATAGCTGACATAATTGGGTCAGGAATTCCTATTCAAATGGTCACATTGGATTCAAAAAACCTAGCACACCTCCAAGAACCATTTTAACACGTAATATATACATTGTTTCCACTTGACAAATTGATCATGCTTCAAAAACGGAACATAGATATATAGCTTACCAAGGCCCATATATCACGAGACATGATCAAATAGTCATATATTAAACCATCTAGAATATGGCTCTCCCCGGCATAGGTTATAGCATTTAGCATCCAATTCCAAGTCATGGTATCTCCACCATCAGAATTTACTATTTCAACATTACCCTAGAATTATGATGAAAATATTACCATGAACCATAGCTTAAATGAATTCTTGAATCTAAATTGAACCAATTTATCCAGGTCAATCCATATTTTAATGAAAATCTTCACCCAACAAAAAGTTCACTCCCCTCATCCCAAAGGCATGCCAAGAATAGATACTCATTGACTGAACATAACAAACAAAAGGAATGAAACCACTACATTTTATCCAAATATTATAAAAAATGGTCAACTTATATGATTATTATATCAATAACTGATATGAAATTTCTACTTCCTAGGAACCTCATATTTAATTTGATCACATCCATTGAATCCCATACTCGAATTCTGGTGATCTCTCAATACGAAATATTCATTTTATTCATCGTACCATAGCATGAACATACTTGTATATATGATGCATCATGCATGGATAATCACCCTTAAACATCCCATCAAAGCCTGGATTAAGTCCAAGAAAACCTTATAATCATCAAATAGGCTCTAAGGAGGTCATCCGAAGAAATCCATACTAAAACATTTAAAATTGAGATGTTTGTTTAAACATGAAATGTCCACATATTAAGAATAATGACTAAGACCAAAGCAACATTTTCTTGTTATTTATGGAAAAATAAAAAATATATGGTCCCCATGAGACATTCCAAGGATTTCCAACTTGGGAACCCAAGTATCACTTTGGACCAATCAATATTCCATAAAAGTCGTCTGATGAATTATTTTTATAATATATGTGAGTTTTAATTTAGAGCAGTGTATATCCAACACCCTCTCTCAGTGTTTCTTTGATGATTTTTATATTGGGGACATGATCATAAATAATATATGTCTATACTGATAGGGTATCATGTATTACCTAGAAGACTATAGACACTCTCACCATACCTAAGATGAAGTGCTCGATATGGTTTCAACCCAAGGATTATAACAAACCTTCTCTTTATTATAAATTAATTCCTAATTTATTACATACGATTACACTTAATACAACCTAGATGTTTGATAAAACTTATGTCTTTGTGAATTAGGTACATTACAAACAACTTAAAATAATTCATATATCATCTTAATTGAAACTATCCTTAACATGCTCACAGTATTCATTCATATATAAAAATGCATGGGATAACCTAAGGATAAACCTTATAAAGGGGTGAGCGATAAATCCTAGTAAGGATGTAAAAATGGAATAACATGAAGAAGGTAAAAAATGTTATAAAATAATCATATCAATGTGGCATAAATGAAGAAATAATCATAAACATGAATAATCAAACATGTTATATCAAGATAATCATAGTGGAAACATGATAAATGTGGCAATAACTTAAAGAAATTGAATTTAAACATCAGTTAAGGATAAATTCCATGAAATCATGATAGAAATAGACTCAAAAGAGAATTAGGTTTACTGACTATCCCAATATGAAATCTCTTGAAACTAAATATTTCAATATGAATTCGAAAGCTATATAATTTTCTACACACCCTTCACTTTCATTTCAATGTCATTCATATGTGTTTCACAGATTTCATAAAACATGGAATATTTTATCATATAATTTTAATTTAAGATATAGGTGTGTGGAATAAATACTTTTATTTCCATAATTAAATATTTACATGTGTAAAAAAGATAACACACTTGATAGGAAATTGGTATGGTAGTCACTACATAGTTTTTTTCCATGGAAAATTGTCGTGAAATTTCGATAGCATAACGGTGTCACTTAAATATTCCAAAAGTGATTTGATGATAGATAAATGGATCTCTATTAAATTTTACATAAAATGGAAAATAATAGAGACATATTAAAAAATATCCCAACTATAAGAATTGGAAAAAGTAGGCAAATGAAAATGAAAAATCTTGAATAATGATGAGAAGAATAGGATCCCATACTATATTTTGGCATGGAAACATGTGTACATAATGGTTAATGGGAGGGTTGAATTAGAGTGAAAGGGGTCCCAAATCATTTATAAATAAAATTTAAATTAATTGGGATATAAAGAAAAATATACCAACATGAAAAAATTCAAATTATTTGGAAAACATATTTTAGGTTGTTGAAAAAAAAGAAGAGTAAAATATCTCTTAAAATATATATTCATTATAATTACTCAAGTACATGTAAAAATGATAGAGTAAAATGATTTCTTGTTAAAATAATATAAATTTGATAATAAGGGAATATTTTTATATGAATTAAAATATATTCAGTTCAAATTAAAAAGTTTAATTTCAAGGAAGGTTCCTGAATTGATAAGAGGAGAGGAAGGTTCCTTACCCTGAGAGTGTGATTCCAAATGATTTGAAAGAGTTTATTGAGAGATTTGGGTAACACTATTAGGAATATTGTGAGGATAAATAAATTAAATATTTTCTAAAACTATTATGAGTGAAGATAAATGGGATATTGGGTGGGTTTATATAAGAAATGAGTGCGGAATTATTTAATATTTTTCAAAGTTAGGTTTTGGACTCTCTATAATAAAATAACCAAAACTACAAAAAATTACATGGTTTTTGTCCATGGTTTCTACCAAAGGGGAGTGGATTTAATTATTTTATTAGTACAGAAGATTAAATTAGTAAAATAATACTCTTACTGATGTGGAAGTGAGTCATACTTTTAATTAAATTATTTTAAAACCTTAAAATATATTAATGGTTTTGGTGGATTCATAAAGGCATTATAAAATAAGTAAGAAAAATATAAAATTACATTATTTAAAAATTAAAACATATATTTGGCTATGGAAAACATTTATATCATTTTTAACATCACTTGTGGGTCATTATTACGCCAAAATACACACTGTATATTTATACCATAGTTCATTTTTAACTGAAAATTCGACTATCTCAAAAAAATATGAACAATTCACCAAATGATAATTTTGATGTACTGATTAAAGAATATGAATAATTTTATCAAAAAAATCCAAAAAAATTGAATTTTCTTTTCCAAAATATAATCTATTTTTATTGAGAAATGATGTGATTTTGATAATAAAGGTTTTTGAACCCTTCTAAAATTTACATTTGACATCGTAAAAATTAGATGATCCTTTATATTTAATAAATATTATCTAAAAATAATAATTATTTAAATATTATTTATTTAAATAATCTATATACTCAATAATTGAATGTATTAATTGAAATTTCATATTACTTAAAAATTTAATTTTTAGTTTATCATATACAAACAAATTTTTTAACAAACTGATTACTTAATCATTTATAAATTAAACAAAATAACAAATAAATATAATAATAATTTCAATTAAAATAAAATATAAATATTCATACTATCAGGGTTACTTTTTTTCTTATCTTTGTTAAATTATTTTACCTATAATTAACTTATTTTTCTTTTTACCATGGTAAGAAATATTTACTACAGCTACTATTCATATTTTTTAAAACCTATTTGAACATATTACCAAATATTATTTATGATTATTTGAAATATAGAATAAATTTTATAAAAATTGATTCACATATGTGGAATAATTTAATTTAATACAATACTTGAAATAATGATGTAAATCATTTTTAAGAAAAATACATTTTTTAAGTAAAATATGATTTTATTTTAACTTTATACTAGTAAAATTAATTTTATGAAATTAAATTGATAAATATATATATATATATTATAAATATTCAATTTAAATCATTTCTCATTATTTTTATTTTTATTAATTATAATTTATAAAATTATGCAATTTTAAATAGTTTACAAAAAATGATTTTTTTTAAAAATAAACACATACCAAAATTTTGTATAAAGATAATTTAAATGTATTTAGTATAATTTATATAATGAAATAATAATTATGTTACTTATAAATAAAATTAAATTAATATTATGTCTTTTATGTTAAATAATTGAAAAAAAGACAGTTTTAAATAAAACGGTATTCTGACTATTTACTGAAAAATAGATATTTTTTGAAAAATTTTAAAATATCACCCTTAGATATTTTTATACTCTAATATAAAAAATGGAGTTTTCATTATAAAATACAGTATCTAAATCATTTAAAAAATCATGATAATATATTTTCATAAAGATAAATAAAAATCATTTTTTATGAAAACATTTTTTGAAGGAAAAAGTCATTACAAAGAAATGAATGATTATTCAATAAGAAATTATCTATATATTTAACATACATATATTTCATAAAGTGGTTAATTATAGTAATATCCAAAAATTTTTTGGAAAGGATAAAATAGTCATATTTAAATAATCATTATTTGTCCAGGTTTTGTGTGGCATGTCACATACGATGTCATAGATAGTTTTCTAATTAAAATATGGGGTGTTACATTATTCCCCCCATTAATAAAGTGAATACTCTTAACTTAAATGTGAATTAGATAATAAAATTATAATCACCGAAATGTATCTCTTTTGAAAACCCACATCATAAAAATGGGTTAATAAGACATCCTCTTGAAAATAGTGAAATGGAAGCACAACGGTCATCATTGAACTAGGTTTCCAAGTAGGAGAACAATAGTGGGAAGTGAAAAAATTGACACATAAGAGAAAAATGTCACCAAGGAACAAATAGTGTGTGGTAGAGAATATGTTCAGCAAAAATTCAATGACAAAAAAAACCATAAATTCTGGATCGATAAAATGACCAACAATTCATCAGAAATGATAATAAAGTGTAACTTATAAATTATTTGTATCCCTATGTTTATGAATTTATAGGAATCAATCTATATTATGCATGATATATTTCATAACATCGACTCCAATGAAAATTTTTATTCCCTTACTATTGGTTTATAATGAGCTTGAAAATTTACCAAAGCATGTCCCCTGGGAGTGTTAAACATGGTGTGAAACAAGGCTTGTTTTCGTGCACAAGTACCCAGTCAAGCCTATATCAACATGACGTTTTCAGTGTTTGACTCTATGTATATCTTCCATAGAGACATTTCCACTTATAGTATCCATACATGGATGCATTTTCATGATAAAAAATTATTATATACATAAAAAAATTTAGGATGTTTTCTTATACTTAGTATTATCCATAATGATTTTAATTGAGTTTTCAAGTCCTAATCCCAAAAATAACTAATTGATTTATTTTATATGAATTATGATAACCCTTATCTTTATTAAACATTAATTGGCCATTTATTAAATAATATTACACATAATACAACCAGAAATATCAGGAATTCTCATGTATTTGTGAATTAGGAACATTATAAAAACATAAAATAGAGAATACATCATCTTTATTGTAAACATCATTAACATTCTTATATTATTTCTTCGCACATAAAATGGCACCTGATAACATAGGTACATACATAAGAAAGGGTTGAGCTATAAATTATAATAAGGGGATTAACATGGAATAACATGTAAAAGGTAATACATGTTTGACAATAGTAATATCAATGGGTCATAAAAGGATTAATAATCATAAACATGAACAATGAGACACGATATATCCGGATAATCATAAAGAAAACATGAGAAATATGGAATCAACTTAAAATAATACATCATAAACATAGGTAATTGATAACTTCTAACTAATAATGATGGAAAAATTCCCATAATGTAATTAGGTTTACTCTATTCCCAACATGATGTCTCATGTTACAAATCAATACCCATTTCTTTGGGGAACTATATAATTCTAGACACACCTGTCACATTCATTTTATTCTCATTCTGAAATGTGAAACATATATCATAAAACATGTAATCGTTTATTATAAAATTTTATTCCATGATTTAGGAGTTTGTAAGATATTTATGTAATTACCCAATAAAATAATTATAGGTGTATAAATGTGAAAAGTTTTGAAAAAAATGGGATGATATTCATTACAAAAAAAAATTTCTATGTAAAAAGGATGTGAAATTTCAGAAGCATAACAATGTCACATAAAGAATAATAAAACGGGTTGATGATAGTGAAAGGGGTATATATTCATTTATAAATAAAACTGAATGTAATATGGATATGTAAAAACATATCCCAATATAAGGAATTATAATTAGGAGATATAAAAAATGAAGAAACGTGAATAAATAGGAGAATGAGAGGATCCCTTAATAAATTTAAGTATGGTAATGGTTTTACATAACACTTAATGGGAATGATAAATGAGAGTAAAATGGGTATATAATAATTTATACATTAAATAGAAAATATGGGTGATTTGGAAGAACATATACCAATATGAAAAAATTGAAATTAATATGCATAACATAAAAGAGTTTCTTGAATAAAAAGGAGATTTGAAGATCCCTTAAAAAATATCGGCATAGTAACAACCTAGGTGAAGGTAAAAATTATATAGGATCAAACATAATTCATTAAAATAACATAAACAGGATAGTAATGGAATGTTTTTAAATGAATGAAAATATAATAAATCCAATTTTTTTGGACTAATTTCAAGGAAGTTTCCTGAATTGAAAAGAGAAGAGGAAGGTCCCTTACCTGGAGAGTGTGATTCCAAATGCTTGGGAGGAGCTTATTAAAGGACTAGGCGAACCATGGGATGTCTTTAGGGAGACGTGGTAAGAGTAAGAACATTCTAAAGGGATTATGAGTGAAGATGAATGGGATTATTATGTGTTTTATATAAGAAATGAGTGGCGAATTCTTTATTATTTCTCAAATATTGAGTTTGGACTCTATATAATAAAATAAAAAATCCACAATCCTTCCCATGATTTTTGAAAATGGTTTATTAAAAAGGGGAGTTGGTTAGATTATATTATAATTCTAGGGAAAATATAAATGAAATTTTACCCTTTCCATTGTGGTCGTGAGTCATGATCATAAAGAAATGATTTTAAAACCTAAAAATATTTTAATCATTTTGGAGGATTGTTAATGGTTTTATAAAATAAATCAAGTAAAAAAAATCCACACTATTTTAAAGTTAAAATATATATTTGGTCATTTATACCCTTTATATTATTTATTAAATCACTTTTTGGTGAAAATAAACACTATATATTTATATAGTATTTAATTTTTACTCGAAAATTTTGTTGTCTTAGAAAATTATGAAAAATTAACTATAATATACTTTCAAAGTGATGATTCCAAAAATAATATTCATTTTTGTCATTTTTTAAAATATATGAATTTTTTATTTTAAAATATAATATAAATTTTTTAAAAAAATGATGAATTTTTTACAATAACGGTTTTTGAACCCTTATAAAAATTATATTTGTGTTCAAAAAAAATTTGATCATTTATATTTAATAAAAATTATTTAAAAATAATATTTAATTAAAATATAATTTATTTTAAAAATATTTTAATTAATAAAAAGTAATTTCTTAATTTAAATTTGATTATAATTAAAAATAAAATTTGGGTTTCATCATATAAAAGCAAATTTTTCAATAAAATGATTATATAATCAAAACATTTACCTGAAAATTTGAATATCATATAAAATTATAAAAAAATCATCATAGGGTACTTTTAACGTTCTGATTTCAAAAAAATATTCATTTCATCATAATAATTTCCTAAATATATGAATTTTATTTTTAAAATTTCAATCATAATTTGTTGATAAATGATGCATTTTTTACAATAATAGATTTGGAACCCTTATAAAAATTACATTTGAATTAATATAAATTATATGATAATTTAAATTTAAGAGTAATTATTTTAAAATATATATTTTATATAAAATATTTATTATTTCAGTAATATATTAGTTCATAAAAAGGAATGTCTTAATTTAAATTGAATATTACTTAAAAATATGATTTTCCTTTTATCATATATAATTACAAACTAGTTACATAATAATTTATAATGAAAAAAATATGGAATAAATATAATCATAATTGAAATTAAAACTAAATATAAATATTCCCACTATTATGGTTACTTTTTTCTAGTGTTTGTTAAATTATTTTAACCCATAGTTAATCTATTTTCCTTTTACTATCGTAATAAATATTTAGTACTATTACAATTCGAATTATTTAAAACCTAATTTGTCCTTATTACCAAATAATAATAATGATTATTTCAAATATGGAATAAATTTATTTATAATAATTTCATATAGGTGGAATAATTTAATTTATTATAATAATTTCAAGCATGATAGAAATCTATTTTTCCAAAAATACCACTTTTTAACAAAAAGAATATTTTATTTTAACTCTATAAATAGTAACATTAATTATATGAATTGAAATTAAAAAAGATAGATATATAATCAAAAAATCATATTTAAAATTTCTCATTATGGATTATTATAATTAATTATATTGGATAACATTAATCATTTTAGAATATTTTTCTGTAAAATGTTTTTTTAATCCTAAAAATAAACTTATAATATTTTCTGGTATAAGGATTAAATAAATATAATTAATTGAATTTAAATAACTAAAAAATACTTATGTTACCATGAAATAATATTAAAATTATATTGGTAATTTTTGGTTACTTAATTTATCAAAATAAAAGGAAATTTAACATAAAACGACATTTTCACTATTCATCAAAAAATCTATATTTTCCAAAAAATCATATAAATTCACCCTAAATAAAATTTTATACGGTGGTAAAAAAATGTATTTTTTTACAAAAAAAAATTATTAATGGTATATAAAATATTTATAATATATTTTCATTAAAATAAATAAAAAACATTTTTGATAAAAACATATTTTGAAGACAACACAACATTACCAAAAATTGATTGATTATTTTGTAATAATTTATCAATATATTTAGGATAAATATGTATTTATTTCATAAATTAGTAAATCATATTTATATCCTCATTTTTTGGAAATGAGAAAATGGTCATATTTAAGTGATCATTGTTAGTTTGGGTTCAGTGGGTTGAATCACATACAATATCGAATATAGATTTCTATTTTAAAAACTTGGGGGTGTTACAAGCATACCTAAAAATTAATGGGAAGAAAAATTAAACCAATATTAGTTAATTTATTTTAAGTAAATATCTGTTTCACCTTCCGACATGTCATCATTAACCGACCCCCATATCTTTTTCCACTGGAGGCATCCCAGGACCAGCTACAAAAAACCAACAAAGTCCAACCCAGCTATTGATACATTCAAAGGTTTTGCAGACATCCAAACATACTATCATTGTTATGAACATAAATAAATGACATGTTTTCAAAACCCATTATCCTCAAAGAAATTTAAAAGAAGCACTAACCATATCAAAATGGTACTTCTCAGTTGTTTTACTCACACTTAGAAGAAAACACTCTTTATATTCTCTATGTGATACTCCCCACCTTAGAAATATACTTATCATCATATTTAATAAAAAAAGTAAACTCATCCCATGACACACACTCCATAAATCACAAATCTTTTCCATAGAGGTGGAAAATATGCTTTTAGAAACCATTAGACTAAAATGAGAGATAAACTAACTGGTTACAAGAACACTAGGCCTGTTATACTTTAGACATATGTGTGAGACTCCTCCCGAGTTACATCTCTGTGAACCACATCATTATGCATAATAGAAAAACCAACTGAACCACATGTTAAAACACTTGATCCTTTTATGACATCATCCTAAGCATTGGGATGAGTCTAATTACCGATAACGCTCAGACCACTCTACATTAAAGATTACTCAAGATTCAAGAATAATAGCTCATTTTTAAATGATTAAAACTGAAATAATGGTTCACTAATCCATTTATCAACACGATGGACACCACGTGTATTAAATCATACTACCCCATGATTTCAGAATAAAAAATGACACATCTTTGATACTATAAATAAGCTTATCAGTTCTATTCAACCCAATATCATTTGTATTTTAAAAATATTTATCCATGATTTGTTTTATTCCACATGAATATAATCCATATGATGGTGTATCAACTCAGCCATCACTAAAGTAAAATTAAGGTTACACAACTTACTAAACATTTTTTTCTGACCAAGGAACATCTATCCCACTGAACTGGTACATTAAAGGATGCCCATTACTATAAAAAAAATACTACATTCTGCATGAACATCTGTTATCCCAAGTAATTTTTAGATACTATGTTTCTTACCTGGGGTAAAAGTAACCCAAATAGAACTATGCATCTAAAATAGTTTACAAGAATTTAGCAAGGGTATATAGTTCTAAGGGTGTTACCTACCTCAGGATAGTCCCTTATTGAAACATAAGGCATTGATCCAAAAAAGTGGCCATGTCTGTAAACTTCAGTAGGTTACACCTCCTATAATTTAGGTTTGAGCTATAGAAGATGGGGTCAAAGGGTAACACTCACATTCTGGTTTCAAGGAAACCACTCAAGGTGATGTGTAATTTACCCTAACACAATGTTAAATCTAAGAACATTACTTAAGGTTTCATATTATGGAATTACCTTAATTTAAATTTAATTATTTAAAAAATAAAAGTTTTATATTTTAAAGAGTGATATGAACCAATCATGAGGTAAAATTGTTTGGTACTTCATTTAACTAACACCACATGGAAGCATAGGTAATATCTATTAATCATCCTTTTAAACATTGATATTTAACTGATGTCATGTCATAGTTTGGTAGTTTATCACATAAGTTTCCTTCTATAGATTTTTTTTATTTATCTACAAGGTTTCTATGATTGGGCTTAATTTAAGAAAAGTTCAATTCCTATATTAAGATGAATACACCATTTAGGTTGAAATTTTCATTTTAATTAATTACGCCTCATATCAGTACATCTTAAAATAGATAAAACTTTTGTTTGAAATTTAAAAATTGGATTAGTCAAGTAAGATTCCACTATACGTCAATATGTGAACCCATATAAGTGGTTTTAGTCACATTAAATGACATGCCCCATAATAGATTTAAAAACACCCATAATAGATTTATCTTATAAATAACATGCCCCAACTGACCAAGATGGGTCCACTTGTGCATTTATTAATTTAACCATACAAGTCATCATGACCATGAAATAGAGTTAGAAGCCTTTATGAAGTTAACCAATTCATTTAAAAGTCAAAATTTAATAACGTTCAAATTTAAACACTAGTCTCAAGGTATATAAATCTTTTAAAAATGGTTAGATTATATGGATCACCATCATCCATTTTATAATGTGCCCATATAATTTATATCATTGAAATTGTATCACATTTAATCAAAACAAATAATGTTTCGTCCCATGTGACCGATGTCCCTTGGAAAAAACATAACCTAATTAGTTAGTTAAGGTGTCACCATCAATATACACAAGAAAACACCATTTAGGTTAATATTTTCTCTTCAATAACCAATTATATATTAAAATTATATCTATGTAATCCATAAAAAGTATTGAATAAAACTAATAATTATATTCGTTACAAAATCATCTAAATCAAACATGGAAAGACACTACGTAAGTAGTGAAAGACCAAAACATGGTACACAAATAAACATGCTAATAATAGCACTAAAATCCTATAATCATGATGTACAAGAAAAAATAATAAGTAAATCACATATCATGATACAAAATAGAATGACAATTAAACACCTAAGTAGGTATAAAACTTATCTTGTTATCAATATGCCAAACATGGAATATAATTGGAACACTAAATAAACCAGCAAGATACATCAACATAATTGAAAAAACAAAGAAATTAAATCGACGTGGAATGAAATATATATGGAATATGAATCTCTATGTTCCTATAATGAATAATGTAATGATACTTACATACCATACCATGACAAGGGTATATACTGTAATCTCATAAAACAATAAGTAGTGGAAATTAATTCAATCACTCAAGGTAAAATCATAACCTTCTGTAACCAAGAAAAACCTGAAAAACAATCCCATCCCTAGATACATGGAATTTTTCTTATGCGTAGGTTGATCACTCTTAGAAATGACTATTTACCAATATCCAAAACATTCCTAGTCTCATCTATATCAACCCAAAATATTAAAAAAAAGAAATGAATCTTTAACACAACATTGTAACATCCCAACTCGATTGACTATGAAACCAGTAGCTGGACATGTCACCATGTGAACTCAAGTTCACCTCCCCATACACCAGAGGCTATCGACTAGCAATGATAGTATAACGGTGGTTTGGTGGAGAGAATATACCCTCATGATCATATTAGTATAGTGGTATATAAAATGAGGATAAATTACTCAATAGTATAAGAAGTATAAATCAATGAAAAAAAAGAATATAAATACACCAACTGTATAAAAATAAATTTTCATCGCCTAATACAAACCTGGATCATGTCTATGTGATGCTATAAAGTAAGAAAGAAAGATATAACATAGTAGGAAATATAATAAAATACATTGATAAATAGAGAATAAAAATCCCCAAGTTAGATCTCAATGTGTATCTAGAGAACTAACTATGTCTTATGCTCCTAATATCATATGAACAATATACCGCACAAGCAATAATCCATGGAACTGAAATCATGAGCTATGTTTGAATACACTAGTGAAATGGAGAAACAAGATGGGTGTGAGATATACTTAGAAGGCCACCACCAATGGTGTATAAATCCTAATTTATCTTGTGGACATAAATTATAGTAGTTTCCATGAATGTGATAAATGAAAGGAGATAATTTAATAAATGAATCAGTTTGGGTTCCTCGTGGGATACCCAAACAAAACTAACTACTTCTTCCTAATATAGATTTTTCTGAAAGGAGAAAACCTATAAATATATTATAAACATGTAAAAATAATCATCATAGTTTTTGTATCAGTGGTGGACAACACCAAATAATTTGAATTATCATGGTGGATGCGTCCCTAGAATAACAATTATAAATTATCATTCTTGAATATAAAAGTTATCACTAGAATTTAATATGAGGCCGGATGAGCCTATCCAACATGATCCAACAATGGAATCCCTACTATCACCTTAGTTTCACTATAAATACACAATATTTTAAGACTCCTTATGAGGAAGTCCATAAATGGAATTGCAAGTTTCACTCCAAACATGGTATGAAAACAAACCTCACTAAGTCCATACTTGGTATCTCATATAGGGGATTGAGTATCACTCATGGCCAAGTATAACCATCTATCCACCTATTCCATCCATGGTTTATCCCCTAGAGAACTGGTATCACTCATATGGAGATATAGAAAATTGATGTTGATCCCATCCCAGGAATACCAAGTATCACCCTTAGTGTATTTACAAATTAGGTAAGCAATGAGCCCATACATGGTTTTTCATAAAGGAATCTCAAGGGTTTCTCAAGGAACATATAACCAACAACATCAAGTTATCCCATCCATGGTGTTCTATAAATGGAAACTAAGTATCAATCAAGGTGTATCATAATTAATTTAATGATTTAAATTACCAAATAATAAGGTTGTGTTCATAAACATTCCACATCACTATTTATTCACTTCAAGAGGGTCGCACCCATTTAATAATTGAAATAAAGTAAAATAGAGTCCATCTACTTATGAATTAAATTTAATTAAATAATTAGACATTTAAATTATTAAGTAATACTAATCATTGTATAAGATTATTAAGGTAGGGTGGAATACCAATGGAAAATAACACCATATATGAAATGATATAAGATAAGTCATGCTAATATGCATACCAAATTCCAATTAATCAAACATATAAAATTTTATAAGTCAACTCACCTCAAATAAGGGTTTTAATAAAAGACATAATTTAATTAATGGAATTTAAGGGACACACAACTGGGATGGTTAAAACTTGAGGTCCATAACCTTTAACATCATTAACTTAATATAAAAGTGATTATAGAATTAAGATGTTATGTATTTCAAAATAAATTTCATATTTTGTAGGTGTAACACATAAATACTAGAATGTGAAGAAATAGAGTAAATTATAAATAAAAATAATTTAATATAAAAATCCATAAACCACCTACCTCATGATTAGGTTGACCCACACATAAAATGATGGATATACCTCCATGCTTAGAGGATTATAGGAGGATCTCCATGGGAGGGGTGTTGCATGCGGGTAAGAGGAGAAGAAATTGGAGAGAAGAATACAAAAGGATGAAGAAAAAATGAATATTTCATCCCATATTAAAGAGGTGTAATGTTTTTTTTCATGGTTGGCCAAATCATGCACCAACTGTTCTTGAGAATCTACCCAAGAAAGAGTACTAGAATCTTCATGTGCACAGTTTGTAAAGCAATGATAAAATCATATGTTTAACCTCTGTCAAAGAACCTACATCACCCTTACTTCCATGTGTCCTAGTGTAGATGGTTAGAAAAAACCATGTGGCACGCTTATCCCTCTGAAACATGCTATATGATTTCCTCTAGTGGACTACAAGGTTTCAAAAAAAATCTTATTCCTCAACTAATCCTCATGAACTTGAGTTTTCAAGGCCGAATACTCTCAAAACTCAGTGGGACACCTGTGAAACCTCTCAGACCATCAAACACATCTAAAAAACACATCTCGGTGTCACAAAACCCATATTTACATTATAAATATCAATTGAAATAACAACTCATATACAAAATGGTAAAATTAAAATTCTCTTAGAAAGTTTACCTTGTCCAAAAATGTGGAATCTACATCCTGATATAAAGAAGGAAATTGTTTGGTTCATTTTCTAATTCCCTACATATTAGAAGGTAAAATCCAAATACCATAGACCTAAAGGTATTTTTCAAACTCTAACCACCCCTAATTAGATGTGAGATAATGTGGTAATAGATTTTATGAATGGGAAAATTTAACACCCCATGATTTTACAAATAAATTTAATATTGAATGCATGAAACAATGAGTCTATTAAAAACACCACTTTGTTATAAATTATCCCATAACATAATATTTCCACCACTATGATTTGAATATTGAAAAACTGACATACATGATGGCATTCAGTAAGATGTTTAGAGTCTGATAAGACAAACTTAATTTTTGGTGAATAGTAACATACCCTTATGAATAGTAATATAAATAGTATTATGTCCCTTATGAAGAGTATATAAAATTATTAATTTATTGGCTCATGTTTATAAGATAATTACATCTTGATTAATTTTCAAGGGGATATAAAAGGAATTGTATTTTTAAAATTATTATTTTTTAAATTAATTATTATTTTATTTAAAAATTATTTTCATAATATTTATAAAATTATTTTCAAAAAATGGAGTTCATTTTGAATTATACAAATCAAAAAATTGTATGGGTGAATTTTTGGGATTTTTGGGAAATACTCAAATGTTTCTTTGAATAGTAAATTACAGTAGTTTACCGTATATATACATAATTAGTTAAATTAAATATTCATAGCATCATGGATGAGGTAAGCACACTTGGTTCAAACTCACATGCACAGATTAGTATTCTTGGTCAACATATTCAATATTATTGGTTGTCTTTGGCCAAATAATAAAATAATGGGAAAACCCTCCTCTCCTCCACTGTAAAACCCCCCCTCACTCCATATTCTCTTCATAACTCTATTCCTTGAAGCTCCTAAACATTATTCTCAAACACCCTTATCTACTAACTCCCCTTTTCCAAGATCTCTTGGTATTTCCAAATGACCAAAACCACTTCCCATTAAGATGTTCTCAAGGAGGTTATTCCAAGAGGTAAAGAATCATTCTTTTTTATTTAGTTTCATTTCAATTTTTTCTCTTTTCTTTTTCCCTGATAACCTCTTAGGTAAAATTGATACTTATTAATCCAGTATAATCTATATATTGGAATTATAAATTGTTAATGTTATAACCATTATCAATATTCTTACTCTCTCTTTCTCTCTTTTATAAATGAAATCATCATATCTGAAGGTTCCAATTTATATCCTTTGTGGATGACAAAGTTTCATTGTTCGATTTCCCCTTCATTACTAGTCATGAAACCATTCTTATGGTTGAAAAAGAATATAATATATTTATTATAACCTAATTAATATTTATGAACAAGTATATGTACATTTTATTAATTTATATGACAAAACGAGTTCATAAGAATCCAAATACAACCAAATAATATATGTGACTGTCATTAATATTTCTTCCAATGATTCATCATCAAACCATGTAAAAAATAACTATATATAACCCTTAATACATATTTAATTTAATAAATAATATAAAATTTCAATTTTTTATAATTACATCCTTTCCACATAAACATCTATACTCATATACAAATATACTAATCATGAAATCCAAGGAAATGAACACTATAGAAGGACGAAATTCAATCTTATAACTTATAAATAATGGTATAATTAAATTAAACAAATTATGAAAAAAATAAATAAATTTCTTATAGGTTTTTAATTAAGTTATTAATAAATTTAATTTCATATTCTAGGACTATATGTTCAAGAGAAGAACACATTCAGACTTAAGGTAAGGGTTTTCCAACCTGAACCTCAATTTTCTTTCAGGTTACTATTTGTCTCTCTTAATCTAAATTGAATTTATAAATATTATTATTTACTCCTAATTATTTCTTATTTAATTCTCTATTTATGTGTACAAACTATTATCCTTCTTTATTTTATGGCAGACACACATTTTGAATGGAACATTCAAAATTCATTCTAAAATACAAGCTTGTTTCAAGGGATATTCCCAAATTCTTACCTATTTTTATGGTCACTCTATAATCTATTTTTAGAAACCTTTATCTTTATAAAATCAAAAATTTTGTTATTAAAATAATATCTTATATCAATTATGGTTTCATACAAATTATTTTCCAAAACAATTGTTGTTTTCAAAGTAGAAGACTATTTATCTCAAGAATTACAGTTAATTTATAAGAGTATCTTCATCTATTTAAACACTCATTTTGATTATTATGTATGATATAAAATAATATATTTAATAAAATGGTTTATAATTAGTCTTAATATGTATATTCTATCCTAAAACCATTCACTAATTTACTCCAAATGATTAATTGTTTAGGATTAATGTTTGAGGAATGTTAATTACATTTCATATGTTAGTTTAGATATGAATGTATATGTTGTTTATGTTTATCCCCACTCATATGAGGAATGAATTGGGCTTATTATGTGATGGGTGGGGCCCTCTATATCCCCTCGATGCATCGGTAGGTCTCATGAGTGAAATAGATAAGGACTTGGGTGATGCCTTACCCATTTTAAGATATGGTTTTGGCAGAGGCCTTAATAATTTTTAGATGTGTTAGACAAGGCCTTGATGATATATTTCAGAATGCCAGGCATATGAATTTCCCTACTTATGAAGATAGAAATTCATTTTTCATGAGGGTATTTGACTAGTATAATACCCATTGTTATGTTTTATTATGGAATAATTTACTCGGCTCATATTTTGATCATAATGTGTTGATGTTAATTATTTATAGTGGAATGTGTTTTTAATTATTCACCATGCCAAATTCTTACGTTTATTATATATTCAGATGTATTTCTTACCCTTACTAAGAATATGAGATCACCCTTTCTTATGATACATTTTTTCTAGGATAAGAAGAGGTATATTATGATTGACTTGTAGGTATAATCATAGAGTGGTGGATTTTTCCAATATAACTTTTATGTTTTTTTCCATTTCATATAGTAATGTTGAACTTAGGTATGTAAATTGTTTCCAAATCTACTAAAATATTCGTTCCTTTGTGATAATTCTTTCTTCTAATCATTCCAATGTAATTTAATAAGGAAAGGGCTCCGGGAAACTAGTATCAGGTCTTTAGAGTTGATATCATAGGAAGTTTAGTAGAAAACATGAAAACTAGAATTAGAAAACGTTAAATAGAGAATAAAACTCTAAGATAGTCTTTGAGGATAAAACACACAATAACATCTTCTAATTTTTCATAAGGAATATATTATTTGAATATTTCAAGTAAATACATCCTTTTCTGGATACTATAGGTGGATGTGGTTCGAGATCATATGTACGTAGGGGGTGAAAACACAGACAAGGAGTTTTTGGCTTGACGAATGGTATCTTGGTACGAAACAACAGGCCTAACTTCACACCTAGTTTTAATGTCCCAAGGTAAATACATAGAATAATTCAAATTTTCAATACAAGAAATTATGTAGGATTTAAATTTAATTTCTTCCTCAAAGAAACCATGTTTATGATTATGGTATTAGTCATGAATAAAATTTCTAATTATGGGGAATATTTTTCTATGTCGATATTATACATTATGATTTATAACCTAATCTATTGTATGCCATTATTTATAAATGGAGTCTATTATAAGTAATGGAAACCACATGAGTTCGTGTATCCCATGTATGGATTTCCATTCGGTGCAAGATAATGATGTTGGCTATGGAGCTACAACTGGTGTAGATAAACATATAACTATACTGGGACAACTTACTCAGGTTATAAAAAATAACCTTACCCATATAGAGCATCCAGATCCACAACGTGGAGGATCTATGTTGGATCATTTTATGAGACAACAATGTCCATAATTTAATAAGTCTACAAACCCATTCGTAGTGGAGTAGTAGATAAGTTCCTTAGTAAAGATATTTCTCACCTTGGGAAGTAACAAAAGGGATATGGTTTTCATAGATGTTTATCGTCTTTCAGGATATTTTGATCAATGGTGGTCATTAATTCAAAACTCAAAATAGAAGGAAGGGATAGAAATCATGGAATAAAGATAGTTTAAAGAACCTTTCTTAGAGAAATACCTTTCTCATGAACAGTGAGCAGATATGGAAATGCAATAACTGAATTTGAGGAAAATGAAAGATGATAATGTTTCAAAGTATTAATCAAACTTCACAAAGTTAACAAGGAATGTTATTTACTACATATTTAATCCTAGGAGAAATATTGATTGATTCTTTGATGGCCTAATTAGATTCCTTTGATGGTCCCTAGTCTCCCAAAGCCTCTCATTATATGAGGATATAGTTTCATATGCTATCAAGATAGAAAAGGAAATCTCTATGTGTTATGACTTTGAAGGAAAGAAATAGAATAAGAGGGATGCTGAAATCCATGGAAAAGGAACTAAGAAAATGGGGAAGAAGGGAAGAGGTTACTTTCCACCGTGGGATAATTGTGGAAGGAAACACCCTAGGGCCTACTTAAAAGGAAAATGAGTGTGCTACAAGTGTGGACATAAAGGCTATCACATCATTGTTTTTATGGGGAAGAAATAATCTATTAATGATCAATGATATAATTGAAGGGATATGGGACACTATGATAATTATTTTCCAAATCATAAGGGAAATGTGCCTTAGAAAAGGCCAAGGGAGTAGGGATAATCTTATACAATCACAACTGCTAATATTGAAGTTCCTATTAATGTCGTTGTAGGTACTTTAATCATTTAATAACACTTATCAAATGCATTATTTGATTCTATATCATCTCATTCATTCATATTTTTCCAATTTTCTAAGAAAATTACATATTTTCAATTTGATTTAGTAAGGGAGTTCTTAGTCCAAACTCTTATGGGAAGTATCATTGGAACAAAGTTGTGTCCAGAAGTCCCCATTTTGATATATAAGAATTCTTTATATGCTGATTTTATAATCATACCTGTGATGGAATTTAATATAATCATCAGTATGTATTTCATTTCAAACCGTGATGCAAACATTTTTTCATAAAGAAGGAGGTTACAATTTTTGAGGATGATGTTGAATCCCTTATCTTTAATGTAGAAACATCACAATGTAATTCTCATATAGAACCACCCCCAATAGCTCTATTGAATTCAATTATTAGGGAGGTGGGGAATGAAATAACTATGGGTGAGGATGGGAATGTTCAATTAGAGGACGTACATATTCTGAAAGAATATGTTGACGTGTTTCTATAGGATTTACATGGACATACTCTAGAGTGGTAAATTGAGTTTTCCATTGACTTAATTAATGAATTAAGTCCCACATCAAAGACCACTTATTGAATGGAAATTGTGTAGTTAGTAGAACTGATGAAAAAATAGGGGAATTGAGTGATAAAGGATTTATTCACCCTAGTTTTTCTCTGTATGGTGCCCATGTTCTTTTCGTCAAGAGGAAATATAGATCTATGAGGTTGTGCATTAACTATTGGGAGATCAATGCAATAACAATTAAGAACAAGTACCCCTACCTCACATTAATGATTCATTTGATCAACTTCATGGGGACCAATATTTTTCAAAGATTGATCTTTGATATGGATATCATCAGTTGTGTGTAAGGAATTTAGATATTCCAAAGACACCATTTCAAACTAGGTATGTGCATTACAAGTTTACAGTAATGTCTTTTTGACTGCCTAATGCACCCATTGTTTTCATGGATCTAATTAATGGTGTTTTAAAGGAATATCTTGAGGAAATTGTGGTGGTATTTATTTATTATATCTTGGTATACTACAAAATATAAGAGAATCATGAAAATCAATTGTGCATTATTCTGAAAACTCTTATAAGAATAAATTATATGAGATTTTTAGAAAGAGTGAATTCTGGCTTCAATCAGTTTTCTTTCATGGACACAATGTCTCTAAGTTTGGAATATCTATTTATCCTATGAATACAATGGTTGTGCAAGAATTGCCTACTCCAATAAACATAACTGAGGTATATAGTTTTATTAGTTTAGTATGTTATTATTTTCATTTAGTTCAGAACACCACCCATTTGTCCAAGCTTACACATAAAAGGGTTTTGTTTGTATGGAAAATAGAATGTGAGGAATATTTTAAAAAATTTATGAGGAGATTAGTGAATTCTCTGATCCTAACTCGACCATCGAGGAATGATGGGTTTTTGATCTATAGTGATGAATCAAAGAAATTACTTGGTTGTGTCCTTATGCAGAATGATTGAGTTATTTCCTATGCATCAAGGTAGTCAAAAATCCACAAACAAAACTATCCTACTCATGATCTTGAGATAGAAAAAATTATATTTTATCTAATGATTTGAATACATTATCTCTATGACAAAAAATTTGAGATATATAAAGGTCACAAGAGTCTAAAATATATGTTTTCACATACAGAAATCAACGTGAGGCAAAGGCGACTGCTCGAACAAGTCAATGATTATGATTGTTCCATACACTACCATATAGGAAAGGGAAAAAAGGAAGTTGATGCATTGAGGAAGAAGAATCATGGATTTCTCAATAAAATGAAGATTGATAATGATCTTTTTTAAATAGATCTAGTGAGGATGGATATGGGAATTATCAAAGAAAATGGAACATCACTAATTTTTCAAATGGTTGCCCAATTGTCTTTATTGGAATGAATTAAAACTTCATAGTCTGACCATGAGAATCCTTAAAGGAAAATTTATGCTCTGAAAGATGGGAAGTTGGATGACAACATGTGTGAAGATATAATTTTTAAATTTTGGAAGATTTTACGTGCTCCCTCACTACCTGACCAGAAAAGGGAGTTATTGGATGATGCTCATAGCTCAAATTTCACTATACACCCTAGTATCACTAAAATGTATAGATATTTGAGTGAAAATTTCTGTTGGGATAACATGAAGAAGGAAATTTCTGATTATGTAACAAGATGTTTAGTATGTCGACAAGTTAAGGTCGAACGACAACATCCCATAAGATTCATGCAACCTCTACCTATTCCTACAAGGAATTGGGATGACATCATAATGGATTTTTTTAACTTAGTTACCAAAAAATCCTTGATAGAATGATGAAATATGGGTAATTGTGGATTAACTTATGAAATCTGGACATTTCCTCGCTATAAGAGAGGATTTTCCACTGAAGCGCCTAGAAAGACACTATATAAATGAACTTTTGAGACTTCATGGAGAACCTATGTCAATTGTTTCTGAATGTGATACATTATTTACATCGAAATTATGGAAAAGTATTTATAATTCATTAGATACTGAGCTTTAATTGAGTACCGGTTATCACCCAAAAATTAACGGGCAATCAGAAAGGATGATCCGAACCTTATAGGACATGCTGGGATCATGTTCACTTGAATTTCAAGGTATATAAAATCAATATTTTACTTTATTGTAGTTTTCCTACAATAATATATTCCATTAAAATGTTCAAATGGAGCCATATAAATCATTGTATGGATAGAAATTTATTACACCAACATGTTGGGATGCAGTTAGAGAAAGGATGCTTGTGGGCCCAGAGAATGTAGAAGAAATAATAGGGAAGGTAAAGACTATTCAAGGATATATCAAAGAATTTCAATGTATAAAAAAATATATGTTGATAATTAAAGTAAGGATTTTGAATTTCAAGTTAGAGACAATGTTTTCTTAAAAGTATCTCTATGGAAGGGTGTTATAATATTTGGGAAGAAAGTGAAACTGAGCCCTAAGTACATAGGACCTTTTAAAATTCTGGATAGAATTAGAGTTGATTCATATCATTTGGCAATGCCACCTAGCCTTTATAAAGTACACAATGTGTTCTATGTCTCAATGCTGCGAAAGGACATGCTAGAACCACCATATATCCTCACTTCTGAATATATATAATTAAAACCAGACTTATCTTACTGTGAGGAGCCTATCCTGAATTTGGAGACCAAAGAACAAGTGTTGAGTAATAATACTACTCACCTGGTAAAGATACGTTTTAAAATCATAAAATATAAGAGGCATCATGGGATCTTGAGGATCTTATGATGAAGAACTACACAAATCTTTTTGTGAGGTAACATTCTGGTAATTTCAAGGATGATTTTTTTGTAAGGAGGGAATAATGTAACACCCCAAAATTTTGGAAATATATTTAATATTGAATTCATGAAACCCTTAGTCTCTTCAAAAAACCAATTTGTTATAAATTATCCAATAAAAAAAACATTTCCACCTCTCTCATTTGAATTTTGAAAAACTGACATACACGATTACATTCAATAAGATGTTTAGATTATGAAAAAACAAACATAATTTTTAGTGAATAGTTACATACCCTTATGAATATTACTATGAATAGTAATATAAAACTTATGAATATTAAATCATATTATTATTTTTTTGTCTTAATTTTATATGATAATGAGATCTGGATTAATATTTCAAGGGGATATAAAACATATTATTGTTTTAAATTTATTATTTATAAAAGAAATTATTATTTTATTTAAAAATTAAATTAATAATATATAGAAACATATTTTTTAAAAATATATTTTATTAATGAATTCTACTTGTCAAAAAACGGTTAGTGAGAGGTTTTTAAATTTTTCTAAAATACTTGAATTTTTTATGAATAGTAAAATATGATACTTTGTTGTATATATACATTATTAGTTAAATTCACTATTCATAGTATCATGGATGATGTAATCAAACTTGGTTTAAACTAACATATACATATTACTATTTTTTGTCACAAGAATCAATACTATTGGTTGTCTTTGGAAAAATAATAAAATAATGAGTATAATAATGGGAAAAACCTCCTCTCCTCCACTATAACCCCCCCTCACTCCGTCTTCTCTTCATTACTATAAGACATGAATCTCCTAAAATATATACAAAATACGCTTCACTAGTCACTACCCACCTCCAGGAGCTCTTGGTCTTGCTATAATACCAAAACCCCTTCCCCTATAGAGGTTCTCAAGGAGGTTATTTCAAGAGCTAAAACATCTTTCTTTTTCATTTAGTCTCATTTCAATATATATTTTTTCATTATTCTCTCAAAACCTATCCTATCCAATTGATCCTTATATCTATAGTATCATATATATATAATAATTATAAGTTTTTAATTTAATAACCATTATCAGTATTTGTACTCTCTCTTTTATAAATGAAATCATTGTCCGTGATGTTCGAATTTACAACTTTTGTGGATGATGAAGTTTCGTTCTTCAATTTCTCTTTCATTACGGGTCCTGAACACATTTTTATCATTTAAACAGACTATAATATATTTTTTATGATAGAATTAATATTTATGAACCATTATATATACATATTATTAATTTATATGAAAAAACTAGTTCATAATAATCCAAATACTGCCAAATAATCTTTGTGATTTCCATTAATATTTCATCCCATTATTCATCCTCATGACATGTAAACATACGATATATATAACCATTAATAATTATAGTGGTTCATAAATAATATATAATTTCAATACTATATAATCACATCCCTTCCACAAGAGCATCCATACTCATATACAAATATACCGATCATGAAAACAAATGAAACGAACACTCTGGAATGACATGATTCAATCATATAACTTATATTTAAGGAAAAAATGAACATAATAAACATATGATAAAATGAAAAAATGTCTAACAGGTTCTTAATTAATTTATTAAGAATTCAAATTTCATATTCTAGGACCTTAAGTTCAATAATGGAACACATTCGGACATAAGGTAAGGGTTTTCCTACCCGAACCTCCATTTTCTTTTGGGTTTCTCTTTGTCCATATTAACCTCAATAAAATTATTAAATATTCATATGTATTAATCATTGATTATATTTTAATTATCTATGTATGTTTACAAACCATAATCCTTCTTTATTTTTTGTGATTCAAATATTTTAAAAGGAACATTATAAATTCATTACGAAATACAAGCCCGTTTCAAGGGAATTTCTCAAATTCTTACCTATTTTATAGGGCACTTAGTAATTTGTTTTTAGAAACAATTATCTTTATAAAATCACTCATTTTGTTATGAAAATATTATCTTACTTCAATTATGGTTTTATATCAATACTTTTCCAAAATAACCCTTCCTTTCAAAGTGAAAGAGTATTTGTCTGAAAAATTACTCGATGATTTAATAAGACTATCTTCATCTATTTCAACACTCTCATTGATTTATATATATTATATCATATAAAATATTTAATTTAATTGTTTATTATTATTTTGACTATGGATATTCTATCCTGAAACCGTTCACAAATTTACATTGAATGGTTACTATTTATGCTTAATATTTGGTGAAAGTTATTTACATTTCATATGTTAGTTTCAACATGAATGTATATTTTGTTTATATTTATCCCTACTCATATGAGGAATGAATTGGATTTATTATGTGATGTTTGGGGTTGGATATATCCCCATGATGCAATGATAGGTCTCCTAAGACAAATAGATATGGACTTGGCTGAGGCCTTTCCCATTTTTAGATATGGTTTTGGCCTAGGCCTTAGTCATATATAGATGCTTTGGCCGAGGCATTGAAGGTATATTTCCGAATGTCTAGAATATGAATTTCCATCATAATAAAGCAATAAATTCATAGTTCCTGAGGCTATTAGACTAGTAGAATACCCATGATTATGTTTTATTATGGCATTAGTTACTCAGCTCACATTCCTGTCATATTATGTTGAAGATTATTATTTGTAGAGCCACATGTTTTCAATTATTCATCATGCCTAATGTTTATGTTTATGATATATTCCACTGTATTTCTCCCCAATACTGAGAATCTAAGATCAAAACTTATTAGGTTTCATTTTTCCAAGAACAAGAATAGGTATATTATGGTTTAGTTGTACGGATAATCTTAGAGTGGTGTATTTTCCCAATGGAACTTTTATGTTGTTTTTCATTTCAAGATATAATGTTGAACATATGTATGTATCTTGTTTCCAAATCTGCTCAACTATTCATTCCTTCGAGATATGACTTTCTTGTAATCATTCCAATGTAATGTAATAAGGCACTGACTTTCGGAAACTGGGGTTGGGTCTTTATAGTTAACAAGGTCACCCTAGGATATGATTAGGTATTGGAAATTGTAGACATTACAAGGATCATTCCAATATGACCTTCCTATTAGTAGATGAAATAAAAAAAATTCAAGGCCTATAAGTATTTTTCAAACACTACTAACTATGGAATGTAAGAGTGATGGTGTCAAAATGGATTCTAGGATAGTTTTACAAAGGTCACCAAAATATATTGAAAGAGTGTCAGTGATTTTATACTATTTGATGAAGGATGTATATTTTTTAACAGTTTGGGAGACCAAACGTAATTTCACGGTGTGTAGACATGTTTTGAATCCCAATGAGAATTTATATTTTTTTGTTAATGGTCGGGACAGATTATCAGTAAACATTTGTATTTTAATTATAAGGGTTAGAAACCCACAAAAGAGACACATTGAATATGTATTGAAGGTTGGATTCTAGGATTGGGGTTTAAGAGAGAACAGAAGGGTGACTAAGGATGAATGTTCTACTATAGTAGTCAGGGATTAGGATTCCTTTTTGGGAACATCAAATGGATGATATCTTAGTATCGGCTAGATTATCAACTGATGTGATGTTTTTAATGAAGGGTTTCCCCACCATTTAACATGTGGCTTTACATCCATCTTCTTATATTATATTTTGGGTTTCCCTTTAGCTAGTAGGAATCTCCAAATGCTGGAAACCCCCTCCCCTATTTCTTGGGTGGTCCTCCCCTATATGGATCTTGATTTCGATTCTACTAAATGTAATTAATATATATATATATATATAAGTTCTTTTTACCTTTTATTTATGATTTTATTCACTTTCATGTTTTCTCTTTACATTTATTTTAAATATACCCTGTTGTCAGGGTGTTTTTCTTAATTTGAATTTTTCTAATTTAGGACGATCAGAATGCCAATATTTGACAAATAGACTCTTATGTGGCTAAGGTAGGTGGTCCCATTAACTTTAAACAAAGTTTATATTAATTTTTCTAGTTATTTGGAAGTGTTTTTATGTTATCATGTCATTATTTGACCTTAGATTAATTTATTGTTTATGTTTGAGTTTACCTTAGTGAAAAACATCATTGAACATGTCGTATACCATATAAATGAGAATCCATAATAAATCACAAATCTATTTCATTCAAATATTGAATTTTCTTGTTAAATGGTAATTTTATTAATAGGAAGTTAATTTCAATATGATAGAGGAATAAATTTGATTGAAATGTTTAGAAAATAATTTTTAGAGAAACTCATTATTTTCAAAATGTAATTTTAGAACCACCAATGTTGGAAATAGAATTGGAATCTAACTTGGATAAATGTGTTGGAAAATAAATGGGTCCTTTTATGAGATGATGGGTTTTAAAAAAATGGCCTAGACTATGGTAATGCATTATGGTAAATTTATAATTTGATAGTGTTAATAATTTTATAAAATTACATGGTTCTTAAGGTATAACTTGGTTCTATGTGATATTTGTGAGTAATAGGCCACGAATGGGACTATGGGATGATGCCCCTTCTTAATACTTTTTTTGTTGTGAAGTTATTTCTTGATGAATATAGAATTTTAAAATTTATATCTATGGGAATGATGATGGGTGGTAATGAATTTTTAGGATTCATTAGAGTTCACATGGACCTGGACATGCATGGAATGTTGTGAGTGAGCCATGTATTCCACAAGAGGACTCACAATAATGTCATGGTGTCATGAACCCTTTTGATAAATTGAGTTCCAAGGATATAGAATGTCTTGATGACAATAAGTTATTCTGATATATTTATTACCATAAATTCACTAGGGTAAATTCATTTTATATTCTAGTAAGATATATTTTATTTTAATGTCATGGATTGATGTCATGGAATCCAATGAGGTACCTTAGTGAATGTTTCTTGATGAGATCCCTAAAAATATTACAGATTATGTATAGTTGAATTCTATATATCATGGACATTGATCAGCATAATGTTTTGATTATAATTTTCAAGATGGTTAATTATGTTAAGAAAGTATTTTATATTATTGTAATGACATAGGCTAGACCTCTAATAGATTACCTATGGGTTCTGTATTGAGGGAATGCCCGGTGGAGCCACATGGGTTCCATCTAGTTGGTATGGCATTGTTTTATTTAGTATCATACTTTGGAACCATTCGGTCCATGATATATACCATGATATCAGGATCACCATATTGGAATGAAGTAGGTATAAGACAGTGTCAAATATCAACACATAGTCTGAGCATCGGTAGATGTTGTACAATAGTTTTATATTAATTTTATTAAGATAAATTTTAAATTGATAAATTGGTTAAATATATATTATTTTTTATAGAAGTTAGTCAGGTACTTAATTATTGAATGGTTATTTTAGATTTTATCAATGGTGGTGGCCTACCGAGATTTTCTCACACCCTACTTTGGCCACCATGGAATTTGGGTACCCGAGTAGAAGACAATCCGCATTGCAGAGAAATTTTTGTTCATGCACCTGATGTTTCTATGTACATAGATTTAACATGGAATGAATAGAGTGTGTACATAAAGACATGTAAGGACTTAATATCTGTTTGGGGATATTTTTTTGTGCTATTTTATTATCCTTTTTACCCTTGTATGTCATTCCCCCATAGGGGGCCAGTCATGGAATGTATATATTTACTAAATGTTATATCATTTGATAATAATTTTTTTTGAACTTTAATTGGGTTATATGTTTCCTTTTACATCTTAATATTGGATACTCTCACTATAGGGTATTGTATCCTCATTATATCCTTACAAACCCTCAATACAAATTTACAGCCATTGACATGGGGGAGGTTCACTTAAGGTCTTGTGGTATACAATCCCCGAGCACTGAAACTATGGATTTCAGGGTGAGGCATTAAAAATGGAATCAAAGGTGTTTTTTATTTTTTATTACTAATTTGGGTAGGGAATAAATGATACTAAGATATTGTTGGAACATGATAATGAGATCATTACTAGGATTGATCAACCCATGCACAAGGGAAAGCCTATATTTATAGGGATAATAATTTCTATTTTTGGATGTTTCTTGTTATCGTTATGTCTAACATTCGCCTTGATCAGTAAATTTGATTTTTTATGTTGTGATTTATGGGATTTATACTCTTATCTCAACATGAGAAGAGGGTCTGGCTATATTCATGCATCATTTTAGGCATGGAGGGAAACACATGATGTGCATAATGCAATGAACATGGGTTTTAGATGTGGATTGTATGATAATTATGATTTATATTATATGTTTATTATAATTGGCTTATTATATATTTCTAATTTATGTCTATATATGTAATATATTTTAATTTTAATAAGTTTATTAGTGATTATAATGTTTTCAGCGTTATATATGGTGTTTTCTATATCTGTTTATGGTGGCACATTACATGAAAATTTACAGGGATGATCTCTTGATTCATATGATGATATAAATGTATTTATGATTTTATTTATTAAATAAGGATTCATTAATCATCCTATAATATGTTTTCCTTCATATCATGTGAATGATAGTTTGTTTAATCAAGCCTTTGAAATTTAAAAAATAGTTAAATCTAAGATAGAATGAACATGTAACTTTTAGAAAATGTAAATGATTCCCTAAATGATATTTCTGGTAAAATAGAGATATTGATAGAAATCAATAATGTGTATTTATCTATATCTTTTGACTGGAACCCCATTTAATCAATCCTTGGGTATGTGGATAATTTTACAAACTCTATATTTTTTATGGAATGTGGCGTATGGATGATCATTGTAAAAATCGTGTTCTTTAGATAATGATGGTTGGGTTAATTAAAATGTTACTAAGAAACTTATAATGAATTTACACTCAAAACATTTGAATAGATTTCTATTTAAAAAACATAAATTTGTGACCTTTTTGAAAATTTAAATACGTAATAATGAAAACTTAAATAGTGGTGAACCTTTTATGAGTAAGGTGCCATATAGGACTTATGTGTCTTGTTTGACCAAGCGTATGGGTAGTGGGACCATTGTGAGTAATCATGTTATGTGGATCCCATGGTTTGGATCCTATATATTTTTAGTGATGACCCTAGTGTGGGAATGTGGGGTTAGATAGAAATACTTTTTTATAACCATGAACTGGATGTTGACCACACTTGATGCCAGGTGATCTTAAGAAAATAATGAGTGTCATCTTTTGAGTTGTGGTAAATGTGATTCTTGGTTAGAATATCTTTTATAAGAATCTTTTATCCTTGAAGAGAGAATCATGTTATTCGATCCTTTCCCTATGACTATATTGGGTATCCCACAAGAGGGGTTGAAAAAATCTTGTGAATTCCTCAATATGTGTATTTAATTGGTAGATACCTCATCCTAGGTGTATGGGGCATATTTATGGATACCACATGATTTTGAACCCAAGGTTGATCACCCATAGTTCTAGATCCTTATGTTTAGGATGGTTTTAATGGGAAGTGGGATTTAAATACATGACATAAGAATTTTTTTACATATTTTGGGTCCATGGTTATTTTCTAGGTAAGTGTTGTATGGTTGTTTAAATGATATCTAAGATTATGAGTTTTCATGATTATAGTAATGAATCATGGGAGGTGCCAATATTATTATATGTGGGAATCTTTGATGAATATTGTTAGAGTAATTGACATAGAAAGTATAGTTAATTTCATTGATAGGTGTGTGGGACTAGGATTAAAGATGATTGAATCATGGTATGATGAGTCTGGTTTAGAAAATTTCTCATAGTTGAGTGTGTTACCTTAGGACTCAGTAATTTAATAGGGTGTGATATTGATAACCCATAATTATGATAAATATTAAGTAGTTTTTGGGTTTTGATTAGTTAATGTGAGGTGTTCCTAGGTGTATGAAATAGATGAGGTGGTTCTTTAAATGCTTTAAAACATTAAAGAACCTGGTGTGATAGTTCCAAATATCAATGATGGGGGTGTATTTAAAATATGTCTGGTTACCAAGCCCTGTTGAATTTGAGAAATAATTTTATTATCTTTGTGTGAGTGGGGATGGAAACTTGTATTTTTGGAATAAATCTAGTTCTCTGGTGGTTGTATGTTGGACCTATGCATAGGTGAAGTACCTGAACATAAGGTGGACTCTCAAGGGTACTCTTTCTTGAATAATTGTGAATGAAATGATATAATGGTAATTGTTTTATTCAAGCAATCATTTTTTGGATGTGACTTGAATCATGGGAACGTGAGTTGAGTTGTGTGGTTTGATGGTTTTAGTGTGTGTAAATGTCTTAATTTGACGTGTTAAGGAATTTTTTCATAGAAAAGAACTATGGTAACTATGTTCTAGGTTGGAGAGAGGTCATGTGTGAGCTAAGGGACAATGATCTTGATAAGACATTGCAGGTCAAGATGCCTGAGGATGGTTATAAAATGAAAATACCCTCAGTCAGGAGGATCAATACCAGTTAAGATTTGAATTTAATGACATGGTCAATAAAGTAGAAAAATTGCATTGTTAGGTTTTGTCTAGATGATGAGTGTCGATCAAATTGAGTATCTAAATTGTATTGATGGAAGGGCCCTTTGGGGTCAGTGGTTAGGATGTTTGTAAGGAAAAATATATGGTGTGTATCCCACCATACACCATGTAGAGAATTAAACTTATTTTAATGAGTATTATTGAGGAACAATGATGGTGTTTTGATAGATGAGAAGTATAAACATTGATGTTCTGAGTATAATTTTGGAATGAGAGAGTTTGGAAAAATCTGACCATTGTGTTTAGTCATTTATGGATTTTTTGAAGGGATATAAGTGTGTTGAACTAGTGGAATGATGATGAGGGAACTCCAATGTTGGGGAGCATCATTCCATTCATGGGTGTGCGACCCTTATGTTGGAAGGGATACTGATGTGTGAGACTAGTCTTTGGATGGTGGTAATGACCCTATATTCTACCACATGGGTAGTCTCCATACAAAGTGGAATACTTTTTGAATGGAAGAGGTTCTTTTTGTGTAATGACGATGATCAAATTCTGAGTGGATGTTTTGGGTTCTATATAAAATGGAAATATTCATTCTTAGTTTGGGGTTGGGGAATGATGAATAGTGTGAGTGAATTATTTTTTACCATAGATTCACATCATGTGTAGGGATGGACCTCATTTTGTTGGGATAAGCATGATATTCCTCGGGTGTGTAAGGAATCATTATCTAGTAAATTAATGGAATATTTTTGGGGAAATTTTTCCATGATTGAGTATGGCCAACTAATGTTTTAATTCGGAAATTATATCAAAAGTTGGATTCAGAATACGATGTGCATGCATGGGTGATTTTAGGATACCTTAAATGATAGGAATTAAGATTTTATGTGAGGTAGAAAATTAGGTGAAGATGGTCTTTTTATGTAAGTTTTTTAGAGGAAATTCACCTTGTGATATCAAGGGAAGATGGATGTAGAGAGATAAAAAATGCAGCGAGTGTGCTATTTTTGGGATTAAACCTAAAATCTCTAGGATTGGATGATGATATTTTAGGAAATTTTGGAGTTTTTGGGTTGTTATTGGATGGTGGGGGAACACCCATTATTGTTTGTAGTGGGAAATGAGAGATGATACCAGTTTCGACTAGTTCTCTAGCTTGTGTGGAGATATGGTTCTTTATAAATCAGGGTGAGTCGGTTAGTGAACCATAGATAATAGGCCTTGGTATTATATATTTTAATGGAAGGAGGTACATATGTTTTGAATTGATCTTTTTAATAGAGTCATACAGTGGGAATCACCATAGGGCGGTTAATTAGATTAACGATGACATGTGGTTGTCTCTTGATAGATATGATTGGTTGAATAACATCTTGATATCCTGGAATTGAATGATAATGGTATATTATGATTTTATAAAAAATGAATTTTGTTTTGGTAATATTTCATTTTGAATTTAGAAATAGATCATGGTATTTTGGCATTAAACGAATGTCTGGTTTAGGGTTAGGGATGTTTTTTGATAGACACCATGAATTCATAGGGATTAAAAGTTATATGGTAGATATTTTTTAAATTCTTGAGTTTGCATATAGTTTATTTCTAGATGAGAATTTGTTTTTTCATACTAAGGGATAGGTCATATATTTAACTGTAATTTGTATTTGAATTATAGGTGCTAAAACCCCTCAAAAGATATAATTTCCAAAAGTATTTAGGGTTTGGTGGTTGGCCATGGGATTAAGAATTTATTGGAGGGGGATTAGGGATGGTCGAGATTCAATAGTATCCACTAACTAGCTGATGGACTTCCTAGGGGCATGATTTCCCAACTAGGAAAATCAGATAGCCAATGGCCCTGTACAAGATAGTCGACACATCTAGGATTTTTTAATTAACAAAAAATCATATACTTTAAATTAGGGATGGTGTTTCTTATGGATATGTGGGGTTCTCCCTTTGATAATAGACTTATGTAAATTCTTGATATCCCATATGCTATTCCTTGGATGGTCCTCCTTCATTCGATGTCTAATTTCACATCCACCAGAATTGATTTCAAACTTGAGTATGTTTAAGTGTTCACCAACTCTTATTTTCATTTTCCTTCTTGTTTACATCAAATTTAGAATAGGGACATGAACGTTCACTATTAGGGAAATTGAAGGAATTTTGGGAATCCACATACAATTCTGCAATGCCAAAGGGAGTTGTGCGCAAGAATTAAAGGGTGCTTGCAAGATACCCATATGCGCGCAAAACCTTGCATGCTTAATGCGACATCAAAGGAAACTTTCCACGGTGACCATCTGTCATCCTGCCAAGGAAATGGAGTGAAGGAAGAATCAAGTGAAAGAAATATTCCCATTGGCACATAAACCCTTATGCTCCCAATTTGACATCAAAGGGAGCTTTCTACGGAAACTATTCGCAAATCCGGAATGGCAATGGTGAAAAAGAAGTGAGTCCAGTATGAAAGATTCTCTTAAGTGCACAAACACTTCCACACTGAATGTGTCGTGAAAATGAATGTTTCACATAGATCCTCTTTCACACCACCACTGAAGTTTTCAGCTATAAATATAAGCATAACCCCCCCCCCCTTAATGGACGATTACAAAGATGAACCGCTATTGTACCGCGTGAAAGACACCACTTCCGTGACCATGTGAAAAACACCATGACCTCAAGGTATTGGATCTTGTCTGATAGGTCTCTCAGGGGTCCTCATTCAGGTGGGCCCACTTTATCTTGATCATCATCCATTTTGTTTTAATCTATGGAATTTTCATGCAAAATATTCCACTTGTGTGCATGATTCCCCTTGTATCATGACAATCTTTTATAAATCTACTTATTTTTCACACAACTACCCCATGTTGCATGAAAAAACTCATCTTTTGCACTACCCTCATGTGCTCCATGAGTTTTCCTCACCCTAAGGAACCATGTATGATCCCTCTTATGTGTGGCCCATCTATCATGCATATGCTTTTTCTGTACAACCCTCCATGTTTGTACCGAGTGATTTCAAGGTCCTTTGAGTTGTTCTTCATATTTCATTGTTTATCCTCATTCTTCTTCACATAGGCACGCTAATGGATATTTATTCTTTGTATTTCCATGCTAACATGATCCCCTCAATGGATCACTTAATAACACCATCTCCACATGGAATTTCTGGTTCCTTCCCTCCACCAATGGTTAAAGTGTGCCTGTTATGTAAGTATTATGGGTGAGGAGTGAATCCTCATCATCCAAGATGCATGATGTTACACTTCTCTAAACCATCATCCTCATCAAATGATGTTAAAATATAGACTCACCCTATGAAATTCATAAGGCGGGGGGGGGGGGGCCTCAGACATTTTCCACACCCATTGGTTTGCACAGGAGTGAGATCTTCCTCACATGGAATGAGATCATCCTTGCATGGAATATCCTCTATCTGCAGGGAATGGAAACCACCTTAGTATACTCCCCTAACCTTTCTTGTGGGAGGTAAAATCCTTGCTCATCCCCTCTTTATCCATGCACAAAGTCTGGAATAGAGATGGGAATAGGGACATTCGTTACCTCATCCCTCTCCCTTTGGGAATTATCGCCATCAGGGTTCCGTCCTAGAGTGAGCACCAATCTTCATATCCCTGGACTGCTAGCTAAGTATAATCCAATGTTACTTCATTGAGACACTAACCACGCATAATCCCCTCTCTATTCCTCACAGGTGCACCATTCACGATCTGGTCATTAGGTCGTTGCTTCCTCTTGTTTCTCACACTAATGATGACCCACTTGGGCTTAGAGTAAGCATATACTATGGAATCCTATTGGGTCGCCTTATTGTGTAATCCCTATATTTTTTCACTGAACTACATGGACTTTGATCTTTTCCTCTCATATAAATGATTGTAGGAAGCCTCTCTAAAGTTCAAGCTAGTCACCCATCAGTCCTAAACACTTCAGGTCAATTGATCCCCATCCTACATGATGTTAAACTATATGACCATTTTCGTCCCGCATGAAATTAAACTATCTCATATAAACTATGTGGGTTTTGGTCCCTATCTCTTAGACATGGTACATAGGAATCTTCTCCAAGGATCAATCCCAATATACTATTATCCATTGTATTCCTCTTTGTTGAGATCCAACTCTCTGGTCCTCCCCCCGAGCGTTATATCAATCTTAGAAAGATAACCACTTGTAACCCCCATCATGTCATCAGGTCGATGTCTTTTGTGTGCACCCCAATTCCATGACCCTTCCTTATGTATGTGGAGTTTGATTCCCCACCACATGGATATGTAGGAAGCATCTTAGAGGTTTGAGCCCATAACTCAAGTTCCATCCTAGTCCATTCCTTAAGCCTTTGTGTTTTGGGAAGGTCATGACCCATCCTAGGGGTTCTACTTCCTCAGAGTTCCATCCATGCATCCATTCTCACAAGCCGCCTCCTCAGGTGAATCATAGCCCCCACAAAACTACATGGACTTCAATTCCCTAACACGAGGATATGTAGGAAGCCTTTCTGATGTTCAAGACCAACATCACCATCATTTTCACGTCATTTCCATCCCATTCCTCTAATTCACTTCGTTTAACCATCAATCATCCATTATGATTCTTACTCGGGCCAACATATCCTAGTAATATCATGCCATCCACCTGGGAAGCTAACCATCTATAATACCAATACAATCCATAACCATCCAACCAAGAGTTCCGCTCTTAGGATGGGCTTCTATCCATGCATGAGTCTTGTCATTTCCTCGAGTCATTGTCCTTTGTGTACACCCCGATTCAACAACCCTTCGAACATTGTGGGTTTTCATCCCTATTTTCCACATTGGGTATGTAGGAAACCTCCAAGAGAATCAATCCTAGGCAATGGTAAACCCTATTGTCCCCTTTATAGGGACCCAATAATCCTCAGATCTGTCTTCATTGGACATTTTGATCCACTAATCCAGTAAAACCCTCAGGTGATCCCTCTTGGGAATGTACCCATCTGATCAACTCCTTTTAGTGTTCTGTTCAGTCTAACCTGTCTATGCTAGATGTTAAAATTGAGGCATACCCCATCTCAATCATGGGAAGCTGAGGAAAACCTCAGGGGCATGACTATGGAATATAATTCCCCGCACTAGACGTGGGATTCCTCAGGCTTACGCATCCCCAAAAAGCCCTATAATAAGGGTGAGAAATCAAGACACATTAGTGTTTCATCATCCTGACATGCTAGCGATGTCCAACCTGACTACTCCCTCAATCAAAGATTGCTTTTCTGACACGACCACTTGGAATTCCCTGATAGAAGCAATGTAATTAACCGGTGTCCATGAAGTTATAGCACCAGTGAAGAGTTTCATGAAGGACATCTTAATCTATAAGGGAGTCCTGTACTAGGTAACGTTCTATGTAGGGGAATCCACAGAATGAGAGACTGACATCCCATAATCTCGTTTTCTATCATGGAGAAAATGTCCCTCAATAAGTGATGGATGTCACCTGCCTTTGGAAATTCAGGATGAGGGGCAAGAATTGTGCATCCTCAACAGACATATTCACACCCCAGTGAAAGCATAACAAAAAGAAATGGTGAACCAAACATGAATTTCTACTCCTCAATATGGATATTAGTAGCATTTCAGACATCAATGGATAAGTGTTCCACTTGATCTAACTATCCGACGTCAGGTCCTGCCATCCAAATAGTGGGTCTGGCGTGATACTCACCAGAGATTGTGGTAGTTGAACATTGGACATTCCGCTCCATGACGTTGTCAGTATCGATCATTCATACCAATGATGGGAGATAGAATAGTGTTGGGGCACTAGACATCGCCTTCCTCCTTTCATTGCTAATGGTTGAATCTCCATGCTTTGTAAGACACAAGCTTCTGTGACAGGAAACTGGTCACCCACCCTACCGATGTAGCGGCTTGAGAAACACCAAAGATGAAATATTGTGTGGATTCATCTCTTCTATGATGACCTCCACAACCATGGAAGATGGGCACCCATGCTCTATTTCACCATCTGAACTCGTTCATAGGAGGGTGATTAATGACCTCATCCGATGATATGAGGAAGAAGGGATTATCCAAACATGGGATATGGCTAGACAGCACCTAGAGGCTTCTGCGCCTCGCCATTGACACCACCCCCAAGGGATGTGTAGGGATCCAATACTCCCCACTCCAACATAAAACCATTTCAAAAGTCTCTCCCCTAAATGTTTTGACAATTATCTCCCTTACACCAATGAGGTGGGGAATGTCCGGGCCAGCCTGGCTGTGATCCTATCCCAGGGGCTGCCAAGGAGGGATCCTTCTTGGTGGTGTTAGCACCACCACACAACCCCATAGGCAGAGGAGTAGTTGGGTTAGACACCTTCAACACCAACCTTAGTTCGGTTAACTCGATGCTAACGTTGGGTGCAAGCTAAGGATGATGCCCGCCAGGGGGCGTCATCGTCAACGGCTACAGTGGACCGTGCCACCATTGATGCGTACCATCAATACCCCATTTACAATGAATAGGTTCACTTATATTCCCGACCTAGATCAGTTCCCCAACTGCCCCTCGGGTAGGTTGGAACGAATCTCGTTGTCGCCGTCACAGGTAGCAGTTGTCGCTGGCTGACCTGTGGCAACGACATCCAGCGTGGAGGTCCTCCCCATGCCACCACCAATGGGAGAGTAGGTCCTCACCACTCTGAAGCATGGCATAAATGTCCTCCCCATGCCACCATTTTTTCAGGAAAAGGTCCTCCCCACCTAACTGAATTCCCACACAGAAGTTTCTTTCACACCCGTGATCCTTGGTATGGACCAGTCTCTCCTGTTACAGGTTTCCAATGTGAAGATCCCCCTTGATCAGTCAATTAACACTATAGGGATCTTCCCTATGTTCTTACCGCAACCAAATAAGGTCCTACTCATCCTGAAAATTAGTGAAGCATAGGTCTACCTTGCTTCATTGGTATCCAATATTGAGGTCTTCCCCATGTTCAGTTTGACCAGTACGAAGTCCCCCCTCACACTATCACTACTAAGTTAAACAAACATGGAATTACTGCTAATGATCCCACTAGCTCCAGTGGAGGTCCTACCCACTCAAACACTTCCTATGAAGATTCAATCCGCGCACTAGCTGGTAGATGCAGAGACCCTCCTTGTGTTCCTTTTGAAAATTGTTTTGGGGCTCCTCACACCCCAGCTCACCCAAGAAGAAATCCTCTCCTCCCCAATACCAGTTTGTCAAAAGGTCCTCCTCATACTAAAAACCTACCCTGTAATAAAAAGCTATCCAGGGGAAGGAGGGAGGGTCACCACCACAAAAGATAGCATACTAAGAAGTTTCATACTGGGATTAAACTCATCTTATTTTCAGACTCCCATGTAGAATTTTATTTAGTAATGGAACACTCACCTCAATCATCTATGTTAGGAGTTGAGGCTGTAACAAGACATACATGCCTCATTCTTCCAGAATGGGAGATCCACCGGATTACTACCTCCCTTTAAAGATACATCCAGGAGGAGAAAGATTTCGCCTCTTTTCAGGGCCTGGTCATTCAATCCTCCATATCTTTAATAGGATCATTCTATACCTGAACTGGACATCACAGAGAGTTATTTCGGGGACCAATAGAGGACGAACAACAACATAACCCACCATCAGTAGTTGCAGCCCCTATGTGGGAAGTTGTGGTCAATAGTACGTATTACCGATATGTGGTCACACAGTCATTTCATTCTTTGGAATATAGTCAAATATGTTCCATCTTGTCATCTCACTCGTCATATTCTCCACCGGCCATCCTTCCATCTCAACGGTTCACTTCAGTGCCATTAATGGTCCCTCTGCTTCCCCCAGTCGATGAATGGAGTAACCATGGGCTGGATCTCGAGTCTGAGTTGAGGAACTTGTGGTAAATCATTGAAGCAGATCATTTCCCGGAGATGTTATGTCCAGTTGCAACTATGAACATTAGTTTATTGGAATCGTTTACCCAGGGGGAAGTCATGTGATTTCACCAAACCCTCTAGCCAACAGACTTTTGACTCCATCATCTGCAAGTGTCTTTACCCAAGAGTAAGGAACACTTTGAATATTTTTTCTAGAAATTCTGTATGGTCGACTTTGTTGTGCTCCCTATAGCCTAGCGCCCTAAGTCACCCGGTCATCATCAGACCTTCCAACAAAGATGTATTCAGATCTCCAAAGTGCACCACAGAATTATTAAGGAGGCTTTCACCCATGTTCGGATCTATAATTGGGTGAAGTATGCAGCCCTTAATTTCAGTTCTATCCAGCACCAACATGACATTTCAGGAGATATTGAGGATATCCATTCATGTACAGTCACGGTTAACATGGATGACCTATCAGAGGGAGATAACGTGATAGACATCCTTGAAGAGAATATACCCCCCGAGGGAGTGACAGACCTATTGGATCCATTGGAAAGGATTACTCTCCAGGAAATAAATATACTGAGTCTTCCCATACCTATTGATTCATTATCCCTTGGTCGGAATTCCAATAAGGGAAAAGAGCATCTTGGGCCGTGAAACCCTCTAATCCTTCTAGATTAGTATAGAAGATGGAAGATGAACCAGAAAAGGCAGTGATGCATCAATAGATTGCAAAGAATAGAAATATGGTTGATGACCTTCTCACTAAACGTGTTGCAGAGCAGTGACAAGACTATTGTAATCCTCAACTAGGGTAGTAGGGGTAGGTACACCCTCCCCCTAGAAAATTGCATCTGGGTTACCCTGACTATCCTGCCCACATAGACAGGGTAGATGTTGGAGTTTATGAAAAGAGAGCATGATATGCCTCACCAAATCCACCCGAATTGTGTGATAACCCTTCTCAGTACCCATCTTAGGTTCCCTTAGCTTCTCTACAGGTCATTACCCCAGCAGTCCCGCAGGTCATCCCACGAGCTTCTCCACGAGTCGCTTGTACCACTTATCATATTAAAGAATTGGTCAACACACTGGTGTTTTGGGATCCTCATAAATATTTGAATCCCCCCCATGATGACTCTATGGACACTCTCATTACGTACCTTGAGGCTTTAGAAACTTGACAAGTGGAAATTTATCCTGATGGAAAGCCATATCTGTCATGGGTGGATGATATGCCAGTACCCCTTAGTTTCAGAAATCCTACATTTTCTCTCGTTAATGGGATGGGAGATCTACTACAGCATCTGGACCATTTCATCTTAAGGTGTGGGCCCATAATCAGAACCCCAACGTAGTAGAAGGCCACCAAACTCTTGTGTTTTGTACAAACATTGAAAGGGATCATGTTTGTCTAGTACAACCATCTACCCATTGGGTCAGTAGCTGGCTAGGAGGATCTTCATAGGTAGTTTCTTTACTAGTTCAGTTCCACCACCCAAACGACAATTATTGTAGACCTCTTCAAGTACATTCAAAGTCCTGTTGAGGATGTTGTGAACTTTTTTACCTAGTGGAATGGCCTCACTTACTCCCTTGATATGTTGCTGACTTAGGATCATCCGCTGACAATGTGTCCAGGGAATTTCAAGACCAAACTAGTCCCCTCTCCCCTATTCTAGAACTACAAAGGGGTATTTTGGTGTTTCTCTGAAAAATTCTAGCATCTAGAGGAAGCCTTGTAGTAGGCCAAGTAGGCACGTCTGTTGCCTCCAGTAGTTCCAATGATAAGAGATTTTAAGTTCGAGCCTTCTGCTGTAGCACTAGTAGAGGCCCTAATGCAACTATAGTTATTTCTAGTGGATCCACCTCCACAACCTCACCAAGTCCCACCACATTAGGCATAGCCTCTAGCTTAGCAGCACCCACCTCAAAATCGGAAGGCACCCCCACAAAAATCTCTACCACCACCTAGGCGAGAAAGCCAGGTTACACCTCCTCGACATGATCCTCCAACTCCTCATCATGGTCAGGCTCCTAAATCACCCTTTCTAGATATAAGTAACCGGTCCTACTAATTTAATGAGGCTCAATTCCTCAGTTATTTCCTAAGTGCCACGGAACAAGGAATTCTATTGTTGCTGGAATGCCGAATGCATGAAGAGGGACATATCACATATTTTCCTAATTACTACCCCTATCACCAGATCCTAGGGAACACCCTAATGCATTACTATGTGTTTAAAGACTAAATCCCTGGCCAGGTTGATAACAACATAGTCAAGTTAGGTCCGGCCCTTCCATAGGTGGAATGTGTATTCATAATGCGTGACAACAATAATGATAGAAAAAGGGAGTTGCAGTAAGTTTCTAGTCGTGGGTCTGAAAAATACGAAGACCGAATGGACTGTAAGAGAGTCTCTCATACCAATGGTAATGTCCATGCACATTTGAACTAACTCGAACCTTCATAAGCCACCATGTCACCTAAAACCGTACCTTTTGAGTCAACATCTTAGTATTCCTCCTCCTAGAGGGGCAAGTATAGACGACATAAGGAAAAACAAAGTTCCCCACTGATGGCATTTTCATCACATACTCTTAGATATTTCATGTCCCAAGAGTTGGAGAATTCCCCCAAAATTCATCTAGTGAGGGAGGATTCATCAAGGTATGACTAAGGGCATGCTTTGGTTAACACTGTGGAGATAGTAAACCCCTTCATGATTCCCAAAAAAAATAACGTCAGGTGGATCCTCCCAATGTCCGCAATGGACGCTAGCATTGATGGAGCCATAGTTATATAATTCACCAGGATGTAGTGGTCAGTGCCACTAGCAAGGATATTCATGCCAACGAAACTAGACAACCGGCCGAGTGTAGAGGTTAGCACATGCAACCTTATCACCTTGTTTCACCAAATATTTCCCCACCACCGTTTGTGCTACTTGATTAGGTGGAGCCACCATGATCGTGCTATGATCAGCCACGTTTGATTTCATATCAGCTTCATTCATCATGCACTCATCCGGTAGTCGCTCCACGAATTACTACTTGTGAGCAACGGGATGTTTCCAGCACTAGTCAGCCACCGGTTCAGCTAGAAGGGCCCATCATACATCTGGCCACAGAACAACCATCAATCAACAGAATTTCACACATTTCATGGGAGTATTGTATCCTTAAGTATCTTTTTATAATTCTTGAGAGGATCTCTATCCTCTTGGTTCTTCTCCTGTCAATGGATGTGGGTGAATCCTTTGTCGAGGATTTAAGAATCCCCCTCTAGTTTGAGATGGAGGTAGCAGCCACTGTAGTATTCCATGCTAAGACAGTCAAGCATGATGAATGTCAAGACATTATCTCTATATGTATAGAAGTTGAAGGTTCTCACATACAGAAGAATAATCTCCCACTTTACTTCACTAGCCACTTCAATGTAATGGAGGTTCACAACTTTGTTATCGACACAGGGTCAGGGATTAACCTCATCCCGACCCAGACACATCGAAAGAGTGGGATGCCCAAGGATGACCTGAGTCCCTCTAACATAAAAATTCAAGGTTAAGATAGGATGTAACAAACACCATTTGGAAAGATCCTCTAGAAGTAACAGTTCAGTGGATTTTTTTCCAGCACCTATTTCATGGTTGTCTCACAAGACACCACCAAAAATGAATTGATGGGTAGGCCATTGCTCCACCTACACAAGAAATTTCCTTCTTCATATCACAAATGCCTTAATTACACCCTTAATGGTCAAGTAGGAGTACTCAAAGGTGATGTGTCTCCCTTTTCCTCTTGTGAATACTGATACCAGGATGTTGAATGTTACAACAGTAAGGACAAGTAGATTCATGCTAATGAGGTTTAACACGCTACGACCACTACCTACTGATGGACAGACATGGATGATGCCTATGTTTTCCTGATCCACCGATTAGTGGATAAAACCCTGAAAATGGGGAAATGCTTTTTTGTTTCTAGAAAAAGTCGGAAGCACTTTCCCAAGTATAGGGGACACAAGATGATCACCTCTTATTCTTATAAAAATTAGGCTCAGGTGATCCCAGATCCCCCAACTCTTATATGGTATTGGGATGTTTTCCCCATGGAAATAACAATACACCATACATCCTTGTTTCTCTAGGCTGGGATAAACTGCTTCAAGGAAATGTGCCACTATTGCTTTGATATTATGAAGTTTGTTCCCCTTGGTCGAAGGCCATATGGGATATGGTCAACAGCTTTTATCGCTATGGTCTCGGTAGTATAGGAGCTCCCCAATGTGGTGTCCACAACCATTCAGGCTGGCACCAGTGTCCCTTCCAAATCTGTTGACACGGAAGAACCATCGCCCCCCAAGGATCCTTTCTCTATGAATGAAGAAGAGGATTTAGAGTATTCACCTCCCACATTCTAAGAGGGAGTCTCTACCACGGTCGATCAATTAGTATAGGTGAAACTCGTTAATGAGACAGATCTAAAGTCGGCATTGATCAGTGTTGTTATGCCAATTGAAGAGAAAAAATGATATGTGGACTTACTCAAACAGTATCATGATGAATTTTCCTAGACTTATAGAGATATTACAGAACTAGACCCTCTGGTCACTTTTCACCGCCTTGGTCTTCCAGCAAATCATCGCGGGTTCAAATAGCCTCCCAAAAAAGATGCACCTTTCTCATGATGCCATGGTTGAGGCTGAGGTTGATAATATCATCATATCCAACTTCATCAAGGAGATAAATTACCCCGTATGGTTGGTTAACATTGTGTTATTTATAAATAAGAACAAACATATCAGATTCTGCATCAACTTCTGGGATCTCAACCGTCACTACCCGAAGGATGACTTTCCCCTTCTTGTGACTGAACATTTGAATAATTCTACCTTGGGGTTATAGTCTCTCTCCTTCATGGATGGGTATTCTAGATATAACCAAATTCAAATGGCCCCCAAGGATGAAGAGTATACATCCTTTAGGGAACCACAAGGTACTTTCTGCCACTAGGTAATTCCATTCGGTCTACGGATTGAAGGTATCACCTATCACTCTGCCATGTATCGCATATTTGAAACAATATTCAAGAAATTGGTGGAATTCTAGGTTTATGATCATGTGTTCAAATCCTTCCATCTCCAGGACCATCTCAGAGATATTTAGAAAGTGTTTAGCTTCCTCTGATCCTTCCATCTGAAGATGAACCCATTGAAGTGCACCTTCAGGGTCACCTCTGGATTGTTTCTCAGTTTTGTTGTAAGATATAGAGGCATAAAGATTGATCCATATATGGTAAATTACATCATTCATATGTATCCTCTAAGAAAAATTCAGGAGATACAAGGTTTTCAAGGCCACATAGCCTACATACGCCGATTCATCACAAATATGGCAGGAAAGTGTAAGACCTTTTCCTGACTAATGAAGAAAGGAACTAATTATCTGTGGGATGAGGACTGTTATACTACCTTGGAAGAGATCATGCGGTACCAATTATAGCCTCCGGTCCTGATTCCACCAATTTATGGAAAGCTTTTGGTCCTCTATGTGACCGCTCTGTAATGGTCCCTTGATGCCCTCCTTGCCAAGATGAACAATGAGGGAATGAAGAACAATTTAAAATATCTCAACTGCATGCTCCTTGATACATAGACTATATACTCCTATATCTAAAAGATCTTCCTTACACTAGTGTTTGCATTATAGAAATTATGACATTACTTGATGCACTAGGAGATATAGCTAGTGTTCTCAGTGGATCTGATGGATTACATTTTGGACAGCCCCATGTTGACAGGCTATCTATCCTAGTGGGCAGTGATCCTCCAACAATTTTACATCATTCTTTCCCCCAAAAGGATATTATGGGATAAGAATTTCTAGGCTTCCTTTCCACACATCCAACTTTTGGGGACCAAACTCTTGATCTTGACTTTCTAGATGAGGCATCCTTTTGGTAGATCATGCAATAATGTGTTAGAAAATTCACTTTGATGGTGCTTCAAGAAGCCCTACAAGAAGAAGTCTCATTAATCTCAGACTCAATAATGTGGGAATGGGTATCATCTTCATCACTCCATTACAAGCTATTCTCCCATATTCATTCCCATGGTTAGAAGTTTGTACCAACAATGAGGTGGAGTACTAGGCTCTCATTACTGGTCGGGAGTTGGCCCTCAAGATTTATGTTCCTCACCTACATGTGAAAGTATACTTCAAACAAGTCATCATGAATATCCATGGTGACTATGTTGTTAGGAAGTCAGAGCTCACACCACTATTAGAACGTACCCTCAAGATGATGTCCATGTTATCATCCTGGCTAGAAGTTACTCACGTTTCTCAGTCCCAGAATGGTCAAGTCAACACATTGGCCTGCTTTGCCACATCTCTTGTAGAGCCTGGTCAAGATGACTTGATTATCCATGTGACACATCAAAGATTCACCTCTCCCATTACTCCAGATGATGATGATAGCCCGAAAGTGAGCCACCTCACCGTTGGTGCCTCCATGTCAGGACCCCAAAGTCCCCATGATGCAGTGTTGGAAATAACTCCTTACAAGAGGACCCCTTTTACCAAGTATCCCCAACACAGTATTATCCTAGAAGATTGAGTTGAGTGTGAACGAATATGATGGCATGAATTGTAGTTCACCCTCTACAGTGGTCCCGATCATGAGTATATCCTCTACAGATGTGGGTTTGATGGGGATATCCTCTTTGGAATCAAAGGAGGTGATATTTCTAAAGTCTTATAAGTGGTTCATTCCAGTTCCTGTGGAGCTCATGAGACAGGGCCAAAACTCTATCACAAGATACGAAGATTGAGATATTTTTATCCCTCCATGACATGTGGATGTATCGAGTTTTCCAATAGGTTCCATGTGTTACAAATCCCAGATAGTTTTATGCATCGGCTACGAGAATCCCTCCAGACTACCATGTACTCTTGGCCCTTTTCAGTTTAGGGACTCTATCTCATGGGACCGTATCTGTCGGTGACAGCTCACCACTGCAGGTTCATCCTAACATCAATGGATTTATTTTCAAAGTGGGAAGAGACAGTTCTACTTAAAGAGGTCAAGGCCCGTTATATCGTTTAATTTATGAGCACCAATATCATCTACCAATTTTGAGTCCCTCACGCTATCCTCACTGATGATGGAACCAACTTCTAGGTAGCCGAACTGAAGAAGATGTATACCAAGTACAACATCTATTCTAACAATACCCCCTGCTATCATGTGAAAACAAATGGTTAGATCAAGGTTTTCAACAAAACCTTCTCTAATATTTTGTAGAAGATGGTTGTTCAGGACAAGAATAGTTGGTCGAATAAACTCCCCAATGCTCCCTGGGCTTATCAGACGATGAATCCTAACTCTACTAATGTGACCCCATAATCCTTGGTGTACGGAACAGAGGTTTTCTTGACCATAAATATTTATTTGAATTCATTATCCACATATTTCTATGATTAGAAGACACCATATGAGGTCTTCGGGATCCATCTTGATGAACTAGAAGAGCTCATTAAGAACCATATTTGTTCCCTATAAAATCTAGAGAGGCATCAAAACAAGATAGCCAGTGTTTTCAATAGGAAATTTTGCATCTTCTCTTTCTTACAAGGTGACATGGTGTTGTCCCTGAGAAGACTAATGATACCTAGTAAGAAACCACCCAAACTAAAGACCAAATGGGAAACACCTTACATCATTCACTAGGTTTACAACAATGGTGCATATTCTCTAGTTACCATGGATAGTGTGCATATCTCTCCTCCCACCAATGCTAATTCCTCAAACAGTACTTTTCCTGAGGAAGCCCTATTTTTCCCAGTCCCACATGACTCTAAACTATCCCATCGTAACTGCATGACATTAAAATGTGTGATGTATCTAGGCTAAAGGATATAAAACCACCCATCACTCATCCTACACGATAATAAACTGTAAAATGGTCAGATCTCTACGACCTTAAACTAAGATCACATGGCTTCCTCACCACATGATGTTAAAATTCACTTCATCTCAAGAACTAGGTATGGACCAATTCCTATCCTCAGGGGATACACAATAATTATCAGACACTTTTTCTTAGAGTCTATTGCCTAAATTCGTCTCTTTGAATGCCCCCCGAGTTTAGTTCTCTTGGAGGATCGCACACAGTGTAGTGTATACCTATTTGGCCCCATTTATATAGAATTTACGATGATCTCACCATGTTCCCATCCCATTCTTCTATCCTCCCACATCCTCACCACACGACATTAAACTGCATGGCCCTTTTAGAACTATGCATGGCTTGATTCCTTCCCCCTGCATGATACGTAGGAACGCCTGAACACTTCTTCCATAGGTAAAACCCCAAATTCCAAGATCTCTCTTTGGGTCCGACCTCTTGGCCCAGATGTTTCACAAAACACATGGTGTGGTGTGGGCCTTATTTTCCTTCATTTACATTGGTTATATCATGACCACCCCATGTATCCCTCTCCTGGGAAATCTCTACTTCTTTTGTCCTTACCGCATGATGTTAAACCACGTTAGCATATTTATGCTTCATGCATCCCCTTTATTTGGGTCTCCATCAACATTCACTTCTGAAAGGACCCCTGAACGACATGGATTCCAGGACTCAATACTCTCCTACCGTATTGGGACAATGTCCCCAAGGATATTAAGTTGTAATTTAACATATGTCTTTCATTGAGAATATGGTTAGCCGTTGACACTCATTTTTTGTTTCCATTTCAGGTCACACGATACGGATGTTGTATTTTGAACACAGTCCATAACCATCCTCTATCATTATCACCACCCCTATATTACCCAAATATTGGTTGTAGTGATTCATTTTTCCTTATTATCCCTTAAAACGTCAATTTTTCTTGAGAAGGAATGTCGTTCTGGTTGAGACCAACCCCACGTGATCTATTTCCCCCATTTCCATTGTTTCTAACGCTTTTGATGCGGCATGCATCCATCTCTTTTGGGGGATGCATAGTTGTTTTCCCACATTCCCACTTACCAAAGGAAGGTGGAATCCATCACTTATTCAGGGATGTTTGATCCATGATCATAAAGGATGATGAGATGTCGGTTTCTCATTTCGTGGAATCCTCCTCAGAACTCATTTCCTAGTCTGGGTCTCCCTCATAGACATAAGACGTTATTCTTGAAACTCTTCCGAGTTCCATGTATTCAAGGATTTTGGTTAATTACACTACTTCTATCGAGGCATTCAAATGGGTCATGTTAGGGTAGAAACTTTTGGTTGGAGGATTAGTCATGTTAGACTTTGATGGCGTGTCTGGACGCTGGAACAATGATGTGTCTTGGTTTCTTCCCCTTATGATAGGGATTGTCGAGGGCAAAAAATCCCAAGTAATCCCACGTCAAATGCTGGGAATTATAATCCATAGGCATGTATTTGAGGTTTTCCTCAGCTTCCCATGTTTAACATAGGTTATAACTCGAGTTTAACATCGAGCGGAGACAGATCAGACTGATCAGAACACTGATAGGAGTGGATCAGATGGGTGGAACCCTAGGGTGGATCTTTTATGCTAGAGATAACATATGGTTAGTTACCCGATTACTGCTAGGAGCAGTGAGAAGGTGGATGAAATGATCTCACCGGGATGTGGTGGCCCAGGTAAGAATCAGGATGGATATTGATGGTTTAGAATGAATGGAGAGTGAGATAGAGTTGACACAATGGCGATGGTGATGTTGGGTTTGAGCCTAGAAGAGACTTCCTATATATCCCCATGGAAGGGAATCAAAGTAAACATAGTTCAGTGGCATGATGGGGAACCTGAGGAGGCAGCCTGTGAGAATGGATGCATGGACGGGACCTAGAGGAAGTGTAACCTCTTGGTTGGGACATAACCTTTCCAAAACACATAGTCTCGAGGGATAAGATAGGATGAGAAGTGAGTGATGGTATTGAACCTTAGGGACGCTTCCTACATATCCCCGAGGTAGAGAATCAAATTTCACATAGTTTATTATGGGGGTATAGAATCAAGGTGTAGATATTGGACAACGAATAGACGATATACTAGGTCATACACATGGTTAGTATCCCGGGATGGTCTGACACCCGAGGGAGGACTAGAGATGTGTGGTCCCAGCGAAGGGGACTTCAATTTCTTATCATCAATTGCTGACTATGACGGCCTATCGCTTGTTGGGGTTGAAAAAAACTAACCGTTGATTGGGGTTCCAATGGCTTACCACTGGTTGGGGTTCCAACTTCTTACTACTTGTTGGGGTTGACAGCATCTTACCGTTGATTGGGATTACAATGGATTACCCCTAGATAGGGTACACAATGTCTTACTACTAGAGGGGGTACACAATGACTTACCGTCGATCAGGGTACACAACAGCTTACCGCTAGATGGGGTACACAACGACTTACTATCGATTGGGGTACACAACAGATTACCATCGATTAGGGTTGGAACTCAAGGAGGCTTCTTATGTACCTTGTCTGGGATACAAGGATCAACACCCACATTGTTCGAATGGGTACATTTTAATGACTTGCGAGACAAAACGGGGAATACAGTTTAACATCATACAGGATGAGAATGGACCGACGTAAAGTGGTTGGGGCTGATGGGTGTAGGGCTTTAACCTCAGGTAGGCTTCCTACGTACCATTTCTACGAGGCATGGATCAATTTCCACATAGTTCTGGATTATGGATGCAGTTTAACATCATGAAGGATGATGGTTAACCAACATGAAGGGGTCCTGAAAAGTAGGTGTTGGGATTGAACCTTATGGAGGCTTCCTATATACCTTGCCTTGGTAAGGATCAAAGTCCCTATATTTCGGAATGGTGGATGTTGTTTAATGTCATGCACGACGAAGGTGAACTAACGTGAAGGGGTTGGCACAAGTAGGTGTTGGGATTGAACCTCCGGGAGGCTTCCTATGTACCATGCCATGGCAAGGATTAATGTCCACGTAGTTCGAAATGGTGGATTAGGAATTACACTCTAGGATGGCCTAGGAAGGATGCCATGTCCAATGCTTACTCTAAGCCCACATGAGTCATGATCGGTGTGAGAAATAAGTGGCAGCAAAGGCCTGATGATCACATCATGAAAGTTGCGTCCGTGGGAAGTGGAATGAGGAGTACACGTGGTTAGCAGCCCAAAGAGAAAACATGGGCTTATTCGTGGTTATTGGCCTAGGGAGATGGATATTGGGACTCACATCATGATGGAGGACTGATGGAAACAAATCTTAAGGGGAGAGGGATGGGATAAGGAAGGTCCATGTGCCCATCTCTCCTATGGTATTTGGCACTGAATAAGAAAGGAGGATCATGGTTGCTTCCTCCTACAAGAAAAGCTAAGGGCTTACACAAATATGGTTCCCCTTCCCCATGCATAGGCACCGCTATAGAAGAGAGGATCTCATTCCATGTGAGGAATATATCACTCCTATGGAGATGCATGGGCATAGTGAATATCTAAGATGGGGCACCCCGCGTATGATGCACCAGGTGAGGCCATAGTTTAATATCATGTGTTGGGGAAGATGGTCCTTGGATGTTTAATGTCTTATAGCTCAGAAGAGGTGGGTTCACTCGACACCCTTAGGACTTACATAACCGGCACGCATTAACCATTAGTGAAGGGAAGGAACCTGTAATTCCATAGTGATGGGGTGTTGTAGAATATTCAACTAAGGAGACCACGTTAGTGTGGCTATGAGAAGATGCAATATCTATTAGTGTGCCTATGAGAAGAAGCATAAGTCTAAGCAACGCAACATGAAACACCACCCAAGTAACCTTGAAAAAATATTTTACAAACCAATATGGTTGTACAAGAAAAGGGTTTGGGATGAAAATGGGTTCATAGGATGGGACTTTGTGAAGCTCAGGAAATCCATGTAGTTAAGGGGCTTTGCGAAGGGGTATTCTTCATGAAGTAGAGTGGCCTAGCCTAGGTTAGCATATTGGTGCATATGGAGGGTGCTTCGCAAAGTGGAAATACTTTCGCAGAGTAGGACATCACGAAGCAAGGATACCTTTAAAAGCATAGAACTGCGAAATAATGTGCTTTTTGAAGCATAGTGACCCTACCATAGCATGTTGTTCACATGTATATGGAGGGTACTTCGTGAAGGATGGGTGTTTTTGAATGACCTGAGTCCCCGTTAGGATCTCCCTCTTTCGTAGTGGCCCATTGGCTCTACGAAGGGCATCCCTACTTAAAGAGGGGTTGTATTTGAGATATGGGAAGAATACATTGCAATGATCAAGTACCTAGAAGAGTTCATTTTTTTCAAGTCTTTTCAAAGAAGAAGGTGCTTTGTGATTAGAGTAAAGAGAAGACGAAAGTTTAGAGTATCCATCCTTTGGGATCGAGGGGATCCCAGTATTTATTAGCGATAGATGGCACAAATTAGGGATAGATGGGTTTGAAGCCACATGGCACTTCATGATCGGCCACGAATTGCATCAAGTTCATCATAACAGCAGATTCGACCGTCATCCCATCCTTAGCACAGAGCTCTACTAGGTGCTCTACACTGCTCCTGTGAAGGCTTCTGTTAAGTTCACTGGGCTCGAGGAGGCCGATCTAGCTCCCTCCATGAAGTGAAGCTTCTAGTCTACTATGTCATAATAGCATAGCCTCCTGCCTTTTACCCTGTGGTATCCACAATGCAAGGCTCTGGCATCGCGCCGACCGTGGTGCGGGGCTCTGTGAATGGTCTTTTCAAGGTAGCCTCATGGTAGTTGGTTTTCTCTTTGAAATTAATTTTCTCTACCCATATTTTGGTGCCAAAATATTCCTCCCCTAATACATGGAGCCGAGGAAAAAATGAGGGTCTAATTATGAGGGTTAATTGATAAATGTTTTTGGACAACTACAAAGCAAGGTCGCAGAGCAGGATCACACTATGAAGAGGCGGTGTGCTGGTTGAGAGCGCCGCATAGCTCATCATCCACCGCATAGTGAAGGGGTATTCACCTATAAAAATTGGAGGATAGATTCTCTATTTTCGTTTCTCATCTTCACGTTTTTGGCGATTGTGCTTTCAATTATCGAATCTCAGTGCACTCTGCCATTGATTGCGAATCGGGGCATTCTGATCTGTGGCACATAGTGAGTCCTTTGAATCTGCAATGGTGCGCTCTACGACTTTTTTCTTCTAGGTCTATGGAAGGGCTCTACTAACCATCTCTACGATCAAGCTTCACGATCGAGCTACATGATCCAGGGCAAAACATCCAAAATTTGAAGACTGAATGGCTCATTAGGAAGCTTCCAGGGGGTCCTAGAGGATGTTTCCAAGAGTGAAGAAATGGATAATAACATGGGCATCAGGAAACACATACGAACCCATTCAGACCATGAGTCACTAGTGGAGCTACTTTCAGAGGGTCTAGTGAGTAAAGATGACCCGACCTACTAGTTTTGGAGTACGTCGTGCCGGTGCCATGGTATAGGGTGGCTGACAACAATACCTAGGAGGATTTCACACATGTCAATGTTGATTGTCTATAAAACCATGTGAACAACATTGATGGGATGGTATTGTAGCCAGAGACATCCCCTCCACTATAGCACACTATTATGAAGGTGGCCCTGGGGAACCCAAAGAAGGGGTGGACTGATGAGTGGGATTTGCACCATGGTGGAAACTTCACAGATGATTGGTCATGGTCCTACTAGGTAGGCATCTCGTGTGAGGAGTTCATGGTGGAATTGAGGAAAGTGGGCCTATATGAGGCAGCTTGGGATTCCCAATTTCACATCTACCAGCCAAAGCAACTGATTTCAGAGTTTCTGAGTATGTGGTCATGGAGGACCAATACCTTTCATCTTCACCACGTGGAGGTTGGTATCGGCCTCTGGGATTTTCACTGGATCTTCGGGATCCTAATACTGGGGGAAATGTATGCTGATTTCATCCCTACTGTGAATACATGGGAAGACCCGAAGTAGTTGTCACCACTGGAAAAGGCATTAATGAATCTGGTGTCGGGGGAGGACACTCAGTCGGTGAGGGACATCGACATTAAATGGTGGTTCAAGTAGTTATTGAATTTCCCTAGATACAGACAGTTTCACATGAGGCCTTGGACCTTCCCAAAGGGGGTTAAATTCAAGAAGGAGAACTAATATTGGAAACACCTGGAGGAAAGCCAGTGGAAGACATCAGGATCAGTTTTTGTACTGAGTAGTAACTGGTGGTTAGGTTGGATGCGTTTATCTCAGATTTTATCTGTAGCTGGATTATGCCAGTGTGGGACACAAACATGGGTGTTTGACCAATCACGTTCATCATGGAGTCTGCATTGGTGACAGGGTAGCGGTTCAACCTAAGGATCCCGATGCTCTCTAAGCTATATAAGGTGTTATGGAACATCAGTGAGGGGAAGAAGCCACATATGATTTGTGGGTCATTCCATCTTCTTCATGGGTGGATAACGAGGGATATTAGGAGCATGTATGAATATCCAAATACTATTTCCCTTCCAGAGTTGGACATCCAACTGATCATTATGAACGTGGTGGGGTGTTTCCTGACCTAGTTGAGCCTTTAGTTGGTACTGGACCAAATCTGGAAGGCAGACGAGTTAAACTTTCACCGGTTCCCACTACAGACAGGTGTGTTAATTGATTAAGACCAGGGAATGGAGGATAATTGGTCCTGCCTCTAGGTCATTGGGGGCAGAGTCCAGGTGGTATAGTTCGATAATGAGCCTCTCTGCGAACCGTGCACCCCGCACCACTTAATGAGGTAGTTTCGGTGAATGTAGAGGATGACCTCGTAGGTCTACTTCGGAGTGCTCCATGAGGACCACCCTTGTGTAATGAGGTAGATGTAGCTCATGTTCATAGGGGAGGATGGGAAGATGCGGAACGAGCTTCCCCCTCCCACAACCGTCTATGGGATGGTGAAAGAGTACACCAAGAGCTAGGACGTGGCCTACCCAGGGGAGATGTTGAAGTAGCAGACCATCTGTGCTAGTGACAGGGTGCCTCCCCAATCTTGAGGTCGGTGTCAGAAGGGGGAAAGGACATCCCATAGTGGTGGGGATGCAGTAGCATCAAGACCTTCACCGAATGAGAAGTAGACTGAAATGGCAGTCCCAGAGGTCCCAGCTGATCAATGTAATTGGAGGGGAGGTTTCTTAGGTGATTCCATAGGATATCCAGCCATACTCCGAGGAAGCAGCTGCGCCACATGGACATGCCTGAGAACGCTTTTTTCCAGAAGGCTTGGTACATCTAGGACATCAACATGAAATTCCTCAACCTGTCCATGATGTGGAAACATCTGAATCATCTCAGAATAGATTTTATAGGGATTAGTCCTTTTAGGAGAAACTTTACAGTATCTATTGGAACCACAACCATTCTATGCAAGAAATAGATTATGGATTGTGTTTTTTGTCCATACTCATTGGAAGTTAATAATTTTTTCAATAAAGTTATCATATAGTTCAAGCGTAAAATAATATTGAAGGTGGAATAATTTTCCAGTTTTTTCTAAATTTTTGGGCTTGAAAATTGGAAAATGGAGAGATGTGTTTTTCTTAAAGGATGGAGCGTGAAAGATTGGAGTGGGGCATGAAAAACAGGGATTGTGCACTCAATTGGTTTTGTGTACAATAGTGAAAGAAGATTGGTTTTTCTCACAAAAGGTGTTTTGGGACCAGAATGAAAAAAGCTGGCAAAGGCCTGAGGTGCACAGAAAATTTGAAGATGTGTGCAAAAAATGGTTCTTACGTGAAATGTTTTGCGCACATAATAGAAGTTTTTCACAAATAGTGGGTTTTACGCATGGGGCCCTGCAATTCCATAAATAAGAGGTGACCCCTCTCATTCAGTATGACTAATCAATTATAGAATATCTGAGTTCTGGTGCGCATAAAAGGTGTGTGCAAAGGGAGTTTAATGGAAAAGTTAAGTTGCAAAAAAAAGTAGAAGTTGTATAGAAAAGTATAAGCTACATGTAAAATTTGAAGTCACGCATAAAAGTTAAAGTTGCACATAAAGGGTGTTGTTGCACAAAATGTTTTCTGTGAAAAAATAAAATATTGTGCGAAAAAGTGAGATCTTGCATGAAAAGGGTGGGTGCTACATGCAATTATCAGTGTACCCTGATTGCACATTCTAAATATCCGGTTTAGTGATTCAGTGCTTACAAGTGCATCTATCCAGGACTTTGATGCCAGAAGTGTCTCATACTAAACAGATACAAAGACTTCATTGAAAATCTATTGAAGAGGCCTTCATGTCTATAAACTGAGTGGGACTTCACCCAAGGTAGTGAGCCAGGGGGAGTCAACGGGAGTGACATGAGGGACATAGTGAGCTATCCCTAAACATTTGTAAAGGTAGTTTTCCTGGGACAAAGTGACTATACCCAAACCTTGTAATCCCTATCTAGTGATGTTTAGTGGAATTAGGTATGACTGAAAACCTGTGGGCGTATTCTCCTTGGACGTAGCCTTCAGTGGTGAACCATGTAAAAGTGCTATGTGGTATCTTTTCTTGTGGTTGTTTGCTTTCTATTCCAAAAAGTCTTACATGTTTAACGACTTCTTACATCTGTGGGAATAAGATCCTTGTTTTAATAGAAAAATTTGACACTCTAATTCACTCCTCTCCTCTCAGGGTGTCCTGGGGTCCTACAGTATCTCAGGTGGTGGGGGAGAAGTACCGTGTCTAGATGGGGGACTTTGTGAACTCCATGGGTTCTCCACGTATAATGATGTATTTATTAAAGGTGATACTCGATATAACGACCCCTCTACAATTTTTGGAAGCCAAACCAAGAGAGTGACTTCCTCTTTCGGGAGATTTGGACGAGTCCTCCAGGGGGAATAGACCGGTGGAGGGAGCCCACTGAAAGTGGGTGTGGTCGGAAAATCATAATTGGATTTGGAAGAGTTTATTGAGGCCCTACAAGTAAACCTTAAACCACTTCCATGTAGTCTTCATCCACATCATTTAGGACTTCTCAACTAAAATCTGACCTGTGCAAGAGGTCCTTATTTGAAAAACCTGCTCCCGCTCAATGGAAGATGCAATTGTGAGAACTTCGGGATCTGCACCCGTGGCTATAGAGATCATTGTGCTCAGCAAGGTCGTAACACCCAGGGTGGTCCTACAAAAGCCCTCGAACTTTCCGAAAATATATGGAGGACCACACCTCAGGGTTATGATGGAAACAACTCAGAATAGAGACCAACTATTTGATCTTTGTAAGTATTCTTCATAGAATACGTAAGTGTCATCCATTTATCAGGTTAACTGATATATGTGTGCCTCTGGTATGCATTGTTCTCCAAATGGAGTGAGCTACCTTGGCAATGTTATTTGGAGATCCTAGCGCAAACCTTTTAAGAGGAATGACAGTAGTTGTTGAAGTGGACATTCGAACCGACCACGCTACATCACTTCTGGTCACTGGTGGGATGATCAGTATGATAGAGCCTGAGATCATTGATGTGGGATCTGATGATGAGGATCAATCAGACAACACAGGTCCTAACATAGCTAATCGGACACCATATGTAGACCCTGCTGTTGAGTTCCTAGAGGTTTTTCCCATATACAAACCTACCGACCTAAAGACCAGGGTGAGACGGCCTCTGACAAAGAATAGGGAAAGATCTTCCATTATCATTCATTGAGACTGATCAAAATATTCCTCGAGAAGACTCCTCAAGCACAATGGATAGACCAGATATGGAGGCTTCTCTCTTGGCTGCATGAGTTGTGTATTGGGGGAGTGGATGCCCAGCATCCTCATATGCTCATTCAAGACCCCATGAAAGGGGAGACTCGAGATCATGATTTTGGCCTTGGTGTGGGTTGGAAACGGAGTAAATCAGTGAACATCAAGAGGATATGGGAGGCTGAAAGTGAGATTCAATGTTTTCGGGCATGATAGAATGACCATTCTTCTTTCCTCAATGCACAATTGGAGCTTGTGTCATGCCTAAAGGGCCAGCTGGTGGAGGGTGAAGAACCGATGGAGAGAGCCTCTAAAGAGATGGGTATCATCCGAACAAAGGAGGAGCAGGCCCAAATCATGGTTGATGAACTACGCCCATCACTACTGAGGAGGAGAAAGATCTAAACATGCGACAGTGGATCCTAGATGCCAAAATTCAGAGAGTGGCGGAGCTGGAACACTATATTGGAGAGGTCAACATATTTATGGGAGGGGTCGATCCGTGGGTGTTATAATGCATATAAACGTTTGAGTGTACATTCATTAATTGATTTTCATGATGGCTACATGCATGGGTTCTGTTATTTTTCTTGGTTTACTGTATTTCCATTATATTCCTAAAATATCCAGTGATCAATCCCTAAGATCACATGGGTCATGCCTGATGTGGGAAGGAAGGGATGACTGCTTCTTAATTCCATCCGAACCTGATGGTGCTGACCAAGATTAGGGTATCCGAGGATTGAACAACCAACCTATATTTTTAGGATGAATGTGGGAGGTTTGACTGGAGGATAAGGTTCTCAGAATAGTCAAATTTCCATTTTTTCAATTTTCTCTCATGCACGAGAGGGGTAACAATTGAGGCGTTAGTTTGAATCCAAACATAGGGGAGTGGAAAGTGTGAATCACGATACCCAAAATTTAAAACACAATTTAGGTGGAATGAAAATAAAGGATAATTATTGACCGTGTTCAAAACATAGCATCCCTATTGTATTGGTCAGAAATGGGGATAAAAAATGAGGGTCGGTCGCTTCGAAACATGGGTCCTCAAACAAAATGTCATCTATTAGTCCTCCAGAATGTTGGCCTAGGACAGTAGGTGAGCCATAAGTTGACCATCCATACTATTAGGTGGCTCATTCTAACATTAAATTGGACATGTGTCCAAATAAAGGGCATGCAAAGCGTGGAGGGTGGAGTGATGTTATGTGTGAATAGAGTCCATCACTCTTGAAATTATGCCAACATGGCGGAAACACATTAGGTCGGTGCATCGGTCTGATCAGGGACCATGATTACATCAAAAAGGACCTCTCTGGTAAGGACCCAAAATGATCTATAGTTTTACATCATAACAAAAATGATGACAAAGAGGCAGTTTAAATGGCACATGGTGAGGATGGTACACATAGCTTTAAGGTCATACTACCTAGACCATGATTGGGGCCGAAGGGATAGAAGGGTTAATGACCCTAGGGATGGGCCCAAAGTGAAATACCCAGATGTCTCTACACATCCAATGCAGATGAGAATCAAGCCAAACATAGTTCATAAAGCACAGTGTGGTTAGAGACCAATGCTGGTAAGGTGGATCCTCTCTGGCATGGAAACCGACGCATCCCATAATTAACATGGGAAATCATGAACTTGTTCTGGGTAGAACCATAGTTTAGTGTCCTGCATTGAGGCCATGTAGACTCATGCAGTTTAACAACATACAGTGGGATAGTGGGTAAAAGGGAAGATACCAAAAGGGATAACATGATTCAGAAGTTATAAACCTGATGGAAATGAGGGAAAAAGAAGTCTTCACCCCACCACATATCCCCAGGGGAAGTTTTTTAGGCGAATAGACCAAAAGTGAATGTTAGGATGCACCTGGGGCAAAGTGATTAGGCATTACTATGTATCCCATTTTGATGGGAAGTATTCCACACATAGTTCTGGAATCAAAATTTAATGCCATATGGGATGAAAATCATATGTGGCATTGTTTCACTACTTCACGCCCCTTCAACACTATTTCTCCCATATGACTCGTGATCATTGTGGGAACCAAGGAGTAGAGATGGGATTTACCTAGTACAGGGAGGCACACATTTGGAGCAGGGGAATTCTAGGAGAATGACATCCCAAAATTATTTACCCTTATTCTAAACACACATAGATTCATGAAGGTTTAAAACCGAGTGTGATGGAATTCCGTTTGAACATAAGGGAGTGGAATGATGTGAGTCATGGTTCATAATATCTGAATCACAATACTGGTGGCATAACGATAAAGAAAAACTGTTGACCATGTTTGAAACATAGTATCTATTTCGTGTTAGGCTAAAATAGGGACAAACAAATGAGGGTTGACTGCTGACCATGATTGAAATGTAGGACCTATCACAAATGTTGAATGTGGTCTTCAGAGGCATTGGCCCAAGATGGTAGGTGAGCCAACTTGGCATGAGACTAGGCTATAAATGGGGTCCCTTCAGACATGTAAGAGGATGGGGTTTTAAAAAAAAGGCTCATGAATCTTGGACATGAAACAAGGAAATGTCCATGTAAAAATTCCACACTTTGGTCTCTTTTTCAAGATCAATTTGATTCCAATAATATGAGGCATTAGGTAGTGGGAGTCAAATACCTTTCCAAGGACAAGGGTCTTGGGTTCGCATGATCCTAACATAAGGTCATAGGGTGGACCATTAAGAGGGATCCTGATTTAATGAAATGTTCACAGGGTGGTTATATAGTTTAAATTTATGTGTAGTTCCCACAAGGAGATCTTAGTTTAGGGTTGTAGAACTCAGGCTATTTTGGGAAGATATAAGGAAGAAACATGGTGTAGTTGTCGCAAAACAAGAAATGAATGAGAACCAAGAGGTTCTCACTACACCACAAGCTTCCAAAGTAGTTCGGTCCAAGGGGCCGAATAAGGGGGTAGAATTTAATATTCTTTGGGGCTTTATCTACATACAAAATTTTTGGGTGTTCCTACATATCACATGAGTATTTAAATCAAGCCACAAGTAATTCTGGATTATGTCATGTAGTTTGGTGTCCAGCAACAAGGATGTCCAGATCTTAGTTTACGGCCAGATCTTAGTTTAATATTTTTAGATCCCAGACCATAGATAGAAAAGATGGAGGGATAAATGTGGTTCAATGTTGAAAAAACCTTTGTGAATGAGGACATAAGTCCATATCACACCATGTGATCCCTGATGAGGTATTAGGTTGAGTGACTGAAAAATGAAAGTTTGGTTGGGTCGGAGGGAAAGTGCCCAGGAATTCCTACGTACCAAATTATGATGGGGATAAAACCATATGTAGTTATACAAGTGTAATGGTAGGGTACCAATTCTAGGGATCATAACTTCATGAAGGTCTAGACCACACACCAAAAACAGTGACATTTGAGAGATCATGTTTGTTCTTTAGGATGGATGTGTGTTTTTTTTGTGAAGTGATAAACCCAAGATAGAGAATCCAAGTGTCGCTATAGGAATCAATCCATATATAGGAATTGAGAAATGGTACGGTGGATGACCAATATCCAACATGATGTCCCCTAGAGTGATGACATCACAATGTAGTGTTGTTTTTCATCCTGTGGCTAGGATGATGATGTCATAGTTTATGGTCATATGATAGGACCATCCAATGCATTTTAACGTCATGCAATAAAGATGCTTGTCTAAATTCATGTGGGACCATACAGTATAGTCCAACATCATATAGCTTAGACACATACAGAGGAATTGAGGATTTAGGGAAGGATGTAGATGGAGGGAAAAATAATACCCAACGTGAATGGGGACGAGATCCACACCCTGACATGTGAAATTCTGAGGAAGAAACCTCGGGCTAAGGGGGCCAGCAAAGGTTAGAAAATATGGGGCCTGACCCGAAGGAGAGACGTCTAGGTGTTCCTACGTATCCTATGACGGTGGTAATCAAGACATACGTAGTTATGAGAGTGGAATTTAATGTCATATAGGATGGGAGGCAGGAGAGACAAGCTCCTAGAAATGGATTACATGGTAAATCTATTGAAAATCCGATGTTAATGAGGACATGGTCTCGCACCCCACAACGTGATCCTGTGAAATTCAGGGCCAAAAGGATAAACAGAAAAGGTAATTGGGGGGAACTAGAGCTGGACTAGACAATGATATGGTCAGGGATTCCGACATATCTAATGAGGATGGGAATCAAGCTTTACAAATTTCTTGGAATTTCATGTATTTTTACGACATGCAGTAAGGACGTAGAGAGATCTTAGTTTAAGGCCTTAAAGCTCTGACCATAGATAAGTGAGACTCTTCCAAATGGGTTAAAACCTCTATTGAATCCCTAAGATCATGTGAGCTACACTAAATTTGTGAAACAAGGATAGGGAAAGGCTTTTAACTCATGGAACACACATAAAGGGAAAATTGGAGCGGAGCCCTGAATGACGCCTCACTGTGGCCTTGTCCTCCTAATGTGCAAATGTGAACCAAGGGATAGTACCAAGAGTGTCAAAATTCTACTTGGACATGGTAGTGTGGAAAATGGTGTGAGTTGTGCAATAAATATTTATGGCTTGATTGGGGTGTTGTGACAATGGAGGATAACTGTTGACTATGTTCGAAACACAGCATCCACATCGTGTAACCTGAAATGGAAACAAAAAAGTAGTGTTGACTGCTGAACATATTCGCAACATGAGACTTGTATCAATTTTTTCATTCGAGGTCCTCAAGGACATTGGCCTAAAATGATAGGAGATCCCTTAGGCTATATACCCATACCATTCAGGGGCCCTTTTGGATGTTAAATATGATGAAAGCCCAAATGAAGGGGAGCAGGAAGCCTGAGGATGGACGACAATATGATCATGTAGGATTCAACACTCTAGGTGTTGAACCAGAGTCCTCCTCGGAACAATGTCGAACTACAAAAGAGGGTCGAGGGACCCAACTCAAGAGAAGATGATTCAAAAAATATGAGTATAGAACATGGGGACAAAGAGCTCTCAGGAGAAAGAGGTACATGGTGTGGTTGTTACAAACCCGACGTGAATGAGAACAAAAGCTCATACCACACAGCAAGCCCCTCTCCTAGGAGAACTCAGTCCAAGGGCCAGAGCGGTAAGGAGGTTTCTAATAAATGGGGCTGGACTCAAAGGCTAAATTTTTAGGTAGTCATAGGTATCCCATAAGGTTGGGAATCAATCCATACATAGTTCTTGGGGATGATGTGCAGTTTTATGTCATGATGAAAGAACGCATATAGGGGAAAAGTATCTCAAAGAGGGATGTGTATGGAATGACATTTAGAATATAAGACCATTCTTCACTATACAATCCCAAATGAGAACTTGGGATAAGGGATGAAAAGGTTAAGGGATATAATATGGGAAGTCCTAGATAGTTCATATTTTAATGTCTTGTGGTGAGGATGAAAGAGCTGGAAATCATGATGTTTGGTCTGGGCCTACAGAATAAATATACGGGTGTTCCTACATATCCCATTAGTATGGGAATCAATCCATATGTAGTTCTGAAAGGGCCATGCAGTTTAACATCATGCAGTGAGGACATGGTAGGATAGAAGAACGAGGAGGGGCACATGGTTATATTATCATAATACCACCATGAGTGGGGATAAAGAAGCCTACAATATGCCATGTGGGATCCTCTGAGGAAACTATACCCAGGGGATAGTCAAAGAGGATTCTGGGGCTGGACTCAAAGGCGTCCAAGCATTCCTACATATCCCATGAGGATGGGAATCAAGCCATATATAGTTCTTGGAAATTCCATGCAGTTTAACGTCGTGCAGTGAGGAAGAATGTTGAGTAGTTTTAAATCATTTAGTTTGGATTAATCACACATTTTAACATCATGTGGAGAAGGTAAAAGAGTTTAAGGTCATGTGGAACCATATAGATCCTTATTTATGGTCATAGAGTTAGGACCATTTTTTAGTTTATCATCATGTGGGACAGTAATGCAGTTTAATGTCTTGCAGGACGTAACAATTTATGTTCATGTAGGATCTTCTCTAACTTAGGAAAAGTACTGCTTGAGGAATTTGGCATTGGTGGGAGGATTTAAACGCTCTCCATCCATGGTAACCAAAGAGTATGCACTATTTGGGTAAACCTTGTGAATGATTTAAGGTCCTTCTCATTTGGGCTCCAGCTTGGGTGTTTCCTACCAGGTATCATTGGTGTTCTCAGGGCCAGCACTAGGTCACCTTGAAAGAATTATCGGTGGAAAAAATTCTTATCGAAAGCTCTAGATATCTTATTTTGATGCCTTTCTAGATTGTCCAGGGCAAGAAGCCTGTTCTTGTCGAGTGCATCCAATTCATCTAGACATATTTCAGTTACCTTATATGGTGCTTTTTGATCATAGACAGTTTTGTGTAATGAAGGAAATTGAATCTCGATGGACAAGGTAGCCTCCGTTCCATACACCTGGGAATATGGGGTCACTTGTGTAGAATTTCAAGTCTTTGTCTGGCAGTTCGAGAGGGCATTGGGGAGTTTTTCCAGCCAACTCTTCTTTTTCTAACCAACCATTTTCTGCAGGATCTAAGAGAGGGTTTTGTTGAACACCTTGATCTAACCATTTTCTTGCACGTGATAGCGGGAGGTATAGTTAAAATGAATATTGTACTTGGCATACAATTTCATGAACTTTTCTACATGGAAGTTGGTATCGTTATCAGTGAGGACGACATAAGGGACTCCAAATTGGTAGATGATGTTGGAGCTCATAAATTCAATGATAAAAAGGGCCTTGACCTCCTTGACAAGAATCACCTCTGCCCACTAGGAAAAGAAATCTATTGCGGTTAGAATGAACCTGCACCGGTGAGCTATCACCGGTGGATATAGTCACACAACATTGAGTCCCCATACCACAAAAGGCCAAGAGTACATGGTAGTGTGGAGAGGCTCTGGCGGCCGATTTAAAAATATGGCATGATTTTTTCACACATTAATCCTATTGGAAAACTTGATGTAGTCACAGATCATGGAGGGCCATAAATACCCCAACCTTGGGATTTAGTGAGATAATTTTGGCCTAGTCTGTTGAGTCCTATAGGAACCAGTATGAACCTCCTTCATGACTTGAGAAATTGAAAATCCTTGAATGCAATAGAGGATAACCCCATCAAACCCATGATTATAGAGGAAATGCTCAAGACCAGGGCCACTTTGGAGGGTAAACTTCAACACGTGACGTCAGATTTGCTCGCGCTCAGATTGATCTACTAGGAGACTACCATGCTGAAGGTACTCGATAAAGGGAGTCCTCCAATCGAGAGTTACTTCCAACACTATGTCAGGGGGCCTGAGGGTCCTGATGTGGAGGTGACGATGGTAAGGTCGCTTGCCTATGGGTTATCATTTCCATCTGGAGTGATCGGGGTGATGACTCTATGGTATGCCACGTGGATAATAAAATAATACTTATCAGACTATGGAAGAGATGTAGCTAGGCTGGCCAAGTCATTGTCTTGACCATTCTGGGATCGAGAGATATGAGTAACCTTTGGACGAGATGGGAACTGGGACATCAACAGGTAGGTACGTTCCAATATTGGTACGAGATCTGGCTTCCAAACGACATAGTCACCATTGATCTGATTGATGAGTAGCTCAGAGTCCCCTTTCACCTACAAGTGGGGAACATCAATCTGGAGGTCCAGATCGATGCCAGTGATGAGATCCTGGTACTCTGCCTCATTAATGGTACAACCTTCTAACAGTTAGAATTTAATACAGCAAAACAGATCGTGTTGGGGTGATGAAGATGATATCCAGGCCCACTCTGTTGATTCTGGTGTCATTGAATCTGATGCTGGTAGGGCTCTAGGAAGAACCATCAATGTGAATTTTCCAACATGGAATGGATTGGTCTACCAAGAGTATTTCTTCATTGGTAAAATCAAGGTCGGAGGACTGTTCTGCGATAGCTATATGGGAGGTAAGGAAGTGTACCAATGCTTTCTTCTTAATAGCCTTCTGAGGGAGAAACCTGATGTTGAACTACTGGATGATCATTTTCCACTAAGCTCGACAGCCTGTCAATATGGTGCGGTTCAGGATGTACTTCAACAGATCCACTCAGGACACTAGTTTCACCTCATGGTGCTGCAAGTAATGTCACAATTTCTTCACTACGAATACCAGTGCAATGCAACTCTTCTCTATAGGGAAGTATCTGGTCTATGTATTGAGGAGCATGCAAATGAGAGAGTATAGAATATTCTCCAATCCCTTATTTTTATTCTGGGAGAGAAACAAGATGAGAGATCATTCCAGGGCGGTCACATAATGGACCAGAAGTTTTCTGAAAATGGGTGCCATTAGGACCAGCGTATTGAGTAGATTCTACATTATTTCCTCGAAAGTAGTCTGAAATTATTCATCCCATTATAGAAAATGCATTTCTTAATGAGTTTAAAAAAGGGCTTACAATTTCCGGACAAATTTTGGATGAATCAGTGTATGTAGGCCAAGTTTCCATGAACGTTTTGAAGCTCCTGAATGTTGCTCGGGGGAGGCATCAGATTGGTGGCCTTGATCTTCTCTGGGTCAATCTTGATGTCCCTATATCGGACAAAGAATCTGAGAAACATTCCTATGGTAAACCCAAAGGTACAATTCAATGGGTTCATCATCAGGTGGCGAGAATGGAGGAAGACAAAAACTTTATCAAGATCATTGAGATGGTCATGATGCTATCAAGATTTGACCACTAGATAATTCACATAACATTTAGAAAATATCTTGAGGATCAGCCTAAATATGTGATGCATGGACATTGATAGGTAGCACCAGATTTATTTAGACCGAAGGGCATTACCAGGTAACAGAAATTACCTTGTGGTTCCTTGAAGGATATTGACTCTTCATCCTTAGGAGCCATTCAGATCTCGTTATACTCGTAATAACCTTCCATGAAGGAGAGGTCTTGGAACCTAGTGGTGGCATCAATCAAAAACTTTGTCATAGGAAGGTGAGAATCATCTTTTGGACAGTGACAATTCAGATCCCAGAAGTCGATACAAACTCTAATTTTTCCATTCTTCTTCCTCAAGGGCACAATGTTGGCTATCCATCTAGGTCATTAGACCTCCTTGATGAATTTAGATTTGATGATCTTATCACCATCTGCCTCAACCATGGAACCGTGAGAAGAGTGCATCATCAAAAGAGGTTGTTTGAACCCATGATGATTTTCTAGAATACTAAGGTGGTCTACAACAACCTAAGGATCTAGTCCTGGATTTTTGTCATAACTCTAGGAAAATACATCATGATTCTATATCAGGAAGTCCATGTACTACTATTTCTCCTCGACAGGCATAACAGCACTGATCAATGTGAGTGTCGGATCCTTCTCACTACCAAGGTTCACCTGTACCAATTCATCATCCATGGTAGACACTCCCTCTTCCAAATAATAAGGGGCATCCTCTAAATCCTCTTCATCACTTATGGATGAGGGATCCTCGACAGGATGAGTTTACTCTGAGTCAATAGATCCCGGTGGGAAGCTGGTGCCAGCCTGGCCGGTGGTAGAAACTGTATCATGGAAATCCTATGCTGTCGAAACCATATAAATGAAGGATGTCGATCCGATCCAATATGGTCTTCAGCCCAAGGGTCAATGCTTGATGATATCTAAGAAATAGTGGAACGTCATCTTGAGTCAGTTTATCCTAGCCCGGAAGAACAATAAAGTAAGGTGTATTTTCGTTGCCATGGGATAGACATCCCGATACCTTATAGGGGTAGGGGGCTCATGGATCACCCGAGCATGATTTGTGCAGGAATACGAGGTGATCTTCCAGCATCACATAGACTTGGGAATGTGCTCCCTCGTCATTCCAGAAACAATGAAGAATCATTGTCCCATATCCTGGGTTGTATCCTCAAATTGATGGATCGGGAATATGAATGCATCATCCAGGTTTGTCCACGGGTTGGTCATAGCCATAGCATGTTCAACTTCATTAGCTTGAATATGTTGGTCCTTGCTCTTTTAATAGTCGAAATCCAGGTAGTGGTCTTCACAAGAGGAAAAGGGAGATGCTTCATCTTGGAGTACGCCTAATCGACCATTAAGGGAGTACCTAAGGCACTGGTGATATGATTAAGGGACCGCCACAAGCAGGTGGAGCCATGGCCTACCCATCAACGCATTGTAGGTGGTGTCCTGGGAGACAACCATGAACTCAGTGGTGGCTACCAGATCACTGAACTGGGTCTTCTAGAGTATCTTACCAACTGGTGTCTGTTTCATCCTATCATAACCTTGAATATTCAGGCCAGAGGGACTCAGGACATCCTAGGATAGCCCCATCCTTCGAAGTTTTTGGTTCGGGATTAAGTTGATCCCAAAGCCTTTGCCGATAAGACCGTGACGAACCTCCAGACCAGTGAAGTGTATAGTGATGTACAGTGGGAGGATGTGCCCCTATATGGGAGAGACTTCATCTTCTCTAGAGAAAGAGATAATGGTCTGAAATTCAACATTCTCAACCACCTCTGTATGGAAGGCTTCAGTAGCTGCTACCACCATCTCAAAATGGAGGGGGCTTCTTAAGGCTTCGGTGAGGGATTTATGCATATCCACTTACCGGAGAAGGCCCTAAATGATAGAGATCCTCATAGGAATAATGTAAATATTCATAAAGACATCATAAATTTGTTCCAAGCAGGAACTTATACTTACATAAAGTCATTCTGCAGTAGGGGGGATGACTGGCCCTTCCGGATGAACCGGCGGCTGACTAGCTCTGAGAATTTCCTGTTTCTTGCTAGTCGAAGCTCATGGAGCAACTACTAGGTGTGGGGAAAATGACTGAGGTAGGTATGTAATAGCGCGTCAATGATCAGGATGTGGTTGAGGTGTCTTCTACTGGTCAGGTAACACAAATTTCAATGAAGGAGGACCTTATGAACCTAGATGATAAGGTTTCATGTGCTAATGGATGTGTTGGGCCAACTCTATTGTTTCAGTTTCATTCACATCCTGGATGGAAGTACTGATCGAGTTACTTCAATGAACTATATATCCACATCCTTGTCAACATTGGAAATGGTTGGGAACGTTGGGAGGATCTATCTGTTTCTCTTAATCATTTGAAATCATGTAGGGGTTTACCATCTCCACAGTGTTAACTGATGTGTACCCTTGATCGTCGCATGAAGAATCCTCCACTACAGGATGATTTTTTTGGTGGGGTGGGGGGATCGTCATCTCCAAGGAAATGAGGTTTTCAAGATTACAGTATGACGACAGCATCGGCGCGGGACTTCGTTTTCCCTTGAGTCGTCGATGATTGCTCTTCTTGGAAGAGTAAGGATGAGCCGTTGACGTAGATGTACTGGTTTCGGGAGACGTGGAATCTTCAAAAGGCTCAGTTTGATTCAAACATGCATAGATAATACCATGGTCATGAATGAATCCCTTATAATCCATCCAGTTATCATAAATCTGGGACCCGTTGTTAGAAACCTGATGCCACTAACCTTCGTTGTGACTGCTATTGTATGGCTTCACGAATACACATGCAACTTATGCCGGAGCTGGGCCTATCCTGACTATGTGGTTATCAACATGTTCTTGAATCCCATCTTAAAACACATAGAACTATTTTAGGGTGTTCCCCGATATCCAGTGATAGGGGCAGTAATTGGGGCGATTAGTGAGATCAACCTCTTCTGTCCTCTTATATTCAAGAAACCATATAATCCTCAGTTCCAAGGGTCTTTAGAAAGTACCAGGGACCTCATCCTCATTGAATGTGAAGGTAAAATTTCTCTTATCTGGGAAGGGGGTCTGGGAGCTTGGCTCTGACAAGGGGGATGTAGGATCCTATCGAGGAGGTGGAACCTGGTTATTTTGCATGGGTGGTGGAGGTGCATTACGCCGGGGTGCATGCCAATTATGAGGTGGTAGCTACTGGTCTGGAGGTTGTGCCTAAGGTGGAGGTCCCATACAGGGATGTGGAGGTGGCTTCACTAGTAATAACTCATGTTTCCTGGGGGCCTCTATTTGGGCCACCGCGACAGGCTCATCTTTATAGGCTCTTCTCGCAGGAATTGCTAGAGGAAATAGATGTGCCTACTTGGCGTGTTGTAAGGCATCCTCTAGATACTGGGCCTTATCGGAGATCTATTGGAATCCTCCATGGTTATTTTGGGAAATGAGATAGGGGACCAGTTTGGTCTTGACATTCCCCACATACATTTCTAGCAGCTATTCCCGAGTAACCGGTATATCCAAGGAGTAGGTGAGACCTTTCCATCGGGTGACAAAGTCCGCGATGTGCTCGTCAGGACTCTTCTTACACTTGATGATTTCTGTAATACTCGTCTTCTAGGTATTAGAGATAAATTTTTAGAGAAACTGGCTACAGATATCTTCCATTCTGATGACTAACCCGAGGGGTAGATGGATATACTAGACAAACGAAGGCTCTTCCAATGTTTTTACGAAACATCAGAGTTTGGTGGCCTATTACTGTGATGGAGTTCCCATCTTGGGACCACACCTTGAAATGAAGTGGTTTAGATGTTTTAGTGGGTATATAATCCATTTAAAATTCTATAAGGTGAGATTTATGAAACTTGGGGGGTGCTGTCATATCATCCACCCACGCCGAATATGGATTTCCAACAGGCGGGATGGTCACCTATCATGTTTCCAATGCCTTGAGGTGAGCAATGAGTACCACCATCAGATCATCTGGGTGGGGGTTCCTTTCTTGATTATAATCCATGACCACCAGTGCGTTGGTAGGTTCTTCAACATGATAAGATGGCCTAGTGGCTCATGGATCAGCTGGTGGGATGACCTGCGGAGCGGCTGGGGGAACCTGAGCTGGGTCTCAGGGATTATCACGCCACTAAGGTGGATTTGGAGACACACATTTCACCCTTTATCCACAATTCCAAGCATCTATCCTATCTACATGGGTAGGATGGTTCCAGACACCCAAGGGAAACTCACAGTGGGAAAGTTGTGCCTAACCCTGCTTCCCCAGCCAAGGATCATTGTAGTTTGGTCGCCACTGTGTGACATGTTCAACAAGTATTTCATTAACCAAATTTTTGTTTTCCACAATATTTTGGAACAACATGACCTTTTTTGGATCTTCTTTCATCTTTTGAACTGATTCAGATGGTTTAGAGGACTTGACGGCTCCAAGGTGCTCTTTTCCCTTATTGGGATTTCGGCTAAGTACCAATGCCTCAGTGAGCATGGGAATACCTAGTATATTCCACTACTAGTGAGTAACCCTTCCCAATAGATCCAATAACTGTGGAACTTCCCCAGGGGGTAATTTCTCATCAAGGAGCTCTAAATCGTTCTCCCCCTCTACTAGATCGGCCATGTTAAGCACAATTCTACCTAGAGGCACATCATCCATATCTCATGACATGTCGGGTTGGCACGAGATAGAACTGAAATGGAGGGAAGTATAATTCTCCCAACCACAGACCTACACCTAAGGGGAAGCCTCCCTTATAATCCTATATAGCACTTTGAAACTCTGAACACATCATTGCTGGAGGGTTCTGTAGTGACTGGCCGACTCTGGGCACTCGGCCACATGGAGTGCTTCTAATTCAACCATACAACATTGCTATCGAATGTCCTCAAAGTGTTCCAGAATCTTAGGGTAATCCACTCACTGATAATGGATACAGAGGTGCATTTCCCATAGGGTTTGGCGAAAGCATGCAACTTCCTCATGGGTAAGTGATCTCGGAGCACTGAAGTTCACAGTTGCAATTGGACAAAACATTTCTATGAAATGATCCACTATAAGGATTTCCCAAAATCTCTTTGTCTTAGAATCAAGATCTGACCCTTGGTTGGCCCACTCATCAACTTGGGTAGGCTAGGGTACCAGTAGTGTCACGGAAGAAGACTATTGAGATGGTATAATGGCCGGTGAAAAATATGGTGGATGGGATGACAAGCCGCCACCTCACGGGCTATCAAGTGATGCATGCGAAGACTAATCCACCAGATCTCGGTAAGACGGGATGGTGACCATAGCTTCTGGAATAGAGGTTCTAGTCACTGGTTGTGGTCCATGATGTTATTCATCCTTTACTAGTCCCCAGAACACATCTTCATAATCTCTTGTTGACGTAGAGAATGACCATGTTGACAATAGGGATGGCTGAATAGCCAGACCATAGAAAGGTCCCCAATCTTCCTCCTCCTGGATGTATCTGTGGAGTGATCTGGGAATCTGGTGAACAATAAATTCTAGAAGGATGAGGATGATACATCATATTCCTACCCCACTCCTCGACACAGAGGATCACGGTGAGGGTTCCATTACAGAATCACATTCCGACTCAGAATCTGAGAAGCAGTCAGGCTTAATTGCAGTTAGAATCTTCCCAGCGCTCTTCTTATGGAATCAGAGACCCTAACTCCTATCCCATGATCACTTTTTGAGATAGGTTATATTTTTGTATTGGGATGGACCTTCAGTTTAATTGATGGTAGGGTGGATAGGTTTTCTTCCTGGGAGATCCAGGGTGCGTGGAGCACCGGGACAGATGTTAAAGGGAACACAGGGAGGACCTCTTTGTCCACTAGCTGACACATATAGGTCATCTACACGAGAAGTGATGGAGTAGTTAGGACCTCCACTAGAGCTGGTAGGATCATGGGTAGGGCCTCCATTCTTATTCCCTTTGGTAGTGCCGGTGCGAGGAGGGTCCTCATACTGGTCCTGCTGAACAAGGGTAAGACCTCCGTGTTGGGTTCCCAGGAAGCAAGGCAATACTCTACTTCCCTAATTGCTGGGATGAGGAGGACATTCTTCAATTGCAGAAAGAACACATGGAAGACCACCATGCTGACGATTGACCAGATGGGATGTGTATTCACATCAGTGACCTATGACGAGAAGAACGGCTCTACACATGTGGTCATGGGTGCAGAAGAGACTTTTGTGCTGATAATCACTACAGTGGGGATGAACCTCATTTGGTTTGAAGTTGGTATGGGGTGGACCTCCATGTTGAGCTTGGGAGTGGGAAAGACTTGTTCTCTCATTGGTGATGGTACGTGGAGGTCCTCTGTACTAGTTTTCATTTCCAAGGGTGGGCTCGTGGTGGGTGCTACCTATGTCGGTGACCTGGAGAGGTGACCCAGCCTACCCATGGGGTGGTTGGCACCTCAATCCGAGACAGGCTTATGAGTTCCCCTCTTTATCATAAATAGGGGACGAATGGTATGAATCAGCTGTGGCAAGAGCCATGGTAGTCATTGACATTAATGCTCCTCAAAAGGTATCCTCCTCAGCATGACACTGGTGTCGTGTTAATTTGGTCGGGGTCAATGGTGCTGGTGCAATGCTCACTGGCTCCCTAGCCCATGGGGCTAGGTGGCGAAGCTAACACGGCCTGGTGGGATCCCTCCTGGGGATCCCCTGGAATGGAATCCAGTCGTGCTAGCCCAGATATCCCTCACCTCATTGGTATAGGGGAGGGAGTCATCAATGGGTTATGGGGAGAGGCTCCCGAAACAATTAGACATCGAAGTGGGGAGAAGTGGCTCCCTATGTGGAACTTGGGGGAGGCGGTGGTGATGAGGTACATAAGCCTCTAAGTCGTGTCGGGGCATATACCGGGTTGGGATAATCTCCTCTTCCTTGTATCATCGAACTACATCATTTATCACCCATATCTGAATGATTTCAGATGGGGTGATGGGGCATGGGTGCCCAACAGCCATGAATTTTGAGGCTTTTATGGGGGAGACGAGGCTGCATGAGATTTCGGCGTTGACATTTCCCCTGCCCCTACGTCGGTGGGTAGGTGGTGGTCGATTTCATGTGATGAAATCTTGGGTCATGAAAATTAGAGATATTTAACCATTAGTAGAGAATGAAATAAAGTGATGTCCAGTTCCCCAACACCATTCCATCTTCAATGGTTGGTAAGCAGGATCCACACTGACAACATCTCATATTAGGATTTCCAATGTTCAAATTCCCTAATTTCCAGTGAGTTTCACACCTGGACCACTATTTTCTTGGTGGGACCTAGTTCCAAATTTCTGGATCTGGTTAAACGCTAATCCACTGATGACTTGAGCACTAATAATCTCCACATTGGGGAGAAGAACATCATGATAGGTTTATCTTTTCGATTTCTAATGCTTTCACCGAGGTGCACATCCATTTTTTTCGGGGTATGCGCATCTGTTTCCCTGCATTCCTGCTTTCCAAAGATGGGTATCATCTGTCGATTATTTCGAGATATTTTCTCCATGATAAAAATGGAATGATGGGATGTAATTTTTTTCTTCTGTGGATTCCTCTTCACTACTTTTTTCTTAGTACAGATTTCTCTCATAGACTTAAGACATTGTTCATGAAACTCTTCTCAATGACATGTCTTCATGGATTCTGGTTAATTATGCTTCTTCTATCAAAACATTACAAGGGGTTAAGTCAGGGAAGAAACCTTCGGTCGGAGGAGTAGTCACATTGGACATCACTGGCATGTCTGGACCCTAGAACACTGATGTTTCAGGGTTTCTTCCCCTTATGATAGGGCTTCTTGAGGGCATAGAAGACCGAGGAATCCCACGTCAAATATGAGGAATTATACTTCATAGGAATTTCTATGAGGTTTTCCTTAGCTTCCCATGTTTAGCATAGGGTATGGCATGATTTTAATGCCTACCGGAGATGGATTGGACAAATTAGAACATTGATAAGAGTTGATCAGATTGGTGAAACCGTATGAGGGATCACTGTTGTTGGGGAAAACATGTGGTTAGTTACCCAATTTCTGCTAGGTGTGGCGATAAGGTGGATGACATGATCTCACTGGGATGTGGCAGCTCGAGTAAGAATCAAGATGGATATGGATATTTTATAATGAATGGAGAGTGATATGGATCCTACATGAGGGTGATGGTGATGTTGGGTTTGAGCCTCGAAAAGACTTCCTATGTATCCCTGTGGTAGGTAATCAAAGTCCACTAGTTCAGCGGGGCTATGGGGAACCTGAGGAGGCATCCCGTGAGAATGGATATATGAATGGGACCTAGAGGAAGTGGAACATCTAGTATGGGACATGACCTTCCCGAAACACATAGGCTTGGGGGAAAGACTAGGATGAGAAGTGAGAGACAAACACAAATCTTAGGGAGGCTTCCTACCTATCCCCAAGGCAGGGAATCATAGTTCACATAGTTCAGGTAGGGGGTATAGAGTCAGGGTGTACACATAGGACAACTAACCTATAGTATACTAGGGCTTACACATGGTTAGAAGCCTGGGTTAGTATGACACCCGGGGGAGGACCAGAGATGTGGGTCCTAGTGAAGGGGTCTTCAATGGATTACTGTCAATTGCGGACTAAAACGTCTTACCGTTGGTTGGGGTTAACAATGACTTACCATTAATTAGGGTTCCAATGGCTTACCACTGGTTGGGGTTCCAACGGATTACCACTGGTTGGGGTTGACAATGGCTTACTATCGATTGGGATTACAACGGCTTACTTCTGGATGGGGTACACAAGGCTTACCTCTCGACGGGGAACACAACTACTTACCGTTTATCAGGGTACCCAAAAACGTATCACTGGATGGGATACCCAATGACTTACCATCGATCGGGGTACACAATGATTTACCATCGATTGGGGATAGAACTCATGGAGGTTTCCTACATACCATATCTAGGAGACAAGGATCAAAGCTCACGTAGTTTGAATGGGTACAATTTAATGTATTTCATGACAAAAAGGGGCATATAGTTTTACGTCATTTAGGATGAGGATAGACCAATGTAAAGTGGTATGGACTGATGGGTGTGGGGCTTGAACCTCAGGGAGGCTTCCAACGTACCTTATATAAGAGACAAGTATCTATACCCATGTAGTTTGGATGGTGGATGCAGTTTAATGTCATGTAGGATGAAGGTGAACCGACGTGAAGGGCTTGGGACAAGTAGGTGTTGGGAACGAACCTTAGGGAGGCTTCCTTCATACCATTCCTTGGAAAGGATCAAAGTACGCATATTTCAGAATGGTGGATGCAGTTTAACGTCATGTTGGATGAAGGTGAACCGATGTGAAGGGGTTGGTAAAATTAGGTGTTGGTCTTGAACCTCAGGGAGGCTTCCTACGTACCTTCCATTGAAAACGATCAAATTCCACATAGATCAGAATGTTGGATTGGGGATTACGATCTAGGGCAGCTCAGGAATGATTCCATGGTCAATTCTTACTCTAAGACCATGTGTGTCATGCTCAGTGTGAGAAACAAGAGGCATCAAAGACCTGAGGATCATGTCGTGAAAGGTGTGTCCATAGGAAGTGTATTGGGGATTCCATGTGGTTAGTGTCCCAAATAGGAAATAGGGGATTATGCATGGTTAGCAGCCTAGGGAGAGGGAGATTGGGATTTACTCTGGGATTGAGGCCCAATGGATAAAAAGTTTGGGGTAGTGGGACGAGGTAACAAAGGTCCATGTTACCATCTCTCCTATATTTTATGGCACCAAAGAAAAAAGGGAGAGTGGGGGTGATGCTTCCTAATAGAAAAAATATAGGCTTACACCAAGATGGTTTCCCTTCCCCACGTATAGGCACCACTCCAGAAGAAAGGATCTCTTTCCATGCGAGGTAGATATCACTCCTGTTGAGATGAGTGAGTGTATATAATGTCCAAGACGGGGAAACCCATGTATGATGCATGGGGGGAGGCCACAATTTAACATCAAGTGGTGGGGATGATGGTTCTTGGCAGTTTAACATCCTACAGTTTAGAAAAGTCGAGTTCACTCTATACCCTTAGGACTTAAATAACCAGCACGCATTAACCCTTGGTGAAGGGAAGGCACTGATAATTTCATAGTGATGGGGTATTGGGGAGTGATCCACTGAGGGGCCCACATTAGCATGGCTATGAAAAGAAGTAATATCCATTAGTGTTCCTATACGAAGAGGCATAAGGATAAGCAATGAAACATGAAACACCACCCAAAGGACATTTATATCACTTCGTACAAATCTAGAGGGTCAATTCAGAAAATGGTTTATGAAGGAAATTGCTTCACAAGGAGGGAATTTGTGAATCTTTGGAGCTCCATGTAGTAGAGGGGAATTGAGAAGCGGTATGCTTCGTGAAATAGAGTGGACTATCCTAGTTATAGCTTGTAGGTGCATATGGAGGGTTCTTTGTAATGTGGAAAGACTTTTGTGGAGTAGGACTTCGCGAAGCAAGGATACCTTTCAAAGCATAACACTGTGAAATAATCTGCTTCGTGAAGAATAGTGGCCTGCCATAGCATGCGGTTCACATGTGTATGGAAGGTACATCATGAAGACTAGAGTCCCCTTGAGGATGTCCCTCTATTTACAGTGGCCCATGGGCTCCTCGAAGGGAATAACTGCTTGAAGAGGGGTTGTATTTGAGCTAAGGAAAGGGTACTTCACAATGCTCAAGTACTTGGAAGAGCTCATTTTTTCTCAAGGTTTTAGAGAGCATATGGTTCTTCTATGTTTGATAGAAGGGAAGGAGAAAGGTCGGATTATCCATTTTTTTCCTTGAGGGGATCCTAGTATTTGTAGGTGGGGCAGCACGAATTAGGGATAGCTAGGTGTGACACCACGTAGAGCTTCATGATCGACCACAGATTGCGTTAAGTTCATCGTAACAACGGAGTAGATCACCATACCCTCCTCAGCACAGAGCTCTTCTGGGTCCTCTGTGCAGCACCCGCGAAGGCTTCCGTCAAGTTCCCTAGGCTTGCAGACGTCGATCCAGCTCCCTCTGTCGCGGATCCTCCCACCACTTTTCCCCGCAGTGACTATAACACCCCAAACATATTATGGTATGCTTATATTAAATAAATTCTATTCATAGCCTATATTTCATGAACAACTATGTCTTTTTTGAATCAAAACATTATATGATAAAATTATAAGTTATCCATTAAACATAAATTTTCCACTTCTATGTTTTGAATTTTGAAAAACGATCATCTAGAGTTGTGACCAGTAAGTCATTTGGAGTCTGATAGAACCAAATTGATTTTTTGATGAATAGTAGCATAACCTTATGAATAGTAAAATGAATAGTAATATGAAATTTATAAATAGTAAATAATGATAATATTTAATTTTATAAAGGTAATAAGATAATGAGATCTTAATTAATTTTTCAATGTGATATAGAACTAATTATACCTATAAATTGTTATTTTTCGAATTAACTATGATTTTATTTAAAAATTAAATTAAAAACACTTAGAAAATTATTTTCAAAAAATTGATCTCATTAATGAATTCTAAACGTCAAAAAAATGGTTCGGGTAAATTTTTTGGATTTTTCTAAAATACATGAATTTTTTAAGAATAGTAAAAATATAGTTTTGAGTTTTCAGTAGTTTAATGAAAACATAATGATGTAATAATTAAATATAAAAGTATGGTAGACTTGTGTACAGTAACTTATGACATGAAGAGTCCCAAGTGGATAAAACCATGGGAAAATACCATGGGAATGCCCATGGTTTTTCAAAAAACATTAATAATGTGTCCCTTTGAAATTATTAAAAAATTACCTCTCTTTTTCTATAAATACTCACTCATCCATTTGATTTCTTTCATTAAAAATCCCATATCCTCAAACATCTGGTCGTTTTATCTCTCTGAGATTCCTCCCAAGGTTTCCTTAAGCCCCCAAGGTCCCATCCTTCAAGATCTAGGAGTTACTCTACAAGGTAAGGGAATCTTTCATTCTCTTCTTTTAGTCGTCACTTCTTTTATGTTATATCTTTGAATTTCCATTATCATATGTTGGGGTTTGATTTTATTTATTCTTATTAATTCCCTATTTATTTCAATATGGTTATATACCCATTTGTTCTCATCATTTCATTTTATAAAATTTTAAGCGACGCTGTTAGGCTGCTGAATTTTCATAAAGGATCTCTAAACTTTTCTTTTATTTTCAAGTTCATCTCTTTTATTTTTATCTTCTCAAATCCTCTTTATAATTGACCAATTTAATCTATATTATCATATATATACTGTAATTATATCATGTTAATTGAATAACTATCATCAATATTCTTACTCCCTCCTTTTTATTTTTATAAATGAAATCAATGCCCATGAGGTTCCAATTTATAACCTTTGTGGACGGCGGAGTTTTGTTCATCACTTTCTCCTTCATTACTGTTAATAAAACTATTTTAATGGTTGAACCAGATAATAATATATGTTATTAATCACATTAATGTTCTGTAATATTTACATAAAATTAATATGGAATAATAATACAAAACAATTTCATTGTATACAAAACTACCAAGCTAAATCCAAGTGTTTATAAAAAACATTCTACTAATGATTCATCCTCAAGTATATAACCTAGATTAATTATAATATAATTTATATATATTTAATTTCACTAATAATGTATATTAACAATTCTGGATGTTTTACCACATTTCAAATGAACTTCCATTCATGAATGCAAGTAAACGAATCCTGGAAACCGATGAAAAAAATGCTTCCAAAACAATAAAATTGAACCTCTTAAAACCATTAAAAGGGCCATGAATGAACCTAATAAGGTTATAATAAATCAATTAAATTTATAGGTGGTTATGGAATTATTAATTAATGGATCTAAATTTGATTATTCAGGTCATTAAAACAAACAAAGTACACACTAGAGCTAAAGGTAAGGGGTTTCTCATCTCACTTTTATTTCTGTAATATTTTCATTGTTCACCACTTATTTCTGGTATGTGGTATATGTTTAATGTAATTTGACATATAATAACATGATTATATTTATATTCATGTCATTAAATTATTAATTTGATGGTTATTATGTTCTGGTCATATGATTCGACCGATTACATTGTGGTAAGACACATGGTCTCAACTGCAATTTTGTTGTGACTAACTTTGTGTGGTGCACCTAATAATACTTATGTGGTGTACCTACTTACCATTTGAGATCACCTTACATTTTATATTATATTTATATTAAATATCCATAGTCTTATATCATGGATATGTTTTTTTTCTAAATTGTATACCATTTTACATACTTTGATTATTTGGAAAGTTATTTTAATTATGGAAATATTGTTGAATTTGTATACTCTACTCTATACAGGTATTGAAAAGGCATATTGATCTTGAATTGAATAAATTTATAAAGAATGATTTGGACATTCAGTGGAGGGTGGGGCCTACTTTATCCCCTTGATGCATCTTTAGGTCTCATGAGACAAATCAGTTGGCGACAAACCCTTCGAGTTTGTTTCCAAAAAATCAGACAGGTTTTTACCCGTAGAAGTAAACCGTTTTTATGATATTATGGTTTCATATGCCAGATACATGACATCCAATTAATAAGAATTCTCTTTATTCATTATCTGTTATTACTATCCATGAGGTTTTTACTATGACAAAATCTATGGTTTCAGGCCCATTCTCAGTTTATAAATGGAGTGTGTTTTTCATTTGTTCACCATACCAAATTTTTTTATGATTCAGTTATTATTGATTTATGATTCCTCTATTGGTAACCCTTACTGGGCTTTTGATCTCACCCCTTTCATTCTTTACTTTCAACAGGTGACAAAGAGGAGACCGTTTATTGAGTTCTTATGGATGTAGCTTTTAGTTTTCTTTTTGTATTGTATTTTGTAAACTTTTCCAATGTAATTTGAGTTATGTTTATGTATCTAGTTTCTTCAAGAATACTAAATTGAAAGTTCCTTCGGGATTTTCTTTCCATCTAACCATGAAAATATAACAAGTAATGCACCGGCTCCAGTCTAGAGGGGTCGTGGCGTTACAGTTGGTATCATAGAAAGTTTAGTAGGAAACTTGGAAACTAGAGTTAGAAATGTATAGTAGGTAACAAAGCCCTAATGTACTATTTGAGGATAAACATACAAGAACATCCTGGTATTTTGGTAAGGAATGGATTATGTGGATCTTTTTAAGAAATACATCCCTGTATGGATACGATCAGGTAGAGGCAGATTTGGCACAAATGTATGTAAGGGTAAAACCTGAAAACACTACTTTGATCTAGACTCGAACAGGAACTGGTGCATGAAAATGGGCCTTGCTTCACTCTTGGTTACGACAATCCTAAGGGATATGCTTAGGATAATTCACATTTTCTTTACAAGCCATTATGAAGGAGTTTAATGTAAATTTTTCCTTATAAGAACCATGTTTATAAGATTAGCTATGCATAGAATTTCAATCTATGTTGAGTGATTTTCTATTTGAGATTCATAAACCAATCAAGTGTAACACATTATTTAGAAATGGCATCTAATGGAATATGGGGAATCAATACTTGTGGGAAAGGTAGGGATCTCTCTTCTGAGAAAGTAAACACAGTTCATATTGGATTAGACCAGATAATGACCATATTGGGAAAACTTACTCAAGTTTTAATGAATAACCATTCCACCCTTGTGTTGGATCGTTTCATATGGTAGAAGCCCCCATCCTTCGGTGGGACTACAAATCCTGTGGTTGCTGAGCAATGGATCAAGTCCCCTGAAAAGATATTCATGGCATTACGATGCAATGAAAATGAAAAAGTAGTACTAGCGGTATATTGTCTCAAGGGTGAAACTGATCAATGGTGGCCCTTGATTCAGAGTACCACGAAGGAAGAAGAAATAGAATATATGGAATGGAGGACTTTTAAGGAAATATTATTTGAAAAATATTTCCCTCATGAGAAACAAACTGAAATGAAGAGGGAATTCACTAGCTTAAAAAAGGGAAGACGAAAGTGTTGTAGAGTATGAGGCTACTTTCACAAGGCTGGTCAGGTATGCCGTAGATTACATACACGACTCGGGAGACAAGATTGATCATTTCATTGAAGGTCTTAAGCCAAGTCTTCAAAGGGCACAAGATTATCAATCATTTTCATCATATGATGAAATTGTATCAAGTGCCATCAAAACAGAGAGTGGATTTGTTAGATAAAATATTTTCAAAGGAAACCAAGATAAGAAGAGGTACTCAGATAACAAAGGAAAAAGGAGAACCACCAAATAAGAGTAAGGGAACAAAGCTATTACCATTATGTGAGAACTGTGGAAATAATCATCTTAAGAAATGCTTGAAAGGCATGGGAGTCTTCTATAACTGCAGAGAAAAGGGTCATCGATCTGATGAATGCAAGGGGAAGAAACAATTCAATGATATTAAATGATACAATTGGAGAGAGATGGGACACTATGCAAATGAGTGTCCTAAGCGCCAAAGAAAACATGCCTCAGAAAAATCCAAGAGAACAAGGGAGATCCTATGCGATTACAACCGTGGAGGTTGAAATCCCTAATGACGTTGTGGCAGTTACTTTAATTGTTTCCTCAAACTTAGCCAACACTTTATTTTATTCTGGATCATCACATTCATTTATATCTTCCAAGTTTTCCAAGAAAATTAGATATGTCCAATTTGATTTAGTAAAGTAATTTTCAGTCAAAACACCCAGGGGATATATCATTGCAACAAAGGCAAGTCAACTAGTTCCCCTCCAGACACCAAAACGTGTTTTAGTTACTAACCTTATCATCATACCAATGAATGAATTTGACATAATTCTCAGTATAAACTGGATGTCAAAATATGATTCGAAGATATATTGTAGGAATAAGGAAGTTACAATTTTTTAAAATGGTGTAGAATCCCTTGTCTTTAGGGTAGAAACTTCACCACCTGATTCTTATCTAGAACCACCCCCAGTAGATCTACTGAACGAAATAATTGGAGAGGAAGATAAACCAATATCTATGGGTAAGGAAAGAAATATTCAAATTGAAGATGTGCACATAGTGCAGGAGTACACTGATGTATTTCCAGAGGACTTACCTGGACATCTTCTAGCGTAGGAAGTTGAGTTCTCTATTGATTTAATTCCCGATGCAGGACCTATATCAAAGAATCCCTATAGAATTACTACTGTGAAATTAGTATATCTAAAGAAAAAACTAGAGGATTTGAGGGGAAAAGGATTTATTCGACCTAGTTTTTCTCCTTGGGGAGCCCCGATATTGTATGTCAAAAAGAAAGATGGATCCATGAGGCTATGCATTGATTATAGGGAAATAAATGCTATTTCAATAAAAAAAATAAGTACCCTCTGCCCCAAATTGATGATTTATTTGATCAACTTCATAGAGCTCAATACTTTTCAAAGATTGATCTTCGATTCAGATATCATCAGATACTTGTGAGGGGGGGGGAAGATATTCCAAAGACAACATTTAGAACCATGTATGGGCATTATGAGTTTACAGTGATGCCCTTTGGATTGACAATTTCACCCTCTATTTCCATGAATTGAAAGAATAGTGTTTTGAAGGAATATCTTGATAACTTTGTTTTGGTATTCATCGATGATATCCTAGTATACTAAAAAGATATGAAGACCATGATAATCACTTTCAGGTTATTCTGAGAACCTTTAGAAGAAATAAATTATATGGAAAGTTTAGCAAGTGATAATTCTAGCATCAGTTAGTTTCTTTTCTTGGCCATATTATCTATAAGGATGGAATCCTAGTTGACCCTGCAAAGATAAAAAAATACAAGAATGGCCCACGCCAACAAACATAACCGAGGTACATAGTTTTATTGGCTTAGAATTTTACTATCAGTGTTTCGTTCAGAATTTCGCCCAACTGGCTAACCCGATAACTAGGCTCACATGTAAAGGAGTTAAGTTTGTGTGGAAAAAAAAGTGCATGGAATGTTTTGAATAATTGAAAATAATATTGGTTAATTCTCCAATTTTGACTCTTCCATCTATAAGTGAAGGATTTGTAATATACAGCGATGCATCAAAGAATGGACTGAGTTGCATCCTTATGCAAAATGATAAAGTTATTTCTTATGCATAAAGATAGTTAAAGACCCATGAGAAAAATTATCCAACTCATGATCTTGAGTTAGTTGTCGTAATATTTTCTCTGAAAAGATGGAGAAATTATCTTTACAATGAAAAATGTGAGATATACACAGATCACAAGAGTTTGAAATACATTTTCACAAAAAAATAACTCAACATGAGGCAAAGAAGATGGCTCGAGTTACTCAAAGATTAGAATTCCTCAATACACTACTACTAAGGAAAGGCGAATAAGGTGGCAGATGATTTCAGTAGGAAGGATCACAGACTTCTTAATCAAATGATTATTGAAAGAGATCCTATATTATTGGATCTACTAATGATGGATATGGGAATTTTTATTGAAGGGGAAACATATTTTCTCTTTCAAATGATTTATAAACCATCATTATTAGAGAAGATAAAAAGATCTCAATCTGATGATGAGAATCTGCACAAGAAAATTAATACTGTCAAGGATGGGAGACTGGCTGACTTCATGTATGAAGAAGGAGTTCTAAAATTTGGGAAGAGGTTATGTGTTCCATCAGGACCTGATCTAAAAATAGAACTATTAGATGATGATCATAGCTTAAATATTCTCTATGCACCCAAGTAGCACCAAGATGTACATAAATCTGATGGAATATTTTTGGTTGGATAATATGAAGCGGGAAATTGGTGACTACATGTCAAGGAGTCTAGTTTATCAACAAGTGAAGGAAAAGAGAAAAAATCCCAAAGGGGTGATGCAACCTTTACCTATTCCTACGTGGAAGTGGGATAAAATTATGATGGATTTTATCATTGGATTACCAAGGACACCTAGGAGGAATGATGCAATATGGGTAATTGTTGATCATCTCAAAAAATAAGCACATTTCCTTCATATAAGAGAGGACTTACCACTTCAGCGCCTAACAAGACTGTATATTAATGAATTTGTAAGACTTCATGGTGCACATATATAAATTTTATCCGATCGAGATCCCCGATTTACATAAAAATTCTGAAAAAGTCTCCAGAAATCTTTGAATACTGAGCTTTGTATGACTACTGCATATCACCCCCAAACTGACGGATAGTATGAAAGGAATATTCAAACACTGGAAGGAATGCAGAGATCATGCTCTCTTGACTTCCATGGTTGTGGGTTCAATAATTTCCTTTGGTGGAATTTTCCTACAATAATAGTTTCAATTCTATTATTCAAATGGCTCCATATGAACCATTATATGGAAAGAGATGTTGAAATCCAACTTGTTGGGACAAATTTGGTGAGAGGAAACTTATAGGCCTAGATCTTATTGAAGAGACCATGATAAAGGTGAAGAAAATACAAGACCACATTAAAGCATCCCAATATTAGGCAGAAGAGTAATACTGACAACCAGAGAAAGGACTTGGAATTCCATGTTGGGGATCATGTATATCTGAAAGTATCTCCATGGAAGTGTGTCATGAGGTTCAATAAGAAAGGGAAACTGAGCCCCAGGTACATCGGACCATTTGAAATTCATGAAAGAATTGGAGATGTAGCTTACCGTTTAGATATGCTTCTAAATCTCTCCAGAGTTCATGATGTGTTCCACGTATCATTTTTAATGAAATACATGCTAGACCCAATGCATGTACTCACATATGAAGAAATAAAACTGGAACCAGATTTTTCATACTGTGAAAAGCCTATCAGGATTCTTGATACACGGGAGCAGGTATTGAGAAATCAAACAACTCCTCTAGTAAAGCATATTTGGAGAAACCAAAATATGTAGGAAGCAACATGGGAACCAGAGGATTTCATGAAGAAGAACCACCCACATCTTTTTGGTGGGCTTTATTCATAAAATTTCTAGGATGAAATTTCGGAAGTAGGGAATAATATAACACCCCAAACATTTTATGGTATGATTCCATTAAATAAATTCTATTCATTGCCTACATTTAATGAAGCACTATGTCTTTTGTGAATCAAAACATTATAATAAAATCTTATAATCTATTCATTAAACATAAATTTTCCACTTCTATATTTTGAATTTCGAAAAATGGTCACATAGAGTTGTGACCAGTAAGTCATTTGGAGTCTGATAGAACCGACTTGATTTTTTTATAAATAGTAACATACCCTTATGAATAGTAATATGAATAGTGATATAAACTTTATGAATATTAAATAATGATAATATTTTATTTTCTTAAGGTAATAAGATAATGAGATCTTAATTAATTTTTCAATGTGATATAGAACTAATTATACCTTTAAAATTGTTATTTTTTGAATTAACTATGATTTTATTCGAAAATTAAATTAAAAATACATAGAAAATTATTTTCAAAAAATGGATTATATTTTTGAATTCTATATGTGGAAAAACGGTTATGGTTATTTTTTGGGATTTTTCTAAAATACATGAATTTTTCATGAATAGTAAAAATACAGTTTTGAGTTTTCGGTAGTTTAATGACATCATAATGATGTAATAATTAAATATAAAAGTATGGTAGACTTGTGTACAGTAACTTATGACATGAGGTATCCCAACTTTCTAGATCCATGGGAAAATACCAAGGGCAAGCCCATGGTTGGGCAAAAACCACTAACGAGGTGTCCCTAAGAAATTATTAAAAAAATTACCTCTCTTTTTCTATAAATACCCACCCATCCATTTGTTTTATTTCATTAAAAATCCCACATATTCAAATATATGGTGGTTTTACCTCTTTAAGAGTCCTCCCAAGATTTTATTAAGCCCCCAAGGTCCCATATCTCATGATCTGGGAGGTACTCTACAAGGTAAGGGAATCCTTCATTCTCTTCTTTTAGTCGTCACTTCTTTTATGTTATCTCTTTGAATTTACATTATCATATGTTGGGGTTTGATTTTATCTATTCTTATTACTGATATTTTTATTTCAATATGGTCAGATACCCATTTTTTCTCATCATATCATTTTTTAAAGTTTTAAGCGACGTCGTTAGGCTGCCGAATTTTCATAAGGGGTCTCTCAACTTTTCTTTTCTTTTCAAGTTCATCTCTTTTCTTTTTATCTTCTCACCTCCTCTTTCCAAATGACCCTGATAAACTCCAGTATCATATATATATTGTAATTATATCATGTTAATGGAATAACCATCATCAATATTCTTACTCCCCCCCTTTTATTTTTATAAATGAAATCAACGTCCCTAAGGTTCCAATTTATAACCTTTGTGGACAATGGAGTTTTGTTCTTCACTTTCTCCTTCATTACTGGTAATGAAACCATTTTAATGGTTTAAACTGATAATAATATATTTAATTAATCTCATTAATGTTCTGTAATATTTACACACTCATAATACGGAATAATAATACAAAACCAGTTCATTGTATACAAAACTGCCAAGCTAAATCCAAGCGTTTATCAAAAACTTACAACTAATGATTCTTACTAAAGTATATAACCTATAATCATTATAATATTATTTATATATCTTTAATGTCACTAATAATATATATTAAAAATTATATATGTTTAAGAACATTTCAAATAAACTTCCATTCATGAATGCAGGTAAACGAATCATGAAAACCAAGGAAGAAAATGCTTCCAAAACAATAAAATTGATCCTTTTGAACCCATTAAAAGGGCCATGAATGAACCTAATAAGGTTATAATAAATAAATTAAATGTATAAGAGGTTATGTAATATTTAATTAATGGATCTAAATTTGATTATTCGGGTCATTAAAACAAATAAAGAATGCACTAGAGGAAAAGGTAAGGGGTTTCTCATCTCACTTTCATTTCTGTGATATTTTCATTGTTCTCCACTTATTTCTTGTATGTAGTATATTTGTACTTAATTTGATATATAATAACATTATTATATTTATATTCATGTTATTTAATGATTCATTTGAGGGTTATTAAGTTCTTTTCATATGATTCAATCGATTACATTGTGGTAGACACTTTGTCTCAACTGTTATTTTGTTTTGACTAACTTTGTGTGGTGCACCTAATAATCCTTATGTGGTGTACCTACTACCCATTAGATATCACCTTACATTTGAAATTATATTTATATTAAATACCAATAGTCTCATATCATGGATATTTTTTTTGTCTAAGCCTTATACCATTTTACATACGGTGTTTATTTGAATATTATTTTAATTATGGAAATACTGATGAATATGTATACTCTACTCTATACGGGTATTGAAAATGTATATTGATCTTGTATTGAATATATGTATAAATAATTATTTGGAAATTTAGTGGCAGTTGAGGCCCGCTATAGTCCCTCGATGCATCGGTTGGTCTCATGAGACAAATCAGTCGGCGACAAACCCTTCGAGTTTGTTTCCAAAAAATCAGATGGGTTTCTTCCCCTAGAACTAAACGATTTTGTGGTATTATGGGTTCATGTGATGGATACATGACATCAAATTAATAATAATTATCTTTATTCATTATCATTTATTACTATCCATGAGTTTTTCACTATGAAAAAATCTATGGATGCAGTCCCTTTCTCAGTTTATAAATGGCGTGTGATTTTAATTTGTTCACCATGCCAAATTTGTTTATGATTAAGTTATTATTGATTTATGATTCCACTATTTTTAAACCTTATTGATCTTTTGAGATCACCCCTTTAATTGTTTACTTTCAATAGGTTATAAACAGGAGACCATTTATTGAGTTCTTGTGGATGCAGCTTTTAGTTTTCTTTATGTATTGTATTTTGTAAACTTTTCCAATGTAATTTTAGTTGCGTTTATGTATCTAGTTTCTTAAAGACTACTAAACTAATAGTTCTTTCAGGATTTTCATTCTTCTAACCATTCAAATATAAAAATTAATGCACTGGCTCTAGTCTAGATGGGTCAGGGCATTACAGTGACCATGGTGCGGGGATCTTCCTTCGCGCAGGCCATAGCGAGGGGGCTCCAAGAATGGTCTTCATGAGGCATCCATGTGGGATTTGGTTTTCACTTTTTGATTCTTTTCCAATGCCCATATTTTGGTTCCAACAACCATACCCTTATATGATGGGGAGAGACTGATCCCATTCATTGCTTCCCACACCGAGAATTGCTGACATGGGTTTTGGATCTTTGGTAAGGAAAATACCCACATCAAGGGTCACAAAAAATGGTCTGAGCTCTATGACATTAAACTAAGATCTCCCCAAGACATTATGATATGTTTTTAAACTAAAATACACTTTGAGAACTATGTTCGGCTTGATTACAATCTTCATGGGATACTTAGGAATGCCATGATTTCTCATCTGTGGCCCAGCCTCTGGACCCTCCACCTTTTTGACCTCCTGGCCCAAGTTCTCATTTAGGATTGTGAAGTGTTGTATGGACTCCATGTCCTCATTCAAATTGGGCTATTTTTTCTATGCCGCACACATCCCCTTGATACACCCATCCTATCTTCTTCCTTACCGAAATCTTGTTTTTTTAACAACCCTACCTTCATAACTATATATAGGTCAATTCCCATTATCATGGGACACAAAGGAACACATGAAAATTTTGTCTTTGGGTCCATCCATGTTTCTTATAAACCATCTCTTCCATCCGACCACTTGGCCAATGCCCTCTGAGGGGTTATATGGTATGGAATAGGATTATGTCCTTATTAACAGTGGGTTTTCAATAGCCATGCCATGTAACTCTATCTTGAGATATCACCATTCCCATTTCCTATAATCATCTTCTAAAGTAGTCTTCTCTCAAATTGAGCCCCTTGACCCTCTTTGGAAATTCACTAACGTGCCCAAGAGCACTCTAGTTTTGGACCTAGAGTGTTGTATTCTACATAAACATGTTTCTATCTATTTCTATGATCCATGTTTCCCTTTATTTTGGATTTCATCACCTTTAACATTTGAATAGTCCCCCTATAATGGACTGGACTCATGCCAATTGGCTCACCTACTATCTTGGGACAATGTCCTCTAGGATTACGAATGAGAATTTGACACCAGTCCCGCTTTGCGAATATGGTCAGCGGTCAACACTCATTTGTTTGTTTACATTTTAGGTCACACGATATGAATGTTGTGTCTCAAAAACAATCAACAATTATCCCCCATCGTTATTCCACCCCCATTAAGCCTTAAATATTGGTCATGTGATTCACATCCTTTTCCACTCAATCATGTCAAACTGGAATTTCCACACTCTTCGTTCTATCCCCCAGTTCCTGTTTGCATGTTAAGAGGACAAATCCATGGTGTGGTATCATTGAGGCTATTCATCATTTCCCCTTTCTCTATATTCTATGTGTTACAAAGATATTATCGACCCTTGTTTCCCACATAGATTACGGCTCACCTGGGATTATGAAATTTGGTCAATGTTTACACCAACATGGACGAGTCTCTCTTCTCAATAGTCATAGCTCCTTGACCCAAAAATAAGATCTTCCTCATCCTTATCGCATGGCGTTAAACAACATGAATCATCTAACAACTATGTACGGATTGACTCCCATTATTATGGGATTTGTAGGAATGCCCAAACATTTCTTCTCCAGGTCCAGCTCAGGCCCCACTAATTATCTCTTTTGTTTGGAATTTTAGGACTAATGACTTTCATATGATTGCATGGTGTAGCATATAGACTTATGTCCTCATTAACATTGAGTTTGAAATATTCTCTCCATGTACTCTTCCTTTAGGAGCTAGTCTCTTCTGCCCCTATCCTTGTCGCATGACGTTAAACTGCATGACATCTTTAAGAACTATGTTCGCCTTGATTTTATCCTCATGGGATATGTCGGAACACCTATAAATTTCATCTTCGGGTCCAGCCCCATATCTTCTGATCTTTCCCAGCCCCTTGGCCTAAGGTTTCTCCTCTGGAGTTGTGCGCAGTGTGGTGTGGACCTTGTTCGCATTCACGTCGGGTAAGCTTTATCAAACCTTGAACATTCCATCTAAATCTTCATTCTTTGTATAGAATCCAAGCCATATGAACTTAAAAATTGTTGGCTGTTCCCACATGACTTTAAAATATTTCCTCTTTCCTGTGGGACATTAAAATATATGGGCTGGTCCTATCATACGACCCTAAACTATGACACTATCTTTCTAGCTATATGACAAAAAAATAGAACAACATTTTGATGTCCTCATTCCAGGGGACATAATGTATGGTATTGGTCATCCACCATACCATTTTTAAAGGCCTATATATGGATTGATTCCTACAGTAACGTCTGGGTTCTCCATCCTAGGTTTTTTGCATCACAAAAAAACACACATCCACCCTAAAGAATAAACAAGATCCATCAAATGCCGCTTATTTTGTTTCATGGGCCAGACCTCCGCAATAGTATTTCCCCAGGAATTGGTACCCTACCATGAAATATCTAGAACTACATATGGCTTGATTACCATTCTAGTGGGGTATGTAAGACCCCCCAAACACCTTGTCTCGAGCCCATCCCAATTTCTTCCATCTTCGGTCTCTAGACCTAAGATTTCCCCTAGGATTGCATGGTTTGGTATGGACTTCTTGGGTCCTCATTCACATCAGGTCTAGAACAGTCACACCACGTACTCTCACCTTTGGGATACCCCCTTTAACTCTATGTACTATTTTACGATGTTAAACAATGTGTTTATCATCTTGATTTTCATGATGGAAAACTGCAGGCCACTCTAGGTTCTCACTAGAGAGATCTTTTTAGGAAAGGAGAACAATCTCAGATCAGACCGATGCACTCACCTAATGTTTTTTCATCATGGTGGTGTGATTTCAAGAGTGTTGGACTCTATCCAAACAACACACCACTCCAACCTCCACACTTTTCATTCCCTTTGTATGGATCCACTTCTTCTTTAAAGTCTAATGGAACCACCAAATGCGTGGATACTCAACCTATGGCTCACCCACTTCCCTGGGCCAATGTTTCAGAAGACTATGGAAGATATTTTAAGTCAGGAACCCTATTTCGAACATGGTCAGCAGTCGACCATTATTTGTTATCCCCACTTTAGGCTAACACATTAGGGATAGTGTGTTTCAAACATGGTCAGCAATCATCCTCCATTGTAATGCTACCCCTACAATATTCCAAATTTTGTGTATCATGATTCACAATTTCCACTTCCCTATGTTCAGATTGATTCCAATGACCTGGATTTTATCCCACTCGTGGACTAGAGTACATTGGAAAAGAAGTAATTTGACAGTTTTGATGACCTTATTACCTAGTAAAGGCTCCCTTTAACATTTCAAACCTCTAGGCGGTCATCCAGATCCCATTTTTTTGAAGTTCAGCCAACAGTCTCTTACATAATGTGAACAATTACGTTGTCTTCTATTATTTCTCAAACCGAACATGACCCAAGTGAGCTTAGGGATGGATTTCTAATAACTTCACAGTAATGGTTCGAATGCATTAAAATAAAAAATAAAGAAAATAATCAGTCCATGCACGCAGTTTGAAATAAAAATAAAGGGATATATGTTTATGTGTTCGGCCAAAACATGGACCTTAGGGATCAACGCCTTTGATGGATTAATCAGTGTTTCCACCTTCTAGATCGTAGCCTCCATGTCTTCCTCCTACCCCCTTAGATCCCTCTCTTCATCAATATATGTAGAATGTAACTCATTTTCTTTGGTCTGCACTCGTGCCTACTCATCTTGGAGCTGAATCATTTGGCAACTCACTTCCACTACCTTCTCTAGGGCATCTACTAGCTCAGCCTTAAACTATTCAATGATCTTAGAATGACTCGCGATAAATGTTTCTATTTTATTTTCTATATCCTCAATGCATTATACTTCTTTTTAGACTTAAGTAACTTCTTGGTACTCTATGACTTTTTATGGAATTGATAAGTATTGAAGCATTAGATACCCTCCTGTATTTTCTCATCCATATAATTACATATCATTATATAAAGATAGTGAGAATCAACCCCTATAAGACAAATAAAACATATCCAAGTGAGAAGTGACCCCATCCGGCTCAGCCATTCCACTAGTGACTGACTGATAAAGCGTTTGATGTACTTCCACGGCATGTGTCGCATCATACGACTCTCCTTGGCTACGTCTGGGTCAGATTCATCCATATCCTCAGGATATGCAGGCTTATACTCAATAATGTTCGTCAGGAGCTCAGTAGTATGGTCCTCTTTTGGAGTTCTCACTATTTTAGTGACCTCACCCTCTCTATCTTAGGGATCCACCATGGTGGCATTATCACCCAGGATTGCATCATTCTTCTCACCAAGTACCAGGGTGGGCCTAACATGAATAGATGGCTCTGTAAGAGCTAGTGTATTCACTTGTAGGGCTCTTGAGATGTTCCAGACTCAACAATTTGATGAGACTCTAGCATTTCTATCACTGGATGGGGAATCAATATCTTGGTCATCAGAGTTTCCCAATAAAAAATGAGAGACAATGATGTTAATGACGTACAAGATCCAAGAGCGGTAGTAATTAGTGTCTGCGTCATGGTGGGATCTGCCACCATCGAAGATCCCTTGACGCTTTTTACCTCGATCAATAGAACCAGAATCTTCTAAATTATGCGAATAGTGGGATATCAGAGGCTGCCATTTCATCTATTCCTTCTGGTTCATCACTGCCCACTCCAATCATAGCCGGTTCACCACCTAGATTGGTTTTTAATGTTGGCTCATGAGGATGTTCTCTCACCTATATGGGTATATCATCATACCATTAGGGGAAATATTCATTTCTACCATCATCAATGTGTCCATAAATAGGATATATTTTTGTACATAGACTCGAATTTCTAAAGGAAAAAGGCCGGTGGAGACAAGAGTTAAAAACTCGCCTCGAGTTGTTCAATTGGTTCTGTGTCAGACCCTGTGATTTAACCGCTCTCACATGGGATTCACAAGAGAGTGGTTATTTCTAAGAGTCCCTCACCTATATTACCATCAACATATTTTTCCACTTCCCCCTCTTTGTCTATTTATTATTCATCTTATTTCTCCTCTTCCCCTTCATCTTCTACTTCCTCTTCGTCTTCATCCTCAGATGGTGACTTTTATGGGTCATGTTCCTGGATAAGAATCGCTTTCATCAGAAGATTAATCTCTTTATACTATCCCCACTATCATGAATATATATCCATGGATATCAGGTTTGCATTCTAGAAATGAATGTTTACCCTATCTTCCACCTGGATGCACCCCTATGTCTGGAAAGAGTATCCCGGTACACACCAGTCTTTGCCACAGCTCTTTGGTGGACATAGGTTGTCGTAGGGACCTCTTGATAGACCATAGAGACAAGAATATGGCATCTACAGTTAGATATAGGAGGTTCCTTATCTGCTTCCCAAGATGTTCCCTATCTGTCCCACATGGCCGCACGCCGGACCACCCCTCCTCGGAAGCTGAAGGAACATTATCACCTTGCAATTTTCCTTCCAATCACGTTCTAGCCCATGACATTCTGAATTTTTGGCCTATTATTTGTCTCACCTCCCTAGCATCACCTCGTCGGCCTCCTCACACTCTCATCTCCAAACTAGACACCTTGATTTTCTGAATGCATTTCCATAGAATAACCTCAGAGTACATTTTTTTCCAATGCTCGACATAAGGTGTTTATAGGCCAACATTTACATTTGTAGGGGGAGGGTGATGACTTCAACCAAGACAGTAGTTGTGAACATGAGACACGGTTGGAAAATAATGTAAGGATGTCACTCTTATGGAACTGATGTGTATAATTTTATGGCATCCGAGGCATACACCTGAACTGCGTGGAAAATCTAGTCATCACATAAGGTTCGCAAAAGATTTTTCCATCAATATAGGCTAGCAACACACCACCCCTAATGATTTTTAGGTTCTCCCTCTTCTCAAATGATCCCCACCCATCACATACAATCTATAATTCTAGGGTCCAAAATAGATGAAAGTTGATGGTTGCTGATCTTGATCTTGATCCCTTCCTCTCTAAGTGTCAGTGGGTGGATTCTAGAAATGTTCAATAGAGATGGTAAAATACCATCACCTGGAGGGAGAATATCATTTGAGAAGTCATAACCACTACAGTGGACTACGACCCACCCATTAAGGATCTAAAACAACCCACAAATCCTTCTGGGCTTACTTCCCCTCGAGATGCATCCAAGAATGCTATATAGCCTGGCCAATACGAGCACCCCTAGATTAACGTTGTTCTTTTCCTCTATAATTCAAAACATCACTAGATTTCCTAGGATGACAACCAACCTTATGTCCCTCACCCACAGTAGGCACCTTATCAATAATGCAGCAAGGAACCTGACATATCGTATGTTCGTGTCCTAACATTCACTTATACGGAATCCCCAAGATTGGCACTCGCCTGTTTCTAGGACCATCCAGTATGATCCTTCCGCCCCCCTATGATATGTGTTCGAACACTACTTTTCCCATCCTGGAATCCTTACCACCTTGTCCTGCATTATAAAAAAACAAAACCCTCCCAAATAAGATATATCCTTTAGAATGTACTTGGTCTATAGCTTCTCCTTAGCCAGCTCCAAAAGATGCCACATCAGAATAGGGGTGCACATCCTATCCCCCATACAGTCTCTATTGGGGTGAACTCATCATATTGGTACCCCTCAAAGGGTATCTACCTAATGAAATTGACATATTATAGACTGATACCAACATCTCTGTATTGGAGGTGGAAGGTGTTGGTATCAGGTGACCACTGGCTAAACATCTCTAGTACCAGGTCCTCCGAATGGTATAAGTGAAACTGTGGTTTCCAAACAACTTCAAAAATCATGATAGAACACAACTCTACCCCAACTTCCTTGCATTTCTAGCATACCAAGTACGTCCTTTACCACTCACTCATGAAATTAAACCCAAACCTAAAGTCCCATTCTCGCCAACCCTTTGCCTCATCGGTTACAATGCTTCTGAAATTTCTCGCATAATAACATGGAGATTACTCATGAACCAGATCACTTACTACAATAGACCTAGTTTTTGGATTCAAGATGTATATGGACATGTTATATGTTTCTCTGGTGGGATGACAATTATTTTTCAATTTGAACTGTGGAAGAATATCCTCGTGTGTTACCCATGACCGTATCATATCGGCTCCAAAGCCTGACATTAGTGCTTCCTCCAAAATGATTAAGATCCATATCAGTAGACTATCACTTAGAATGAAATCCTTTTAAATTTGCCTCATCATGATGAAAATTATTTGGTTATCAGACATGACCCTTATCACATAAATAATCAAAGGGTTTAGGATCATCTAAGTCCTCTTTACAGCTACTGTGGCCTCTCTCTCACCGTTGGTCTATTGAGAGACTATTTATGTTGAGTTTTCAGATTTAAAAAGGGATGTGCACGAAAGAATGGGAGATCGGCACTCAAGATAATCTTCTTCTCATAAAAATACCACTAATGTTGGGTGTGTGGACAAATGGATAGCAGTGAGAAGGAGTCTGGGAATGCATGAAAAACTTAGAATCAGTCGTGACACCTTGCACGCAGATATGGAATTTTTCAAACACGAGACTAAAGGCGTCTATCAAATGGAAAAGTCAATTTGGGGACCAAGGGGGGACCTCAAACTATTTATTGGCTCGGGCGGGCCCTTTTGCGCACATGAATGTGGTTTCTGTGCCAAGGGGAATTTTTTCACGCACAGATAAGGAGCTCCTCTACTTTCCAGCATGGCCCTCAGAATATAACCTTTGGTTCCCCCTTTAACTTTGATATTAAGGGGGAATTTGTTGATGTCGAAATACAGATAAGGCCATGAACATGCACTGTTAGTAAAAAATAAGGCATTTTGGGAATCCATGGACAAATCCTCTATGCCAGAGGAAGTCGCACACAAGAATGGAAGGGTGAGCACAAGATTCCCATTTGCGTGCAAACCCTAGCGTGCCCAATGCGACGTAAAAGGAAAATTTTTGTCATGACCATCCATAAGACTAATAAGGAAATGGTGCGAAGGAATAATTGATTGTGCACAATATTCCCTTAGTAACGAAATCCCTTTCCCACCCAATGCGATGTCAAAGGGAGCTTTCCGCAATGACCATCCTCAAACCCAGAAAGGCAATGTCACAAAGGAAGGGAGTCTGGCACTCAAAATTCCCTTAGTCATGCAATCCCTTATACCCCTAATGAAACTTCAAAAGGCCCCTTGCGTGCATCTCCTCATGTGAACCACCATCGATGTTTCCAACTATTAATATAATCCTAACCCCTACCCTTTGGGGATGGTTACGAAAGACAAACAGTCACTCTACCATGAGAAAGACACCAATTCCACGATCATGTGAAAAACACCATGAAATCATGGTATTGGATCTTGTGTGACATGTCTCCCAGGGATCCTCCTTAGTTTGGGACCACTTGTCCTGATCCTCATCCATTTCCTTGTACACTAAGGCATTTGCGCACAAATGATTCTTCTTGTGCACTAGATTCCCCTTGTATCGTAACAATCTTACGTGCATCTACTCTTTTTGTGCACAAAAACCCTATCTTGTGAAAATACTCTCATCTTGAACACTCCCCTCATGTGATCCATGTGTTTTCCTCACCCTAAGGAACCATGTACGAGGCCCTCTTATGCGCTCCACCTCTTCTGTGTGCATGGTTTTCCCGTACGACCCTCCAAGTTTATATGATGTTATTTCAATGTCCCTCCAGTTGTGCTTCATATTGCATTGCTTAGCATCATGCTTCAATGAATAAGCATGCTAATGGCTATTTCTTCTTCACATAGCCACACTAACATGATCCTCTCAATGGATCATTGAATAACCCCATATCCACATGGAATTTCTAGTGCCTTCCCTCCGCTAAGGGTTAAATGTGTGTCGGTTATGTAAGTCCTTGGGGTGATGATTGAATCCTCACCATCCAAGACGTAGGATGTTAAATTGTCAAGCACCATCTCCCTTAGCGCATGATGTTAAACTATATCCTCACCCAATGCAATGCACATGGGGGGCCCCACCTCAGAGATCTTCCTCACATGGAATGAGATCCTCCTTGTAAGGAACAATATCTTTCTACAGGGAAGGGAAACCACCTTGGTATAATCCTCTAACCTTTATTGTGGGATGTAGCATCCTTGATTCTCATCTCTTATTTTGTGTGCAAATTCCATAGGAGATATGGGAATAGGGACCTTCATTACCACATCCCACTCCCTTTGGGATTTATCTCCATCGAGACTCCATCATGGAGTAAGTACCAATTTCCATCTCCCTGGGCTGATAGCCAAGTGTGATCCCTTGTCACTTTTTTGGTCCTCTAACCATGCATAAGCCTCACTCTATTCCATGCGGGTGAACCTTTCAGACATGGTTTTCAGGTCTTTTTTTCCTCCTGTTTCTCACACCGAGCATGACTCATGTGGGATTAGAGTAAGCATCGACCATGGCATCCTCTTTATGCCACCATAGTGTGTAAGACACATATTTTTCCTCTGAACTATATGGACATTGATCTTTTCCATATTTTGGAAAGGTACATAGAAATACTCTCTGAGGTTCAAGCCCACTACCAACCAATCCTGACCACTTCATGTCAATTCACCCCAATCCTGCATGACGTTAAACTATTTGCCCATTTTCATCCCATGTGACTTTAAACTGTCTCATACAAACTACATGGGTTTTGATCTTTATCTTCTAGATAGGGTACGTAGGAATCCTCCTCGATGTTCAATCCCAACCTATGGTAATCAGTTGTATTCCCCTTTGTTGAGATCCAACTCTCTGGTCTGCCCCCCAGGCATTAAATCAATCTCAGGCTACTAACCATACATAACCCCCAACATGTTATTGGGTCATTGTTCTTTGTGTACACCCTAATTCCATTACCCTTCTTAAACTACATGTACATTGATTCCCCACAATGGGGAGATGTAGGGATCCTCTTAGAGGTTCAATCCCATTACTCATGTCCCATCCTAGTCTATCCCTTAAGCCTTTGTGTTTCAGGAAGGTCATTCCCCAACCCGGGGGGTTTTACTTCCTCTGGGTTACATCCCTGCATCCATTCTCACGGCACGACTCCTCAAGCAACTCATTTCTTACACAGAACTAGGTGGAATTTAATTCCCTACCACAAGGATACGTAGGAAGCCTTTCTGATGTTCAAGCCCAACATCACCATCATATTCACATCGGTTTGTTCCCATTACTCTCATTCAACTAGTTCAACCATCCATCATCCATCATTATTCTTATAAAACCAAAATATCCTAGTAAGATCATGCCATCCACCTAGGATGTTAACCATACATAATCCCCATACAATCCATAACCATCCTACCAAGAGTTCCCCTCTTGCGATGGGCCACTATCCATGTGTATGTCCCAACATTTCCCTGGGTCGTTGTCGTTTGTGTACGCCCCAATTCATCACCCCTTCAAATTTTGTAGGTTTTGATCCACATTTTCCATATAAGGTACGTAGGAAACTACACTGAGATTCAATACAATCCAATGGTAAATCTTAGTTCCCCCTTTATAGGGACCCAAGAATCTTGAGATCCATATTTGTTGGAAGTTTTGATCCACTTCTCTAGTAAACAACTTAGGTTCTCCCTCTTGAGAATTTACCAATTTTACCCTCTCATATCGGGGTTCTGATCATTCTAATCCATCACTTATATACATTAAACTCGTGGCATACCCTGTGCCAAACATGGGAAGCTAAGGAAAACCCCAGAGACATTCCTATGGAATATAACTCTCCACACTCAATGTGGGATGCCTCGTGCTTCTGCACACTCAAGACGCCCTATCAATAGGGAAGAAACTCAGATGCATCAGTGTTACAGCATCAAGAGACTCTAGCGATTTCTAGTGTGACTACTCCTCGGATCGATGGATGCTTCCCTAACTTGACCTCTTGGAATTCCTTGATAGAAGCAGTGTAATTTACCAGCGTCTATGAAAATATAGCACTATGGAAGAGTTTCTCAAACAATTTATTAATCTTTAAGGGAGACCTGGACTAGGTAATAAGATCTGAGGAGGAATCCAAAGAAGTAGAGACTGACATCCCATCATCCTATTTTGATTAAGGAGCCACCATCCCTAAACAAGAGACGAATGCCACATGTCTTTGGAAAGTGGGAATGTGGGGAAACAACTGCACATCCTCGACACAAAGATGCACACCCCAGATAAAGCATCATAAACAATTCATCATCCAGTTATCTCTCATGTTTTGCATATAATACACCCTATTTTCAAGGTGTTTATTTATTTATTCCTTTTATTCCTATTAAAGGAGAACTAGAGACTGATATTATATGGGTTTTCTTCTATGATTCTATGGTAATTTATCCCTTTAAATTAATCCATATTACTACTTAATCATTCTGGTTATTCGATAGTCCAATCAACGAAGCATTCTGTATATTGATCTTGGATTAATTGATTGTTTATATTGGTGTTTTAATTAGTGAAAAACCTCCCCTAACTTGTCCTAAACCTTGGAAAAGAAATTCCTTAGTAAATCAGATATGTAATGGTTTTTACAATGGAATTTTATTGTTAGATTATATATTTATTTATGGAAAGATAATTGGGATATGTTAAAGGGGGCATTGACAGTTGAAATGGTTGTAAAGGAATATATGGAGTAATTTTCACACCTATCTAGTTTCTAAATGGAATTAGAATCTCATTTTAATAAATGTGTTATAAAAAAAATGTGGACTTTTGTAGGATGGAAAATGGGTTTTAAAAAATATCATTCTCTCTGGTAGAGAGTTCTGGTAAATTTATAATGGGATAATAGTAATACTTTTATAAAATTACATAGGTTTATTAGATTTATTTATTATTTGTGATAACCTTGAGAATAATCCTTAAAGGGGCTATATGTTTTTGTTATTGATTAGTTATTTCCTTGTTATTATATTGTACTAGATAAATAGTGAAATAAAAAATGTATACCTCTAGATACGATGATGGTTTAGAATGACAAGGTAGGATTCCATAGAGTCTACATGGGTCAGGGCATGTGTGGAATTCCATGATGGAGCATTGGATACCACCATAATACTTCAATGAACGACTCGGTAACATGAAACCCTTAGATTCATAGAGGTCTCAATCTAGGGAATTACATGAGTGAACTACTGAATTCTTCAATTTTAATTTCTGAGAATTCCATAGGGTGAATCCACCTTTGATTTAGGTAATTTCTATATTATTTTCATTACATTGAGTAATTCCATGGATTCATGTGAGGTACCCTGGGGAATGTTATGAGATGAGATCCTCAAATTCTGCCTCGTTTTATAGAGTAGAATGCCACATGTGTAAACTAGGGATACCAATCCATCCACGCTTTTAATGTAAATTATGGTTCCTTGAGTTCATACTAGTAGTTAAAATTATAAAAATTCCTAGGGTTACCCCTCCCTTTGATTCCCTATGGTTTTTATAGAAGTATTTTTCGGTGTAGTCACATGGGTTTCCTCTAGTTTTTACGATTCTATTTTCTTTAACAACATATTTTGTATCAAGTTCAGTTATGATATATATTGAGATAGGAGACTCATCATATTGGGATATATAAGGTACAAACTAGTTTTTAGTGTGACCTTGGATCCCAAAAACCAGTGTAAGTTTTACTACTTTTTATTTAAATTGTTGATATAATAACTGTTATAATAACTAATTGGTTATCTAAGAAAATGTTTATTTATATCCCTCCTACATGAACTTTATTATGGATAGGTTTCTTTAGGGACACCATTGGTAACATTCTATTGATTTATAATGACATCTTGGTTAGGCTACCATAGAAATTGTGTACCAGAGTAAAAAATTATATTTATTGTCGGGAAATATTTCTGATATTGCGGAGTACTTGGGGTTTTCATGGATTTCATGGAATAAGGGCATCAGGACATGGTTGGGCTCAGGATTGGTTTCTTTATGAGTTTTAGTTCTATTTTATTATCTTATTTTCCCTTGTATGTGATCCACACATGGGGGATTGATCATGTCATGTATGTCTTTACTCATTGTTGTGGTATTTGAAAGTGTTGTTATTTCTTCACTTTCCTAGTTTTTTTGTGGTGACTAATTGGATGGGTTATATGTTTCCTTTTATTTCTATGAGTTGGATAATATGAAAAAATGTTAGAGTATCCACACTATATACTTACAGAATTTTACTTCCATTTGTTAGCCTTTTGGTTATAAAGAGCCATGTTTGAGGCCATGTTGACCTTAATAGGTTCCCTAGAGTATCCCTTGTCGTTGGGAATATTGGTAATATTAATGTTAACATGTGGTTTGTCATTAGGGTTAAAATATGATATTGTTCAGGACATTTTTTCCATGATTTTATTATTAATGTAGTGAGGTATGTTCACCAATATATGAAATGGTTTTAGGTGAACTGAAAATTTTAAAAGGTAATAGAGTGAAAGGGTTGTGTGTTTGTAATCCAACATAGTTTTCTTTTATAATATTATTTGGTGTTATGCATATGTAGGATAAAAATGGAATGGGATTAGATGTCATTCCAAAAAATATTTGGTAACATAGGAATTGTGTTTTGAAATAGTTATATAATATGCCTACATATAGTATGTATCATGATTTGGTTACTAGAAATGGTGTTTGTAGAGTTTATATGAGATTTTATTTACAATGATCTAAAAATGGATTGGAACAATATTGCCAGAAGGTCCGATCCAAGCAAGCTTGGACCACAAAATTTATTAATAAAATAAAAGTACAGAGACAGCAGAAAGGAAAAGAGAGAGATTACATGTCAAAATATTCATCGTCACCACCCCCATACCTGATCGTGTCATCAGCATCAGTCGATTCCCATTCCGATTGAGTCTCATATTGTTTAAGAAACTTCTTATAAAACTTCCGTTTGTCCAGTTGCTCCTTCGATAGCTTCTCGATCTCCCTCTTGGCAGATGCCCTAGTGGTCACGGTCCTCGGAACTGTAGAGTAGTCCTTCCTTGGTTTCCTTGAAACAGGGATAGATCTGACACCCTCATTGTCAGAGCCTCTTTTCTTTTCTCCTCAGACAATATCACTATATGATATCTTATTCGCATCCATATCTCTTCCCTTGGTCTCACCATGAGAGTCAACCCTTTTGCAGAGGGTTAGGTCCCCAACTCCAGGAGTGGATTCCTCCGCCCTTCCTTTCTCAGAAGCATAGGAGGAGGGTTGTATATTCTGTTGTGGAGGTTCAGTCACCATAATAGCAGGGGCTATAGTCCGAGCCTTTTCAGAGGGGGGCTCCTGATCTCTAATATGATCCGAAGATAGAGGCGGAGAAGCATCAATTATCACCTCTTTATCGTTCCTAGAAAACGGCAGCTCACGAGTGTCAGATTCCAAATGAGTATCACTGCCCCTGGTGTCAGGATTTGGTGCAGGCGGATCCTTTAGATTCACTTTACGACGACAATGATTGGAGGGGTGACCTCGCAGTCCACACTCTTTACAAGTAATATTTTTACGACATAACTCCAAAGAGTGCCCCACAGCCATGTATTTCGAGCAGAAGAGGGGTTTGTTTTCATATTCAACATCAATCAGAATTTTATCAGAGGGAATAGAAAGTGTTACCGTGTCAATGAGAGTGGACCTGAGGTCGATTTCCACCAGCATTCTGGCAAAGTGCTCGTACCTAACATCTGTCGTCTCCTTATCAAGACGGATGGGTGTTCCGATTGCCGTTCCAATATCATGCAAAATTTCTGGATGCCAAAGGACCCAATTCACCCCATGAAGACAAACCCATACCTGGGAGAAGACATTTTTAGCACTTGATACATTAAAATCCAATGACCATTCATGCAGATGAATCCATCCCGGTTTTAGAAACATAGATCCAAAGCTCCAAGCTTTCATCTTCACATCATCCGATGGAAATAAACAGTGAAAGAAACCCCGACCAAGAGAGAGACATTTCCAGTTGTCAAAACCCCACAATGTTGAAATCCTTCGGAATAAATCTTCGCATTTCCATGGCGAAGCACCTTTAGGAAGAACAACACGAGCAATCAAAGAGTTCTCCCCTAGTGCCAGTCGTTCTGCAATGACACCAGGATTAGCCTCCACATGGGCAAGAGATCCCTTCCGAAGGATCCTCCTATGGTCCTCTTTCTTAGACACAGGAGAAGATGTCTTTATGACATCTGCAAAGGATCGCTGTCCACGTGATGCTCCCAAAGAATCTCCAACCAAAACCCTAGCCTTAGCCAAATCTCGAGGATGGGAAGCAACTGGACTTGCCGCCCTCGCCTACTCCTGCACAGCCACATCCAGCCGAGATGGACCTTGATTAGCACCAGAAAGAGACCGAGCAACATTGGTCAGAGGCCGATCCACACGATCCTTCTCCTGCACAGCCCCAAACAGCCGGGATGGTGCTCGGAAATCATCTCTTTCAATAGAACGCCTCTCATCGATCTGTTTGAAACCAAAGAAGTGCAGAAAAGCCATAAAGGGAGGAAAACCAATATCACGCACAGATCCAGAACTGACTCGTCGCGAACGAAGAGCTTCTGGAGGAGTGAAGCCGAGCGCCGAGAACCCTGACTTTGGATCTGAAACGCTGAGACCTCCGGATTTGGAGTCAAGACGCCGAGGACGAAAAGGCGTTGGAGCCGAATCGCCGAGACATCCAGCTTTGGCGCCGGACCACCGAGGATGAAAAACTGCAGAAATATGAAGCAAACCGAGAAGAAGAAGATCTGATGCCTAGGTCCTCTATGTACCGCCGAACCAGAGCCGAATCATGGAGAAGAATAAGATTCCGAAACCCTAGAACCCGTGGGTTCTAGAGAGAGAGAGACCCGCCTCTCTCATTTCCCTCCCAAAACCTTTGGAACAATATTCCACTCATGTTATATTCTAGTAAGGGATTTTGAGGTTACACCTCTCTATTTGTGAATCAAATTATATACGGAATGTTATACCACCTATGATTGATTATGGAATGGAAAAATAAGACAATTTAATCCCATTTTGATTTTGTAATAGAGTAGTATGATATTCCTATTCACTGTTAGTTTGATTGTAGAATTGAATGGGATTCAATTTAATCGTTAATATAATTATAGAATGGAAAGACATTCTTTTTATTATTGTATCTAATTATGTAAGGGACCTTCAAACCATTGATTTATAATTTTGAAAGTAAATTTTTACATGTAATATATTCAATGGAATAAGATTACACTAATGTGTGCATTTTATTTGTTGATAATGGATATATAAGTAGATGCAATGATGAAACATGTAATAACATGTGTGATTTGTTTATTCTAATATAAATATTTGATCAAGTTTGTATGGTCTCCCACTATGTGATATGTTAGGACCCCATGAGGAGAAAAATATTATTAATTTTCCTTATTAATTTTTTCTCAAGTTGTTTTGTTTATGGATTTTAATATTCTATATTTTTTAAGGTACCCCTTGATTTTATCTTACTAAGTATTACTCACACACTATGTGTAAATCATAGTACACATTGAAATTTTATATTTTGGTATGTAAGAAAGTGAAGAATCTATATAGTAAATGGGGGATAAGGACAGATGGTTTGAGAGGGAGATGGAGCTGAAAAGATACATAGACCATGTTTTATAGTAGCATATACTCTTTTTTGGGATAAAAGTTTATATGATCATCCATGGAGGTGACTATTTTTCATGTACATATTATCATGTGACAATATTATGATTAATCATTTTGTTATAGCTAGTTTCTAACAACTTTTGTAGTTATCTTAGTTTGTAATTTCCATATTATGTTATTGATTTGGGACAATTTTTTATTTTTATTATTTTTCTATTATTTAAGGTAATTTGAATCAGAGGATATAGAATCCCCATAATAAAAATATAACATTTTAAATAGTTATAATCATTTTTTATTTGTATCCATTTCTGAGGTTATAAGGCATCTTTGGTTCAACCACTGATTGAGTGAGCTTGGATGGGGCATTATAATTGTTATTTCACATTCATTAAAAACATAATAAATAGATAATAATTTATATGCTAATAAACACTAACATTTTCATGGTAATTAAAAAATATTAATAATTAATAGTAAATAATTAATATTTTTTAATTAATTATAAATAATTAAAAAATGATAACAATTTTTTTTGTTTGTTTTTTTTTAATTTTTCACTAAGACCTACTACTATTGTCATGTCATGTGATAATGGGGATATAAAAGTGGTCACTGATTTTGGTTATAGGTTTCTATAACCATGATCATGGTTCTTACCTGGTCATTGACCTACATCCTTGTGAAATTTAACCATGTTTACCCTAATTATGGAAAAAATATATGACCATGATCACATATTTTATTTCCTAGTTTTGGCAATTAGTGATAGACCAATTTTATAGTAGTGTTTGATAGTTCCAATGTGTTATCAAAACATGTTTTGTATTATCCATATTAGAAATTTCTAGAACCAATTGCAATACCCTATAATTGAATGGATAATTAATTTCTTCCAATAATTAATGATCAATAAAAAATATATATGTTTATTTATAAAAAAAATAATTATTTCTTTTAAAACCCAAAAAATCATGTTGGAAACCAAAGTATGAAGAGTTTAAAAACTCATATAATAAATAATGAGTTTCTTTTTTTGAAAATTAAATTATTAGAATATTAAAATAGAGAATTCTTCCTTAGCTATAAGTCTATTAGTGGAATCACTTTATATAATTTAAAAACACTAAGGATGAATAGAATAATCCGTTAATGTGTTATAATTATGTAAACATATTATACGATTCCTAAATCCATTTATCTAAATACCACTAATGCCTTTTCACATCTTATTAATATTTCCCCATAATGTACAATAATATTTTTAAAATATAAATAAATAAGGCATAGAAAAACACCTATATATGATCACCTTGTGGTATTTGGTTCTGTTTACCACACACACATTAGAATTGAAAAACATGAACCTATATTTTTCATTTATATTTTCATTTGTTTTAAAGATGGGGTTAATGGTTACAAATCATGTGTTGACTATCCAAGAATATTTGTATGCATTATAATAATATATTTTATTGGCCAAAATAATAGGAAATTGAGTAATTTGATAAGAAACCTCAAGATTATGAGTTAATTAATGAATAAATATAAAAATATATTTTTTGAAACAGTCATTCTTAGATCAAGAAATAATAAAAATGAAAACATTTCATTGTGAGTAAAGGGATATTACAAAAAAATGGATAAATACAAATTGATGAGATCAGTATGAAAAAAAATGTCATGGAAATAAATTTTTAGATAATTTAATCATTTACCTTTGATTATAAATGATTTTTTCGAAATGAAATATCCAATATATAATAAATTTCCAATGATTATTGATATTTAAGAGTATATTGAAGACTAAAAGTGAATGTTTTTTTTTCACTCTCAAGACATGGTCATGTTTACATAAAGATATTAAAATTAATTATTTTTTGTTGGAGATATGATAAGAATGAAATTAATTATAAAACTAAAGAACAAATTCTGGATTTATAGAACACAAAAAGTTTTAACGTGGAAAATGATCAATGAAACCCCAATTTTATGTTAAGTATAAGTTCAAAACCCAAAAACATAATTTATTTAACAAAATTTGGTAGGAGGATCTAATGGATAAAACTTGGTGAAACGAATTACAATTTGTTTACTCTTTATAATGAGATAATATAGTAATTTTCCCTAGTAATTATTTTACCTAGGTTGAATATAAAATTAGTTCTTATATCAAAACATTATTCAACCCGATATCTTAACAAAGAAAATTGAATATCCCTATAATTAATTTTTAAAATAGATAAATGTATAGGTGGATTTAATAAAATAGAGAGGTTTATTGTGATTTTTTAAAAATAATTAAAAAATACATTGAGATAAGGAATGAAAAAGATGAAGATTAGACAAGAAAGCCTAGTATACAGTACCCAATCATTGAATGGGATTAGTGATAAGATAAAAGGGAGGTATCATAAAGAAAGTGATACTCTTCAATCTATGACAATTCCATGGATATTTAATGTATATCTAATCTATTTCTCTCCACCATTTTCTCAAATGAGATATCATATAGCCTTTATATGTAGTTTGAAAATGGACTATTTAGAAATATATCTGCATGATATTTGTTGTATATTCTCGTTTAGACCTGAATTATTTGACCATTGTATCATTAATGACTTTAAATGTTTCCATTTATATTTTTTATTATTGTACTCATCATGGATATCATTATGTCCATTATATTATATATAAATTTTAGTATACATGGATTTATATTAACGATTATTTCACTTAATTTTATTAGGATATGATGTTGAGATTATTTTATTGAATTCTTATCCTATAGGATATGGACATTTAATCAGAGATGATGAGATCGATAATATAGTCATTATTATTATATCAAATTTTCAATTTTTTGATATCCTTATCTTTGATCAATATCTCATAGACCAGGTAGGAGTGGATTTCAATATTTAAGTCTCGGTTATTCTTCATGATTGTACTAGATTCCCATATATTATTCAATTTAGTTAAATACATGGTCTTCTATTCAAGTGATGAGGTTGAATACCCAGATACTTACATTGTTCTAAATTACTCCTCCCCTTCATATTTTTATGGGTTTATATGACGAATCCGAGAGTATGGGAGGTTGACTCACCCCATGAGAGATCTTATTATGTCGTTTTGGCCTCTCTTGTATATTTAAATACATTTCTGTAAAATCCTTCCTATTAAAAATACCAATTTATTTAACATCACATATCAACTCAATTGGGTGAAAACCTATTGAAAAATGGATTTAAAATTTTTTATAATATTAAAAAGACACAATATCAATTTAAATAATCACCTTGTTTAATGAATAACACTTTTCATGATTATCAAGTTTGTGTGTATGGTTACTCTAGAATTGTCATTCATATAAGAAGAGGATATGGAGTTTAATAGTGTCCATATGGGTATGATAGAAAAAAAGTCCACCATTTAATTATAGATTGGAAGGCATGAGAATTTGATTCATTGATTTATTATGTATATAGTTCATTGTGCTCGTTGAATAATCATTATAGAGAATTTATATTATTCTGAAGAATAATTCCACATAGGTTAAGAAATTTAGTTTATTCTTGGATTTAGGGTCCTTCGAGATGAAATAAGGTTATATAAGATTTTAGTTCCATCCATGAAAGAGAATTTATAATATTTAATTAATTATGGTCCCCTAAAAATACATAAGGTTACACTAGAATTAATGTTCCTCCATAAAGACATAAGGGCACACAGGGATTTATATCCCCCAAATAATATTTATAATTTCACTAGAGTTTAGAATCATTAACTAAGGTTAATTTTTTCTATGATGTGAGTTCAGGTAATCTAAAAATACATGTTATTATACAGGGTTATACTATATTTTAGTGCCATCAAAGAATGAGAATTCAGATTAAACTAGTACTCAAATCCGGTATGGAAAAGTTTAGGTTATGATGGAGTTATAATTCATATTTGATGAAATTAGGGATAAGACAATTTTTAAGGTAACCCATAAAGAATTATGTTTCACAATTAATTATAAGGTTAACTAGGGTAAATTAAGGTTACATTAAAGTCAAAAGTATTCAAGAAATACTTAATGGTATTGTGGGATTTAATTACCCCAGGGAAGAAATAAGACTAGGAACAAGTTTAGTTTCATTTGAGATATTGAGTTCAGATATAAATTATTATTATTATAGGTTTTAGTTCCATTAATGAAGCTAAATTTGGGAAATTATTATATTTAATTTCATTTAATAATATTTAAGGTGATGCTAAAGTTTCATTACTTTTAGGAAGACTTAAGGGTTACAATGATGTTTTGATTCCTATAAGAAGACTTGTGGTTGTACGTAGAAGTCATTATTATTTTCACTAGGGTGTAATGTCCTATGGGAAGAATAATGGTGTCATTGGAATATGGTGTTATCGAAGATATTGAATTTTGGTAATTCTAGGATTTGAGGTCCCATAGAAAGACTTAAAGTTACATTGGTGTTTAGAAATATCTGGGATTGTAAATTGTTCCGATACAGATGTTTAAGGTGGCTTGATATTTTAATTGATCCTAAAAAAAGATTTATATGTATCTCTTATGGGAGAAATCTCTATTTGATTATTGATATAGTTTAATTTTTTATGAAAGTGTATGATATTCATCCCTATTGATATGGATTATAAATTATGGATTCTAAAGAAGGCATTACGTGATGTTTCTCTATACGAAGAGAAAACATTGTACATTTTCTATTAGTATGATGGGGTCCAGTTTTTTGAATTTTAATATAATATATCTTTGAACATATCTATAAATTTTAATTATTTACATCGTGGACCATTGTAATTCAAATTAAGGCCACATGTCTCAAACTACTAGGCAAAAGGTGGAAATAAATTTTTTGAGTGTGGGATTTAGAAAAAGATACGAAGATTATTTACATAGATAAATGAATTAAGTTAAGGTGTAGGGATTATTGAATGTATGTTTTATTTATTAAGGAGAGATGGAAATTGAAATGTTATGATAGAAATATGACCTCCACTTAATTAGAAACCCAAATACATGTAGCTTTAAAATTAGTATGCATAGGTTTTAAGTGATAGTATGAGGCATCCTTATAAATGGTAGACCAAGAAAAAAAATATCTTAATATTAATTATATAGTCTAGAACAATGAGAAATGTTGTGGGATCCCCAAATTGATGGATTCCTATTATCAAAGGGTAATGAGATTGAATACACATTGAGATTAAGTGAGAGGAATGTAATCACCCTTGATTAGATATTATGTAGAATAATAAATCTTCTTTTCCAAGATGGTATGTGATTCCAAATTCCGTTCATGGAAATTGAGTAGTACTCATATAAAGAGGAACTACAATGAGGATATATGAGTTAATAGAGGTAAAATAAAAGGGGTATGTGGTTTTGGGTTTCAACATCACACATGGTATACTAAAGATACATACTATCACATGTGTACCTGTTGTTGGGTTCATGGTCATGAATGAGCACAATATTTGGTATGCAACCTTGTATGTCCCAATACTATATATTTGTTATATAATCCATGGGCATATGATGAATTACTCAAGAAAAATCAACTTTCCCTCAAAGGGGTGTTATATAATGGTTATGCTGCATTGGCTCAATATTAATTTAGAAGAAACAGGTGGATTCATTATTAGACAGAATTTGGGTTTCCTAGATAATGAATAAAAATAAGGATGAAAGTTATATAAAATAAATTCCACATCCCATGAATTCTTTCCCAAAATATTTACCCATATGAGTTGGGAGAGGCTTCAAAGTGTCACCTGAATCATATATTCCACATATGGATTAAACCTTATATATAAATATTCAAATAATCCAAATGAGGTATGATGTCTTGTACATTTTGGAATAACAGGCCATGAATATCAATAAAGGGAGTTATATAAATGTTTCAATAGGTAAATGGGTAAACATAGTCACATGGAGTAGAGAAAGGGGGCTCAGGAACAAATAAGGAGGAGTTAGATAAAATTGCATTTACCCCCCAAAACATATATGTATTTATTTTTTATATTTTTGATGATGGTTAAATTTTTAATTGGTATTTTCTACAGTCTAAACTAATAATTGGATCGGTATAAAATAAAAATGTTCAAATTATAAGAATAAAATGACACCTAATAATTTCTTTTAATTTTCATCAAACTAAAACATGAAATGTAATTTCTTTACATGTAAAATAGGTGGTCTATTATATTGGTTTGTTCCTTGATGTTTTTTAGAGAATGGTTCATTTCTCTGTCATTAAATATATCTAGGGATTATATGATTCAAATTCCCCCACTACCTAGGTTGATCTCTTATTTTCAATTAAATGGTTGGTAATACTTTGATCATGTAATTATTACATGAGAAAAATTATTTATCGGGGTTATGGGGGTTTTTATTCCTTTATCATTTTTTCGAATTATTTAAACTACACATGAAATATTCGTTTAGAGGGAATATACATTTTTGAACTTCTTACCATTGGATTAATTAGGAGACAATAGGAGTTAGGCAACCATAGTTTAAAATGGAAACTTATTTCATATCCACACCAATCCATAATGAGATTACCTAGACTAGAGATTTAATATTAACTACTATTAGATAGACTAATGTCTTATAGATTTGGTATTTCATGGGATATAAAAATTTTAAATCCAAACCAAAATCTATTAATGGTGTAGTTTATGACCATATTTGGTTATGTTAATTTGAAGATTTATTGTGAGGGATGAATCATCTAAGAGAATAATGAAATGGATGTACACATCATGAATCATTTTGAACATGAGTCTCAGCATGGTTGGTGAGGACCCGACAAGTGCATCCAAGAGACTCAGGATCAAATTCGGGTGGAAACATATTTCCGGGTACTGTAGCAAGACTGTAGCATGCACCGTAGTAGTACTGTAGATGTCAAAGTAGCAGACACTATTTGGTATTGTAGCAGCCCAAACTATTCATCCATTTGGGACTTTAGGAAAACTGTTTGGTCATGGGGTCTTACAAGGATATAGGGCCACCCAAGGACTTCAGGCCAGTTGTATCTCATGGCCTTTGGGCCACCATAAGGCCTTCCCGCCACCCCAAGGCCTTCGGGACACAAGAATATGCATATCTACCAGTCATACTACAAGGGACAAGGTTCAAGATGAGGATCATAGCAGGCACATTCACCATAGCAGAGCTGACCAGAATTAGAAGAATGATAGGGTATGGCATTGCCCTCGGTACCGGGCTTGTGCAGCTATGCACATGATAGCCATCTTCCTAGCCTTGCAAAGGGGGGAGTGCTAATATTATGACATGTTTTGGGGAGGATTAGTTCTATGTTTTATTTTCTAGGTGATTTCCTCTATGACCTACGAGCTATGTAATTGTCACTAAGCCTTCTGGCCTTTTAAGGGTTCCACCTCACCCCTTGAAAGGTGGATTATCAAATATAATAAAATAAGAGGCCTTCGGGCCATTCGATCGGTCGGTCACATCATGAATCATTTTCCCTTGATGATGGATAACTAATTTCATGAAAAAAAATCCCATTATTATTGATTTCTCATTTAACGTCACTTATTTATTAAATAATCAAAGGGAATGGTGAAGACTATATTGGGATCTTTACTGAGGAAAAAACTTCTTAGATGAATGAGTTGGAAATTATTGAGTTCACTAAAGCTGTGAGGTGTTGTAAGTGGATGACCAATATCATATAACATAGGATTTTAAGATTACTATTATAAAGAATGTAAATTTCATTCAAAATATTTCTAGTCATTAGTTTATTAAGACTAATAATTTTTATTTACCATATGTGAAGATAAAGATCATATTTTTGGATATATACCAAAGTGTTATTATTTTGACCCACAAAAAAATAATGATGATTTTTTTCGAATTTCTAACATCTAGGGAGATTTTAATAAAAAATATAAAGTGAAATAATTTATAATTGTAGTTAATAGGTAGTATGTAAAAGAGATATAACCTAATTCAATAGCATTTTTTTTGTGAATGGGATTACATTTTCTAATATATCCATTGATAGAAACTAAATTTATGTAATTTGAAAAGTAATTCATCATAATGTAAATACATCAGTGAGGGTTCTTATTGGTATATTTTTAGGATGGTAATTATACTATCTAGGAATATGAATCTATGTTAGAGGTGGCCTTATATTTTTAATTTGAGTATTTTTGGTGGCATCCTTAGTTGATGGATCATCATAGAGAAGTAAAATTATTCAGTAGTCAAGGTAGGCACATTCATGATGGTTATATAGTTGTAATAAAGGTTTATGATCAACCTTATTATTCTATTCATTGCTGGAATTTACCGTATTTTCAGTGATTTCCAGTGAGGGAAAACTCCATTATAGTTTTAATGTAGAAACCCCATTTTATGGTTGGATATAGGATAACTTTAGTGGACATGATTTCTAAAATATCATAATGTTTCCTTATTCAAAATTCCTCCTATTGAAACCTATTGTTGTTGCTGCATGACTAATATACTTGGATGCTAACAAGTTTATTGAAATCTTATGTAATTACACTCATTTAATATTCATCCCATACATGACTCCTCTCTAGATGATCATTGATGATGCCAACAACCCTTATGTGTAACAACCTTATATCATTTCCCTCTAAGATGGGGGGATGTTATCATATGGTGTTGATTATATTATATGTGAACCTTATCAAATATATCTTGTTGTGTATTAATTAATATTATGGATAATTTTTATCCCAATACATTATCATGGGTTCTGTGATGAGTGGTATCCAATAGTCATGTGCTATTTTTTTTATATTATAGTGTATGGAGATATGAATGATTATGTTTTTATAGAATATAATAATGCCTCAAACATCTTGACCTGTGAGTAAGTAATGTATTAGATCATGTTTTATCCAAATGAAAGGGGGGGGTTGTGAGTACATAGACCACAAACCACTCATGACTTATAGTTAAAATTTCATATGAAATAAACATCTAAAGGATAGATATCTCAAATAAGAATTTGATACAACACATGGAGTCCTCATAAATAGTAGAAAGTTTTAGAACTGAGGAGAATATGAGGGAAAATGATGTAACCAAAGAGGAATCATAATTGTTTATCTACGCCTTTGAATCTAGTACCTAGGTATGTAAAGAGATCAATCAATCAGCATGGATCCCTTTAACAGAATAATTTTTTGAAGCTTTTCAGAACTTTTGTTTTGGTTATTCATTTCCATAATATTAAATTATCAAAAACCAGTACCTCTATAAAGGACCACATTCATAGTTTTGTTCCTGTGATGGAAAATTGGTAATGACCTGATCCAGAAAAGGTTTATGAAAACTGACTAATTTGTAGTTTTTATTGAAATTATAATTTTATAGATCACTAAAACCCCATTGAGTGAATCAACTAATAATTAATATTCTATTCATCATATTTTTAAGGGTTTAGTATTAAGAAAGTATTACTATATGGCATTTCATGACATTATTTGGAAAATGATCATTGTTTGAGAGTGTCCTGAAATCCAATCCTCCAATCACTATATATAAAATAATAAAGGTTGATATATAAAACTCAATAAGAAATATGAACTAATTTAGGGATGAAAAGATGAATTGTAATGTCACCCCTAGGGACAGAATGAGACTAAAGGGATAAATTATAGAAACATGAACTTTAGTTGGAATCTTATATGTATTATCTTATAGAGACAATCACCGAGGTTATGAATATTAGTAGGTATGATAAGAAAGAGTTCCATAGGTGTTCCAAATACATGATTTAATGGATTCATAGAATACTATATTATTGATTATTTAATATTTGACAGATACTTCACTATAGTTTTTGACAAACTAGAATAACTCCGCTAACCAACCTCTATTAGAAAAATGTTATATTCTTTACAATTTAATTTTAAAATTTCATAAAATAACCTCCAAGTTTGGGATACCCATCCTTATTATTTATTTTGAAATTATTAAAAATAACACTTCTTTTGATTCATATATTTTAATCATACCATCAAATAAATTTATGTATTTATTTAATGAATAATCTTGTGAGAAAATATATATTTTAGGATGGAATAATACATCAATAATTTTTTTAACAAGGAAATTATTTGAATATTAATGTATGAATTTCTATTGGTTCCTTATAAATATGTATAGGGATAAATATCAAACTTAACTAAAACCTAGTTGAAAATGAAAATTAATGGGATTAATTAGTGATTATTTTATATTCTTGAGTTAAGGGAGAAGTCTGAGATTTTGAGAGGTAGATTATATTTCAAATGTGTGTACTCATTTGGGTATAAGTATCTCATATATGGGGTAAATGTTCAATAATTTTAATCTAGGGTTTTTCTCTCAGAAAAAGGGTGAGGGCTCGATTTCCTCCAAGATATGTGTGCATGGACAGTCGTATATATGGTGTATATTTCATCACAATGAACCATGGTTGATATTGTTAGACATATAATGAGATGGTTCCCATCATTATATGTGAACTTTTATGAGTATAAGTGAAAAATAAAAGTGGGAACATATGTTATCCTCATAAACAAATATAATCCTTTTTAAATGAGAATGTGAAGAAAACTAAGGAAGAAGATATGATAATTATGGTTCGTAGGAAGGATAAATATGTTCATAGGGGTTTAGCTACCCATGATGGTATCAATCTACCTTTCCAAACCAATTCAATGAATATATAAGTTTAAAAATAAAAAGTTTTGTTTTTCCCTAGATCTTTAAACTTAATTGGGTAGGATCAATATTTACTAGCATTGAAAGTCAACCCACATGATTTATTCCATTTTTATTCCTTAACATTTATCAAATCCTTATAATGATTCCATCTTAGAAAGAAAAGGATCAAAATTTCTTTAGGACACCCATTATGGGTTTTTATCTTAATTTTCTTCTACATCTTTATCAATGTAGTTTAAGTCCTTGTATCATGGAATATATAATGCATTCGGTTTAATGTCACTCATATTTTAGCATTTCCCTCTAATTAGTTTAGAGCCTTATATATAGGTCTAATATTATTCACATTAAGTTTAATGTTACATAAATTAAAATAAAATATTTCACTGTAGGTTTAAGGACATCAATATTTATAAAAATCTATCAATTCATGTTTTCGGAAATCAAGATTGCAAGATTTTGGCTCTCTTTGTTTATAAATTTTACAGTATATACCAAAATTTATATGAGTTTATGGTAGTAAAAAATCAATAAAAATGAGGTCACTTATTTGGAAAAATCTTATTTAACTCAATTTGAATGGAAATAAAAACATCTGTGAGGGTGAATTTGTTTCCAATATTGAAGGAAACTTGGGTTCACATAGTTTGAGGTCATTTTTCTTGAAATGAAATCATATGAAAATTATTTTAAGGAATCACAGTTTGAATTTAGAATGGGTAGTTCACTTTGGGAAATGAGATATAATCTGACAAGAATATGGATTTAAACCTTAGTGTTAAGAACATGTGTCATTAACTGAGGGGAAATAAGAATTTATATTCCGGTTGTATATATTAGACTGGTATATTTTTCTTATTTTAAGGTCATAATGATTAAAATAAATTAGATGATCCATATCTAAAGGCTATAGACTTCAGATCTTATTGTATATATTAGTTAAGGTTGTTATAGATTAGACCAAAATAGGAAACATTTTGAGTGTAATAATAACATGGAATAAATAAAATTTAATCATTATTGTGGTAAACTCTAGTTTTCTTATACATAGGGGTATTGGGTGTATATATTTTAATGTTAAATATCTTAGAAATAAATTGAATGAATCATAGTTTAATGTTATAGTGCTTGAACTGTAATATGATTGAGTTTTATTACTGTACAACCTTCAGTTTTTTGTATGTCTTAGAGAATATTCTAAATTGGATAACACTTATTTCATGGTTATAGAATTTTTACCATTTGGTGTTTATGAGTATATGGTTATAGATATTAGAATAAAATTTTATGTTTGATTCTTAAAATAATACGACAATGAAAATTTAATTTCTATTCATTTATGGACATTGAGATTTGAATACATAGAACAACTCTTAATTTATTGTTATATGGTTCAGATTTCATGGAATCTCTAATATTAGGGTCACAAAGATTGTACCAAATGGGATGCTTTCTTAGTGTAAGCATAATCTAAATTGAATTGTGAATAAAAAACCGATTCATGTTATCCTAGCATAATGTTAATGAAAATAACCCAAATTGGGGGATCTATTTTAAATCTTCCTAAAAAAATTTCATAGATCCGTAATCCTATAAATTGTTCATAGTTTTTTTGTTTGATGTTGGTCTCATGATATTATCATCTCTTCTCTTTTCCTAGCCAAACTATTTCTTAAACCTTTGTGGTTTGTCTTACTAGGAAATGAACCAATTATTTCTCAAACATCCCTTTTAGGTGTTTTCAATCTTTGTTGTTATGTGTCTCTTTATATGAAATTTAAGGGGTTGCATTTTAATATAATGTTGTTCTGGAAGTTTAAGGTTTTATAACTTTTACCCAAATTTGGGTGCATTAATTTTAACATCATAGAACATAGAATGATATATGGCGTATAGTTTGTGGTTTTCGGTGTCAAAAAACATTGAAGTTATATTCTCGACAATATCATATTATTCAATAATTTATCAAATTACCATGAGGGTGATGAAATGTTTGTTTTATTCTAGTGTAAAATTTTATATAGTCTAATTTTATTTTTGTTGGACTATAATAAAATTTAATTTATATGCATTAATTGTGGAAAAATAATTAATATGAAGGTTATTCACCAATATTATAACTATGATGACCTTGGTTGAGTATGGAAAGACCACATGTTATTATGGAAATGAATGGGAATATTAAATTTTGACATGGCCAAATATATAAAATTTTAGAGAAGCTATGAATCATGTGAGAATAGAAATCAATGTTTATGTATTTGTTAGATATGATGATATTATTTTATATGAGTGACAATTTAATATTGATGTGAATTGTTGTTAAAAAGATATTATATTGTAATGGGGAAGTAAAATATAGTGGAATAATGTGTATTGGAATATAATTATATATCTCTATGGCACTATGTATCTTCTAATAATAGGAATAAATCCATATATTATTATGATTAATAATGAAGGTGATCATATTTTTTCACTGATGGAATGATATAGAACTGATGTGTATTGGTATAAATATCAATTCCATAATTAAGCTATATGGGGAGAACATGAGAAATATTACTTAGTATAAGATGACAGGAAGATGTCACGACGTGTCCTATGACAATAAATTTCAGTCCATATGTACTAGTAGAGGTAAACTCTGACATGATAAAACCAACATGAATCAATATGAGATAATAATGTTAGTATGATAATGTGAAGGGATTCCTTGGTAGGTGTACAAGAATATAAACAAGACATAGAATAAAATATATATAAATATTATGTTTAAAGAAGATAATAAATGGAGAATAAGTTTGTGACTAGTCTTGTGATTGATGATCACAGAATCACTACATTCAATGTGATAATAGGAATCAACCATGCATAGTTTTAAAAAGGATGAAATATTTTCTAGTATGAGATGAGTGGATAAAATATAATGTGAATTGGTTATATCATGCACTAAAATGGTTTGAATAATAGGAATATTGGGGGTAAAGAATCATTAAAAACCTCTTTATAGATCTGGATCATACATAAGAATTGTGTGGGGTTTTTGAAATTTGACATTATACAATGAAGATGAGATATTTTTATGTTTAGTGTCTTACATTGAAGATAACTATATGCAATTTAATGTAATTTAAGAAGTATTATTCATCTTATAGTTTAATATATGATGACATGGACCACCCATTATAATTTACATCCATGAGGGAATGATACGGTGCAATGGAGTTTAAGGTTTTGTGATATGGACCATTTTTTATAGTTTAATTTAATGTAGAAATGATGATGAATCATTTAGTTTATGATAATATGATAAGGTATTTGGTGTCATGAATTTTAATGTATTTTGAAAAGGTAATTTGTATCATGTATTTCATGTTCTTTCAACAAGTACCTAATACCATAAAATTTAGAGTTATGTGGTAAGGACCACTCATAGGTCTCAATGTGAATTATCAAGTGATTTATTTATTATAAAAACATATATTAATGGGTGATATAACACACTATTCATCTGAAAAGATTAATGAGAATTCCCCATTAGAGATGGTTTTTTGTAAAACATATGGCGCCTATCATTTGGTCTCTTGTTTTAGAGGATTTTTTTGTATAATTACTTCAATGTTAACAGCAATTTTCCATGTACTAATTAATACAGGAAATATTTCTTAATAAATGTTTAATTATCACGATTTTGGTGAACCTCTAGGTTGTTTAATGACCACAATCACCTTTCACCAAGGTATTCTAACTCTTTAATCCATACCTATAACATTTATTATTTAGTAAGATGGTCATAAATATTGAATAAAAGTGATGGAAGTAATTTTCTAATTGGAAGCCATACTTATATCCTATACGTCAGAAAATATGTGGTTTCGTATATAGGGTTTCTATTTGTGGGGTGATAATCCCAAAATACATTGAAGTATTTATCAGGCCACATATTTTTATTCTAATCCCTAATTTCCAGAGGATATCTGAGGGGGTATTTTTAAATTCCTCTATCTATCTATTCAATTTATGATGTAGTAGGACGAATAGATGTACTGGACATTATAATTATATTATATCTTTATAGACACATATGTATAAAAAATCATGTTATTATATTTGATTTTTATATGATGCACTCTAAATATGATTAATATATTAAATTTTATTAAACCAATCATGGATTGCATTCTGATTTCACTATTATTTATTTCTTTGTAATATTTCTATAAACAATTATTGGTAGTGAGGATGAGTTTTTACTACCAAATAGTCACATGTTGGTATGGAATCAAGAAAACTGGACCCTATTTGGAAAATTTGTAGTTGTACTTTACCTTTTATACCAACTTCATGGTATTATGAGTGATGATGTTTAGGACATGGAACCCATGGAATTTATTTTTAAACTATAAAAAACTCTACATCATTGAGATTAAAAAGTACCCATTCATCTTTATTTGATTAGATAGACTGGTTCCACTCATATGGGAGATACATGTTCCTGCATGGAAATCTTTCATAACTCCTAAGATCCATCCTTCATTAATTCATACGAAGAACACCCCATCAAAAAAATATTGTATATAGTCTACCGGAAATTTATATCATCAATGAGGATGTATTTTATAATTTTCCTATGGATTTGTTACATTTTATCAAAATATTGAGGAAGATTTAATTTTATATTTATCCCATGATTAGACCCATCTAGGTGACCATTTTTTAAATTTATCATGACAATGTTTCTAATTTGGGAAGAGTGAGGTCAATCTCATTCACCTCCACTATATAATATATTATAAACGAATAAAATACTCTATGATGCATTATATAGATAATCATTTCATATTGATTTGGGTCTCTAACGGTTATGTCTAAATTAGAAAATGCATATATTAAAGTATTTTTTATCCATGTGACATACAATATATGTATATCTATATAAAAATGTGCCATAAATTATAAAGAAAAATCAATAAAGTGTAAAAAGTCCTCCTTTTTAAATAAGTACCTCCCATTGATTTTTTGATAACCTGCTCCATGTTAACCATTAATTTGAGCTAAGAGAAAAGTATTTTGAGGAATAATTCTTGGTGAATTATCAATGAATAATTCAAATCTTCATTATCAATACACCCTTTGGAAGGTAAAAATTAGTATATAAATAGAACTATTATGATGAAGTTGGAAGTGGACCCTGGATATCCTTTTTGAATTTAAGTTGTCATATATTTTTTTTGATTTTTTATTAAAAAATAACCATTAAAAATACTTTTTCAAGCTTGATAGTTTTCATTGTTGGAGAAGACATCCTTATCATGGAGATCAATATCCATTGTAAATTTCTCAAGAGTTGGATAATGTGATAAGAAGATTAAATTACCCTAAACTGTGGATATATTCTCAATAGAAATAAAAAAAAAATAAGTTTATTAAATAATAACAACACATTAGTCCAAATTCTTTATCAACATTGAGTTATTAAAGATACATTTCTAGTGATTCATGAAAGAGGTAAAGTGAACTTTATGTGTATATGGACACTCCCTTAAAAAGTTACATAATCTTAAATTTTACACAAGACAATAAATTATTACACATTGTGGTTCTTTTCAAGTTTATAATTTTAAAGAATTAAGATATCTTACATAAATTACATACCATATTCATTCCAGAGGATACTATTAAAAAAATATCCATTTTTTTCAAAATATAAAACATTATTACTGAAAACATTATTTCCTTTACAAAACCCCATATCAAACATCATGAATACCTTCTTCCCATTTCCCATCCTTATATCTTGTGATTTTTTTTTAAAAACATGGTATGAGTATAAACTCAGTAAGGGATATAAATAAATAAAGCGTTAGTCAAGTGATAAAATAAAAACCAATAAAACTCATAATTAGAAAAACACATATGCAGAGAAACATCATGTAGTTGCCTTGGTACTTATTTACCATATCACTCTTATATTCACCCTTACACATGAAATAACCTTTTGGAAAACTTCCATATTTATAGTACCCAATGTATTAGAGAGATATAATGGGGCTCACCCGTCATATCTTGAGCTATAAGAGGATCAACCCAACATACCTTGAGCTATAATAAAATCAAACCAAAAACTCTTGAGCTATAATGGGCTCAAACCAACATAAATAATTTCCAAATAACATATAATGCTAATAAATTATCTTGAAAATTAGAAGAAACCGCTCATGCCATATCCATATAAAAACAATCATTTTGAAATTTATTAAAGAGTGTTTTAAAAGGATTTTAAAATGAAAGTCCCTTAAAATATAATTGAAGGGAGAATGAATAGAATATAATTTATTTTTTTATACACTATAAATGCACATAGTGAAACATAATATAAACAAATAATCAAAACACCAATAATATTAATACCAAATAATTAATAAATAAGAAGGTTTACCCAAAGAATGGAAATTGGATTAAGAATTCCCTTACCTCTGATTTGCCTTAATTCAGACTCATTTAGAAATCTTATGTAATGGTTAAAAGAGTGTTATAATATCTTATAGAAACATATAAATCTTTATAATACCTTATAAGATCATTTCATTACATCATTTCACACTTGTTATTATTTTGTTCCTTGCATTGTTTTGGGTTTGTTCTTTACATTTTTTCCATGATCAGTTCATGATGAATATTCTTGTCGATTGGAAGTGAAACTCCAGAAATGGAATAGTGTGGTATTTACATATTTAAATAAAAATCAATAGTATCATTTATCCTTTTGAATTCTGAAATGGGGATGATTCATAAGTTTAAACATTATTGATAATTTTTTGGTGATTTAGGCGATTCTTCGATCATAATGAACTCGTTTTGTATTATAAATTAATCACATGTGTAATAAATTATTCCAAAACATTATATAAGATATAATAAATAAATTATAATCTGTCTGAACCATAAAAATGGTTTAATTACAAGAGTCTAAGGAACTAGAAAATTGAAATCACATCATCCACAATGTCGGTAAATCGACACATCACATACAGTGTTTTAATTTCATGAATATGTTGGATATGAGAATAATTATAACAGTTAGTACACAATAAAAATGATGAAATAAAGAATATGTAAGATATTGGATCATTAATTCCTCTTGGATAAGGGGAGTTTAGGCAATAAAAATAAAAGAATAGAATCTATAAATAAAAGAAAAGTTGAGAAATCCCTTACGAAAATTCAGCAGCCTAATAGCATCACATAAATTTAATAAAATATTTTGATTAGAGAAAATATATGTATCATCTCTATTACATAATATTTTAAGTAAGAGGGATATATAATGAACTATCCCAAAATAATATAATAGTAAAAAAAAATTAATAACATAAAATAAAATAAAAGAAATAAAACAAAAGGGGATGTTTACCTCTTGATTGATTCTCCTTGAGAACCTTCTTAAGGCCTTTTTTTCCTTTTGGTGATACCAGAACCACTATGACATGGGGAATAGTCTTGGTAGAAGTATTGGGTAGAACATAGGTAAGGATAAAGGCTTGGGAAGTGTGTGCGGAAGAGGGGAATGTGGGTGGTATTTATAGTGGAGGAGAGGAGGTATTTTACATTATTTACATCAGTATTATAATATTTTTCTCAAGAATATGAATAATATTACTTTATGTGTACCAAAAGAGTAATAATGGCATGTTAATTTGAACCAAGTTTCCTTACATCACTTATGATGTCAAAAATAGTTTATTTTACTGATAATTTTATTATACGGTATTTTACCGTATTTCACTATTCCTCAAAAAATGAAAAATTTCATAAAAAACCAAAAAATTCACCCTAACCATTTTTCGATGTGTAGAATTCAATAATAAACTCCATTTTTAGAAAATAATCTTCTTAATATTATTAATTAATTATTTTAAATAAAGTTATACATAATTCAAAAATTAACAATTTTTATTCTATAACTTCTTTTATATAACAATGAAAATTTAATGAATATGTCATTATCTTAAAGCCTTATGAAAATAAAATTATAATAAAATTAAAAATTCATTAGGGTCATATTACTATTCATATTGATATGTTACTATTCACCAAAAAAGTTTGTTCAATCAGACTCAAAATATCTTACTGAACACAATTGTAGATCATAGTTTTTCGAAATTTAAATCATAGAAAAAGAAAAATTATATTTAATAGATTGTTATAAATATTTAATTAAAAAACATTCATGCATTTCATTTATTTTTTAAAACCTTGGGGTGTTACATTATCCCCACCTTTTAGAACATGCATCCACACAATTTTATTTACTCATTAAACAAGTGAGGGTACCTTTCCCTCATACCATTTTCAGATTTCCATGTTGTTTATTCAACCATGTGGATTCTCCACAAAACTTTTACCTAATTGATTATATTATTCTTCCAAACATGTTCCCTTAGATCAAGAATTTGAACTGGTTTCTATTTATAAGAAAGGTTCTCTTCCAAAAGAACTACTTCTGGGATCAAGAAATGTGATGAAACTGGCACATACTTTATCAACATCAAAACATGAAAAACATTATGTACCTAAGATAAAATTTTATGCAAAGATACTCAGAATGAAACTTGTCCAAATATCTCTAAGATTTCAAAAGGACAGATGAATCAGAGACTTAGCTTTCCTTTCTTTCCAAAACACATCACACTTTTCAAATGAAAGATTTTAAGGAAAACATTGTCACCTACCTTTAAAGAGAAGTCTTTCCATCTGTTATCTACATAAAATTTCTTCATAATCTATGTTGTTATCACGAGATTCTGGATCATATTCAATTTCTTAGCCACTTAATCTACTAATTATGGTCCCATCCACTTCCTTTCCCCGACTTCAACGAAAAAAGATAGAGTTCGGCAGTGCTTTCCATACAATTCCTCAAAAGTTCCATCAATATACTAGAATGAAAACTGTTATTATAAGAAAACTCAACTAGAGAAATATGTTGATCCCAACATCCGTTGTAGTACATTGAACAAGCTCAAAGAATATCCTCTAAATTTTGAATTGCTCGTTCTAACTGGACATCTAATTAAGGATGAAAAGTTGTACTAAAATTTAATTATGTGCACAATGACTTCTAAATACCCCTAAAAAGATATAAGTGAACATGGGATCCCGATTAGATACAATGGAAATAGGAAATCCATGAAACCTAACAACCACTTTAAGATACAGTCAAGAAAGATGATTCAATAGCATTTTATCTCGAATGTAAAGGAAATGTTCAGATTTTTTCGGCCAATCAACAATAACCCAAATCGTATTGTTACTACAAGATGTCTTGCGTAGTCAAACCAAAAATTATGTGGATATATTCTTCCATTTCCAATCTAGAACTAGAAAAAGATAAAGCATCCCCTTCATTAACTATGGCTCTTCTTTAACCTGTTGACATGTCAAATATTTCACAATAAATTCTGCAATATCCATTTTCATTCAATCCCACTGGTAATACCCCTGAAGGTCCTTGTACATCTTAGTACATCAAATATGAACTGAAAATGGATAACGATGAGTTTCACATAACAAATGTTTCTTTAATTGGGAATCACATGACACACACAACCTTTTTAAAAATCTTAAAACAAAATATTTATCAAGGTTAAATTCTAGGAAATTGCCTATTTTATCCAATTCTACCTTTTTTGTAGCTCACGATCTTCCTTCTATGATTTCTTAATTCTTTCTGATAACGATGACTACACTAAAACCTGAAACAAAACATATGTATTCCCTACACTGACAACATCTAATCCAAAATTCATGAAATAATTAATCATGCTATCATGTTCCAAATGTAACATGGTTAATGATGCATGATGTTTTCTACTCATGCTATTTGCCACTTTTTTTTCTTTTCTTGGATGTTAATTGATCATGAAATCATAGTCCTTTATCGGTTAAATCCATCTTCTCCGCCTCATTTTTAATTCCTTATGAATGAATATATACTCCATACTTTTATGGTCAGTATATATATGACATTTGGTTCCGTATAAATGATGCCTACAAATTTTCAAATAAAAAACCACAACATCCAATTCCAAATCATGTGTGTGATAATTTAACTCACGAGGTTTTAGTTGTCTTAAATAATAAGCAATTACCTGATCATTCTGTATCAGAACAGAACCATGTCCCTTCAATGAAGCATCATTGTAGACGATAAAATCACCATTTTAGAAAGGAAATTCCAAAACAGAATCATTCAATAATCTCTTCTTCATTTCCCTAAAACAAACATCATAGTGTTTTGTCCAAAAAAATTAAGCCCTTTAAATTTTGACTTAGTTATAGGGCTAGATAATTGTACAATGTTTTAAAAAATCCTTTGGTAATAACCTGCTAATCCAAGAAAAATATGAATATCAGTAACATTTATAGGTCTTGGACATTCATCAACCACATTTGTTTTGGTAGGATCAACTGCTATTCCATTCTTATTTCCAATGTTCCCAAAAAAATAAATTTGTTCCAATAAAAAATCGCACTTGTTTAATTTTCCATATAGTGTCTTTTTGTTTAAGGTTTGAAAAACAATCCTTAGATGTTTTTCATGCTCTTATTCACTTCTAGAATATACCAGAATGTCATTAATAAAAAAACCAAAAACTTATCTAAGAACTCATGAAATATTCTATTCCTAAGATCAATTAATACAATAGGTGAATTAGTTAACCCAAAAGGAATAACTAAAAATTAACAATGACCATATCTAGTACAGAATATAGTCTTTATGATGTCTTCATCCTTTACATTCAACCGATGATACCCTGACCTGAGGTTAACCTTAAATAAATATTGTGCTCCCTGGAGATGATCAAACAAATCATTGATATGAGGAAAATGATACTTTTTTTAACAGTAATATTATTTATGGATCTATAATCGATGAAAAGTATCATTGAACAATATTATTTCTTAACAAACAAGACATGAGCACCCCATGTTGAGGTTCTAGGTTGAATGAAGAATTTTTCTAATAATTCATGAAATATATTTATTAATTCAAGAAGCTCCATTTGGGTCATTAGATAAGGGGGTTTAGAAATTATCCTAGCATTAGAAACTAAGTCAATAGTAAACTTAACTTCTCAATTAGGAATAACACCAGGAAAATCATCAGGAAAAACATATAGGTATTCATTTACCACTAGTACATCATTTATCTGGATAGTTCCCTTATCTTAATAAATATGAGAAAGATAACTTTCATTTCCATCCTTTATCAGTTTATTAGCATCCTAGTATATTATTAATGGAATGGGTTCATTTTTTTACACAAACAGAAATTATTTCAAAAAAACTTCTCTTTCTATGTAATCTATCTTAGAATGATAAAAAGAAAGACAGTCCATACCCAGAATAACATCAAACACTACTAAAGACAAAACAACAAGGATTACTGGTAAAATTTTTCCATAGAAAAGGATATGAATATTCATATATTTTTTCCACAATATTTCCTCCTACTGTTTTTACCGTCATTTCTAATTTCATTTCATGAGGTTGAATTCCCAATTTTTACAAAATTTTCTCAGAAATGGAGGGATGTGTAGACCCTGAATCCAAAAAAACATTTGAAAAATCTATAAAAACAAGATATGTACTTGATTCCCCCACATTGGTTGGCTCAAAATTCTCTGAAATGGTAGAAAATGATTTTACCAAACACTCCTGTTTCCAATCTTGCTGATTCCCTGTCTGAGTAACTATCTTTGGACAAACATTAGCTAAATGAGCCAATTCCTTACAGTTAAATCATCTCACCATCGTCTTATCATTATTTTTTGAATAATTTTCCTTGCACTCATGAGACATGTGTCCAAACCATCCACATCAGTATCATTTCCCAGAATTTACAAGACATTCACCCGGATGCCTTTTACCACACTTCTCATAAGAAGGGAAAATCATTTTCTTACCCCCAAACTTCTTTGACGAGTCCTTACCAATTGCCTTCCAACCTGACCACTTCATATTCATGTCATTACGATGCACATATATGTCAGAAAACTCCATCTCAACATTTTCATAATAAAAAAAAGCTTCTCATACCTTCTAAACTCTCGTGAATCCAAATCCCTTCCCAAGAACAGATTCAAACCAGAGTAAAATCTATTTATTTTACATTCAAAATCCCGAGTAAATTCTAATGCATACCTGGCCAGTCTTGTAAAATTGTATTCATATTCTTCCACAAAATCATATTCTTTCTGATTAATTTCCAAGAATAGTTTCTCCATTTTGAGTTGAACAGTTTTTGTAAAATATTTTTATAGAAAAAGACTCTTAGAAAAATCCCATTCTAGACTGTCATGATCAACTCTTTCTCTCATATTTTTAACCAAATACCACCATTGATCAGATTCACCTTCCAAATGATATATGGATAGTATTACCTTTTGAGTATCTGAACATCCGATGACATCAAATATATTTTCTAGAGCACTGATCTATCCTTCGGCTATCACTGGATCTATAGTTCCACAGATTGCTGGAGGATGTTACCTTATAAAATTATCTACAAAAGATATGTTTCTTCATGATAGATCTTGTTCCTCTCTATCATGGATTCCACCACCATTTATTTCTTGAGTAAACTGATCCATTTCTGTTAAAAACTACTCGGTTCAGATTCCCACTATTTCGATTGTAGATTCAGACATACATCAGCCTCTAGGTGCCTTCCTTCTTCAGCTTCCCTGTTTCTTCTAATAAAACCCATTCCATACATACATAACATAGATGAATAAATATGGTAATACTTAAATTCTATAACATTTAAAATTACCTAACAGTAAAAATCATTTATGGTATTCTTTTAATATCATCCCAAACCCTAAAGTTCTCTAAACCACCCTTTGATACCAAATATAAAGACATGACCTTAAAATGTTACTTAATCATGAATTTTACAAAAGACCATACATTATTACAAATTGAGGATATTTTTATGTTTATAGTTTTAAATAACTAGGATATCTTACATACGTGTAATACCACATTCATACAAGAGGATACCACTAAAACAATATCTATTTTTTGGAAAATATAAAACAATAAATCTTAAAACATGATTTTTTAACAACAATGCATATCATACATCACACCCCCCCTTCTTCCTCTTACCCATCCATATAACCTATGTTTTTTTAAAAACTAGGGATGAGTATAAAACTCAGTAAGGGATATAAATAAATAAATTGTTAGTCAAGTGATAACATTAAAACAAATAAAACCCATAACCATAAAAACTAATATGCATATATACATCATGTAGTTGCATTGGGACATATTTACCATATCACTCTTAAATTCATGCTTACACATGGAATATACTTTTGGACAATATCCATCTTCAGGGTACCCAATGCATTGGAGATCTATAATGGGGCTCACAATTCATATCTTGAGCTATAATGGGCTTAACCCAATATACCTTGATCTATAATGGGCTCAACCCAACATATTTGAGGTATAATGGGATCAACCCAAAATAAATATTGTACAAGGAAAATTTCCTGGTAATAAAGTGTAAGGTACCAGACCTCTCTAGTCCATTACTTTTTGAAAATAAGGTGCTAGAGGTGTTCTAGGAGGTCAAGGTGACTTGGGGGTGCATTTTTGTGGACTTTTAAGGAAATCTAAAGGGTAATAGATTTCGCATGGTTGGCGCACGTTTTGCCTAAACCGTGTGTCCAAACAATGCAAGGTTGGTGTTGGAGGTAGTGGCTAACGCATAGTTAGCGCACGATTTGTCTAACCATGTGAACTAACCGTGCAAGGAGTGTTTGACGAGACAAAAGCTAAGACACGGTTAGCGCATGGTTTGTTAAACCATGTGGACTAACTGTGCGGGCAGTTAACGTTATATCCTAAAATTATGGTTCTGAACTCTTCTGACTATAAATGGTCCGTTTAAGCCCTTAAGAGGCCATAACTCAGGATTAACCTTCCTTGAAGGTAGAAGAACCTCTCCCAAGAATTTTGGAGGCAATCCGGAGGCTTCTCTTCACGAATCAATGCCAGTTTCTTGAGTTATGTGATCCTTTTTGATTGTTTTCTTAGATCTACCTAGATCTACTCCTCCTCTTCTATCAGGATCTTAGATCTATGCCCGTTATGGGTAGATCTAAGTGTGTAGATGTCTTTTATGATGATCTTTGGTCTTGGTTGTCTTAGGAGAAGAGATCTATGGAGGATCCTTGGTGAATTGGCCTAGTTTTCTTGCGAGTTCTTCGACCGTTAGTGTTTTCCTCGAAAACCGTTGAGGTAGGGGATTCGTTTTTCTCCCTCATTTATGTGAAATTGCATTGTTATCATGTCTAATCTCACTGGATGACTTTGGAATTGACTTAATAAATATATTTGAATAGGATTAAGAAATTTCATCGAACGTATGTTGTTGCTTCAAGTTTTTCTAGATAGTGTGATATCTATTCCTTGCTCCTAAGCATATTGTTTTTGATGAAATTGATAAAGAACGTAAAGTCAGATTTAATTGATAATTAATTGGCTCAATATAAAGAGGCATGAAAAAGAATCTGGTACTTGTTGTAATTTGATATTGATTAAATTGGCATAGTAAGCATGTTTAATCTTTGTGATAGATTACTGATTTGGTTCGTGATTTTGAACCATCGAATTGAATTTTTTAATTCAATATGGATTAAATAACTTGATTGATTGAATTACCTGAAGGGTTCTGAGTTACCCTCTTATTGTGAAATAGGGCTAATAGCCCAATTTAAGTGGTGCTTGTTTTCCAACTGCTTGTGATGTGATGTGACCCTGGAGGGGTGTTATGATATGTGGAGGCAGGGAGGCCTTGTGGTTGTGGCAACGGATGATGCCTAGGGTGGTGAGATTCATTGGTTTATGCATGTGGGTGTCAGGGAGGACACCAAGGATGATGGTATGGGATGGATGTGATGGCTGAATGTTTGGTGGTTTTGATTGGTTGTTTATCTGCATTAATTTTCCCCACTGCTCAAGGTAGCTGGTCTTGCTTACCCCTCTTCTGAAAGGGGCTAAGACACGTGGGGTATTCCACGTGCTTTCCGTGTTTATCCTCTCAAGGGAGAATGGGTCTACGCTCTTTCTATAGGAGGAAAAGACTCGAAGGGTGGTATATCTACTCACCGTGTTGAGACCCCTTGTGTTTAGTATCATAGGATGCTTTTATAGAATGCCTAGGAATAAGGGAAAGTAATTTTATAATTAAATATTGATTAAATGGTGATAATACATAGGGATGGAGATGCTGGAATATAATGGTGATGTTGTAACTTTTAAAGGAACAGTTGATTTTGAATGTGATGCTAATGAAGTTGAATATGGTTTTTTTCATGGTTAATTAATGTGCTAAGAATTAATTAACGTAAAGGTGAATTGATGAAAAAAGGAAAAAAGTGACCTAATGATGTTCTTTAATTGGTTTTGTGCTTATAAGATACCTAGTCTTAGAAATAAAAGCTTGGAGTACAAGAGATGTTAGATGTAGTTCAGAATAAGACTAGGTTATGCCCATAGTGTTGTTGTGAGTTATATATATTCTGTAATTTTTGTGTTTCTATACGCTACTCCACCCTGTCAGTAAGGGAAACTGACACCCCGGGGATTCTGATCCCTGGGGGGTGTTTTCCCCAACATTCCGGTGGGAGGACGAATGTCTGACTACCCCCTTTGGCCCCGCTCTCTTCTCTTGGTAGATACTTGTGCCAACAGGCACAACAGTTAGTTTCTCCATATATGTGTGTAGAGGGCTATAATGGATAATGGTTATTTCACACACATATATTCTGGATATAGTATCCTATGTACTACTATAGGTGTAACGTGTATAGGCTGTGATGGCTTGAGGATCCCTACTCGGTGTATGGGCTGTAATGGCTTGAGTTATAATACCTGACGTATGATACATGTTATGCGTGATCTGGTGGCTCTCGGAACTTACCTGGTTACTTTTGGTTGTGAGGATGGTGTGGTGATTCGCCCAGGTGTCTGTAGGCAAGCCTTTGTGGTGCACGGGGTGCAGATTGTGGTGCTTCGCCCATGTGTCTACGGGCAAGCCTTTTTGGATAGAGATTCTTATGACGTGCAATGTTGGGGCAAAGAAGAAAACCAATGGGGAAGTAGTATCAGGGTACCCTTGATATTCTTTACTATATTCTATATTCTTGTATGCGTGACTTGGTGAGAGTGGACATTGTGAGGTTGGGAACTTAGTATACTTGTTTAGGTGACAAGTTAGTTTCACTTGTTGTTCACTGTGAATTAGTATGCTTGCTTTACTTTTGCATGAGAGGCTTCGGGGATGATCCTACTGGGTATACTGTTATACTCACCCTATGTATATATAAACTGTTTTTCAGGTCACATGGATCTGGTTTGAGATCAAGCTAGTTTCTACTAGCTTGGGGTTGCAGGAGCTATTCGGGCGTGTGTTGTTGCTGTTCTACTTCCTTTTGGGAACTTGTAGTTTCTCTCTTCCAGTTGTTGTACTTTTTCATGACATTTCATATGTGTACTTGGGTTTCTTTTATATTATAGTTCCGATTCAGATTTGATTGGTGTCTATCTTATCTCTCTCTTCCGCATGTGTTCTCTTAGAGGGTAATGCCTCCCATTTGGGTGTTTACTATACCGTCGGTGCTAGTAGCCAACCCGGGGCCTACTGGAGGCAGGACTCGGGGGTCATTATCTCCATTATCACATTGTCGGCCCAGGAAAGGTACGCATTGTGGGGAGGGGGTCATGACAGAGTGGTATCAGAGGAAGGTTTAGAGATAGGATGGAGTTTGGAGTTCGGCACAGGTGAGGCTGCATGGGTTGGTAGGGCAACTGTGTCATTCATGTTTAGAAAGTGAGGTAAAACTGGAGGCCAACTGAGACATAGGCATTTAGGGCCCCCTATGATCTGATGTATAGACCTTTAAGTTTACATTGGCTACTAAACAAGGTAATACTAGTTTCATGGTAGAGACCTAGGAAAGGATCATGCATCATTCTTCTTGTGAATGTGTTTGAATGGGTAGAACTTTGGATAGGTTAACCTAAAATGAATGAAAGAAAACAATAAATTAATTAATGTTTAGTCTTCCATATTCTAGGATTAGGAGCTCTAACATTTTTTTATTTTACTTTTATGGCTCCAGGTTGATGTCCTTATCAAGATTGTGCAAAAAATGTCTAGCAAACTATTCCAGCAGAATGCCGCAGGGTAGAGGTTGACAACGACGACACATGGATGAAAAAACATCGAGAGTTCCAGTGCCAGAGTCTGCAGAAGTATGAGGGCTCTGTTTCAGATTCAGTCACAGAAGACTGGTTAGAGGAGGTAGAGACCATCTTCAGTTAAATTCGTGCTCGTAATTAGCACTGGGTGTCCTTGGCTGTGAAAATGTTTTGTGGTGCTGTGAGGAATTGGCAGTTCTTGTTCCCCAGGGATCATTAGGAGTCAGCGATCTCATGGGAGGAGTTTTGAGACAGTTTTAGAGTCGAGTTTGTTTCTTCGACTGCGAAGGTGTCCAGTTTCCAGGAGCTTCTTACCCTTCTACAGGTGAGCTCCAGTGTTCGAGAGTTTGGAATCCGTTTCAGGAACCTTTTACGATATGCTTCAAACCTACTTTCTGATGAGGAGGATAGAGTGATGCATTTTGAGGAGGCTTTGCGTCCAGAAATCCATCACTAGGTCACCCCATTTATGCTGAAGACATATCTAGAGGTGCTAAGGAGGGCAGAGGTTGTCGAGAGGACTTTTTCCAGGACCGGATCATCATGAGAGGGGAATCAGCATGATTCCTCGTGAAGCAAAGCTATGGTCTGGGGTTCACGGTTTTCAGGGCAGAAGAATTTCCGTTCAGCTGGGGGTAGGTCCTAGCCCTTCACATTTCGTTTTTCCAGTGGCAGTAACCCTCAGGCCCATTCCAAGGGATCAGGTGCTTGTTTTTATTGTGGTGGTCATGGTCATCAGCATCGGGATTTTCCAACCTTTTAGAACAGTCATCGTGCATCGGGCGCTCTGCTCCAGGTTCCTCCGTTGAGGCAGTTTCAGCTGAGGTAGTAGCAGCAGGTTGCACGAGCTTTCGATCAGTAGAGGGTGGACGGGGCAGACAGAGGACAACCCCATGATGCTCCCCATCCTCAAAGAGAAGAGCGCGGCCAAGGTGGTGGTCGTCATCAGGGTCAGAGAGGACATGGAGGAGGCCATGGTCATCTTCATGCTCTAGCGTTGCTAGCTTTAGGCGATCCAGATGTCGTTCGAGGTACCCTTTTCCTATTTTCTACCTTGGTGCATTACTTTTGTTTGATTCTGGAGCGACACACTCCTTCATATCACCTACCCTTTTCCATGCTTTGGGACTTGGGGTAGAGAGGATTCTAGTGCCCTTGGCGTTGACTACACCAGTTGGAGGTCAAGCTGACTTGGTTGAAGTATGTAGAGACTATGAGCTAGTGTTAGAGCAACCCCACTCTTGGGGAGATATCCTTTGTTTAAGAATACAACCATATGATGTCATCCTCTTCATGGATTGGTTGTATTCATTGCAGTCTATCGTGGATTGCTACAGGAAGAAGGTCATTTTCTTTGATGTGGATGGAGAGAAAGTGGTGTTTTTTGGTGAGCGAGATCCTCAGATGGGTCATTGAAGGATTACATACTTATCGTCCATGGTGGATGGGATGATGCTGAGTTCTTCATAGGTCTAGAAGTTAGTATTTCCTTGGGTCATGGAGGAGTACCCTGATGTCTTTCCAGAAGATATTGTAGCATTACCCCGTCGACGAGAGATCGAGATTGTGATTGAGCTACAACATGGAGCATCTCCTATCTCTATGTCCCCGTATAGGATGTCCCCTTATGAGTTACGAGAGCTACATATACATATTTATGGTCTGTTGTAGTGTGGTATTATCTGTACAAGTGTGTCATCGTGTGGTGCACTAGTTTTGTTTGTGAAGAAGGCCGACGACAGTTTGTGGTCGTGTGTCGATTATCATTGCTTAAACAAAGTGACAATAAAGAACTGTTATCCTCTTCTTCGGATTGAGGATTTATTCGATCAACTAAATGGTGAAAGTTGGTTCTCAAAGATCGACTTGCTGTTAGGATATCATCAGATGCGGGTGAAGTATGAAGATATTCCGAAGACTGCTTTCTGTTGTCATCATGGACATTATGAGTTCGTTGTAATGTCGTTCATCATGATGAATGCTCCAGCTTTTTTCATGGGATTGATGAATGCTGTGTTCTGTGAGTTCCTGGATAGGTTTGTGGTAGTCTTCATCAACAACATCCTTATGTACTCTACATCTGAAGAGGAGCATACAAAGAATCTATGAGCTGTTTTGGGAGTTCTTCACCAACATCAGTTGTTCGAGATGTTTTCGAAGTGTGAGTTTTGGGCTCGAGAAGTCCGTTTCATGGGGCATGTTGTGTCCCAACAGGGAGTAGCTATGGATCCATCTAAGATAGAATCATTTGTGTCTTGGGTATCCCCCAAGACAGTTTCAGAGGTGTGAAGTTTCCTTTGGCTCGCAGGATACTACAGGAGGTTCGTAGCCAATTTCTCACGAGTTGTGATTCCTTTGATAGCTTTGACTAGAAAGGATCAGGCATTCATATGGACTAATCAGTGTCAGGAAGCTTTCAAGTATCTAAAGGACAAGTTAGTAAGTGATCCAGTTCTTTTTCTTCCGGATGAGGGAGTTCAGTTTGATGTTTTCTATGATGCTTCACATATGGGGCTAGGTTGTGTTCTCATGCAGTAGAGGTCAGTTGTTTCTTTTGGTTCTCATCATTTGAGTCCCCATGAATGAAACTATGCCACCAATGACCTTGAGTTGGCAGCTGTGTTGTTTTCTCTGAAGTTGTGGAGACATTACCTCATTGGTTAGCGCTTTGTGGTTTTCACCGATCATAATAATTTGAGGTATGTTTTCTCCCAACGTAACTTGAACTTGCGGCAGTGTCAGTGGATAGAGTTCTTGAAGGAATACGACATTGAAATGTCATATACACTTGGAAAAGGGAATGTTGTAGCTGATGCACTGAGATGAAAGTCATGTAGTGATGCTGTGTGTGAATCAGGTGATTCCTAGAGAGTAATGGAAGAACTATCAGATGTACATCTAGATATGGAAGAAGTTGGTGGTAGAAGTTGTCTTTTTCAGATGATGGTTTAGTTATCCCTGATGAAGAAGGTGGAAGAGTCCCCGTTGGGGGATCTAGAGGTGGAAGTTTGGAGAGACCGAGTTTTTTGTGGTGAGGCCCCTGATGGTTGGTCAGAGGATGAAGAACACCAAGTGTTGTATCATGGAAGGATTTTTGTTTCCTTGGCAATGCGTGAGGTGGTTCTCAGAGAGTTCCATAGTTCTCCCTTAGTAGTACATCCTGGCATGACAAAGATGTACCGATCCTTGAGGAGTCAATTTTGGTGGTCTGGGATGAATAGTGTGGTTGTGGAGTTTGTGTCTCGTTGTTTAGTCTTCCAAAAGATGAAGGCCGAACACCGTGTTCCCGGTGGTCTTCTTCATCCCAGAGATTCCTTAGTGGAAGTAGGAGTACATCCCTATAGACATTGTTACAGGTTTACCTCGAGCTCTGGGAGGACATGATGCTGTTTGGGTGGAAGTGGATCATTTAACAAAATCGGCCCACTTCATAGCTATCAAGGAGTCGAGCTCAGTGTAAGTTTTGTCGAGGCAGTATCTGGACGAGGTGGTGAGACATCATGGAGTCCCAAGGAAGATAATTTCGGATCGAGATCCTCATTTTACCTCCAGGGTGTGGAGAGGTCTCCAACATGATTTTGGTTCTCAACTATGCCTTAGCACTTCTTTTCATCCTCAAACATATGGTCAGACAGAGAAAACTATCTAGACTCTTGAAGACATGTTACACTCTTGTGTTCCCCATTTTAGAGGGTCATGGATTAGGCACGTACCTTTGGTAGAGTTCCATTATAATAATAGTTTTCACTCCACCATCAGTATGGCGCCGTTTGAATCCTTGTATGCCCGACCTTGTCATTATCTATTGTGCTAGACTGGGGTCGGAGAGTCAGAAATTCTCAGATCGAAACTAGAGCATAATACAACAGAGATGGTTCAGGTGATTCGTGAGAGGATGAAGATATCACAAGATCGTCAGAAATCGTATGCTGATCAAATAAAGAGACCCTTATAGTTTAATTTTGGGGATAATGTGTTTCTGAAGGTGACTCCCCATCATGGAGAGTGAAAGTTTGGTCGTAGAATTAATATTTTCCTTGGTTTGTTAGGACTTTTGAGGGGTTAGCTCGTGTTGGAGCTATGGTGTATCGAGTAGCACTTCCCCCCACCGATGAGTCGAATACATGATGTTTTCCATGTATCTCAACTCTGTCGTTATCTTCATGATGACTCTCACGTTATCGTTTGGGGAGAGATCAATGTTGATGATGATTCAACCTTTGAGGAGAGACCTGTGGAGATCCAAGACTGCAAGGAGAAGGTGTTGCATGGGCGGTACATCCCCTTAGTTCGTGTCTTGTGGTGACAGGACGGCTTGGAAGAGAGTACTTGGTAACGTGAGTCACAGATACATGCTCAGTACCCAGAGATGATTGATGTTTAACTCTTTTTAATATTTTATGTTCCCTTTTGTGGTTGAGGAACTTTTATGTTTATGAGATGGCCCCCTTTGTTGCTTTGGTGGCTTGCTCTCTTTTGACAGGTATCTCGATGGGTGGTTGTTCAGACCCAGTTTTGTTTTCTCTTTAAGTGGGTTTTGGATTCTCGAGGATGAGAATGTTTTGAGAGGTATCTGATGTAATGTCTCAAACCTCTCTGGTCCATTCCTTTGTGAAAATAAGGTGCTGGAGGTTTTTTTGGAGGTCAATGTGACTTGGTGGCGTGTTTGGGTGGACTTTTAAGGGAATATAAATGGAAATAGCTTTCGCACGGTTGGAACATGGTTTACCTAAACCATGCGGCCAAACCGTGCAAGGTTGGTGTTGGAGGTAGTGGCTAATGCATTGTTAGCGCACAGTTTGTCTAATAGTGCAGACTAACCATGCGAGGAGTGTTTGGCGAGATAGAAGCTAATGCACGGTTAGCACACGGTTTGTTAAACCGAGCGGACTAACCGTGCAGGAAATTAAAGTTAGATCCTAAAATTGTGTATCTGAACTCTTTGGCCTCTAAATGGTCCCTTTAAGCCCCTAAGTAGCCATAACTTGGGATTACCCATCCTTGGAGGTAGAATAACATCTCCAAAGAATTTTGGAGGCAACCCGGAGGCTTCTCTTCGTGAATCAAAGCCGGTTTCTCAAGGTATGTGATCCTTTTTGGTTGGTTTAATAGATCTACCTAGATATACTCCTCCTCTTCTTTCGGGATCTTAGATCTACACCCATTATGGGTAGATCTAAGTGTGTGGATGTCGTTTATGATGTGCTTTGGTCTTGGTTGTGTTAGGAGAAGAGATCTAGGGAGGATCCTTGGTGAATCGACCAAGTTTTCTTGGTCGTTCTTTGACCGTTGTGGGTTTCCTTGAAAACCGTCGAGGTAGGGGATTCATTCTTCCCTATCCATTATGTGAAATTGTATCATTAGCATGTCAAGTCCCGTTGGATGACTTTGGAATTGACTTAATATATATATTTGAACCGTATTAAGAAATTGCATTGAACGTATATTTTTGCCTCATGTTTTTCTAGATAGTGTGATGTCTATGCCTTGCTCTTCAGCATGTTGTTCTTGATGAAATTGATAAATAACATAAAGCTGGATTTAATTGATAACTAAGTGGATAAATATAAGGAGTCATGAAAAATAATCTGGTTCTTGTTGTAATTTGATGTTGATTTAATTGGCATAGTAAGCATGTTTAATCTTTGTGATAGCTTGCTGATTTGGTTCGTGATGTTGGAACCAACGAATTGAATTTGTTAATTCAAGATGGATAAATGAACTTGATTGATTGAATTCCCTGAAGGGTTCTGAGTTACCCTTTTATTGTAAAATAGGGCTAAGATCCCAATTGATGTGGTGTTTGTTTTCCTGATGCTTGTGATGTTATGTGACTCTGGATGGGTGTTGTGATTTCCGGAGGCCGGGAGGCCTTGTGGTTGTGGCAGCGAATGATTCCTAGGGTGGCGAGATTCATCAGTTTATGCATGTGGGTGTCAGTGAGGACACTAGGGATCATGGTTTGGGATGGATGTGATGGCTGAATGTTTGGTGGTTTTGACTGGTTGTTTATCTGCTTTACTTTTCCCCACTGCTCAAGGCAGCTGGTATTTCTTACCCTTCTTCCGAATGTGGAAAAGACATGCGGGGTATGCCATGTTCTTTCTGTGTTTAGCCTCTCAAGGGAGAATTGGTCTATGCTCTTACAATAAGCGGTAAAGACTCGACGGGTGGTATATCTACTCACCGTTTTGAGCCCCCTTATGTTTAGTACCATATGATGCTTTTCTAGAATGCCTAGGAATATGGAAAAGTAATTCTGTAATGAAATATTGATTAAATGGTTATAATACACAGGGATGGAGATGCTATAATTTAATGGTGATGTTGTATCTTTTAAAGGAATAGTTGATTTTGAATGTGATTCCAATTAAGTTTAATGTGGTTTTGTTCATGGTCAATTAATGTGCTAATAATTAATTAAATTAAATAGGAATTGATGAAAAAGGAATAATGTGACCTAATGATGTTCATTAATTGGTTGTGTTCTTATAGGATACCTATTCTTAGAAATAACTGCTTGGAGTACGAGAGATGTTAGCTACAGTTGAGTCTAAGACTAGGTTATTCCCATAGTGTGGTTGTGAGTTATATATATTTTTTACTTTTTATGTTTCTATATGCTACTTCACACTTTCAGTAAGGTAAACTAACACCCCGGGGATTCTGAGCCCTGGGGGTGTTTTCCCCAACATTCTGGTGGGAGGACGAATGGCTTACTGTCCCCATTGGCCACACTCTCTTCTCTTGGTAGATACTTGTGCCAACAGGCACAATGGTTAGTTTCTCAATATATGTGTGTAGAGGGATGTAATGGCTTGTGGCTATTTCACACACATATATTCTAGATATAGTATCTTATGGACTACTATAGGTGTAACGTGTATAGGCTGTGATGGCTTGAGGATCCCTACTCGGTGTATGGGCTGTAATGGCATGAGGTATAATACCCGATATATGATACACGTTATGGGGGATGTGGTGGCTCTTAGAACTTACCTGGTTACTTTTGGTTGTGAGGATGGTGTGGTTCTTCGCCCAGGTGTCTGCGGGAAAGCATTTGTGGTGCACGAGGTTCAAATTGTGGTGCTTCACTCAGGTGTCTGTGGGAAAGCCTTTTTAGAGAGAGATGCTTAGGACGTGCGACGTTGGGGAAAAGCGGAAAACTAGTAGGGAAGTAGTAACAGGGTACCCATGATATTCTTTACTATATGATATTTTCTTGTATGCGTTACTTTTTGAGAGTGGCCATGGTGAGGTTGGGAACTTAGTATACCTGTTTAGGTGACGAGTTAGTTTCACTTTTTATTCACTGTGCTTTAGTATGCTTTCTTTACTTTTGCATGAGAGGCTTCAGGGAGGATCCTACTGAGTATACTGTTATAATCACCCTATGTATATATAAACTATTTTCCAGGTCACTTGGATCCAGTTGGAGATCAAGCTGGTTTCTACTAGCTTGGGGTTGCAGGAGCTGTTCGGGCTTCTGTTTGCTGTTGTTTTACTTATTTTTGGGTACTTGCAGTTTTTCCCTTCCAGTTGTAGTACTTTTGCATGAGATTTCATATTTGTACTTGGGTTTCTTTTATATTCTAGTTCTGATTTAGAGTTTTTTGGTGTCTATCTTATCTCTCTCTTCCGCATGTGTTCTCTTAGAGGGTAATTCCTCCCATTCGTGTGTTTATTATACCCTCGATGCTAGTCATCAACCAGGGGCCTACTAAAGGTGGGACTCGGGGGTCATTATCTCACTTCTCAAATTGCCGGCCCAGGAGGGGTAGAATTTTTGGTTAGGGGGTCATTACATAAATAATCGTTAAAATTAGAAGAAACCACTCATTCCATATACATATATAAAAACAATCCTTTTGAAATTTATTAAAGAGAGTTTTAAAAGGATTTTAAACAGAAAGTTATTTAAAATATAATTGGAGTGAGAATTAATAGAATGGAATATATATGTGTATAAATTATAAATACACATATTTAAACATAATATAAACAAAAAATCATCACACCAATAATCTTAATACAACATAATGAATAAAGAATAATGTTAACCAAAAGAATGAAAATTGGGTTAGGAATTTCCTTAACATAGGTTTGTCTTACATCAGACTCATTTAAAAATCCTGTATAATGGTTAAAAGAGTTTTATTAATATATTAAATAAACATATCAATATTTATAAAACCTTATAGGATCATTTCATTACATAATTTCACCCTTTAATTGTTAGTATTTTGTTCCTTGCATGGTTTTGGGTGTGTTCTTTACATGCTTTCCATGATCGGTTCATGAGGGATAATCTTGTTGATTGGAAGTGATACTCTTTAATTGGAATAGAGTGGTATTTAAATATTTCTATAACCATAAATAATACCATTTATCATTTTTAATTCAGAAATTATGATGATTCATAAGATAAAACATTATTGATAATTGTTAAGGTCATTTTGGCAATTCTTCGATCGTAATGAACTCATTTTGTATTATAAATTATTCACATGTTTACAAAATGAATCCTGAACCATATATAAGATATAATACATAAATTATAATCTGGTTCAACCCTATAACTATTTTCATGTATAGACTTTAAGGAAGTAAATGAAATTAAAATCACATCATTCATGATGTCGGTAAATTGACACATCACAGAAGGTGTTTTAATTTCTTGAATAAGTGGGAGGGGAGAAGAAGTATAATGGTGAGAATTATAAAAACATGAAGAAATATAGAATAAGTAATATACTGGATCATTCATGAATCTTAGATAAGGGTAGGTGAGGAAATAAAAGGAATATAAGGGAATCTCGAAATAAAAGAAAAGTTGACAAATCCCTTACAAAAATTCGGCAGCCAAACAACGTTGCTTAAAATTTCATAAAATATTTTTTTGAGAGAAAAGGGGTATCTCATAATTATTAAATAACATATAAATTTAGGGGAATATATATTGACATATCCCAACATAATACAAAATGAAAATAAGGAAAACAAAAGAGGATGTTTACCACTTGATTTCTTCTCTTTGAGATCCCTCTTAAGGCCTTTTGGTGAGACTAGAAGCTCTAGGACATGAGGAAGAGTATTGGGAAGAGTATTTGGAAGATCTTGGGTAAGGATCAAGGTTTGAGAGGTGTGGTAGGAAGAGGGAAATGAGGGTGATATTTATAGTGGAGGAGAGGAGGTATTTTAGATTATGTAAAGCATTATTATAATATTTTTGCTCCAGACTATGAATAATATTAATTCATGTCACCCAAAATAGTAATAACAGAATGTGAGTTTGAACCAAGAGGCCTTAAAATACTTATTATTTCATAATTAGTGTATTTTACTGATAATTTGAATATACATATTTTTACAGTATTTCATTATTCATAAAAAAATTCAAGAATTTCATATAAAACAAAAAATTCACCCAGACCAATTTTCAACATATATAATTAAAAAATTAACTACATTTTTTGAAAATAATTTTCTAAATATTTTTTATTTCTTTTTTAAATAAAATCTTACTTAATTCAAAAATTAACAATTTTAATTTTATAACTACTTTTATACCACATTGAAAAATTAACCAAGATGTCATTATCTTAGAGCCTTAAGATAATGAAATAATAATAAAATTTATTATTCATTAAATTCATATTACTATTGATAAGGTTATGTTACTTTAAAAAAAACTAATTTAGTTGCATCATACTCCAAAAAACATATTGAACACAATTTTAGATGACCTTTTTTAGAAATTCAAAACATATAAGTAGAAAAATTATGTTTAAAGGCTAGTTATAAATATCTATTTAAAAAAATGTTTCATGAATTTCATTTATTTTTTAAAACCATGGGGTGTTACAATGTGTCTTCATGTAATTCCACAAAATCTACAGTATAAATATTACAGTGAGATAATTTTTCTTGATCACAGTATACCTTCAATCATCTTCCATCATTATTTCAATGTGGTAGTATAGAAATTTTTATTTTCTTTATAAATTCTCTATGTAATTAGTTTATTGGTTATCCATTCTAGAGTTTCTATATAGAGGATAATGAATTTACCTTTTAATGGAAACATTAGGAATGGTGGGTGAGAAAGGTTACATTCCATGATATTTAATGTTCCCAGAGAATCCTCACCAAACTAGTAGGTCCTACCTCTCCTCATAGATTTTATAATGGTAAAACACTTTTATATAATGTTTCAAATAAATATTTAGATATAGGAAATTGTTCATGGATTTATTCTCAACCCCCATAGGTTATAAGATAGGGGAGCATAAAGGATCTCCCTGATCAATTTGGGATCTAACTAGATACTTTATGGAAAGGGATCAAATCTATATAACTTCCAATAATTTATTCCAAATTAAAATTTCACTGGGTTTATCTTTTGGTGGTGTTGTTGTAGCCTAGAAAACATGGAATTATGGTTGTAAAAGTTATCAAAACACTAAATTATTTTACTACCTAGTAATTCACATAGTATATAACTATTTTCTATAAAACTAGTTTTAAAATATTATACATCATAAATTTTTTGGTGGAATCATTAATCTTTAGGTAAAAGATTTTCATATTATAATAATATATACCCTTGGGTTCTAAAATTACCATGGTATATTCATCATTATGGTCTATCTAGATATTTTATTCCATAATACATATCTATGAATAAAAGGATTTAAAATCCAATAGTTGAATTGAAATTGTTTTATCAAGATTGGAATATTGTAATTTAGATAATGTTTCTTATTTCATTGAAATCCATTATAGACTCAGATTTTTCAATTTTTCTTATTTATGCGGATAATTTTTACCGTCCACATGGGGTATTGAACATAAATGATAAAATGATCCATGATTAATTTTTACACTTTTTCCTCTACTATAGTTCCATGGGATGGGTGTGTCCTTCTGATGTTTTTTTATAACCGCAATTTTTGTTTGGGTGGTCAAGATAGTTCTCTATGACTAAGGGATTCAATAATATCTTTTTTTATATTTATATGTGAATATGTCTCAATATTTTTATATAAGGTAGTATATTACTCATATTATATAGGATCCATTGCTACACTAATTGAATAGATTATAAATCTTCTTTGATTATGAGATTAACTTCTTTGATCTTGTAAATAATGGAAAAAAGTCCTTCTTCAAACAACTGTGGATAATTATAGATATCCACTTTATTAATATTTAGAGAGAAAAAGGATTGATATTCCTTCTCAACCTTGAATGAGTGTGTTAGATTTCCGCCCTCCCTATCAGTGTCATCATTTCTGTGGGTAAATATTGGAATCTTTGGGTTATGAAGATATCATATGGATAAAAGTAGAGCCTCCCAATCATTATATATTTTGTTCATGTAAATAATATATACCATGGGAGTTTCTTTTTTTGGGTTGACTGAGTGTTCATCATGCATATATTTTAGAGGACACATTCTATATATGGGTATACCTATATGGGTCAAAGAATGTAAATTTTTCTCTCTCCTATAAGTAGGTATGGTTCATGATCTATATATGGGTTCCCATTATAGTAAAATTAATTATTAAATGGACTTTTAGATTTTGATTGGAGTAAAATATTTCTCCCCAATAATTCCTTTGTCACCTTGTTGTGATGAAGGTGGGGTAGAAATATCTCCTTTAAATTATCCAATGGACTAGTACGAGTAATATCTAATTTGGTTGGTATATCCAATTACAGATGTTGTATAACTTGTAATTTGTTCACTCTATATTATTGAACTAGACATTGATGTACTAATGTTCATAAATTTCAATGGTGACCAATAACCATAGAGCACTACCACTTTTCTATTGATTATGTATTTATGGCATTGGCCATATGAGGAGGGTAAGAATGCTTGTAGGTTGAGTCCATATTTCCTTGACACTACAACAAAACTAGAATTTAACAGGGCTTGCACTTATCAGCACTAAAAAATATGCTAAGAACTTCCATCTTTATCAGTGCTAGAATTTAATTATATAATTATTGTTAAAAATGAAAAAACATGTATATAAATTTTAGAAATTATTAAATAGTATATATTAAATATATAGATTTGTAAGATGAGTAAAATGAAACAATTAAATAAATAAAAATTTAAAATGAGTACATTTTAAAAAAATACTAATTTTTTTATTGATTATATAATTATTGGTAAAAATGAATTATTATATATATATATTATAAATATTCATAAATAGTATTTATGAAATATAGATATATAAATGAATATATAATCAAACAAAATAATTAGAAATGAATAAATTACAAAATTATTTAAAAATTCATTAATGAAACAATTATTAATAAAAATGAGTAGGTAGAATATATATATATATATATATACATATATATATATATTATAAATAGTAATAAATAAATATATATGAAATATAAATATTTATATATATATAATGAATAAAATGATAATTAAAAAAAATTAATGTCGTATTCATTTTTATTGTTGTCTAATTTAAATTAAATATATATCAAACATCTTCTGTTACATTGATTTAACATACATAAACATATATATATATATATATATAATCATTGTAGTTTATATGCAAACACAGGTACAAATATATTTACGTAATATATGTAAACAAAAACACATAATATTTATGTAATTTATTCAAAATTAAGTATATTTTAGAATTTAATTATTATAATGACAAATTTAATATATTATATTTTTAGTTGCTCAATTTTATTTATTTATTTTTAATATTATAAGAGTAACAAAATTCATTTCAATAATTATTTATTATTTATTTATTTTTTGAATTTGATCAATTTTAGTATATATATATATATATAATGTTTAAGTATTTTCAATACACAAGTATATATATATATATATATTAATAATTTATATTTCATTAATAAAATGTATGTGTTTTTTCAATATTTTTAATTTTCACTCATTTTTAATTATTCAATTTCACTCATTTTTAAAATGCATGTATTAAAGATTACATATCCAACTATAATGTTAAATATATATTTGTAAATAAATATTTTTAAATACATATATTTATAAATACATATATTTTTAAATAAATATTTTTATAAATATATATTTAATGTATTTATATATTTATAAATTTTATAAATAAATAATATTTAATTTTAAAATAAGTTTTTATATAATTATCAATATAGTATTATGTATATTTAGTAATTATAAAATTATAATAAATTTATCTAAATAAATCCTTTATCAGAGATAAAATTTTAGTGATGATAAAGATCCTAATTTATCAGTTCTAAAAAGAACTGTCAAAAATAATTTTTATCAGTACTAAACTGTTTGCACTAATAAAGATATTTTTTATCATCTCTTTATAAGAACTGATAAATCTCAAGATTTATTGGGTATTTTTTATCCCCGATAAAGTTCTTTTTTATCATCTCTTACCTATTTAACACTGATAAAAGGGATCTTTGTCAGTGCTTTTCTGAAAGGTTGTTAAATGTTTTCCCATTCAATTTAAAAGAACCCTAACATGTACTCACTCTTCACGATTCTAAAGGTCTCGAGAAACTACTCTTTTATCATCACAACTCCACTATGATCCATTGGATAAATCAATGATATAATCCAATGTGTTTTATTTTATACTTTTCCTATATCTTGTTTTTATCTTTTGAGTTTCTTATTTTGGATTTTTGCATTTTTCGTAACCATAAATAACCCTACATCTCATATCTTCATCGTTGTCAGCTTGAATCCTCTGTATATTTTATTGTCTTGATGACAAGACTAATATATATTGCAACAACCTATGTACTTATAATATAATTAACTTTAAACTTAATTTCCCACTTCTATGTTTTGAATTCCAAAAATAGTTCATCCAAAATTATGATCAGTAAGTTATTTAGAGTCTTATAAGACCAACATAATTTTTATGAATAGTAACATACCCTTAAGAATAGTAATGTAACCTTATGAATAGTAATGTACACTTCTAAGTAGTAACTAGAAAATAATAAATAGTAATATACCCTTATGAATAGTATTTTTACCCTTCTATATAGTAACATACTGTTATGAATAGTAACCTCACCTATGATAGTGTATATATAAGATCTAATTGAAAGTACGGTACACCCATATATTTGAATAAGTAAATAAATGCTTTAAAATTTAAATTTTCCGAATAAAGTATTATTTTAATTAAAAATTAATTTTCTCATATTTATAAAATTATTTTGTTAAAATGGATTTCATTTTTGGATTCACGTGTCAAAAAATGGTTGGGGTTAATTTTTGGTATGTTTCTAAAATACTTGATTTTTTGGGGAATAGTGAATTTTTGTTATTTGACAAATAAATGAATTTCTGCATCACAGAGGTTTCATAGATGATGTGGTGCTGAGTTAAGCCCATTATCTCAAACTCACATGACATTATTACAATTTTTAGTCATGGAAGACTCTCTATTTATTTTCTTGAGGCAAAATAATAAAGTAATAATTAAAATACTGTGAAATCTCTCCCCTCCTCCACTATAAGTACCACCCATTTCCCCCTCTTCCTCGCACACCTATCAAGCCTTAAAAATTGTCTAATTTATACCAAATTACCTCCCCAATCTCTTTACCCACGTCCAATACCTTTTGGTCTCGCCAAGAGGCCTAAATCAAAGTCTTTAAGGTTGATCTCAAGGAGAAGAGATCAAGAGGTTAAAAATCCTCTTCCTTTTTCATGTGTTTTCTTTTCGTTTCCTTAACTTTTATTATAGTATATTACCATGCTCTTATCCAAGAGGAATGAAAGCACCAAAAACCATGTATATTCTACACTTTCTCATTTTCATGGAAAATTCATCATCATTCTTCTTCTCCTCTCCCACTTATTCAAAGAATTAAAACATTGTCCGTGATTTTTCAGATTACCGACATCGTAAATGTTGTGATTTAAATTTGATTTAATTTATTCAAGCCTTGTCATGAAACTATATTTATAGTTGAAATAGGTTATAATATATGTATTATTTCTCATCCTTGGTTCTGTAATCCTTTTTTACACATGGTTTTAATATATGAAACGAAATGAGGTCGTTATTTTCAAAGAATCACTAAAATGATCTACAAGAACATCATTAATGTTTTTACTAATGAACCATTCTCACATCAGAATTCAGAATTATATATTGGATAATTAGGGTTATAGAAACTTGTAAATACCATTACATTCCACATTAGTAGTTTTATTTACAACCGATATAAAAATCCATTACAAAACCGCTCATGGAAACCCTGTAATATACTCACCTGAAACAAGGGAAATAACTGAGTATTATAAACGAATGGATGGAATGATGTTATAAATTGATCATATAAGATGTTATAAACATGAAAAAGTTTCTTTAAAATCATAATAACACTATTTTAATCATTATACATGATGTTTAAACACGTTTCAAGGAATTCGAACCTGAGGTAAGGGATTCTCTCTCTCTCAATTTTATTCTAGAATCTCCACTATGTTATGCCCTTTTATTTTTAATTCCAAATGATGGGGTATGTTTTCAAAACTTTCCTATACTGCCCTTATTATATATTGATGATTAGATACCCCATTCTATCCCATTAAGCCCTCCTATGTACACCTGATACTATGCCAAAATTTTATAAGTGAATTTTAAACCCAATTTCCATTCTTAGGGTTCACTTTCAACTTAAATGCTTTTTATCATGCTAAAATGATCCGTGAAATGTAATTTAATTATATAATGTCGTATTATCTGAATTTATAGAATATATATAAATATTTAATTAATTTAATAAATTTTCTCTTCAATGTTATGGTATTTGTAAAGGACCTCTCTTTTAAAATCTTTTTAAATATATCCTTTAGAAAATCCAAAGAGATTGTTATTTTTTAAAATGAGTGTAATCTTATGATTTCATGATTTTTTATTACCATATTGTCTCTCTAGTATATTTTTATAGTTGTTTTCTTAATAATAATATTTCATTATCATTAGTGGAGTGTTTATGTTCTTACAGTGATTTTTACTAGAAAATGGTATTTTGAAATGTGAATGTGTTTTGCACAAGGGTGTATATGAGTTATGAAATTTTCTATTCATGGTATGTAACTTAGACATTATTTTTGTTGGGTTGATCCCATTATAGCTCAATATATGATGGGTGATCTCCATTATAGCTGATGATATGTTTGGTTGATCCCATTATATCACAAGATATGATGGGTGAGCTCCATTATGACTCTACAATGCATTGGATACTCCGGAGACTGAAGTCAACCAAATGGTTATTCCAAGTGTAAGGGTGAATGTTATAATGATATCATAAATATATCCCAAGAAAAATACATGATTATTCTATGCATCTAAGTTTTTATGATACATGTTTTATTGTTTTTTTATTTTATCATATGTCTAACGATTTTTGTCTTTATATCCCTTTCTGAGTTTTGTACTCATCCCATGTTATCTATATTTTTTCCACTAGATATAAGGATGGGTATGAGTAATAAGGGATTCATGATGATTTTTTTAAATATTTTTCAATGAAATCATGTTCTATGTTTTAATGTTTTATACTTTGAAAAAATGGATAATATTTTTAGTGGTATCTTATTTGTAGGAATGTGGCATGTTATGTATGTAAGATATCCTAACTCTCTAAAATTATAATACCAAAAAATATCCTCAATGTTTAATAAATGTATGTTATTGACTAAAATTCAATATTATGTAATGTTTTAAGGTCTAGTCATGATTATTTCTATCAAAGGGTAGTTTAGATAACTTTAGGGGTTATAATTATATTAATTGAATACCCTATATGATTTTTACTTTGTGGTTAATTTAAAATGACATATAATTTTAAGGTTAACATGTTCCTTCAACTAATATATGCCTATTAATGATTTCTTTCCATATAATAAATAGGGAAAGATGATGTAGGAAGGTATCAAGAGGCTGATACATCTTTGAATTTACAGCCTAAAATGGGGGGAATCAGAACCGAGAAATTTATGACAACAATAGTGTAGTTGACACAAGAGATAAATGGTGGTGGTATCCATTCAAGAGAGTAACCTGATATACCATTAGGGAATATTTCTTTTTTGGATAATTTCATGGGGAAACATCCTCCAGCTTTCCGTGGAACTGTAGATCCAACAATATTCGAGGGACGAATCGATGCTCTATAAAATATATTTGATGTCATGGGATACTTATAATTTCAAAAGAAAATACAAGACATTTAACATTTTGAAGTTAAATCTAATCAGTGGTGGTCTCTATTTAAGAATAAAAGATAAAAATATGATCTTTAAAGTCTTTAATTGGAATATTTTAAGATACATTTTCTAGAAAAATATTTTTCTAAAACTATCCAACTCAGAATGGAGAAATAATTCTCCAAACTGAGAAAAAAAATATCATGAATTCATGGCTTCATATGAAGCCAATTTTACAAAAATATCCAGGTATGTACTAGGTTTTACTCAGAACATTGATAGACAAATTAATATATTTTACATTGGTTTGAAACATTTTATATAAAGGGTGTTGGATTTATGAGAGTTTAAAAGCTATTAAAAACATATTCGATGTGCTAAATAAGTTGAGATAGAGTTTACTGACACGTATGTGCCTCGGGATGAAAAGAATAAGAGTTATTCAGGTTGGTAGGAAATAGGGAAGAACCCATCCAATAAGTCTGGAGGTAAGAAAAAAAACTTTCTTCTTTTGAAAAGTGTTGTAAAAAGCATCCTTGAGAAAGTCTTGTGAATTATAGGAAGTTCTACCAATGTGGAAAGTCTGGGAACATGTTTCTAGAATGAAATGAAAATGATTGAAAAGGAATGAGAATCTAGTGATGAGATTCTTTAACTATAAGTAATTGGGTCTTTATGTTATTGTTTTTCTAAAGCTAGTCACTCTGGTATGAGATCAGAAAGATCGGAAGAAGAAGGGTGTGGAAAAATCCATTGTGACTACTTCAATAGTTCTTGATCCATCAAATGAAGTGGTGTCAGGTACATTATTTTTTTAATTTTATTTTTCTAAAGTCTTGTTTGATACGGAGACTACACATTTTTCATTTCCAAGAATGTTTTGGGCAAATTGGTAATTCAACCTCAATAAAATAATCTATAGCTTATTGAAAAGATACCTGGAGGAAATATGGTGGAAAAAAGAAATTATAAGAATCTTCCTACATTTTTATGTGGAATGATTTTGCCTACGAACCATGTTATTTTGCCTCTAGTAGTGTTTTATGTTATTTTGGTGATGGACTAGATTTCTATTTATCATTCTAAGATAGATTGAAAAGCTAAAGATGTTTTTTTTATAATGAGTTTTAGTTTGTGTACCAGAATGAGCCCATACCATTGATAACCTACCAAGAAGAAGAAAAACATTTAAAAGATGGAATTTAATGTTATCTTTCATACATTGTTGAAAATAAAGGAACCATTAATATTAATGATGTTCCAGTTGTAAATGAATACCTGGATGTTCTTCCTGATGAGTTTCCTGGTGTAGTACCTGACCAGGAAGTGGAATTTACAATTGACTTAGCTCTTGAGTCTAAGCCAATTTCAAAACCCCCTTATCGAATGACACAAATTGAATATCTTGAATTGAAAAATCTGTTGCAAGAGCTACTTGAGAAAGGATTTATCCATCCTAGCACTGCACCATGGGGTGCTCCAATATTTTTTTTAAAGAAATATTTTTCCATGAGACTTTGAATTTATTATAGAGATTTTAATGACACCACCGTTAAAAAACTGTATCATTTTTCTAAAATTGATATCTTGTTTGATCAGCTATAGGGATCTCAGTATTTTTCCAATATTGAATTGAGATCTGGGTACCATCAGCAGCAGGTAAAAAAAGATGAAATTCTGAAAACCTATTTTTGTACTAGATAAGGGCATTATGAGTTTGTGGTTATTCCCTTTATTTTGACAAATTCACCTGCTGTATTCATGGATATTATGAATAGAATATTTAATGAGTACTTAAATATATTTTTGGTTGTGTTTATTGATGATTTTTTTTCTAAAAGTAAATATGAGAATGAAAAACATCTAAAAATTGTTTTGAACCCCATAAAAGAAATGAAACTGTATGGATAATTTAGTAAGTGGGAATTCTGGTTGGAAAAAATTTCATTCCATGGTCACATTGTTTCTAAATATGGACTAACTGTTGATTATACTAAGAAAAATGTTGTTGAAGAATGGAAAACACCAACAAATATATCTTAAATTCATAGCTTCCATGGTCTGATGGTCTATTAATGACATTTTTTTGAAAACTTTTCATCGTTATCCAGCCCAATGACTAAGTTAAATCAAAAGGGTGTTAAGTTCATATGGACAAAATAATGTGATGATTGTTCTCTAGAATTAAAAATAAGAACGGTGAATGCTCTAGTTCTAACTCTACCTTCCTGAAATGGAGAGTTTTTTATATACAGTGATACATCTTTGAAGGGACTTGGTTGTGTTTTGATTTACAATGATCATGTAATTTCTTAGGCTTCACATCGGTTGAAACCTCATGAGTTAAATTACCCCACACATGATTTGGAACTAGCAATAGTGGTTTTTGCTTTAAAAATCTTGAGGCATCATTTATATAGATCCAAATGTGAAATATATTCTGACCATAAAAGTGTGAAGTATATATTCACTCAAAAAGAATTGAACATGAGGAATAGAAGATGGATTGAACTGATAAAGGATTATGATTGCACAATCAATTACTATCAAATAAAATTAAACAAAGTGGTGGATACCTTGAGAAGAAAATATCACACATCATTAACCATGTTACATTTGGAACATGATCCTTTGATTAAAATTTTTGATGAATTTTGGCTTAGAAGTTGTTGGTGTAGGGAATAAATATGTTTTGTTTTAGGTCTTAGTGTAGTCATCATAATCTAACCGAATAAAGAAAGTGCATTAGGAAGACCGTGAGCTATCGGAATAGGTGGAATTAGTTAAAATGGGTATGTTTCCATAATTTATCCTTGATAATAATTGTGTTTTGAGATTTTGGAAAAGATTTTATGTGCTTTTTTATCCTCAGTTGAAGAAATATTTGTTGTGTGAAGGTCATAGTTCTCCATTTTCAGTTTATCCTATAATTACTATGATGTATCAAGACCTTCACAATTATTACTGGTGGGATATAATGAAAATATATATTGTATATTTTACTATGAAATGTTTGATATGTCAACATGTTAAAGCAGAGAGACAACTACCAAAGGGGATGCTTTAGCCACTGCCAGTGCCGGAGTGGAATTGGAAGAATATATATATGGACTTTTAGGTGGGATTACCTATGACTTCTTGAGCTAACAATGTGATTTGGGTTATTACTGATCAGCTAACAAAATCTGTAAATTTTCATTCTATTTGAGATACAATGTCTTTGTATCAGCTTTATCAATAGTAACTAAAAAATATTATCAGGTTACAGAGAGTTTTTATATCCATTGTTTCTGAATGTGATCATAGGTTCACTTCTAATTTTTGGAAGGGACTTCAGAAGTCGTTGGGCACAAAATTAAATTTCAGAACAACATTTTAACTTTAATCAGATGGCCAGTCAGAACGAACAATTCCAACCGTGGAGGATATGCTTTGAGCATGTTCAATTGACTACCAGGGAAGTTGGGATCAGTGTCTTTATTTAGTTGATTTTTCTTATAATAGTAGTTTTCATTCCAGTATTCAGATGGCACCATTTGATACATTTTATGGGAAGTGGTGTTGGACTCCAACATTTTGGGATGAAGATGGTAAAATAAATTTGATGGTACCAGAGTTAGTATAGAAAATGGCTGAAAAGGTGAAGATGATCCAATATCACCTGAGGGAAGCTCAGAGTAGGCATAAAAGTTATAAAGGAAACAAAAGGGAATACATCTCTTTCTAGGTAGGTGACAATGTCTTAAAATATCTCCTTGGAAAAGTGTGGTGTGTTTTGGAAAGAAAGAAAAGCTAAGTCTATAGTTCCTCAACCCTTTTGAAATCCTGGCCCAGTTGCATACCGAGTAGATTTTCCTATGAGCTTGTCTTAGGTATAGAATGTTTTTCATGTTTTGATGTTGTGAAAGTATGTTTTAGATTCATCTCATGTTTTGAGTAGAAAACTAGTTCAGCTGAAATAGAACCTTTCTTATGAAGAGAAACCTATTCAGATTCTTGATTGCAGAGATCAAGTATTGAAGAATAAGGTAATCTCCCAGGTAAAAGTTTTGTGGAGAAACAACATGGTTGAAAAATAAACACAGGAATTTGTAAATTCTATGAGGGAAGGGTACCCTCACTAGTTTAGTTAAAAAAAATAAAAATTGTGAGGACGTAATTTCTAGAAGGTGGGGAGAATTAAACAACCCAAGTACTTATAAGCTAATTTAATTTAAACATAATTTACCAGTTCTATGTTTTGAATTTTGAAAAATGGTCATCTATAATTGTGATCAAAAAGTTATGTAGAGTCTTATAAGACCAACTCATTTTTTGGGGAATAGTAACATACCCTTATGAATAGTAATATACCCTTATAAATAATAATGTACCCTTATGAGTAGTAACTTGAACCCAAAGAATATTATTGTACCCTTATAAATAGTAATGTTACCATTATGACCAGTAACATACCATTATGAATAGTAAAATTACCTATGATAGTTTATATATAAGATATAATTGAACGTATGGCACACCAAAATCTTTGAATAAGTAAATAAATGCTTTGAAATTGTTATTTTCCGAATAAAGTATTATTTTATTTAAAAATTAATTTTCTCATATTTATAAAATTATTTTGATAAAATTGAGTTCATTTTCGAATTTTACACATCTATAAATGGTTGGGATGGATTTTTGGTAATTTTTTAAAATACTTGATTTTTTGGTGAATACTGATTTTTTGTTATTTGACAAATAAATGAATTTATGCATCATGGAGGTTTCATCAATGATGTGGTGCGGATTTAAGCCCATTATCTTCAACCCACATTCCATTATTACTATTATTATTCATGGATGAATCACTGTTTTTGTCTTGAGGAAAAATAATAAAATAATTATTAAAATAATGTGAAATATTTTCCCTCATCCAGTATAAATAACACCCATTTCCCCCTCTTCCTCCCACACCTTTGAAGCCATGAAAATTGCCTAATTTTTTCCAAATTCACTCCACAATCTCCTTACCCACTTCCATGACCTATTGGTCTCACCCAAAGGCCAAAATCAAAGGCCATAAGGAGGATCTCAAGGAGAACAGATCAAGTGGTAATAAATCCTTTTCCTTTTTCAAGTGTTTTCCTTACTTTTCTTTTTCTTTTATTATTTTTTCTTCCCCTAATCTTATACAAGAGGCATGAAATCTCCAGAAATATTTTATGTTATGTATTTTTTCATTTTTATGTAAAATCCATCATCATTCTTCTTCTCCTCTCTAACTTATTCAAGGAATACAAACATTGTTCGTGATGTGTCAAATTACCGACATCGTGGACGATGTGATTTCAATTTTCTTTAATTCCTCAAATTCTGGCCATGAAACCATTTTAATGGTTTAAAAAAGTAATAATATATTTATTATTTATCATCCTTGGTTCTGGAATCCTTTTTTACACATGGTTCTAATTTATAAAACATAATGTGGTCGTTATTATCAAAGAACCACTAAAATGATCTAAACGAACATCATTAATGTTTTTACTAATGAATATTTCTCACATCAAAATTCACAATGAGAAATTGTATAATTATGGTTATGGAGTATTTTAAATACCATTTCATTCCACTTCTTTAGTTTCATTTACAACCGACATAAAAATCCATTACAAAGCCGCTAAGGGAAACCCTGTAATGCAGGCAACCAAAACAAGGGAAATAACAAAGTATTATTAATGAATGGGTAGAATGATGTTATAAAGTGATAATATAATATTTTATAAACATGAAAATGTTTTTTTAATATCATAATAACACTATTTTAACCATTATACAGGATTTTTAAACACTTTTCAAGGAATTTGAACATGAGGTAAGGGATTCTCTCTCACACATTTATTCAAGAATCTCCTGTGTGTTGTGTACTTTTATTTTTAATTATTGATGATGGGGTATGGTTTCTCACCTCCCCTATAATTAACTTATTATATATTTATGATGTGATACCCCATTCTATCTCATTAATCCCTCCCACATACACCTGATACCATGCCGAAATTTCATAAGTGAATTTTAATCCCAATTTTCATTCATTGGGTTAACCTTAAACTTCAATGCTTTTTGTCATGATAGGATGACTTGTATAATGTAATTTGATTATATAATGGTGTATTGTCATAATTTAAAGTATATATATACATTTTTCATTTGTTTAATCAATTATCTTCTCAATGTTATGGTATTTTTAAAGGACCTCTCTCTTAAAATTCTTTCAAATTTCTCCTTTAGGAAATCCAAGGATATTGTTATTTTGTATGAAATGCATGTAGTCTTATGATTTCATGTTTTTTAGTATCATATTGTATCCATTAAATGTTTTTATGTTTTTTTAATAATATTATTTAATTATCAATTGTTGAGTGTTTATTTTCTAAGAGTGATTTTTACAAGAAAAGGGTATTTTGAAATGTGAATGTGTTTTGCTCAAGGGTGTGTACGAGTTATGAAATGTTTTATTCATGGTTTGTTCCTAGGAAATTATTTACGTCAGTTTTATCCCATTATATCTCATGATATGATGGTTGATCCCCATTTAGCTCATGATATTTCAGGTTGAGCCCATTATAGCCCAACATATGACGGGTGATCCCCATTATAGCTCTCCAATGCATTGGGAACATCAGAGATGGAAGTAGACCAAATTGTTATTCCAATTGTAAGAGTTAATTTAAGATTGATATGGTAAAAATTTTCCAAGAAAAATACATGAGTATTCTATGCATTCATGTTTTTATGATGTGGGTGTTATTGTTTTTTTATGGTATCACTTGAATAACAATTTCTCTCTTTATATCCCTTACTGAGTTTTGTACTCATCCCACGTTTTTTAAATTTTTTACATAGGATATAAGGATGGGTATGAGTAATAATTGGGTCATGATGAATGTTATGAATATTTTTAAACTAAATGAAGTTTTATATTTTAATGTTTTATACTTTGAAAAAAAATTGATACTGCTTTTAATAGTATCCTATTTGTATGAATGTGGCATGTTATGTATGTATGATATCCTATCTCTCTAAAAATATAAACTTGAAAACTTCTTCAATGTGTAATAAATGTATGTTATTGACTAAAATTCAAGATTATGTAATTTTTTAGGGTTGCTTCATGATCTTGATAGTTTAAATTCATGAATTAAGGATGAGAGATGTTGGGCAATTTAACTTCCTACTACCATGTTGAATTTGTGATGTTTAATGTCAACGCAACCAAGATGAAATATGCTGTGAAGTTTAATATCTTTCATCAAGAATGAATTTTTTTAGTTTAATTTACTATAACCAGGATGAGATGAAGTATTCAGTTTAACACATTATTTCTAGGATGAATTTCTTCAATTTAACATCACGAAAAGAAGATAAGAGACACTATGAAGTGTAACATCTTTCTTTTAGGAATATTTTTTGCAGTTTAATGTCATGGAAGCATGGTTAGAGATGATTAATAACAAATATGAAATGTATTTCATTGATAATATTGTATTTGGATGGGTTTTTACTCATTCCTCATCCATTGTGGCCAATGTGCATGCATTTTTTATGGATCATCTAGGCATGGTATTTTAAAATGGTTTTTGGAGAGGGGAAAATGATTTTGGTAATTAGATTTTCTTTAAAACATTGGGTTATTATGTTGTCAAATGTGGTCTTAGAATAAGGTAGTTTGATATTGAAAATTAAGTAGTGGTTTTGGTAGAGGTAATTATTCTTTTTTATGAAATTTCATATGTGAGGTAGTTTTATTGTACCAAGATGTTTTTTTCGGTTGTGTTTCAGATTTATTCTGAACCTGATTTTTTGATTTTTTGTGTTATTAAGAATATGATGCACAAAAAGGTCCATAAAGTTTCTAATGGGTATCACCCTATTTCTGGTTCTCCTTATTTTCATCCCATATTCCATGGTAATCAAGGTTTGATAGATCCAGTGAAGTTTCTTGGGGAAGTTGAGCATGTATTTAGAGTGTTTGGAACTCCCAATGTTGTTAGAGTTCATGTTGTTTTGTTTCTGTTTGGGTGGGTTCAACTTTGGAAGAATGTGAGTTGTTTTCCCAACCAAATATACATTTTGGGATAACATTGGACCATTTTAAGTCTATCTTTGTCTGATGGTTTATACCTGAGGTGGTTAAGATGAAGAAAATGGAAGATCTCAGGAGTTTCCAAAATGGTCAGCTGACAATAAAGGCTTATGTTAAACACTTCAAAGATCTGCTATCCTTTTTTCTAGAGTTTGTGTTTCATGATCTTTTTAAACCTTAACTTATTATTTGGGGTCTTCATCTAGAGATCCATGAGCAAGTCCTCTTCTCTAAGTATCTCCATTTTGAGAAGTTGGTTGAGGAAGATTTTTTGGATGAGTTGTTGTGAATGAATCATAAACACATTGGCTCAGTTGTTTTCTCCCATATTGGGGTGAAGAAATTTAGAGTTTCCTCGTTTTTGATTCGTGGCTATTGTAAATTCATCATCCATTATAAAATTATGATGAAATTATCCTTTTGTAGTTAAAATGGATCAATTTTTTTTAATTTTAACCTTTAAATGGTTAGAATTTCATGAATTAGTTCCCCCTTTCTATCATTATTGTTTGAAGATGTTTATTTTTTTGGGAATCCCTCTTTGTGCCTTATGTGAAGGTTCATTTATAATCTATATTTTGGTCATTCATGATGTTGTTCATACTGATGTTGTGTGTTGGGAGAATATTGATGTCTATTTGTCTCCATTGATCAATGAAGCCAAAACATGGATTGTCTATGCATCACTCAAAAATTTAATAAAAAAAACTAATGATTCTCTATGCACTTGACAACTATTGATTAACTAACTCTTAGAATAGCATATTACCTAAACATCCTAACTAGTGTCCCTATAATTCTCTCATCTCACACATTCTCACCACCATTTGTATCATAACACCATTCAGAATCCACTTTTACTTCTCTTCCTTCACGCATTTGTTGTATTCATGTCTATTTATGCATCATGCATCTTTAAAAGTAGTAAATGGGTGAAATAATAGAAGGAAAATGAATGGTTAATGGTGATATGATAGAGACAGTGGAATGAATTTGTGAGATTAGAGTATCACATGGACACCAAGAAGGAAGTTCTAGTCAGATTTTATGTTAAACGGTAGTTAACCAAAAGTATTGAATTTCATAGGTAATCCATAGTTTTGTTATTGGATTATATATGGACCAAATAAACCCTTTAGAAATATGAAAAGGTAATTTTATGATATAATTTCTCCATTTTGCTGAAAAATTCTATAATGAAACGTTGATTTAATTTTCATTGTTCCTTGCAATGTATTTTTATTTAAAGGATTTATATATAGGTGTTATGCCTTTGTAGGAATATAAATTATAGTATATAATCTTAATAACAAAGTTAATCTTGATGTGTTCATAGTAAAACCATTTTCTATATAATTAATTCATTATTTCATATTTATCATCAATTTATTTGTTTTCAGTTTTACTAATTTAATAATTGTTTTCTCACACAGGTGGATTATTTTGTTCATGTTGGGGTGCTCTATCCGGCTTCCATGATTCCGGCCTCTCCCTCAGAACTGTTTCACCCTTATAGTGTTGCATTTTTCAATTTTTTCATGTTCTCTCCATTTCATTCGTTAGAAGACAACCACTGCTTCTTTTACTCAATTAAAATGGTAATCCAGATATTTTCACATTCAAATCATTTTCCATAGAATTAATGTATTATTTTATATTTATGTTTAATTTATTTTGTTTAGTATTACTCGCAATAATTTTTTTCTTATATAGGTGGATTTTTTGTGAGTTGATGTTCTTTTTTTGAAGCATATCATGTGGGGTTTGATTTTTAACAATAAAAGTCAACGAATTTCATAGAAAAGTTGATTTTTATGATAGTTTCTGAATGAATGTAATAATTGGTATTTATATAACTGTATAAACCATTTTTTAAATGTTTATAATTATTTTAATTTCTAGTATTTGTGTTCTGAATTCTGTTTCATTTAAATTCTATATTGGGACTTGTTTTTGTTTATATCAGGTGTGTTTCTGTTGTGTTTCGGGTACTGTGATGTGTTGTTACAACACATTATAGTATTAGCCTTTATAAGTAATTCTAAAAGTGGTGATAAAGGAATACTTTATCATTGATTCTATATCACTAATAAAAATTCATTTATCATTTCTCATAAAATCAATCATAAAGGATTCCTTCATAGGTGCTAAATAAAAGCCCTGATAAATGTCCTCTTTATCATCATTTTTTTAGTGCTAATAAATATTATGGCATTTTAACATCGATCAAATTATTATCACTTTTATAGCACTGATAAAGGAAATTTATAGCACTATTAAAGTCCAGTTTTGTATAATTGTTATCAAGACATTTAATAGATTATCCTAGAAGGAATCCATGTATTTATTTATTAAAACATCATCTCCAAATAACTCTCAAAGTTATATTATCAATTTTTTTATAACTCTAGATTATCACGTCATACGGGGACACATAAACCTCCACAAATCCATGAAAGTGGAGGGTCTGGGATTTAATGGGTGTGATTCCTTAACAATTATCAACAAAAACATAGTAGATAATTAGATCATTTATTAATCTTTAAACAAAAAAGAATTTTTATGTGTCATTTATCCATTAGTCCTTGGTCATTATTTTAAATGAAATAATCACATGAAATTATGTGAGTTCATTATTTTAAAGATATGCATATACAATGACCACATTTATTTTAAACCAATATAGTTTTTTCAAGGAATTGAAAAGATATTCTTTGAATTTATTAGATTGGAAAAGGTAATTTAGAATCAATATTCACTCTAGTAATATAGATATTTCCTTTAAAAGATAATTTTCCTCTAATAGTCTAGTTATTATACCATATAATTTATATTAAGAATGAGGCATATAGGGTTGATGGTATTATGAAGATGAAATCTTGGGGGTTTATGGTAGACATATCTCACCACATTCATTATAAAACTAGGTAAAAAAGGTCTGGAATAATATGAAATTTTAACCCAAAGGATAAACCACATGTTAACTTTAACATTACCATGATTCCAAATTATAATAAAATTCGGTGTTATTCTTATATAGGATAAATATTAAAAGGTATTGTATGTAAGGAAAACCCACATTTTATAACATAGGGATGATGTTGTTAAATTTATATATAATATGCCTTGATATGATATGTATCATTCTTTGGATAAATTATATGATATTTCTTATTATTTTATTTTACATGAATAATAAAGTAATGGGTTGAATTTATATGACATTATATTTACAATGATCTAAAAAATGGATTGGAACATTATGCCACGCATTTTAGATTCCAATAAGGTATTTGCAACGTTTGCCTCTCAATTTAATAATCAAATTCATGGTGGAATGTTACACCACTTGTGATTGATCATAGAATAGAATAATATAACAATTCAATCTTGTTTTGATTACAGAATGTAATAGAATAAGATTCACATTCACTCTTATTTATATTCTACACTGGATTGACATTCCATTTACTCTTTAATATAACAATGTAATAGAAATATATTCCATTAATTATTTTATCTAATTAGGGAATGGAAATTCATTCCATTTATATATAATTTTTAATGTATATTTTGACTATTAATATTTTCTATGGAATAAGATTATACTAATGTGTGCATTATTAGTTGATAATGGACATATAGGTAGATGTTATGGTGACCCTTGGAATAACATGTGTTATTTGACTATACTGATAACAAAATTGAATGAAGTAGGTATGGAATCTCTCTATGTGACATGTTAGGACCCTATGAGGAAAGAAATATTATTATTGTAGTTGTTTTTTCCTTTTTATTTTTATTTTAAAATTTTTATGAACTTATATGTTATATATTTATTAAAGAAACCATTTGTGTTAGACTACTAAGTTTTACTCACACTCCATGTTGACATCTTAGCACAAGTAAAAAAATTTATTTTGGTATGTAGGCAATTGAAATATCCTTGTAGTTAATGGGAGAGTAGGAAATATGGTTTGAGTGGGATATTTTGTTGGGAAGAGACATAAACCATGTTATGTAGTAGTATCTAATAATTTTATGTGATAAAATGTTATATGATCATCCCTGGAGGTGGATATGTTCATGTACATATTATCATGTGACATTATTATGAGTAATAATTTTGTTATAGCTTGTATCAAATTACTTTTATAGTTATCTTAGTTTGTAATGTCAATATTATGTAATTGGTTTTGGATATTTTTTTTATTTTGATAGTTTTTCTTTTATTTAATGTTATCTGATTCAGAGGGTATAGACTCCCCATAAAACAAATAGAAACTTTCCACTAGTTATAATCATTTTTCATATAAGGAGGTGTTTATGAGGTTATATGGAATCTCTCATTCGAAAAATGATTGGGTGAGCTAGGATGGGGCATTAAAATAGTTATTTCACATGCATAAAAAATTTAATATGTAGATAATAAATTATATGTTAATAATAAATAACATTTTCATAGTAATTAATTTTTCTAATACTTAATAGAAAATAATCAATAGTTAGTAATTAATTATTAATAATTGATAAATGATAATAAAATTTTTAGTTTAATTTTTTTTAATTTTTCATTGGGACCTACTACTATAGTCTTCACACATGATAATAGGGCTATGAAAATGGTCATTGAATTTCATTATAGTTTCCTTCAAACATGATCATGATGTGTCCCAAGTCATAGACCTACTTCCTTGTTAAAATAACCCATGTGTACCTTGATTAGGGAAAATATTATGTACATGAGAATAGATATTATTTTCTTGTTTTAGAAATTAGTAATAGACCAATTTTTTAGTAGTGTTTAATAGTTCTAATACGTTTTTAAAACTTATTTTGGATTCTTTCTATTAAAAATTACTAAGGTAAATTGGAATACCCTCTAATTGAGTATGAAATTAATTTATTCTTATAATTAATGATAAAACCAAGAAAATATATGTTTATATATAAAATAAAAAATTACAAACATTAATTTGTTTTAAAACCTAGAAAACTCATTTTGGAAACCAAACTATGTAGAGTATAAAATCTCATAGAAAAAATAATGATTTAATTTTTTTTTCAAAAAAAAATATTATAATATTAAAATAAAAATGTTTTCCTTAGTTATAATACAATTAATGGAATAAATTTATATAATTTACCAACATAATGTATGAATAGAATAATCAATTAGAGTATTTTAAGTATGTTATATTATTCTTGGATTCCTAATACCGTTTATATTGAGACCACTAAAGTCATTTCTCAACATATTAAAAAAATCCCTTCAAGAACAATTAATTTTAAAACTCTAAAAAAATAATTATAAGAAAACATCCTACTTCTGATTGCCATATGGAATTTAGTTGTGTTTACCATACACACATTAGAAATGAACAACATGGACCAAGATTTTTCTTGTATATTTTCATTTTTTATCAATATGGGGATAAAGGTTTTAAATCGTGTATTGACTATCAAAGAATATATAAATGTGTTATAAGTAGATATTTTGGTGGAAAGAATAATTGGAAATTAAGTAATTTTATAATGAAACTTTAATAGGGAGAGTGAACTGATGAATAAAGATAAATTAATCTTTTTAAAATAGTCATGTTTAAATCAAGAAATCATAAAAAAGAAAAAAAGTTCATAGTGACAAAAAAGAGAATATTAAAAAAATGGATAGATATAAATATATGATATCATTATGAAAAAAAAATTCATGGAAATTAATATTCATATAATATAATACTTTCCATTTTATTCAAAATGATTTGTTTGAAATTAAATATAAAAAATAAAATAAAGTATTAATAATTATAGATATTTAAGAATATATAGAGTATTTAAAGTTAATGATTGATTATCACTATCAAGGTTTTTTAATGCTTATGTAAAGAGATTAAGATTAATTTTTTAGGGATATTTGATAAAAATAAAATAAATTTTAAAACTAGAGAAGAAATTCTAGATGTATAGAAGATAACAAATTTTAAAGTGGATCATGATCAATGCATCCCCAATTTGTTTTTTATAAGTTCAAAACCCTACAAACATAATTTATTTTAACTTAAATTCATAGGAGGACATTATGGATAAATCTAGGTGAAACTGATTACAATCAATTTCCAATTTTCAATGAGATGTACTAGACATTATCTCTGGTAATTATTTGAACAAGGATGATTATAAAATTATTTCTCATCTCATAAAATTATTAAACTATAGATCATAACAATGAAAATTACTTATCCCTAAGATTAATGTTATCAAAAGTTAAATTTTTATGTGGAGTGAATTTAATAGAGAGGGGTTTTTGGGCTATTTTCAAATTAATTAAAAAATACATAGGGATAAGGCATTTAAAAGATAAAGGCAAGTCAAGAAATCCTAGTATAAAGGCAACAATCATTGAAAGGATTTATTGATAATATAAAAGAGAGGTATCATAAAAAATGAGATCCTCTTCACTCTAAGATAGTTACTTTAATCTATAATGCATATATGATATTTCTCTATACACTATTTTCTCAAATGATATATCATACATCCTTTATATGGAGCTTGAAAACTGACCATTTAGAAAAATATTGGAATGATATTTAATGTAGATTCTCATATATAAATCACTTATTTTAACATTACAGCATTCATTGATTTAAATGTTACCATTTTTGTTTCGGATCATTGTATTCATCATGGAACTCTTTATGATCATTATCTAAATTTTCTATTACAGGATACATGGATTTATCTTAAGGATTATTTCACTTAATTATTTTAGGGTATTATGCATATATTATTTTATAGAATTATTAGCCAATAAGATATGGAAATTTAAAGGGAGATGTTGAGCTTGATAATATAGTCATTATAATTATATCCAATTTTCTATGTTTATCAATACTTATCCTTGATCAATATTATTATAGCCTTATAGGAATTGAATTATTTATTTAAGTCTTAGTTAGTCTTCATGATTTTCATAGATTCCCTAATATACTTTCTTTTAGTTGATTCTACGGTCTTCTACACTTGTAAGATATGCACATATGATGAATTTCACTACCCATATTCTTCCATTATTCTCAATCCATCATCCCCTTTCTCTTTTTTAGGTTTGTATACCTAATATGAGTGGATGGGATGTTGACTCATCCCATGATAGATCTTATTTCCTATTTTGGTATTTTCTCATAGATTTAAATACATGTTCATAAAATCCATCCTATTAAAAATAAAAATTTATTTAACATCACATATAAACTCAATTAGGTGAACACCTATTGTAAAAGGGATTGGCCAACTTTTATAATATTACAAAGAAATAATATAAATTTAAATCGACCCATGTTTGATACATAAAACCTCAAATGATTATCATCTATTGGTGTGTTTTTGGATACTCTATAATTTTAATCCATATAGCGAGGTTATATGGAGTTCAATATTTTCCATAGGGGCATGGTAGAAAACATTCCACCATTTTAAGATTGATTGGAAGGTGTGATAACTTGATGTGTGGTATCATTATGTACATAGGTCAGTGGGCTTGTTGAATTATCATCAGAGATTATTTATATTATTATGGATTATAATTCCATATAGATTGGGGAATTTATTTTATTCTTGGATTTATGGTCCTTTGAGATGAAATAAGGTTATGTTAGATTTTAGTGAAATCCATGAAGGATAATTTGGATTATTTTAGGAATTAAGGTCCCATAAGAAGACTTAATGTTACATTAGAGTTTATGTTCCTTCATAAAGACTTCATGGAACATTCATATTTATGGTCACTGAAGAATATGTATGATTTCTCCAGAGTTTAGTATCATTGAGTAAGGTGAACTTGTATTATGATGGGATTTCAGGCCTCTAATTAGACATGTGATTGTGTAGGGTTATAATAGATTTTAGTGTTCTCATAGAATGAGAATTCAGGTTAAATTTGATTTTAAATTCCCCATGTATTAAATTAGGTTATGTTGAAGTTATAAATCATATGGGATGAAATAATTGATAGGATAGAGTTTAAGGGAATCCATGAAGATTTAATCTTTTAAATTATTTATAAGGTCTTCTATGATATATTAATGTTATGTTTAAGTTCAAATTATTCTAGAAATACTTAATGGTTCACAGGGATTTATGTTCCCTAGGAAGACTAAAGATTATTACTGAGTTTAGTTTCATTTGAGATGTTTTTGATATGAAATAAGATTATTCTAGGTTTTAGATCCATTAAATAAGTTGAATTTGGGCTATTATGAGAGTTAAGATAGTTCAAAAATACAAAGGTTATGCTGAAGTGTCATTCCATTTATGAAGAGTTTAGGGTTAGAATGAAGTACTAAGTCCTCTAGGAAGGCTTGTGGTTGCACTTAGAAATATTTACGATTTTTACTAGGTTTTAATGTCCTCTAATAGGAATAATGGTTTCACTAGAATTTATTGTTATCAAAGATAGTGAATTTGGGTAATTTAATAATTTAATGTCCCCAATAAATAATTATGGTTACATTAGAGTTTAGGAATATATGGTAATGTAAATTGGTCAAATAAAAATGTGTAAGTTGCCTTGGTATTTGAATTGATCCTACAAAAGTATTTCTATTTATAATTTTTTGGGGAATAAAATCCAAATTATGTTAGGGTTATAGTTTAAATTTACATGATAGTGAATTATATTTATTTCAAGTGATAAGGATTACAAATTATGGATTTTAATCAAATCCTTAGAAGATGATTTTTTCTTATATGAGTAAGAAATATTTTACATTTTTAGTTAATATAATGAGGTAAAATGTTTTTAATTTTGTTATAATATAAAATGGATCATATTTTTAATTTTTAGTTATACACATCGTATACCATTGTAATTCTTTTTAAGGCCATACAACTTGGACTATTAGGTGAAAGGTGGAATGAAATTTGTTTAGAGTAGGATTCAGAGAAAGAGACTAAGATTGTCTAAATATATATATGAATTAAGTGAACACATGGGACTAACATAAAGTAAGCTTCCATTGTTATGGATAGATGTACAATGAATTGGGATGATAGAAATAGGGCCTCTACTAAATTAGTTACCCAAATACATGATCCTTTAAAATGAGTATATATCGGAATAATGTGATAGTATGAGGCTATCTTTTGAATGGTTTCTGTAGAAATAAAATTCTATCTTAAAAGTGAATCAATAATCTAGGGAAATGAGGAATTTAATGGGATCCTAAAAGTGATGGATTAATATTATTAAGGTGTTATGAGATAAACTAAACATTAAGATTAAATGATAGGAATGTAATCACTATGGATTAGATATTATCTAGCATAATAAATATTCATTATTAAGATGGTATGTGACTTTATAGTCCTTTCATGGAAATTTTTTAGTACCCTGATGAAGAGGGACTATAGTTATGATATGCGAGTTCACAATGGTACACTAATAGGGGTATGTGGTTTTGGGGTTCAACATAACACATGGTATATTAAAGATATATACTATCACATATATTCCCGTTATTGGGTTCATGGTCATGAATGACAACAATATTTTGTAGGCAACCAAATATGTCTTATAATTATGTGTGTAGTCATAGAATCCATCATCATAGGATGAATTCCTTGAGAAGAATCAATTTTCCCTTATGGGTGGGGGGTATATAATGGTTATACTACATTGTTTCATCATTAATTTAGACAGAATTAGTGGATTAGTTATTTTTTCCACTTTAGGTTTCCTAGATAATAAATAAAAATTCGGATGGGGGTTATATAAAATAAATTCCCTATCCTAGGAATGGTTTTCCCATAGATTTACCCACATGTGATGGGGGAGGCTTCAAATAGTCACATGAATCAAATAGTCTACATATGGCTTAAACCTCAAATATAAATATCTAAATCATCCAAACGAGGTATGATGCCCTGTAATAATTGGAAGAATATGACCTGAATGTCAATGAATGGAGTTGTATAGATGTTTTAGTAGGTAAAAAGGGAACCAAAATTAGAAAGACTAAATAAAGGGGGATCACAACCATATATAAAAGACTTAATAAAAAATTTCTTCACCCAGAAAAATATATATGAATTTATTTTTGATATTTTTAATGATGGTTAAACATTTTTTTTTGTATTTTTCAAATTTAACACAGATAATTGGATCTTTATAAAATAAAAATGGTCAAATTATGAGGATAAATGTATACCTAGTAATTTCCATCTACTTTAATGAAACTAAAACATGAAATGACATTTTCTTATATATATAAAAGGTGTTACATTGTATTGGTTGTTTCCTAGATATTTTTAGAGAATATTTTATTTGTATATCATTCAATAATTCTAGGTATTATGTGGTTCACATTCCCCTACTACCTAGGTTGATTCACAATTTTCTATTTAATGGTGTGTTCTCTGGTCGTCATGTAATACTTACATGGGAAACATGATATATAAGGGTTATGTGATTAGTATTACTTTATCAAAATTTTAAAATTATTTAAACTTCTCATGATTTATTTGTTTTTAGTGAAATTTAGATTTTTATCTTCTTACCATTTGATTCTACAAGAGAAAATAGGATTAGAGACACTATAGTTGAAAATAGAATGGAATACACATGAAAGAATTTCGTATCTACACATATCACTTATGGGTATCCCTATACAATATATTTAATATTACCTACTCTTATATAGACTAATGTTTTAAATATTTGACCTTTAAATGATTTTAAAATTACATCTCTAAACCATAATGTATCATTGGCATAGTTCATGAACATATTTGGTAATTCCCATGTGAAGATTTATTTTGAGTTATAACTTATGTAAGAGAATGATGGAATGGAAGTCCAGATATTGAACCATTATCCCTTCATGATAGATAACTCATACCAAGAACAATAACCCATCTCTATTGATTACTCATTAAAAAACAATTATTTATTAAATAATCAAAGGGATAGGTGAAGACTATATTGGGATATTCACCCCAGAAAGAAAATCTTATATGAATGGGAATGAAATAATTGGGTTTACTAAAGCTATGTGGCAATGTAAGTGGATGACCCATATCAGATAACTTTGGATTTTTAGTTCACTATTTTCCAAAATGTAAATTTCTTACAAAATCTTGTTAGTCATAGTTGTACTGAGACTAATATTTTTCATTTACTATATGGGTGGATCAAGATAATATTTTAAGATACATACTAAAGTGGTGGTATCTTGACCCTCAAAGACAAGAATGATTAATTTTTTCCAATGTGTGTCATCTAGGAATATTCAAATAAAATAACTTATATAGTGGAAGAATATGTAATAGACATTACGAGGTAGTATGGAAAAGAGATTTAAATTCATTAAATAGGGTTGTTTAGTAAATGTTCTGACATTTTCCTATATCTCCATAGATTGAATCTCAATTATTGTAATTTAAAAATTTATGCATCATAATGTACATACAATAGTGAGGGTTATTATTAGTTTATTTATTAGGATGGAATGTATTATTTTGGGGGATATGAATCTATGTATGAGGTGGACTTATATTTATAGTTGGATGTATTTTTGGTTCCATCCTTAGTGGATGGATCTTTATAGAGAAATACACTAATTCAATAGTCATGATAGGCACCTTCAGGATTGTTGTTCACTTAGAATAATGGTAGATGATAAACCTTTTATTACTGGTCTTATCTTGAATTTACTATATTTTAGGTGATGTCCTTTTAGGGATAACTCCATTATACATTTAGTGTATAAAACCATTTTTATGGTTGGATATAGGATCAATTTAGTGGAAATGTGTTCTAAAATACTATAATGATTTCTTACTCCAAATTTCACCCATTTTTTAATATGTGACTAATAATTTTGGATGATAATGAGGTGGTTGACATCATACTGAATTACTCTCATTTAAAATTCATGTCGTATATGAAACCTATCTAGATTAACATTGATGATACCAAAAAACCATGTCTAGAACAACCTTATATCATTTAACTTCAATATGGGGTGATGGAATCCTATATTATTGATTTTATTATATGTGAACCATATCTACTATATTTAGTTTTCTAGTAATCCATATTATTTAAAATGTATAGCCTAATACCTTATCATGGATTCTGTAATGAGCAGTATTCACTATTCATGTGATAGTTTTAGTAGAGTATAGTGTATGGAGATATGAATTATTATGTCTTTATTGAATATCATAATGCCCCAACCATCATATCCCAAGAGTAAGTCTAGTCTTAGATCAAGTGTTTTTCAAATGTAATGGGGGGACGAAGTGAGTAGGACCACCAACCATACAAGAATTATAGTTAGAAGTTCCTCTAAACTAGACATCTAACGGGGATATATCTCAACTAATAATTTGAGATAACACATGGAGTCTTTATACAATGTATAAATTTAGGAACTAAGGAGAATTTTAAAACTAAGGATTTTACCCAAGGTAATTCCTAAATTTGTATATACACCATTGAATCTAGTACTAAGGTGTTTAAAGAGATCATTATATCAGTTTGAATCCCTCTAACAAAATAATTTGTGAAATACTTCCACATATTGAATGTTTGATATTAATTTAAAATATCTTCAATTATTAAAATTAGTACCTCTATAAAGGACCCCATTTTTCATTCAGTTCTAGTGATATAAAATTTGTAATGTGATGATCCTAGAACCTTTTATGAAAGATGAACAATGAGTAGTTTTTCATTAAGTAGTGACTTTTTTATCACAAAAACCAGATTTAGTGAATAAAATAATAATGAATATTAACTTAATCATATTTTTAAGGGTTTGGGATTAAGAAATTTTGACTATGAATCATTCCATGAAATTACATGGGAAATGATCATTGTTTAAAAGTGAACAATAATCCAATAATCCAATCACTATATAGAAAAATATAAAGGTTGATATGTAAAACTCAATAAGAAAGATGAAAAAATATAGGGATGAAAATATGTATATAAATGTCACATCTAGGTTTAGACTGAGTTTAAAGGGATAAAGTAGAGAAACATGAATTGTAGTCGAAATTTTATATATATTATCTTATAGAGAAAATCACCTGATTTTATGAATATAAGTTGGAATAATAAGAAATAGTATCAAATATAGTCTAAATTAAAGAGTGTATGGATTCATAGAATACTATATTGTTGACAATTTAATAGTTCATTGATAATTTACAGAAGTTATTGACTATCCAAAAGAACTCTGCTAACTAACTTTGGATATAATAAGGTAATATTATTTATAATTTCCTTTGATAATTTAAAAGAAGAACCTCCATGTTGTGAATGCCACACTTATTCATTTTTATTGAAATTCTTGAAAATTACTCTTCTTCTAATTTATCTATTTTTCATCATACCATAAAAAACATTCAGGTATTTATTTAGAGAATGATATTGTGAGAGACTGTATTTATTAGAATTGAATAATACATCAATAATTTTATTTATTTTAATGAATAAAATATTTGAATGTCTATGTATAAATTTATTTTAGTTTTTTATAAATATATATATGGAGAAATAAAGAAATTAACAAAAACCCACTTGAATGTGAAGAGTAATGGGACTCATTAGTTGTTATTTTATATTATTGAGACAAGGGAGAAGTATAGGATTTTGAAAGGTGGATTATCTTTCAAATGTGTGTACAGATTTGTGTATATGTATCTCATATATGTGGTAAATGTTCCATCACAATAATATGGGGTTTTTATTTATCTGGGAAATGTAGAGGGTTCAATTTCCTCCATGATATGTTTGCATCAACATGTATATAAGATTAATACAAGAGGGTACATTCCATCACTATGAATGATGGATGACAATTTTAGATATAAAATGATATCATTTCCTTCTTAATATTTGAAATTTGATGAGAATTTGTGAAACATATATGGGGGCACATATTTTATCCTTGTAAACCAAGATAACCCTTTTGAAATGAAAATGTGATAAAAATTAAGGAAGAAGATATGGTAATTATGGGTTGGAAGGAGTAATTTGTTTAAAGGGGTTAAGTACCCATGATGGTATCAATATACCCTTTCCAAATAATTATAATTAATCTATATGTTGAATGATAAACAATTTATTTTGTTCCTAGATCTATAATCCAAATTGAAAAGAATTGACTTTTACTAGGGTTGGAAGTCAGCTCCACAAGATTTATTACATTTTTATGCCTTTACATTTATCAAATCCTTATAATGATTTCATCTAAGAAAGAGAATTCACAATGTTTCCTTTAATAACCATTAAAGTTTTTTATGATAACTTTTTTTACAACTATAACAATGTAATTTAGGTCCTTATAACTTGGATATGTATTGCATCGGCTTTAAAGTCACTCATATTTTACCATTTCTCTCCACTTAGTTTAGATCCTATTATCTAGGTTTAAAATTTTTCAGTTTATGGTTATGTATATATATATATATATATTCAACCAAAATATATCTCTATGGGTGTAAGGTCATCAATGATAACCAAATATACCACTTCGTGTTTTAGGAAATCAAGAATGGAACATTTTTTCACTCTTAGTTTATGAATTTTAGAGCTTATAACACAAGTTACATGAGTTTATGGTAGTAAATATTCAATCAAAATGAGGTCACATATTGGGAAAAAACCCTATATAACCTAATTTGAATAGAAATAAAACAAATATGAGGGTTATTTTGTTTCCAATATAGAATGCAACTTTGGTGAATATAGTTTGAGGTCATTTTTCTTAAAAAAATCATATGACTCTTATTTTAAGGAAATATAGTTTGAATTTGGATTGGGTTGTCCACCAGGGGAAATTATATTTGATCCAACATGAATGTGGAATTGAACATTAGTGTTAAGTACATAGATATTTAATTGAGGGGCCATAATAATATATATCCGGGTTGTATAGATCAGATTGGGATATTTTTCTTATTTTATGGTCATAGAGATTAAAATAAATTGGATGATCCTTAGATAAAGTTTGTAGAGTTCATATATTCCCATATCTATTTATTAAGTGTCTTAAAAATTAAACCAAAATATGATACATTATGAGTGTAATCATAACATATAATAACTAAAAATTTAATCATTATTGTGAGAAACTATGGTTTTGATATAGATAGGGGTATTGGGTGTTAGTATTTTAATGTTAAATATAATAGAAATAAATTAAATGACTCATATTTTAATGTTGAATAGCTAGAATTTAAATAGGAATTAGTTTTATTGTTGTAAAAATTTCACTTTTTAGTACGCCTTATAGAAAAAACCAAATTGGATAACTCTTATTTCATGGTTATAGAGCTTGTACCATTTGGTGTATCTTATTATATGGTCATATTTACTATACCAAAATTTTATTTTTGAAGTCTAAAATCAAACAACGCTTTAAATTTAGTATATATTAGTTTATAGACATTAAGATATGAAAACATTTAATGACTCTAAGTTTAATGTTGTATAGTTATGTTTATTTATAATCCCTAAGATTAGGGTCATAGAGATTGTACCAAATGGGATGCTTTCTTATTGTAAGAATAATACAACTTCAATGGTTAGTCAAAAATTGACTCATATTATCCTAACATAATGTTAAGGAAGATAACCCAATATGGGGGGCCTCTATTTTAAATCGTCTCAAAAATAATTATATGGTTAGATATTGGTCCCATGATATTTTCATCTATTTTCTTTTCCTTTGCTAACAACGAACTAAATTTAACTCAAATTTCCTATTGAGGTGTTTTAAACCTAATATGTTCCATGTATATTTATATTCAATTTAAGGTATTATATTTTAAAATCATGTGGTTATTTAAGATTAAGGTTTTATAACCATGAAAACATTTGGGGTATATTAATTTTAAAACATGGAATATTGCATGAAGTATGGCTTATAATATGAAGATTTAGATGTCATACCAAAGTGAAGTTATATTCCTGATGATTGGACATGAGTGAACAGTTGATCAAAGGACCTTTAGGGTGATGTAAAGTTAGTTTAATTGCAGTGTAAAATTTATATAGTTTATGGATATTCTAGTTGGACTATAATAACCTATAATTTATTCAAATTTATTGTGGAATAATATTTAATAGTGAGATTATTTCACCTATATTATTATAATAATGAACTAGAATAATTAGGGAAAGGCCATATGTTATTAGGGAAATAAATATAAAAAATAAATTTTGAAATGGCCTTAGTTATAATATTCATGCATCACTATGTATCATGTGAGAATAGGAATTAAAATGTATGTAGTTTTGGCATATGATAACATTATAGTGTATGAGTGATGGTTTAAACTCGATTTGAAATATGGTTAATAATATATTAGAGGGAAATGGGAAGTAAAATATAGTAAAATAATGTGTCTTAGAATAAAAGTAGACATGTCTATGTCACAATGTTTCTTGTGATAATGTGAATAATTCTATACATTATTCTGAGTAATAATGAAGGTGGGCATATTTTTTCACAGATGGAATGATATAGACCTCATGTGTACTGGTAGAAATATTAATTCCAGAATTAATTTATATGTATTGAACATGATAATTATTACAAAGTATAAGATAAGAGGATTAGATGTCACTGTGTAACCTATGAAAAATGGAATCAGTCGATACGTAGTTGTAGAGGAATAATGTAACATGATAAAACCAACATAAATCAATAGTAAATGATAATATTAGTATGATAAAGTGAATAGATACCTTTTTATGTGAACAATAATCTAAATAAGACATTGTATATTGGAGACATAAACATCATGGTGAAATAAGAGATTGAAAGGGATGAATTTTGTGATTGGGACTAATATTGAAGATCTTGGAATCACTACATGTCATGTGATAATTGGAATCAACCACGCATATTTCAATAAAGTTGGGACTATATTACAGTATGAGATGAGTGGAGGAAATCTAATGTTAATTTGTTATATTATGTACTAAAATGGATTGAATTATATGAACATTAGGGTAAAATCATTATTTAAAACCTCTATATAGATCTGGAACATACAGAAGAATAGTGTGGGGTTTTGGAAATTTGAAATTATACAATGAATATGAGATATTTTTCATTTAGGGTATTACATTGGGTATCAATATATGTAATATAATTCCTTTTAATATTTATAATTCATATTATAGTTTATGTTTTTATGACATGTACTTCCCAATACAATTTACTTCCCAGAGGGAAGGATACAATGTTATGCAGTTTATGATTTTGGATATGGAACAATTTTTATAGTATAATTTAATATACTAAGAAAGAGGAATAATTTAGTTAATGATATTATGAAAATGGATTGTATGTCATATATTTCAGGGTATTGTGACAAGGTTCCAAGTTTCATGAATTTTATATTCTTTCAAAAAAGAACTAATACTATACAATTTATAGTTATGTGGTAAGGACCCTTTATTGGACTCTGTAAATTATCAAGTGATATATTTATTATAAAACCTCACATTAATGTGGTATATAATTCACTCTTCATTGGAAAATAATAATGAGTATTACCCATTAGAGTTGGTCTTGAGTAACACATAAGGAACCTATCATTTGGGATCTTGTTTTGGAGGATATTTTTTGGTATAATTATTACAATGTTTACACCAATTCCCCAAAAACTATTGAAGAGAAAAAATATTTCTTTTTAAATGTTTAATTAATCCAATTTTGGTGTGCATATAGGTCGTCTAATGCTCACAAAAACCATTAACCAAGGACTTATAACTCTTCAACCCATACCTATGACCATTAATATTCATTAAGATGGTCATAAATAGTGAATAAAAGTGAAGGAGATTATTCCACAATTTTAAACACTACTTATATCCTATACATTATTGAATATTTGTTTTCCCATGTAGGCTTTCTATTTGTGGTGTGATAATCCCAAAACACATTAAAATTTTTATCAGGCCACCAATTTTTATTCTTATCCATAATTTATAGAGGGTATAAGAGGGGGTATAGTTAATTTCCTCTTTCTATCTATTCTATTTATGAGGTATTAAGAATAATGGATGGACTTCAAATTTTAATTCAACTATATATTTATAAACACACACATATATATATAAAAATTCATGTCGTTATTTGTAAATTTATTATGAGGTACTATAAATATGATCATTATATAGAATTATATGAAATGAATAATAGATTCCATTCTTGTTTTCCATTGATTTACTTATTTGGAATATTTTAAGAAACAATTTGTGTTAGTGAGGATGAGTTTTTACTATCTAACAGTCATAGGTTAGTAAGGAATATGAAAATATAGACCCAATTTAAAAAATGTATAGTTTTACATTGTCTTATGTAGAATATTCAAAGATTTTTGAATTAATATGGTAAGGAAATCGAACACACGAAATTTATTTGTATACTATAAAAAAATATACATCATTCAGACACAATTTTACACATGTGTCTTTTTTTTATTGGAGATATTGGTTCAACTCATATGAGAGATACAAGACCATACCTGGATAATTTTCATAACTCTTAAGATCTCTACTCATTTAATTCATCAGAGGAAGACCCCATAAAAAATTATAGTATAGAGATTACATTAAATTTATATCATCAAATAGGATTTATTTCATTATTTTCCTATGTATTTGTTAAATTTTTTCACAATATTGAGTAAGAAGTTCATTTTATAGTTATCCCATGATTAGAGACATCTAGGTGACCATTTTTTAAATTTAACAAGATGTGTATTCTTATTATGGAAGAGTAAGGTCATTCTCATTCACCTACTCTTTATATTTTCCAATAAATGGTTCCACTAATCTATGATACACCATAAAATTAATCATTTCATCTTTATTTGGGTCTATAATGGTTATAGAAAAATTATACACTACATCCTTTTGAGTATCTTTTATCCATGGGACACACAGTAGAAGTATATTAGTATGAAAATGTGACATATATTATAAATAAAAAACAATAAAGGGTAAAAATGTCTCCTTATTAATGAAATACACCCATGGATTTTATTGATAACCAACTTCATGTTACCCTTTAATTTGAGCTAAGTGACAAGTATTTTTAGGGATAATTCTTGGTTAATGATCAAAGGATGATTCACTTATTATTTATTAATACCCCCCTAGGCAGAGAAAGATTATTATATAAGGATAATATTTATGATGAAGTTGGAAATGGCCCCAATATATCCCTTTTGAATATAGGTTCTTCCATCATTTTACCACTTTTCTATTAACAGAACCATTTAAAATATTTTTCCATGTTTAGTAGGTTTCATTGATAGAGAATACATCTTTATCATGGAGATATAAGTCCATGTTAAATTTATCAAGAGTTTCATATTGGTATAAGATGTTTTAATTTCTCTCTCCCTAGGATACATTCCAAAATTAAATGAAAACATAAAATTATGAAATAATAACAACACATCACTCTAAATTACATATCAACATTGGTTTATTAAAGATATATTTTTAGGTATTCATGTAGTAGCACATGTGTACTTTATGTATCGTCAAGTAATTCCATAACTTCTACAATATAAATATTAGAGTGAGATAATTTTTATTGATCATGGTATAACTTCACCCCTCTTCTATCATTTTCTGAAAGAGGTAGTATAGAATTTTTTTCCCTTTATTAGTTTTCTATGTAAAAATTTTATTGGGTAACCATTATAGAGTCTCTATATAAAGGATAAGGATTTTACCTTTCAAAGAAAACATTATAACTATAGTGTGTGAAAGGTACTATTCCATGATATTTAATGTTCCCTGATAGTCCTCACCAAACTTGTTAGTCACACCTCTATTCATTGATTCTATAAAGGTAAAATGATTTCATATAATATTTCAATAATGATGTAGATATATGAACATATTATTAGATTTCCACTCAACTACCATAGCCTATATGCTAGGGTAATATAGAGGATCACCTTGATCAATTTGTTGTTTAACTCTACACCACAAGGAAAGGCCTAAAATTTGTGTAACATACAATAGGTTATTTCAAATTAAAATTAATTTGGGTTTATCTTATTGTTGTGTTATTATATCTTAGAAAACGTGGACTCAAGGGTGTAAAAGTGATCACAACACTAGATTATTTGACTACCATGTAATCCACATTATATATAACTATTTTCTCTAAAAGTGGTTTTAAAATAAGATACATCAAACATTTATAGGTGGATTCAATACACTTTAAGAAAATGGGTTTCATTATATAATAATATAATCCATGGGGATCCAATATTTCTATGGTCCACTAATCCCTAGTTTCCATATAAATTTTTGTATATACAGAATACCCATCCATGAATAAAAGTTCTTAAAATAAAATAGTTGAATTGATCAATTATTTTACTAGTAATGGACTATTGTTATTTTGATAATAGTGGTTATTTTTGTTGAAATTCATTTTAGACACTAATTTTTGAGTTATTCTTATTTATGGGGAGAATATTTTCGATCCAGTTGGGTTATTGAACCTCCATGATAAAATTATCCATGATTATTTTTTCCACTTTACCCTCCACTATAGTTTTATGGGATAAATTTATCATTCTGTTGTCCTTCTTACAATAATGTTTGTTATTAGGGTAATCAAAACAATGCTCACAAACTTGGTGATTAAATCATATAATTTTTATGTTTATATATGAATATGTATCTATATTTTTATACAATGTAATATATTCCTTGTATTCCTTAGGATCCATTATTGCACTAGTGTAACGAGTCACTGATCTTCTTTTTTTCCCATATTCAATTCATTGAGCTTGTAAATAATGGATAAAATACCTTCATAAAAAAACACATGGAGAACTATTGAGCTTCTATTTATTAATATTATGAAATATAAATGATTGTTCCTCCTTCTCATCATTGAATGAGTGCATTACATTTTCACCATATCTACCAGTATCAGGATTATTGTGGGTAAATAGGGGGCCTTTATGTTTTGAGGATATCATATAGATAATAATGGAGACTCCCAATCCTTATATATTTTATTTATAGAAATAATATATACCATTGGTGTTCCTTTTCTAGGTTTATTTAGTGTTAATCAGAAATATATGTTGGAGGGTGCATGATATATATGGGTTTAACTATATGGGTCATAAAAAGTTAACATTTTCCTCTTCTATAAGTGTGTGTGGTTTAAAAACTACATCTGGATTCCAATTATTAGAATAAAATTATTATGTGGATCATCACCTTTTTATTGGAGCACACAATTTCTCCCCAAGCATTCCTTTTTCACCTTGATTTTGTGGTTGTGGTGTAGCAATGTCTCCTTTATATTTTCTAGTGGACTATGAGGGGTAATATCTAATATATTTGGTATTTCCAATTACACATGTTTTTTAACATAGAATTTTTTCCCTCCATATAATGAAACCATATATTGATGTACTTGGTTTCTTAAATGGTAATAGTGACCAGTAAAAATGGACCACTACCACTTTCTTATTAATTAATTATTTCTTTTATTGGTCATAGTAAGGGGGTAATAATTTTTGTATTTGGTGTTATGATTTCCTTATCAAGACATTTAATGCATTATCCTGGAATTAAACCATGTATTTCTTATTTGAAACAAGTTCTCTAAATTTTAACCTTTACTTGTTCATCCATAAGGGTATCTTATCACTTTTTTCATAATTATAGATCATCATGTTGAATGAAAAAAATAAACCTCCTTAAATCCCTGATAATTAAGGTTCTGGGATTGAATGGTGTGATTCCATACCAATTATAAACTAAAACATAGTATATAATTAGTTAATTGATTAATACTAAAAAAGAGTCTTTATGTGTCCTTTTACCATCACTCATTGGTCATTATTTTTAAATAGATAATCACAAGACATTTTGTTTGTTAATTATTTGTAAGATATGCTTCTAAAATGGTCATATTTATCATAAACCACTATAGGGTTTTTAAGGAATTATAATTATATTCTATGAGTTATTTAGATAGGAAAATAGAGTTTAGAATCTATATTTAATCTAAGAATATGGAGATATTCTTTAACATATTATATTTTTTGCTTATATTTTAGTTATTATACCTTGTGATTTCTCTTAGGCATGGATCATATACAGTTGAAGGGATGATATAGATGAAAGCATATGGGTATAAAGAGGTTGTTCATTTTTGGTAGGAGAGTTAGTGCAAGTAGGTCTCATAATCTTCTTAATATGGCTATGTGATAGTACTCTAGAAAACTCATATGGAAATTAGAATAAAGTAGGGGTAGTATTAAAGTTCCATGGGTTAGATCATTTCACATACTTATCTTTCCAAATAAATTTTATTTTTCCCATTTGGACCTTAATATTATGGTTCAGAATGTATCCCAAACTTTGGTTTATGCCTTATGTGTTTCTTTTCATACCTATGCATCCTCTTATATGAGAAAACTGTTGAACTAATTTTCATAATACTCTTATTCAATAGTATACTTACTTATATTTAAATTAAAATAAAGGAAATTATAATTGAATTCTTTACATAAGTATTTTTTTAGGGGTGGGGGTGTCTATCCTTCAAAATATGTGTACATAAATATTATAAGATTCTGAATATATTTTGAAATTTTTAGGGTTTTTTGTTCTAATCCATGTCACATTAACATTGATTTTGTTAATATTTGGGAAGGTGTTGATTCTAAATATTTCTCAATTATTCCCTAGAGTGAATATGAACAAAAATAATAGATATAGTCATTATTTAATTATTTTATGAGTGTGAGATTTCAAATTATAAATATTACATAAATCATGATTTTAATAAATCTTGTTAACTACTTCTTTTCACTCCCCTTTTTATTTAGGAATGGTGGATACTACATGGGTTATGTTTTCCATTATATTATGTAATATCACTTAGAGATCATCCACAGTTTTTTAGAGTTATTCATTGAAGATGAGGTGGTATAGAATGGTATATCCCATTATTTTATGGTAAGGTAAATATTTTTTCTATTCATCCAAAAATTCCCAAATAGTCATCATAATTTATGGATGTAAAATCTTTTTATACTCCAAGTTAGAGATGAATTATCCAAGGATCTTCTTAGGTTAAAACAAGTATTAATTATTTTAGGATTCAAAATCATGGGTCACTTATTCCCCACACACATCCAATATATTATCATTTAGTAAAACATTTTAATAATATTATTGATATATATGTGGTGGTGTTATTTGAAAAAAGGTTAGGTTTAGATCCAATATTGGTTATGTTACTGAATTTAGAGTGAAAATACATATTTTTAACTCCATTGTTAACTTATATTGAGTTATCGTTAATTTTGGTATTTTTTTATGGATCTATTGATTAAATCCTCAATTTTTACCATTTATATAAAATCTAAATATCAAATTGGACATTTCTATATGATAAAAACTCATCATGAATGTTTTCCTTCAATTGTTCCACGTTCTATTTCAAGGGAAAGGATATCTCTAGGGAATTTTTTAAACCCTTCCATGAGATGATAAATTCAAATAATTTATAAATTTCCAACAATATTCAATTGAAAGTCCCATACATGTATTTATTATTGTTGATATGAATTTATAAATGAATTATAAATTAAGTTATTACCAATTATTGATTGAACAAACTATAATTTTCAATATTATTTAAATTCAGGGCCCTCAATTTTTTTGACAAAGCCCTTGAGGTTTTATAAATAAAATTTTTTAGGGATTCCAAAAATCTTGACACATTGAAATGAAAATTAGTTAAGGTAATAATTTGGGTCTTCAATGATGCTGAATGATAAAAATATAGTTTCTCAAAAAATTATGGGTTGAGGGGTCATGTGAACCCACTAAGGATATGGATTATTTTTTGGTTTTATCTGTGAATATATTATTTCTATTTCTTCTTGTAGATCAGTACACACATAAATTATCTCAGCCAATATTTCTACTAATTTTTTTGATATATTACATTGATATCTTATCTAACTAGATTTTGATGATAGTCTACAAAATGAGGTACATGTTATTTATTAAGGACTTGGTTAACTGAATAAGTTTCTATTATAAGGGGTATTTAGAGGGAATAATTCATCCTTATTATATGGGTAAATAATTCTTCTATGGGTTGTTATACTATAAAATTATAGTCCTTAGTACGAATGTTATGCTCATTAGTCATATATATTTGGAATTTTTTGACATTTATCATCAAATTTTATTTTTATCTTCCTTAAATGGGAAAGCTCCTCCTTTGTTTAAAGGTTCTTAACAATTTTAATCTCTTGGTGGGATGTAGATATGGAAACACAATTTCCCTCAAATTTATTAGAAAATAACTAGGTAAATTATATGGGAGAATTCAGTAGTGGGTTCCCAATTCATTGATCCACCTTTTTTTAGAACACACATCTTCTTTAATTACTCTAAAATTAGTGGAATTCAATAATAATGGGTTATCCCTATTGGGTTCACTTATTTCTTGGTGTGTTTAGGTATTATAATATTATAATGTTATTATATATACTAATTTACATGCTATGGGGATAAATAATCATTAAAATATACACAATATTCGGTTCTATTGGGATTATAATACTCATTAAGGAGTCTTTCATTATGTAATGACTCATGTCATTATGGGTTGTAAATTAACAGGTTATTTTAAATTCTTTATTGAGGTGTTTTTTTTTAGAAAAACGAAACTTATTGGGATTTAAAGTGTTTAAATATGCTTAAATGGTGTTTTGATTTGTAATGAGGCTCAATTTCCGATTTGGGGGCTCATGTGGAACTTAGAGAAGATTTGAGGTGGATAACAGATCAAATTTAAATATTATGTAGCTATTCACATTATTAACCATTGTCCACGCTAGGAGTAGGGTATGTTGAGGGTAGAAACCCACTACCTTGAAAATTTAGTTAAATGAAATGCTTAATTGGTATGGAATCATAGAGTGAACCCCTATTCATGCCCTAAATGGCACTCATGTGCCATTTTTTCATGAGAACATTTATTTTTTGGGCTTAGTTGATTTTCTAATTTATATTGTATAGGGGCTAAAAGGGGACTTTTTTGTTTCCTCTCCCCTCCTCTTCCTCTTCTTCAACCCCCATCAATATGGAAAGATTTTTTGTTTCATTCTAGTAGTGATTCCAGGTAAGTTCCTCTTTTCCTCTAATTTCATGGTGGTTCCCCTTATTACTCATGGTTTTTTTTGTTAAGTAGGTTAGATTTTAGTGTTGATTCCCCCAATGTATGATTTATGTAACTGAATATGAAGGGGATTTAATGTGTGGTATATGGAGAACATGTCATGGAGATTATCACCTATAGTATTTCATCATTTTGGTTGAGGTAACTTCATACCCAAATTTATTTAGTTTTTTTAAAAAAATGGATGAAATTAACCATTGGTCAGGAGTTGGGTGGTAAAATTTTTTATCAAGATGGTTCATAGGATGTTCCATATAAGGCCCCAGCCTTAAAACTTACTTAATCTTGAGTTATTACAAGATTACACATTGAGGATCTTTTCAGGTTTAGAGTTTTAGAGAATTAGATCATGAAACCTGCATTACATTCCACATTTAAACAAAGTGGTTACATAAAAGACAGTATTCATTCTTCCCATCAATGGAAACATATTTAAAATATAACACGGATTCTTTCTTGACACATCCTTGACACTATCATTACATCATGTAGATTTCCCTTGACCTGTGAAAAACATTTCAAAAACTTAGGATGAGCATAAAAAGCTTAGTAAGGGTTATAAAAATATGGAAAGGAAACATGAGTTCATATATACATAAGAATGAAATCATACTTTACCCATAAAACATAGGCATATCAAATCATGAATAAATCATAGAAATCATAAGACATAAAAGGTAACTTGAGGCATTCATAACATTCTTACATAGGGAGTAACCCTCTTGGTTACGTTTTGGAATACCCATCACAATATATTCCCTAAATCTCTTCAGAGAGACATTAACGTTTCACTCCTTCGCGTTACCCAATGCATTGGAGAGCTATATCGGGCTCACCCGCCCTTAGTTTATCACGGAACAACCCGTTTTCATAACAATGCCCAAGAACCATAACATAAATGTATCACATAAAACATGCATAAAGGAAACATAACATTTCTGCATTTTAATCACAATATAACACTTTAGTATATTGAAATAATGAATCCATTCAAAAAGAAACCATTTCCAAAACCATTTAAAACATTTAATAAAGAGATTTTTGAATCAAAGTGTCCCATACCACCTTGAAGCTTAAAATTTTAAACCATTAATATCCATATAAATAAATCCTTAAAACCATTTTGAAAACATGGATATTAATAAGAACAAATAATTAAAACATTTAAAACGATATTTTGGTTAGAGGGGTTTTACCAAAATTAGAGACACTTGAATACAATAATTGAGGAAAAACATTTAGTCAGAACTTTATAATATCATGAGAATAAATGGATTCATGATATAATACTCCAAAGGACAGTATATACACCATATAAGAGTGAATTGGTGCATAACAACAATGAACCCTCATTAGAAATGTCTAATGTGATGAAATCCCTTATAAAGAAGGTATCCTTAAATTAAGGACAAATCAATCTCAAAAATATGTGTGAAAAATATAAATACACCCAATATAAGTGGATATTAAGTGTAAAACAATAAAAGTTCATTCACACATATTCAATGGATGACATATTCAATGACTACATGTTGAACCCAAAGAAATCGAAATTGGGTTAAAAAGTTCACTTGACAGCCTAACGGCATCACATCAAAATGAGTTGGTGAGAGATAAAAAGTGTATCTAATCACTTGGTCATAAAATTTAAATCAATAATTATATATGAGAACATATCCCAACATAACAATATGTAAATTAAAAGACCCAACAAAAGAAGTCTTTTAAAAAAGGAGGAGGGTGAAAGGTTCCCTTACCGACTTGGGTATCTTTCAAAACATACACCCCATGAAAGAAGGACAATAGATCATTGATGTAAATACTCATAAACGAAAGTATATTACAAAAAGAGTAGAATAATGGGCAGTACATACACCACTCAATGGAATTTGTGGCAAATGTATCATAAATATCACGGGAATAAAAGTGAGATGAAAAATACCTTACGAAAACTCGGCAACCTAACAGCGCCACATCAAACTTCCGAATATGGATTGATGAGCTCAAATAGGGTATCTCATCACATTACAATAAAATTTACTGCAATAGTAATATAAAAGAACATACCCCAACATTACAAAGGGGAGCTTAAAAGAAGTTACATAAAGGATAGTACTTAAAAAGAAAGAGAGAGGTTAGACCTCTAACGAAAGTTCGGAAGCCTAACGACGCCACTCAAAACTTCCAAAATGGATTGATGAGAGAGAATAGGGTCTCTCATCACATGAACATAAAAATTAAAGTATGTGTAATATAAAATATCATCCCAATAACAAGAAATATGAGCTTTAAAAGGAATGACATAAAAGTGTGTACTTAAAAAGAAAGAGAGGAGTAGGATCTCTTACCTCGGGTCCGACTTGACTCGATCGTTCTTTAATCTCCTGAATAATAAACTTGAGTTAATTTCTACTTCCTTAAGAACCTTTTTCAAGTTCATTATTCATTTTATATCACTTATTACCATGTTATAAACACTATGTAATCATTAAGTTAATAATGATTGTTTTGTCGATATTTGGTTCTTAAGTCGAAAGTGGACTTCTTACAATTACATGTTGTTCGTGTCACCAAATGTTTATTATATCCAGTATTGTATTCATGATTTAGATATAATATATGTCATATATATCCAGTACATGCATTCATTTATAACATTACATAATCATTTAGAGGTAAGAAATGAAATGCACCGTTCATGGAGACGGTAAGCCGTATGTACGCATGAACGCTACTTTCATTTCTATTTCGTATTTTATAGAATGGAATAATAATGATATAAAGGTATATTATAATTAAAGTATGATATCATATATAATATCATATTTCCATCCTTTATACGTCCCACATATGGTATTTAACGAATCAAATCACTTTGAGGGGGCGGTAGTCCACACTTCCTTAAATGAAGATATCGCGTTTACCCATAATGGAAACCATAAAGGTATGCCCCAAATGAAAAAAACAGAAGCTTAAGGAAAACATAAACATATTATATATCATATATAAAAATAGTGACATCATAATGGCCACCTTTTAAGGTGTTAGATGAGTATTGAACAATCATCGTTTCGGGAGGCAGAATTTCGCCATCCACGGAAACCGTATGTTCTTTAACCATTTGATGTAGTTGTGTGAGAGTGTAGCTCGAATAAATATTATAACAAAATCCTAGTATATTGAATATACTGGTGTTGTTACAAAAGAAATAAATAAAAAGAGTTTAGGGGGTTGGAGAAGCAAAATAACACAAATGAACATGAGAGAATGAATTACCTTTAAAAGTGTAACTCCTTTTGATTTGAGCCTAAAGGATTTCTTTGAAAGGATTATGCCCAAAGGGAATCCTCTAGGATGAGTATAGGGATGTGGAGAGAGTAAATGGTCAGGGTTTGGTCAAGCCAAAGTCTTGAGGAGTGTGTGAAATGAGGTAGAGGTGGGGGCCTTTTATAAGAGGAGGGGAGGGGCACTTTTGGAAAGTAAGAAATATTACTTTATTTGAAAATGTGTTTCGGTTTTAAAAGGTCCAAAATTGATATAATTCGTGTATACGGTGATAAGGGTTCGACATACACCCATCCAATAAGTTTTTGACATGTGTAGTTTATATATTTTACATTATCTTTCCATTTTATTTAAATCGTCAAATAATGATGTCATCACTGCATCATTATTATGTCATAAATAATTTAATTTATTTAATGTCTAAAAAATATAAAAAAAACTATGATGTATTAAATCTTTTTATCTTTCCAATGAATATTTATAATCAAAATTTGGACTTGTGTAACCCTACTTAAAAACTATTTTAGTAAAACAACTCATGTTTGTGTCAATTTAATTTTAACATTAAATAAAAATATATTATTGTCATTTTCCAACTAAAGTGGCTACATGGGGTCCCCAAGTTGTCCCATGGCTTGTCTTGGTCGGACATGACTCACCCAATAGGTGTAGGACAAGTTTCATGGTGTTTTCACATTCTTATAATATCATTTTTACCTTAAACTACACTAATTACCACTAATCGCGATTAAAAACTTAATAAGTTACTATTCACCAAAAAATTATTTTTATCCCATTGAACCAAATTTTACTTCTTAATGAAAACCATGTATGTAGGATTTTTGAAATTAAAAACAAAAAGATGGAAAAATTGCATTTAAACGGAAAAATCAGTTTTTATAAGTACCACTTAGTGGTTTCACTATTCATCAAAAATTGAAGTTTTTTAGAAAAATCCCAAAAATTCACCCGAAGCTATATTTGATATTCTGAATTCATAAATGAAGTCCGTTTGACAAAATTCAAAACATATAAGTAACATTAATTAATTTAATAATTAATTCCCGTTGTCATGACAAATAGCGTGTTTTTATGAAAACAATAAATATCAAAATATTAAAACTAGTTTAAGTCTGATTCCAAAGTGAAATTAATTCCAACGACCACTATTGGATTTAATGGTAAAAATATTTTCTAATTTCACTTTAAAACCAATTCAAAATATTATCTAATCATATAAATAAATTATATTAAAAAGAGGTTTTTAATTAAAACACAACATTTTACACTATTCATTAAAAAATGAACTTTATCGGAAAAATACCAAAAAATTACACAAAGTAAAATTTGATGTCTCGATTCTTAATAAGAGTTTTATTTGGTCCAAAAGAATGTATAAGAGTGATGAAAACTATATTTAATGACGGTTCTCCATCAAAAGGCGACAAGTGAACCTTTAGGGAAAACTAGGGCATATACGCCTAAAATTGAATTTTTTCCGTATTTTAAGCCTTTATCATTTATTGTATAAATTTAAAAACATTTAAAAACATATATAATCATATTTTAGTTATTTCTATCCATTCCTGCCATTACAACGGCTACATGTTAACTACCATTTAAAATAATATTATTTTATCATTAGAGTGCAACGTAAGATTCCCAAGAAACTCGTTGTTGCGTGTTGGGTACGCCATCGAGCATAGAGTCCCCTTTAAAGTCATATCAATATTTTATTCACAAAAATGGATAAATATGAAAATTTCATATTCTTTATTTACCTGGGGTGTTACATCCTTCCCCCCTTTTGGGAATTGCGTCCTCGCAATTTTAAAATTGCGCTTGGAAACATCCTTGAAAGTCCCACATCAGAACAAGAGTCGGTAAAACAACCACCTTAAAATAAAGGAAGATAAGTACAAAGGTCACCCGAGTTAACCCATACTAGGACTCCATGTAGAAAAAAACATGGACATGGAGGAGAAAATATAGGGTCATGTTCTGATGGAGAGTGATAGAAAACATGTGTAGGAGAAAGTTAACAATGAGAAAATCACAAACTTGTGATGGGTTAAACGGTGCTGGGTTCCCCAGTAGGAAAAGTTAATAGACAACATTTTTGTTTTAAGTTACTTTTTATTGATGAATTTATTCATAAGGAAACATAATCACATATCATGTTGACCTTCAACTTTTACTGGATTCCTTAATCAAACTCATATTTTTTCCAAAAGACGAGTATTTAGGGAGACTTGTTCGCATTAAGAGTACTATAATCAACTTCTAGAGAATCACCTAATCCACAAAAGAGAACAATATACTTCCAATTTCTTTAGGATTTAACCAAAACCAAAACCAAAAGGTTAGTAAAAGATCAGATAATCCAGAAATGGATAACCCTTTATAAAAAGAAAATCTATTCTTAACCTCCAAAATTTGTCCAACAAAACCCAAAGTTCAACGAGGACCATTCTATAATCAATTTGTCCATAAAATTCTTCAAAGTAAACCAAACTAAGATTGAAACCCAAATATTTGAAGGATTTATTCACATAGTCTTCCAAGTTAAATCGTAACATTTATCTCCAAACAACATCAGTTTCTCCTAAAGTCTCGTATTGAAAAGTAATTAACCTAATCACATATCCTCTATGATAGGTTAATAATTTTCATAAATAACCCAAAATCAACTTAATCTTAATTCATAAAATCATATAACTAAAAAGAATCAGTCAAAATAACCAAGGACTTCACGTAGTCTAGTGGTAGGCGATAAATACCAGTCGCACTTTAGTTGTGGGTTCGATTCCCGCAGCTTTGTTCGACGCGACGGGTTGTCACACGGTCTGCGTGTTGTCCTTTTTCCAAAACTATATAATTATTAAAACATTCCCCAAAAGAGATAAAATCATAAAAAATGATCATAACATATTTTAAGCTCAAGTTTATCTCAAGCTTTTCATTTTCCAGCATATCATATAATAACCCATAATTACCTCAAAAGTAAGGATCATATAAACCCAAATGGTTCTTTATAACTATGTCCACAAAAGAAAAGATAACTATTACTTGAATAAAATTTGACTATATTAAACATCAGGGTTACACATAATATAAAAAGTCTTCTAATGTAACCCCATCATCAAAAGAGACTTAATACTCTTAAGAATTTCACCATAACTCTTGAATCCCTTATATGTTGACATCTTAATCATTCAACATTCTTCATGATCCATTATCCATTCCTTTCCAACTTATTCCGAAATACCTCTTTCCTACAAACAAAATCATGAATCATATCCTAAGATTCCAAAATAGGAAAACAATAGTAAAGAAATAGTACATACCTTTGATTGGTCATTGTTAGTTTCTTCATCCTCAATCGGAATGGCATTAGGTATTGGTAAACAAATATTGTTATGCTCTTGGTGACCCCATTCACGAAACTTCTTCATAGGACTTGTGTTTGAATAATGACCATGCACACCACATTTAAAACGTTCAATTGATCCCTCAGAAAGAAATTCTTTCCCTTTCCTCGAGTCAACTGGATGCTTCCTTTTTCCATGGCAGGTTCTTGCTTTATGACCTTCATTTCCACATCTATAGCATATTTCTGTCCCTTTGAAACTTTTTCCTAGGTGTTTCTTTCCACATCTTTGACACATAGGTTTTTTAACACACTTACCTTTATGATTATTACCTGTACTTCCGTAGGGATTTGTTTCTTGTATATATGATTCCTGAGAAATCTCCAAGGTTTAGGTGGTCAATCATGACTCCAGATAGTTGGTTGAGGATAATCACAAGAGTTCTCATTGCAGCTCCCATATCATTCAGTTGCTTGCTCAAAAAACTATCACAGTTTCCTTCACATCCACTGTTACTTTGGTTCCTGCTAGATCCAGCCATTTACTAAAACCAAAAAGGTCAGTGTGAGTATATCAACAAAACCATAATGTACTAATGAGTAAGATAAACACTAAGATATACTTACTCATTCACTTTATCTAAAACTAGGACTCTTTCTGAAATCCTAACCATTATGGTAATGTCACTTATGCTTAAAGAATACCCTAACCTCTAAAGTTATCTAAACCGACCTCTGATACCAACTATAAGGCCCCAGACTTAAACCTTACTTAATCTTGAGTTATTACAAGATTACACATTGAGGATCTTTTCAGGTTTAGAGTTTTAGAGAATTAGATCATGAAACTTGCATTACATTCCAAATTTAAACAAAGTGGTTACATAAAAGATAGTATTCATTCTTCCCATCAATGGAAACATATTAAAAATATAACAAGGATTATTTCTTGACACATCCTTGACATTATCATCACATCATGTAGCTTTCCCTTGAACTGTGAAAAACATTTCAAAAACTTGGTATGAGCATAAAAAGCTCAGTAAGGGTTATAAAAATATGGAAAGGAAACATGAGTTCATATATACATAAGAATGAAATCGTACTTTACCCATAAAACATAGGCATATGAAATCATGAATAAATCATAGAAATCATAAGACATAAAAGGTAACTTGAGGCATTCATAACATTCTTACATAGGGAGTAACCCTTTTGGTTACGTTTTGGAATACCCATCACAGTATATTCCCTAAATCTCTTTGGAGAAACCTTAACGTTTCACTCCTTCGCGTTACCCAATGCATTGGAGAGCTATATCGGGCTCACCCGCCCTTATTTTATCACGGAACCACCCGTTTTCATAACAATTCCCAAGAACCATAAAATAAATGTATCACATAAAACATGCATAAAGGAAACATAACATTTCCGCATTTTAATCACAATATAACACTTTAGTATATTGAAATAATGAATCCATTCAAAAAGAAACCATTTCCAAAACCATTTAAAACATTTAATAAAGAGATTTTTGAATCAAAGTGTCCCATACCACCTTGAAGCTTAAAATTTTAAACCATTAATATCCATATAAATAAATCCTTAAAACCATTTTGAAAACATTGATATTAATAAGAACAAATAATTAAAACATTTAAAACGATATTTTGGTTAGAGGGGTTTTACCAAAATTAGAGACACTTGAATACAATAATTGAGGAATAACATTTAGTCAGAACTTTATAATATCATGATAATAAATGGATTCATGATATAATACTCCAAAGGACAGTATATACACCATATAAGAGTGAATTGGTGCATAACAACAATGAACCCTCAATAGAAATGTCAAATGTGATGAAATCCCTTATAAAGAAGGTATCCTTAAATTAAGGACAAATCAATCTCAAAAATATGTGTGACAAATATAAATACACCCAATATAAGTGGATATTAAGTGTAAAACAATAAAAGGTCATTCACACATATTCAATGGATGACATATTCAATGACTACATGTTGAACCCAAAGAAATCGAAATTGGGTTAAAAAGTTCCCTTGACAGCCTAACGACATCACATCAAAATGAGTTGGTGAGAGATAAAAAGTGTATCTCATCACTTGGACATAAAATTTACATCAATAAGGATATATGAGAACTTATCCCAACATAACAATATGTAAATTAAAAGACCCAAGAAAAGAAGTCTTTTAAAAAAGGAGGAGGGTGAAAGGTGCCCTTACCGACTTGGGTATCTTTCAAAACATACACCCCATGAAAGAAGGACAATAGATCATTGATGTAAATACTCATAAACGAAAGTATATTACAAAAAGAGTAGAATAATGGGAAGTACATACACCACTCAATGGAATTTGTGGAAAATGTAGCATAAATCTCACGGGAATAAAAGTGAGATGAAAAATACCTTACGAAAACTCGGCAGCCTAACAGTGCCACATAAAACTTCCGAATATGGATTGATGAGGTCAAATAGGGTATCTCATCACATTACAATAAAATTTACAGAAAGAGTAATATAAAATAACATACCCCAACATTACAAAGGGGAGCTTAAAAGAAGTGACATAAAGGATAGTACTTAAAAAGAAAGAGAGAGGTTAGATCTCTAACGAAAGTTCGGAAGCCTAACGACGCCACTCAAAACTTCCAAAATGGATTGATGAGAGAGAATAAGGTCTCTCATCACATGAACATAAAAATTACAGTAAGTGTAATATAAAAGATCATCCCAATAACAAGAAATATGAGCTTTAAAAGGAATGACATAAAAGTGTGTACTTAAAAAGAAAGAGAGGAGTAGGATCCCTTACCTCGGGTCCGACTTGACTCGATCATTCTTTAATATCCTGAATAATAAACTTGAGTTAATTTCTACTTCCTTAAGAACCTTTTTCAAGTTCATTATTCCTTTTATATCACTTATTACCATGTTATAAACACTATGTAATCATTAAGTTAATAATGATTGTTTTGTCGATATTTGGTTCTTAAGTCGAAAGTGGACTTCTTACAATTACATGTTGTTTGTGTGGCCAAATGTTTATTATATCCAGTTTTGTATTCATGATTTAGATATAATATATGTCATATATATCCAGTACATGCATTCATTTATAACATTACATAATCATTTATAGGTATGAAATGAAATGCACCGTTCATGGAGACGGTAAGCCGTACGTACGCATGAACGCTACTTTCATTTCTATTTCGTATTTTATAGAATGGAATAATAATTATATAAAGGTATATTATAATTCCAGTATGATATCATATATAATATCATAGTTCCATCCTTTATACGTCCCACATATGGTATTTAACGAATCAAATCACTTTGAGGGGGCGGTAGTCCGCACTTCCTTAAATGAAGATATCGCGTTTACCCATAATGGAAACCATAATGGTATGCCCAAAATGAAAAAAAACAGAAGCTTAAGGAAAACATAAACATATTATATATCATATATAAAAATAGTGACATCATAATGGCCACCTTTTAAGGTGTTAGATGAGTATTGAACAATCATCGTTTTGGGAGGCAGAATTTCGCCATCCACGGAAACTGTATGTTCTTTAACCATTTGATGTAGTTGTGTGAGAGTGTAGCTCGAATAAATATTATAACAAAATCCTAGTATATGGAAGATACTGGTGTTGTTACAAAAGAAATAAATAAAAAGAGTTTAGGGGGTTGGAGAAGCAAAATAAAACAAATGAACATGAGATAATGAATTACCTTTAAAAGTGTAACTCCTTTTGATTTGAGCCTAAAGGCTTTCTTTGAAAGGATTCTGCCCAAAGGGAATCCTCTAGGATGATTAGAGGGATGTGTAGAGAGTAAATGGGCAGGGGTTGGCCAAGCCAAAGTCTTTAGGAGTTTGTGAAATGAGGTAGAGGTGGGGGCCTTTTATAAGAGGAGGGGAGGGGCACTTTTAGAAAGTAAGAAATATTACTTTATTTGAAAATGTGTTTCGGTTTTAAAAGGTCCCAAGTTGATATAATACGTGGATAAGGTGATAAGGGTTCGAAATCCACCCATCCAATAAGTTTTGGACATGTGTAGTTTATAGATTTTACATTATCTTTCCATTTTATTTAAATCGTCAAATAATGATGTCATCACTGCATCATTATTATGTCATAAATAATTTAATTTAGTTAATGTCTAAAAATTATAAAAAAATACTATGATGTAGTAAATCTTTTTATCTTTCCAATGACTATTTATAATCAAAATTTGGACTTCTGTAACCCTACTTAAAAACTGTTTTAGTAAAACAACTCATGTTTGTGTCAATTTAATTTTAACATTAAATAAAAATATATTATTGTCATTTTCCAACTAAAGTGGCTCCATGGGGTCCCCAAGTTGGACCATGGCTTTTCTTGGTCGGACATGACTCACCCAATAGGTCTAGGACAAGTTTCATTGTGTTTTCACATTCTTATAATATCATTTTTACCTTAAACTACACTAATTACCATTAATCGCGATTAAAAACTTAATAAGTTACTATTCACCAAAAAATTATTTTTATCCCATTGAAAAACATTTTACTTATTAATGACAACCATGTATGTCGTATTTTTGAAATTCAAAACACAAAGATGAAAAAATTCCATTTAAACGGAAAAATCAGTTTTTATAAGTACCACTTAGTGGTTTCACTATTCATCAAAAATTGAAGTTTTTTAGAAAAATCCCAAAAAATCACCCTAAGCTATATTTGATATTATGAGTTAAAAAATGAAGTCTGTTTTACAAAATTCAAAACATGTAAGTCACATTAATTAATTTAATAATTAATTCCCGCTGTCATGACAAATAGCGTGTTTTTATGAAACAATAAATATCAAAAGATTGAAACTAGTTTAAGTCTGATTCCAAAGTGAAATTAATTCCAATGACCAATATTGGATTTAATGGTAAAAATATTTTCTAATTTCATTTTAAAACCAATTCAAAATATTATCTAATCATATAAATAAATTAGATTAAAAAGAGGTTTTGAATTAAAACACAACATTTTACACTATTCATTAAAAAATGAACTTTATCGGAAAAATACCAAAAAATTACACAAAGTAAAATTTGATGTCTCTATTCTTAATAAGAGTTTTATTTGGTCCAAAAGAATGTATAAGAGTGATGAAAACTATATTTAATGACGGTTCGCCATCAAAAGGCGACAAGTGAACCTTTAGGGAAAACTAGGGCATATACACCTAAAATTGAATTTATTCCGTATTTTAAGCCTTTATCATTTATTTTATAAATGTAAAAACATTTAAAAACATATATAATCATATTTTAGTTATTTATATCCATTCCTGCCATTACAACGGTTACATGTTCACTACCATTTAAAATAATATTATTTTATCATTAGAGTGCAACGTAAGATTCCCAAGAAACTCGTTGTTGCGTGTTGGGTACGCCATCGAGCATAGAGTCCCCTTTAAAGTCATATCAATATTTTATTCAAAAAAATGGATAAATATGAAAATTTCATATTCTTTATTTACCTGGGGTGTTACATTCCATGTACCTTTTATGGGATATTGGTTGAGGTTTTAGTGAAACTATGATTCCCAATGAAATTTTAGTAGATTGTAATTATTTCATTTAAATTAAATATATACTATAAATGTTTAAATTTAATTATTTATGTTTCTTTTTCATGAGATACATTCTTTGGTGGTGGTAAAAGTTTTGAGGGGGAATGTACGTGATTGGACAAGGTTTTGCTGATCTTGGAGTGGATGGTAACATCGTATCGGAGGTATGTGGCCCCTTTAATATTGGATTATATTTATGTTTATACATGATATCCTATTGAGTATATGATTCATCAACTTGGGTAGAGTAGTTATGGACCAATAGTTAATTGGGTTAGAGAGATAGGATTATGTTTTTTATCATATTATTTAGTAAGTTATCTTTATCACTTTGAGATTTTTAGGATTTCTAGAGACCACTTATGTAAGGAGTTATAGTTTCTATAGAGATGGAGTGAGGCCTTGAGATGGTATCAAGAAACAATATTAGATGTAGGTTTCTTATGTGAGTTTCACTAGGTCTAGTAAGGTGGGTACAATAGTCTTATAACTAACATGTTGGTCGAGATGATTGTTTTCCTCAAACCAGCAGAGTAACACCATCCTGAGGGTGGTATGAGTATGAATGAGATTTGAGAGTAAGAAGAGTACTATGGAAATATATGGTATGTGATTAAGTGGGTTTCCTTTTAATTATGGGGTGATATATCACCCTTAGGAAATATCAGATGAGACCCAAGTGTGGGTTAAGGGAATCATTTAGGATATGTCATTAATATTCCATGGGGCTTATAGTAGGACTAATTTTGATAGTCCTTCGATATTGGTACTAGGAGAGATGAGGTAATTTGATGAAATTGGATAAGACCATGGGGTTTGTTATAATTAGATACTATGGGAAGTGGTTTCACTAATATTTGATAGGTGTGAGATGGTATTGATGACTCAGACTATGATAGGTCTAGAGGACATATTTGACGCCCAAACCAAAGAGATTTGATATGATTTTTATAGGTTTTTTGGTCTGAGTAACTTTCCCCTAGGTGATATGTTAGTGATCTTGTGTAATGGGCTATGAGACATGTTCGTTGCTGCATGTGTGTGATTAATTATGAGCATGAAATTTAAAAAATATTTGGTCAAGGGATACAATCATGGGGCATGACATAACAATGAGTGATTTAGAACTTTATGTATTCTATGAGATGGATTCCTTATGTTTGAAGTCATATCATACAATGAGTGATAAGTTTGTGGTTATTAAAGGGTCCTTTACTTGAGTTATAAGGCCTACATAGACATGTACTGATTGAAAAGATGTGAGTTGGATATGGACGACCTTACATTGACTAGGATTCAGATATGTTACATGACCTTTCCTTGTGTATTATTAGGTCATGAAAGTGGAATACCCATGATGGGTTTGGTCATGATGAGATGAAAGAAATTCATGATAGGCCCTACATTGTGTAACAAGTAAGTGCATTGAGATTGGGATGTAAGAACATGCATTGTTCCTTAGGCCAATGAGTCGTGGATTGGGTGATGGCATACCTGAAGTCTCAGGCATGGGATGAGAATCAAGTGTGATGATACAAGTTGAAAAAAAATGTGGTAGATTCTCGTATGGATCTAAAGAAGTCATCCTCAATTAACATCGTGGCTTGGTTAGCACATGGTGACTTGATGTGTTAGGATTAATGGTTTCCTGGTTAGCATATGACGTTCGGTGCACATGCATAGATTGTTTTATTGTACACATGAATACACATATATGATTTATTATAATATGGATGCATGATATTAATATATATTTAATTCCCAATACATGGACCCTTGGTACATGTGAATAAATTATTATTACTTTTAGATTTAGGAAAAGATGTGTATTGGATCGGACTAGAGCAGCTTGAGGGAATTTAGATATCTTCGGGTTTTAAGACTCAAGGATGGAAATATAGTTGGTGTGTTTATTTTATATTTTTGTATTTCTAATTTGAGATTGATCCAGTATGAAATAAGTGATATATGCTGACATAAATATGAGTTTTTATGATTCCCAAATACATATTGATATAGAATTATATTTATATACTTATATATAATTTTATGTATGTGATTGATGTTGTTTGGTTTTTTTATTATGTATGTGACTCTGATTCTTGGAAAAAATCTCTCTATTGTATGAATTATACCCTTTCCATTGCTTAAAATCCTATTGTATAGGGGGAGGTGTGTCTGTGGTCATGTGGCACTCCAACTCAGATGACCATTCAAGGTAGGGGTGCGAAAATGTGGGATTAAATATTTTATTTCTGTTTTAATGTTTGTGTAAATATTACACATGTGGTTTAGAAATGTGTTAGATAATGTGATTTATATCGAACTGGTGATTAATAAATAACTTTTAGGTGAGATTTACTAGTTACTAAGGTAATGGGATAATTTTTCTAGTTCTCGGATGCTATAGTTGAGGGTTTATTTAATAGGATTCACTTGTTGGGAGTTTTTATTGAAGGGTTTTAGATCTTATACCATGTGTATGAAACTCTTATTCATTCATGATATTTGGAAGATTTTATTCACATAAAATATAACATAATGTGTGTTATTATATGTTTTATGATAGGTTTATGTTTTTTAAAGTGTTAAAAAAAACATATACAACATTTTACAATATAACTTTTTGGTGTCATTATACTCAGTTGAACCATGGTATTTTCTATGATGGTAGGTTATATGGATCTTAATGAAATATGTTTTTGGTTTGGTTGATATGGTTCCCTTATAGAGGGGATGTAAGGAGAAACTTTTTGGTTTATTGTAGGAATTTTATACATGCATGATGAATTCATGTGGTGAGGGAATTAATGATAGGTTATCCAATGATAGGAATAGATTTCTCTATGGATGAAAAAAATTTAGGTTTTGTGAGAGAATGTATGAGTTATGTTCTTTGGGTTATAAATCAGGGTATGGGTGGTATAATTGGTATCAAGGATAGTTTTATAGGGTATTCTCAATTATATACCTTACCTTACTGGTTATGGATACGCTTTCAATAAAATGATCAGATAATTTGTACACAATCATTTTTATGGTACAATCCTATTTGGTGGGTGATGATGTGATTCACTCTGGAATTATTGATATTCCTTGGGTTACTGAATGTCCTTGGAATGAATAATGGTCATAGTCAGTGGGTTAGGTGTACAATCCTATTTTTAATAGGACATGGCTCATGGGAGCATGATATAGGGTGTGTGATTGGGTTATATGAGAACATATGACCATTAAAATTTGGTGAGACTATGGTAGGATCACAGGTAAGAAATTTTGGTCATGTTCATAATGGATCACTCTACCATGTATTGAAAAGAGTGTTCAGTGGATTGGATTTTTAGAAAAATATTTAGTCCTTATAATGTCATGTGCTTGTTATGTGTATTTATATTTGTGGTAGATATTGGTAGAATAATAAGTTTTTAGGTCCATATGAAATTATAATAGTTATGCATAAGCTTGACTGGTGTTATGGTGATAGTAAGGAAGTGATACATTCATGAGTATGTGGCCCCAGGGGTTTGGTTGTTGATAGGAGTGTTTCCAATTAGGTGTGAAGATGGGAAATTTTGGGACTGTCCTCAATGATTTCTATAAGGAAATAGAAATGGTAGGGAGTAGACCATTATTTTTTGGATAAAAATGTTATTAGTGATTAAGGAATGGTATTCGGTTGGTGTTTCATGATGTCACTCTGGTATTATAGGGAAATTTATGTCTAATAATTAAAATAGTGATGGATATAGTGTGGGTCAGGAAAATTGGTGTTTGGGATCATTGAGTGAAGATAATGAAACAAATATGGTGGGATGCATCATAAGAATTATTGGTAAGTTGGCCTCACATTAGAAGCTTCAAGAAGGTAGTGAGACAAGTCAGTGGAAAATTGAGGTATTATCGAGATACAGGTGTGTGGTATGATCCATTGATACATTATACCTTCTGTAATACTAGATTAGGGAGTCATATGTCGTTCATCTGATTTTTTGTGTTAGCATAAGGCTTAAGGCTTAAGGTGTAGGTTATGTTATTCATAGGGGAGTAAAATCGGCGGTGTGTTTGTTGTTAGTTTTGGATAATGAAGGATAGAAGAGGAAGATGGTGATACAACCATGTAATTACATCCAGAGTCTAGTTCAAACTTATGTGTCAATGTCTGGGTTATTCTATGATGCCTACGTGGTAAAATACATTTTGATTAGGTATTTAATGAGTTTTTGAAAGGTGAAAATAAAATTTTTAGGGAAAATTCAACTATAGGTGTTCTTACTAGTTTATGTGAATGTAATTGGATATGGTGAGGCAAAAACACTTTGGGAACATTTTTGGAACACAGTTGTTGGGTTGTGGACCATCACAAGAGTGTTATTGGATGATCATTATTATATTGGAGATCACTATGAAATGGAATTAGATGAATATATAGTGATTTATCAAGGTATCCAAGTGTAGTGGTCACTATATTGGTGTTGATGTTGTCGGTGAGAAGGTGGATTAGATTCTGGTGAATAGTTCATATTAGTTTAGAGTTGTGTAGTGAAAGCATTTTTGGAATTTTTAAGAATAATGTAGTGGGTTAACAATGAGTGGATGAATTTTTTAGGTTAGTGTTGTGTCTATATGACCATTAGACACTTATTAAGGATTTGAATCCCTATATTCAGTTGTATATAATGAAACATTTCATTAGGGGTTGTAAATTTCAAATGGAATTTTAGTTTTTGAACTGGTGAGCCGTTCCTTTTGTGAAATGAGACACTAATTAAGATTCTGAGTGTTTGGACATCAATAAATTCTTTTTTTGGACACGAATGAGAAATTTTTAGATGTTCATGTTCTTGGGTAGAAATTGGAGAAGGTATAAGGTAGATAACTATTGAAATATCAGTTGTTTATAGCCATTCAACTCATGAGTCTCAGTTCAAATATTCAATGTTTTGATCAATGGAGAACCCAATTGTGTCCAAAATTTGAATCCATAAACTAGGTTCAATGTATTAAATTCACATGTGGTTGAGAATCAATATGTGCTCCCCATGTTCTCATCGTGAATGGTTCCGCGTGAAGTTTTTTGAATAGGGGAACTTTCATCTCTTAGGGGGGTAAGAGGACTTCATAATTTTTGGGGTTTGGTGTTACACCCGAACTCCATTAACCTATAACCAATGGTTATTTCACTATATTTGAATAAAACAAAAGGTATAGAAACATGAATTATCTAATACTTTACTAGTCTTGAGAGACTATATGCATACATAATTTTCACAATATATTTGAAAACATGATATGAAATGAAAAAATTATTATGAGGACTTTACTATTTCTTATAGTAGACCCTTGAAATCATTAATATATCCATTCTTGGTATCCTAGGGAATAAAAAACAACAATGTTTGATCTTATAGGCTTAATAAGGGAAACTGATAGTAAATTTCATTATACTATAAATTAATCATAAATAAAAATGAAGATATAACCAACAATAAAATATTCCATGAATCTAATATCAATCAAGAGATATATATTCATGGATTGAATAATAACATATATAATTACATGGGTAAGAATAAATTGTTTTATAATGATAAAATTCCTAATGTATGACATTATAATCATATCATTCGAGCCTTGTGAAAAGATTTAATATGGAAATATGTAAGTCGTATGCGAAATACCAAAACGTGTTTGTCTAATAAGACCCATAAATAAATAATGGTGCTTTAATTGGACTCACTCATCACATACTATGTCCATTTCATTCATTATATGAAATAAAATATGAAAAATTCAATAATAATAAACAGTTGTATTGAAAAAATATCATGTGAAATGTTAATGTTTTCCCCAGTAAATAAAAAAATATGATCATAATCCATCCAGAGTAAAATGAATGAATGTTTCAATATATTTTATCCATATTAAAGAATAATATCGATCAACTTATGCAAACGTAGTTCAAAATACTTTAAAAATATCACCAGAAGGTTTCTTAAAAAATAATAATTTAATATTAACATAACTTATATAAATATCTAAAAATTTAAATAATATTAGGAAAATAATTTTATTAGAAAATAAAAATTTAAGAATATAATGGATTCTTTAATGAAAATTGGAATCTTGATTTTGGGAAATCCCATTCATTTAGTAAGCACCAAAATAATGATTATGATCACACCTTTGATAAAAATTCCTTGTTCTGAAAAGAACAAGAATATTCCTTTAAAAAAATTTAAATAAATTAAAAAATGGATAAAAATTACATTAATAAATCATTAGATACTATTATAAATATTCATGAATTATTATAAATAAAATATTGTATTAAAATAAAAATACTCTTGATAAAATTGAAAAACAATATTGGTTTTACTTAAAAACATCCATTTACTCTTTTGAGTTCCAAAAAAAGTAAAAAGGAAGTAATATATGAAAATTTAATAAATAAAAATAATATAATAATATATATGATGTTTAATATAGATATACATGTATATAAATATAATATCTCCCAATAGAAACTTGAACAAAAATAATCCCAAATAAGGATGATATTTTGAAATAAAACATTACCTATGGTCTGACTTGCTTCATGAGTGATTTTAATGTCATATATAAAAATTTTAATTTATTATATATCTATACCAGAATAATATAAATACATATAATACTATATATGGGTCACTTATAACATTTTAAAATCATTTTATTAACAATTAGTTATTAAATTCGTTGTTTTTGGGTGTTAACAGTTTAGTTTTTCATGTAGGTTTCAGTTAAGTAGTTTATTTCCTTTAATATTTCTCATTGTTAAATTATATATATAGTTTAAATATAAATAAATATCATATATATTCATTATATATCTATTTATAATCATTATTTAATTATGGATATCCAAAATGAATCACAACACTTCGTGGATGTGATAAACCACACATAAGCTTCAATGATGTTATCATTTTAATAGATTGAAGTGTAAGAAGGTGAATGATAAATTATGCTTATTGAATAATAATTATGTCATAAATATCATATATATTAATACAATATCAATAAAAATAACCATGCATGAATGGCGGTGATGACAAATGATATATATCACCACGCGTGGTGTTTGTCCACACATACACATGAATGATGCTTTCCTTTAACATTTGATGGAGAAGTATGTGAATAAATTTTACACCACTGACATAATAACATTTTAATATATTTGAGATATTTTTATTTTTATTTAATCTTGGTTATAAAATAATTTAATTAGGTAAACTAATAAATAAAATGAAAACACTTAATTAAGAGTTTTACATCTTCTTTAAACAACCTTATTATGTTAAAACAGAAAGCCTTCATAGGATGGTATTATTATAAAATTATGAGATCAAAAAAATGTGATAGATTTTATTAAAATATTATTATATTTTTTGTATGATATAATAAGATCTTGAATTTTTGATAAGAGAGGAGAGATGGTGTTCTTTTATAAGTGAGGGAGAAGAAACACTTTAATATTTCCAAAGATAAAATATAATAATGTCTTAATTAAAAAATAACTCCTAAATGTCACTTCATGAAATATTAGATTATATAGGGTCATAATATAAAAATAAAACAAGATTCGTTCTAGTTTATATGTCATTTTAACCCTTATAATTTTATTTTTAATCCTTTTAACTTATTTTAACTCTAATAATGGTAACCAACTTTTCTAAAAAAAGATACAATATATATGACCAAAAATAGAAGTGGGATAATTAAAAAATTTAGATATGATCATTCAAAATATTAATTAAAGATTACCAAATTTAATTTCTATAATTGGAATTGTCAAATTTAGAAACAACCGTGAAAAACGTGATGAAAAGCGATTTTCTAGAAAATTAAATTTTTAGTATAAAAATTATTTTACAAAAAAAATAGAGGAAAATATTGATTAAAGTGGAATTTATTGCATTATGTTAAAAAAATGGGAATTATTTATCATTTAAATAAATCTAAAACCTAAATATACATTAAAATACTTGACTAAAATAGAGGAATCAAAAAACTTATTGGAATAAAAACATTAAATAGATTTCCAAAAATGTTAAGAATATATTTATCAGTTATACATCATATATTTATATGAATTATATGAATTTTTTATTTTTATTTTTTTTTTAAAAAGATTCATAAACCCTAATTTTATTATTAATTAATTATAATTTTATAATAGTGATTGTTTTGTATGATCGATATTTATTACTATTCATCTAAAAATCAACTATTTTTTAAAAAATCAAATATTCATCCAAATATAATTTAGATATATTAAAGAATAAAATAAAATTAATTTCTTCAAATTAAATTGATAAAATTTGTAAATTTAGTCATTGATCACAGTCTTGAATAATTTTATATGCATTTTGTAATAGTTTCATTTATAAGAAATGATTACATACTAGAATTGAATCTTGGGTATCACAGTCTTTTCACCTTCCAAAATATTATCCTAAAAATTATAGAATTTCACCTCATGAATAGATGTGGTAATTTATTCATCATAAATTTTTTAGGATCCAACAACACCATTTCTATCATATTTTTTTAAAAAAAATTACCATTTCAATCCATGTTTTCTAATTCCCTAATACATGTTCGATATAGTCAATAATCTAGATAGAATTTTAACAGTAAGATAAATATAGTTCCAATTCAATTTTCATAGACGTGATAATATGTGTTCAGTCTAGAATGTATGTCCTTAATAATGAGATATGGACCACATCATAAAATTTATAGATTCTAGGTGTAATTATCAAATGTTATTCTACAAAACTAATTGTTTCCAAAATATGAAAAGGCCTGATGTAACTAAGACTTAATTTCCATTTCTTACTAAAAATTATAACACCTTTAAATGGACATACATTTATGAAATCATGATATCCCATTTAAAAATTCTAAATACTAACTTTGATTATTGACATAAATTTTCTGTTTACTTTGTGCTACCTTAATGAGATTTTGAGTAGTATTCACTTTTATTATTTTCTCTTCCATGATACCAAGTCCTAGATGCATCCATTCACTAACATCATCCCAAAAAGTTAGAGTACTACACCTCTTAATGTGCAATAATTAATATGGTTCCATTTTAATTCTTTAATATAAGATATTATTATATGAGAATTCCAATAAAGGTAAATATTTATCACAAATACCTTGAAGTTCAATTGTGCATAACTGTAACATATCTTCTAATGTATGAATAGTATCTTTAAACAACCCATCAGTTTTATGATGATAGTTTGTTTTCAAATGCATAGTGATTTCAAGATAATTCTAAAGACTCTTCAAAAATTATGTTATTAAATACAGATAATGATCATATACTATCAAAATAGGAACAACATAAATTCTCATGACATCATTAATATTGATATTAATGAGTTTTTTAAGAGGTAGACCTCCCCTTATAGAAAATAAATCTGAATAATTCTTAATGTGATAAAAAATAACCCATATTGAATTATTATTTATCAATGTATTTTGTAATCTAGTGATATTGTCCATATTACTATTATCTGATTTACACAGTGTAATTGATAGAGGTTTCATGACTCATTTAGGACATCATATCTCATCCTTTACATTTTGAAAAGCTAAGAATCCTTATACGTGGTCTAAAATTTACCATTTAGTATTATTCTAAAAAATTTCTTCCAAAAAATCCTATTACATTTTTGTTGCTACAATTATGTGTAGAGAAAATTGAGCTCTAAGATTCATAAAAAATTATATTTTTATCTTAGGCATAGATGGAACACATATTATATTTACGAATTTCAAAATATCAACTTCATAAATGATGTATACTAACGTTCCATTACTCTTGAATTTGATTTTCTTATTAATATTATCATAATCATGTTGAGAACATTTTATTTTCTATATTAAGGATCATTTGAAAAAAAAATTGGAAGAGATATAATGTTTCCCATTCCTTGACAATTCTCATATAAAAAATTAATAAGTTCAGGAATATAAGATCATTTTCAATCCTCGTTTTAGTCCAAACACCATGATATTTTATACTCAACACATCAACCACATTATTTTCCTTTTAATGGTATTAGTGTATTATTCAATCATAATACCTAAGTAGCTATAACCATCACCTTTACCTTATATTGATATTTTTCTTGTGAGAATATATATTTCAGAAGTATATAATTCATATATATTTGACAACATTCACCATAAATTTAATACGTCAATATATTTAATAAAAATATTACTCCTTACAAATCCATATAATGGGTGGGATAATTTTATTTGTTAATCTTTAATATCTTTTATATGCAATAAATCTATCAATCTCATAATCTGACCTCCAATTAATGTCATTTATATGTCACTATATATCACAAATCCATTATTTATGGATGGTAAATTCACTATTATTATATTGACCAATATCATATTGAAATCCTCAAAATTGTACTTATATTAATATATCCATATGATCTTAAATTATTTTTGAGTCAACTTTGTTAATGAGCCAGCTAATCAATCACAAATTTGAAAAAACTATTGAGAGTAACATGTTAATCCATGCAAATACATACCTCAGTTATATTTATTGGAGTTATACATTATATAACATTATTTTTAATTAAAGGATCAACTGATATTCTATAATTAGAGACAATATGGACAAGGAAATGAATATCTGGTATCCACTATTCACATTTTCTAAAGTTTTATATATAACTTAATTTATCTATGTGTCTTAAGAATGGTTTGTAAATGAGTCTTATGTTTATCATAGCTTTTAGAGTTTATCAATATATCATTAATATATACCGCTATAATGTTATCAATATAATCCTTGAAAAATAATTCATCATATCTATAAAAATAATGGTATATTATTTAATCAAAATTTCATTACTATAAATTCATAATTCCCATACATACAATGAAATATCGCATTTGGATTAAATTCCTTCTTTACCGGTAGTTTATGATACAAATAATTAATATCAATTTATGAAAAGTAATTGGATCCTTGAAGTTTATCAAATAAGGCATCAATACAGGGTAAAGGATACTTGTTCTTTATGGTAATGGATTTAGTTTTTCTATAATCAATACACAGACACAAATCCCCATCCTTCTTTTTCAAAAACAGAATAAAATATCACCATTATAAAATAGTAGGGAATATTAATCCCTTATCACAAAACACCATCAATTGATTATTTAAATCCAATAACACTATTTTTCCCATCCTATAGAGAGTCTTAAATATTTGAATTTCAACTAGGAAGATAGAAATAGAAAATTCAACTTGAGGCCTTGGTGGGTGTCCAAGTAGTTCTTCATGAAACACATCAACATATTCCTACATAATAGGTACATCATAATTATATGGATAAAAGTTCCATTTATAGATTATGTCTGATCTTCTTCTCCATGAATTTCATTATGGGGAGATATTGAGGTTAGATTGAGACATGATTTAGATGATGTCGTCACCCAAATGATGATAAAGAATACCATATCTCCACCAAAAATTGTAATATACTTGACTATAATTTTTTTCACAATATAATTTTAATCCCAATCCATACCAATGGTTATAAAAAAGTAATCCACAGGTATAGGGATCAAGTTTTCAAATAGGTAATTCTTAAGTGTCATAATGTTAACTGACTAAACTATACTTATTTTTGTATAATTTCCAATAGGTGTCTTATTTCAAAATCATCTTCCTATGGTGATAGAGAAATATCTACTTTTCTGGAAAAACATGGATTATATAATAGTGTGTAAAGATCAAGAATCAAATAATGAATTAGCTAAATTTTAGGATGTGATCAAAATATCTTCCACTACATATTTATAAACTTCAACATCATAAATATTGATTGCATAAGAATAAAATTTCTCCCATGGTATTTCATAATTAAATATCCATTTATGCATGAGGAATTCATTTCCATAGTGCCTCATTGCTTTATAGATGAAAAATTTAACCTTGAAATATTCTTTCAATCCTATGTAAGCATGACACTAATTGAATTTCACTCCATATTTGAAGAAAATTACATTTCCAAAAAATTATATTCAATGGTGTTTCATTCTATAATTATTAAATTTTAGAAATTCCAAAATTTCCTTCTTCCTGTTTTCTATTTACCCTTTTCAGAATGTTCTTCCAACGACTACTTTTCTTATTTCCATAGAAAACATGTGACAAGGATAGTTTTTTTATATTGACGGTACTTGATACAAAAACATTGTATACCAATAAAGTATATGAGAGTATATCCCTTTAATGTTAGGGTTTATCCATGGATAGAAATGATCAATTTAAGTCTTTGGATTACGTACGTATTCTGAAATGTGAGTTGATAACCTTTCACAGGTAACATTATATTCAATAACATTTTCTCCATTATTTTACCTTATATTGAGGAATTATCTATCTATATTAACTCATTTATCAGGAGAAAATTATTTTTTTGAAGTATATATCCTTCAATTTCTTTAAAAAAAATACTATATATTCCCTCCCCCACATTATTTTGCCCGATCAATGTCCACCATTGATCTCTGTGAGATCCTAAATCAGGAGCCACTAAACAGAACCTTAAGTCGGTGGTCCAAATGTCCTCAATAATCCTCCCCATATGCTAGATTTTGTTGTCTATTAGAGAGGTCATAGGGTGTGACAATAGGGGAGATTATTCCCTATATCTAGAGTACATTACAATAGCGATATAATAGATGAATAAAAAGTGGAATAATAATAATGAATAAGAAAGTGAGGTAGTAGAAATAAGTATAATATTCATTATGATTAAAAAATAATCAACTCCAATCTTGAACACCATATCATAAAAACAATTATTATGTACTATCATGTATCTACAAACCAAGAAAATAGGGATACATTACAGTATATTTATAGTAAAACACTTGGTATTAAAAATAACCAAAAAGTGACAAAAACTACCAAAGAATCACAATCACTTGGTATATCATCTCCTACCAAGATCCATCCTAAAACAAGCAATCATGTCTGATGTATATGGTGGGATTTTATCCCCTTTACATACCTGTGATCAAAAAATATTCTAGGGTACCAATAATGGCCCAAAAAGGGTATGAGATAAACTCAGTAGGCCACCAGCAATGACATCTATACAATCCAATCTATTAATATATGTTTTACAATTTGAAGATATATAATAAATTGAAGATGTGTAAATAAATTACTCTTTCACACTTCATCCTGAGTTGGTTACTGAACATGTAACCATCTAATTAATTATATTATAGTTTATATATATAATTCATTTGAAATAATCAATAATACTAGGATAGATCATAATAATAATGAAGAAGCATCCAAGGGGAAACCAAGACATGCTTGACCTATGGGGTCATCCAACTCATGCATGTTAGAAATAAAGGTATTAAGATTAATCCAAGATGAATAACCAAGGAATTACAATATAAATGATTCTAATAGAGTACATAGATTGTGTCCATGGTAATCACTGGCTAAGAATGACTAGGCCCAATGGGGTGAACCCATGGCCCCAAATATCCAAAGAGATCAAGATGAATCCATGGAGTGTATCCAAGTACTTATAATATTCAAATTATAGGTTCCAAGTGAATTATCATAACTAAACTGATTCATTTATTTAATAATACAAAGACCAAAATTTATTTCAGTTATCACCTAGGGTAGTTGGATCAATGGATAAAAAATGTTTCCTCTGAGTTCTTAAGAAATTCTTTCTAGAATCCAAGACTATCTCTTGTCTAATCACAACTATAAAGATACAATTTTATAGAGATATGTGTACCTTATAATCATTCCATTTTTTGACATATCTAATAATTTCCCCATAATAATAATCTTATTTAACCATTTTATGGGTTCATTCCATTAATTTTCAATAATCCAGACAAGGTATTTCATGGACATGAAAACATTTTTCATTTTAGATAATAAACATTTAATAGGCTTATTCCATTCCTATCAGTAAACATGAAAAGGTGTAGAGGAAAATAAACTAATTGAAATTTAATTATCATTAAATAGGAAAAGTTCTAGTTATAAATGTACTTTCCATTTAGTCATTTAAATATTAATTTAATTGTTGTGGAAAATTACCTTAACAAGTCCAAGATAAATCACACCTGAATGGTGTCTTAGATAATTCCCACAAAGGGGGAAAAGAAAAATTATAGTAGATACCTAAATTTTGTGGATTACCTTAAGGTAAAATCCTCTAATTACATTAAGAACATGTATGAATATTCCTTTATAAAATAATACAAAAAAATTAGAATTATGATAGATAAATTTTAGAAGCATTTACTGGTGAAAACAGTGTGCACAAAAGGAATAAATTTTATGAACGACAATATCCTAAGGGGAAAGTCATAGACCACATACCTTACGCATGGGGGAAGTGTTATTAGAGACCAGGAGGGGTATATGCTTGCAGACTTCAAAGCCACATATGGAAGATGTGATGTTCTTCAGGAAAATTCTCAGGCCTTGGTTACGAGCCTTAAAATATACACCCAAAGGTTGATCACTTTAAATATGGTGGAGAGAAACTCCATGATTTTTTACAAATAATTTCTCGGAAAAGATCGATTCCACTAAAATATTTCTCATAATATCAAAGTATGTAAACTACTCATGGGGAATCATGCATAGATCTCTCAGATGTGGTGGGAGGGAAATATGGGGGCCGACTTTTTAGTGTATATAGAACCCTCCAATCAATGTATGGTTTCCTTATTTAACTTGGGTTCTTTTCCTAGTGAGGGAATGCAATTGTTTTTCAATGATTCTATGGGATTGCATTACTTTAGACACTTGTGATGTATTTTTTCTTTTTAGTGTATTGTAATTTTTCAAAATCAATAAAAATATAAATTTTTAGTCACATAACTTATTCTTATAATACTTTCCACATCTACTATTAGACCTTAGTTTGGCCTAGTTAGAAATAAAATAGAAAAATTTATGAACACCCTAAAAATTATGAATATATGCCTACATCATAATAGAATCATCAAGAGGAATGAAAAAACATTCCTACGAAATAAATCACTCACTAAGAGGAATCCAATAAGTTTAATGACACTTGATTTTGAGTCTCGATAGTGAAGAAATCTAATAACCTTGGTGGAGAGGAGGTGGAGTGCTTCATGGGATTGGAAAGGACATGTTTCATATTGTAAATGACAAAGAAAGAATAGGTTTATGTTATTAGAAATTTATAGTAAAATTGCAATTTTTCAAAAAATTAAAAGTTTGACGATTTGGCCACATGGTTTTCCCATCTATTTACTAACAATTCATTCCCCACTATCCAATATGAGGACCCAAACAGTTCATGCAGATATTTGGAGAAATCATCTGTAAACCATTCTTTTCACCTCTGTTAAAAAAAGATGTTTATAATTTCCTTGAGGCATTGGGGTCATGGTTAGTTAAAAACTTGCGACATATTCTTATCATTGAAAAGCCTCACATGGTTAGTAGAAACCAAATAGATTAAAGTCCATCGTTTCTACTAATCCTGTGGCCTGTTTCTCTCTTCTACTAACTGGGGTTCCATTCTCCAAACAACCCATGATCAAAATTGTTTCCTCTATATCCTCACTGGGAATTCATATTTTTTCAAAACCAAAAACATAGTTCATCAATCAATATATCCTTACCTAAAGGAAAAACTAGGTTCTTACCATCACCCCCACTAAAAGAACTCATCTCTGAGTTTCACTTAAATGGGTGGAAATAATCTTTCTAAGAAGAACTCCATTTACTGAGAAAATATGTCAGCCATCCACTCACAAGAATCTTCTTTTACATGGCCAGGCTTCCATATCGCCCATAATAAAGGGATGGACTGGCCTCAAAGATCCTTTATTCATCGATCAATGAAGCATATAGTATAATCCTAAAAAGAAGAATAATTACCAAACTCGACATCCTAATTATTAAAAGTATGAGACATGTCAACATGATAATGAATAATATGTGAAATTTGAAAGACATTGTAAATGAAAAGATACCTCAATAATAATAATAACTGATAGGCTACGAGCCCAACCCTATAAATTCTCTCAAAAGGCCCAAAAAATAATGTGGATACTTCCATTATATTTATATCCATATATTCCAATTTATGGGTGATGCCCACAATAAAACATGATCCAAGACCTAAAACTCCATATGCCTTTAAGGGTGATCCATCCATGATTTCAGTCTATAATGAGGAGTATAAATATTCTTCCTGATCAACTACATCGACTCCAAAGTATCCTATATAAGATGATAACCTAGTATCACTACCTCTCAAATATTTAATCATCAAAGGGGTGATCAACAAGGCCTACTATATAAGGAATCTAATGGATCCTTTTGAATTATCACATGATAGTTATTTTAATATGAAAACTCAAAAATAGGGATATTCTTCTCTAAATAACCCCCAAAATAAAGGATTCATTCTCAAATCACTTCCCCTAAAACATGTATTATCCATTCTAATTGGCAATAGACCTAAGGATGGAAATATGATCTCATAAGAACCTATGTTCCTAACTATTTCTAAAACCCCTTATAGACTATCGATGTGAAATGTGTGTTCTTATATGAAATTATGGTATGAGGGACCCCAAGTAGCCAAATAATTTCCTGAGAATACATTCTTCCTAGATTTTCAACTGGGAAAGTCTACTGGATACGAATTAATTTGGAATCCTTAGTCAATTGATATAGGAACACCAAAACCAAAATACTACATCAATATGAACGTGGTAAGGCATCTAAAAAATCCCTCAAACCATCTTCCCATATATATTCTGAGACTAAAAATATGTGTAACAATATAGCAGGCCACTGGTGTTCTGCCTTCACCTGCTAACAGGAGGAAAACATTGTAATGAAACATGAAACATGACATTTCATCCGTAGCCACCATTACTGGCCATGCATATCTTAATATATTTTAGAGATATATGGATGCACATCCTAATGAGAAGCATACGAAACTCACATAAAATCATCTCATATTACTATGGGAACCATGATATTCCCATGTATATGTAGGATACTGCTTCTATTAATAGACCAATCTGAAGGAATGTCCTCACAAGAAATAATATCCAAGTGAACCAAGCCTTAAGGATTGGAAAATTGCTTTATATTTACCTTATCAAGGAGTGGAGTGAAAACTACTAAGGATATAAGAAAATTCCACACACGAATCTCATGAAACTTTAGATCTATATAAGAATGAAGGGCTATCAATTTCTATTCATCACTGTCTTCTTTGATGGAATGTACTAGATTTTTTCCTCTCAACGCATTAGCTGCCACATTTCCATTTCTAGATATGTTTTTAAGATCAAAGTCAAAATAATGAAGGTATTTGACCCATATTCACTATTTAATATTCAAGTTATTCTACCAGAATATATATTTGAGAATATTATGGTCTGTATAGACCAAAAATCAATCTCCTATCATAAAGTTTCTCTTATAGCATAAGTCATAGACAAATACTGATATATCAAGGTTATGCATCATGTAATTATTCTCATGAGGTTTCAAATGGTGAGACCTATATGCCACAACTCCGTCCTCCTTTATTATAACTTTACATATCATGATGCCCGATGCATCAAAAAACAGTATATAGCCTCTTCCAATCTATGTAGGAATCTAAATTTATACCAAAGTAATCCTTCATTTTACCTCTTACAAGGCCCTATCACACACATTAGATAATATGAACCTCACAACCTTCATATTAAAACCTGAATAATTTGTACTAATTCATGATAAGTTCTATTTTAAATTCCCATAATATCATGTTACCCCAACAAAAATAAGTATATCAAACATGTTCTTTGGATTCTCTAAGAAAACTACAACACTCTGTTTCTCTCGGTCAACAGATACTAAAGATTCAGAGATAATATGAATCAGGAAATGAACCTTATCAATCTAGGAGTGGATCTTAGAAATTATTGAAGATAGATGATTCTATATTAGTATATTGAAATTGATCTAATGATTCTTGGAATGGTTGTTTTGATAATGATAATACACAAATATATCTTCTATAAATACCACAAAAAATGTATTCATATTGGGGGGGAAACCCTATTAATCAAATCCATGAAAATGGTAAGAACATTTTTAAGACCGAATGAAATAACAAGGTAGACATATAGATTATAATTACCTCATAATGTAATATATTGTATGTATTATTTCCATAATCACACTTGATGATAGCTAGATCACATGCTAGTCTTTGAGAACACCCTAGATCCATGTAAATGGTTGAACATGTCATAAATTAGAGGAAATGAATACATTTTCTTAACTAAAAGATATTTCAATAATAAATAAACCACATATATCCTAATGTTCCCTCTATATTCATTAAAAAATCTTGGGTGAACCCCCAAGATGATGTACTGGGTCAGATAAAACACATAGATTCTAAATCCTCCAACTATCACTTAAGCTCCTAGAGCTCTGTAGGTACCTCTTGTATGGAGAAATAAATACTTATGTTGATTCTATAACGATATCAATCATAGATTCTTCTAATCTCTGGAGGCAGTCCATAAAATTTCATCATGAGTAAAATAACAGAAATAATCCACTACTAGAGGATGTCAGTCTAATGTAAACCCTAACCCCCCATTAAAAGGCTATATATCTGGGTAGTCACTCCACCAATCCCCCAATGATCTAGTCCAATTATATCGTCCTGGATATCCACTCACCCATTTGAAGATAACTATCACCCTATGGTGATGTAAATTATACCATGTAGAGATATCACTCCACATTGGCATGATAGGGGACCAACCAGTCCTTCCTGAGAATGAAATTTAATTTCGTTATCTCATTGATGAAGAATTACCATAAAAAGGGATAACTTCCTACCTCATGGGGATAATATTTTCATTGGATTATACCCTCCGATTGTACACCCAATGATGTATCTAGGGTTATCACCCCATAGAAGTACTGAATTTCTAGGATGATAAATTTAATGGTCAATGAAAAGATAATGGATTGAGAATCACTTATATTAAATAATGATGATATAGTAGTAGTGGAGACTAAAATTTTAATTTATATAGTATACATTCCTACACTCTAATCTGTTGGAATTGGCTATAAAGCATTCCACTCACTCAATCCATAACTAGGAGCTACAATTGGACTACCCCAAGAAGGTTGATCTACTTATGCTAATAATCATATGTCTGGCTAACTAATCCCTGACCTGTGCCTCGACCTATTCATCCATTACTACTCCATCTTCCTTATTAACATGGTGTAACTGAACCCACACATGAAGGTGGACTTTGAGTGGATCCTCTTGCAATAGAAGCAGGCAGAACGATATGAAAAACAAACCTCTAAAGATTACCTATCATACCATAAGCATGACCTTGAAGTGGGTATCTATCACACTGAGACATTACATTCCCCTAAATTGCACACTAATTGTATACCATAGATCTACTAGTATGGTTACTCTTTATTAAACTTCTTTGATAAGAAACCCCAAGGCTATACTTCTTGCTACCAGAAGAACTACTGCCCTTCCGTGACACTAAACCTATATTCCCAGTAATATAAGCTTATCTATGATTGTGCTCTATGATAATAGAATTATTTATAGTTTAAAAAAGTTAGATATATGAAATAAATTTGTCTACAAGGATATGTAATAGTTTAGACTATCCTCAAAACGTCTCACTCGTGATAACTCATTATCATCTAGATGTGGTGAAATAATTGAATCTCTCTAAAACGTACTAAATAGTCCATAACAGACATAGAACCCTATCCTAAGTGTATAACCTCTCTAGATTAGCCATATATCAACATCTTAGGGAAAAATAATCATAGAAGAAAGTCAAAAAGTACAGCCAATCCAATCCCTATTGATAACCATCCTGGGTAATCACATATCACCAGCGCTTCATAGAATCACATAGAATGTATGTGGTAATCTTGAACCTCCACTCTAGAGGCATCTCAATATGTTCGAAGAGAGAATTAATTTCTTCTATCCAATGAATATTATCCTTTTTTCCACCATCCCATGGGAATATAGTGGGATGCTACTTCCAGAACTCATGTGTCATATTAGACATAGTATGTTCAGGTCATGGAGCACCCTACATGTATTGAATTATACATAAAATAACCTCTTGAAGTTGAGTGTTAGTGCCTAGTTACAGAATAATATGTGTTTCTGTGGGTGGAAATACTAGAGGTATCCCTAGTGGCTCAGTACCCACCACCTCCAGCGTGTGGTCCTCACCACCCTCCTACCATAAGACTAGAGGATTTCATGGTGGAATAACTCTAAAAATTCCATGCACAAGCATTAGAGCTTGATTTGATAGAAGATAGAAACCCGTGAGGAATAATATCATAAATAAAAGGGATAATAACCCATGTTATACAACCCTAAATACCCTATTAGAATGATTAGGTATTGGTAAGTCTTCAAATTTTAATTTAGAGAGGTTCCTGTCTATAGAGGTTCAATTTCAACCTAAGGAGGAAAATACTATTTAAATTATAGTTGGAATATCTATTTACAATAATAAATTACGTTTATAAGTTTGAATTTATCTTTAAAGTATGTATGTTCATAAAATATGAATATAAGGTTTAATTAACCATCCAATAATTGTTGGTCTATAAAGGAACATACACATTCTAACTGAAATTATTTCCTATATGATCACAACCAATCCCCTTAAATTTAGTGACAGAATGTGGTAGAAACAATATGATTGACCGATTATGATGAATTAATGATTCCAATTTTGCCAGGGACCACACACCTTTTAACTTCAAAATTATATTCATATATTCACTAATAAAGCCCAACTCATAAAGCTAGAGTTATAATTCTTATATGGGCCAAAATTGGATATTAAATATTTCGCTATCAATTTATATAAAAAAATATATTTAGGATGCTACTGACATTCTAAAAAATTGATTTCCTTTCCCTACAGATGATGTTAGTGGAACATGAATCTATCACAACCAAGGGTCACTCAAAAATCACAGGAAAAATAAGCAATGAAAGTAATAACAGGTACCTATAAGGCATAGAATATTAATGGAATGGGAATTATAAGTTCCTATAATGATGTATTTAATGGTACCAGTACTATACAAGGCCAAGGTAAAATCTCTATAAAGGATCTCAAATAATATAATTCATGTGCATCACCCAACAATGAAAATATATCAACTATAATAAGAAAAATATAGAACAACAATTTCCCATTCACATGAAATGTGGTATTTTCCCTACATGGGGCTTATCTTCTCCTAGAAATGACATATAACTAAGATCCAACATGTTTATAATCTCATGTCTAAATTTAAAAAAAATAAGACAAAATAAAAAGGGATATAAAACCAGTTTATGAAATCTTGATGCAAGAGACACTAAATATTGTCCTGATCCAATGGGTCACATGGACTCAAGTATTCCTCCTCATACGCCAGCGACAACCAACTAGTAGTGAGTGCCTAAGGTGTGATAGTGGGGTGACTATTTTCTCTAGTCAGAGTAGGTCACATTGAATATATAATATATGAATAAAAAACTAAATCATAATAATGAAGAATAAAGTGAGGTAGTGTAAATAACTATATTTATCAATATAATTAATAAATAATATTGTCAAAATATGAACATTGTATCATATAAAAAATGGTGATGTAATGTCATGTATCTAAAAAATAGAAAAACTTGTACACATGGATGTAAGAATAAAGTGAAAAATGTTCCATAAAAATGATAAAGAAATAGAAAATAACTATCCAAGAATCTTGATCAATACCCCAATCATCTAATACCATGATCCATCCTATAGAAAGAAATAAAGTTAGGTGTCTAGGGAGGGATGCTTTCCCTTATCCACACCTATGATAATATATATTACAAAGGTACCAAAGAGGCCCTAATAGCATGTGGGAAAAATCTCAGTCGGCCACCACCAATAGTGTCTATAAAATCTAGTCTATGCTTTTAAATATTATAGTGTGGAGGTATATAATAAATAAAATCAGTATAAATAAATAACTATACGTACTTTAGCCTCATCTGGTGTCTTACGATGTGGCCATGTCATTAATTATATTACTTTTTATATAGATAAGTCATATTAAACTATTAAAGGTACTGGTATAGATCACAATATTAATAAAAGAGGATCAAGATCAAACCAAGGCATCCAAAAGCATAAGGGTCGACCAACTCATAGTAGCAACTCATGAAATCTGGAAATAAAGGTTATGAGTTTAGTACAAGTATCGTATCCAAGACATTACACTATAAAAAAGTCTAACTGAGTCCATGGATCTCATCAATTGTAATCAAGGTCTAATCATTACTAGGCCCAATGGGGTTAACCCATGACATTTCTTTTTATAATACATCAAGCTAAATCCAAGGAGTGTATCAAAGGCATTCTAAAATCTAGAAAATAGAATTTAAGTGATTTAATAGTATTATAATGAGGTATTCATGTAATAATAAAAAATATGAAATTCCATGTTGTGTATATCCTACGGTAATCGAATCCATGAATCATAATGGAATCCTTTGAGTGCTCAAGGAATTCCCTCGGGAATCAATGACAGGCTCAAGTATGACCATTCTTATAAAGGGAAACAAATTCAAAAAAAATATTCTCCTTATACTCTTACAATTTTTTAATGCATAATAATGTTCCATGTAATACTGATTCTATTTAACCATGTTATGGGTTAATACCATTACTTTTTAAATAATCATGGAAAGTAATATCTAGGACATGCAACCATTTATCATCTTAGTTCATAAACATTTAATAGGTTTATTCTATTCCATCAATTAAAAAAGTGAAGGGATAGAGGACATGAAAATAATTGTCATTAAATTATAATTAACTATGATAAGTTATATATGCAAATATTCATTCTATTTAACCATTTAAAGACTTCTTTAATTAGGGTGGAAGAATTAGCCTAATAAGGTTAATTTAAATCACACATGAACAATGTATCAGATAATTACCATAATAGGGAAAAATGGATAACATGGTACACATCGTAATTAGGTAAATTTAATTAAGATCCTAACATCCAATGAAATGATGAAAATGTATAAATTGGTATTTTGAACACAAGACAAAAATTTATAATTAAGTATGATGAATTTTACACGTTTCACCTTCTGAAACCAGCATGTGCAGAATGAAATAAATTTATAAATAACTTTTCCTTTAGGGGAAATTCATAGATCACCTAACATATGCATATAATAATCTCCTCATCCAGTATTGACCCATAGTTTTTCTTGAATTAGAAAAGGTAGAAAAATGGATGAATACCCTCAAAATAGGGAATATGTGCCTACATCAAAATATCATCATAGAGAGAAATAGGATTGGAGAATCAAGACAAAGGACATAAGAACTCACTTAGAGGAATCAAAAAAGATGAACGATTCTTGATTAAAATTTTGGATGGTGAAGAAATCCAAGATAATAGGTGGAGAGGAGGATGAGGATCTCTTAATGAGAGTGCAAAGGACCTCTATCATTCTAGAAATGAGAAAATGAAAATTGGTTTAGGATATTATAAATTTAATAAAAATATTGTAATTTTCCCCAAAATTACTTGGTCACACAGTTTGGCCACACGATTATCCAAAACATTTTCCAACCATTCTTGTCACACTATCCAAAAAGGGGACTCACTCAGTGTATGGACACTATTTTGGAAACCATGCACAGACCATGATTTTTACCACTACTAGAAACTATTGAAGTTTAGCATTGGTGTTCAATCTTGGACAAATATTTTTGGATAATCATATATGCTACTATACTCGCTGAAAATTCCCATATGGTTAGGAAATACTATGTGGATTGGGAAACACATTTTATACTAGCCGTGAGACCTTGTACTCTCTTCTGCCGATAGGGGTTTTGGGATCTGAATAGGCCATAGACACCCCTATTTTCTCCATATCCCCACTTGTAATTCATATTTGGTCAAAACCATATAATTAGGATGAAAATTAAAGGATTATTTCATGAAGAGAAAATAGGGTTCATACAATCATTTTCTACATTAAGATAAAGAACAACCCTGATAAATTTCACTCTTTCTCTATTTCCCAAAGTGAGAAATATATTTTCTAGTGACTTTATCTATTTATAATATACTAATTGATTAATGATACCATTCAACGATGAAGGGTTTTAATGTATAAATGGGAAAATTATTTTTTCACCATGTTGGGGTTAACAAGATTCTCTATATGGGAATGGTTGTTAGTAATAACCTGGTTCAACTACCAAAATATTGTTATAATTTGTTAAGCTCCAGATCCAATTTTGATTTTATTTTCTTTCCCTAGAGGGTGATTCATAAATAAATCACATGAATTGATATGAAATACATTACTTTCTCTAAGTTCCATTTCTAAAAAATATATATACTGAATTATCTCATAACATTATAAATATTAAATAATAGTACATCATTTTTAAATATTTTCTATCCCTTAAAATAAATAAAAAATTTATGTATAGATTATCACAAAATCAAAGGCCTGGTATCTTTGGGAATATATTAAAATCATATTTTTTGTAAAATCATTTATAACAGGTTGTAATGAGAATTTAAAACAATGAAAGCATTTCCTCTAAGAATGTCTAGCTAGGTGTACTATCTTAAGACCACTCATCAACCACAAATAATGTTTGAATTAACATACATTCATAATATTTCATAGTTTTCACCGCTATTTGTATTTGTTCCATATCTATATTCTATTTATAGTATCTATGTTAAGATATATTTGATTGGAAAACCGCACAATCTCTACATTACCAAAAAAAATTAAAAATATTTCTATATATATACTTATTCTTAGAGTCTATTGTAGAGTCAATTTATCTGACCCCTATTTTCCTAAATCTAGTTCCCATGGTTTACACTAAATGTCCCCTGATACAAACTGCCAGACCACAAATCCAGTAACCTTGATCTAATGGTTATTCTAAAATGTTGGAAGTGAATAAGGGATCACAAACCTAAAGATCAAATAGTTGATTAGTATTGGAAGACTATACACATACATGATCCTCACATTAAATATAAAAAGATGAAATAAAAAAATACGTCATTTGTAAAATGAAACAATGATTCCCTAAAAAAATTTATATAAAGAAAAAAATGGGAAAAATATATTTAATAAATAATTTAATTATATTAAAAACATTTGGAGAATCATTTTAATGGAAATATGGACATGGAAAAAAAATATTCCTGACCGATTAGAGAAATAAATTTAATTTCATTTAAAAATAATTCATTTATACTTTTGAATGAAAAAAAAGTTTAAAATGGATGTAATACATGAAAACCCCCGAAATGAGATGAAGAGAATAAAATATATCAGTTTTAAGATAAACATATCAAATAATTTCCCATATGGAAACTTTAACAAAATCAATCTCGAATAAGCATGAGATTGAGAAATAAACCCTTACCTCAGGCCCACCATGCATTGAATATGATTTTAATATCCTATATGATAAATTTAAATTTATCATAACTATAAAAAATAACCAAAAATATACTTATAATATCATATATGATCCACTTATAACATTTCAACATACATTTAGTAATAATTCATCATTAAAATCATCATTTCCAAATGTTAACTGTTTAGTTTTTCATTTATGTTTCAGTTTGGTAGTTTCAGTCCTTTAATATTTATCATGGTTAAATAATCTATAGTATTTTAATAATGAAATAAATATCACACATATTCAATATATATATAATCATTCTTGAATGGTGTATATGAAATGTGAATCACATCGCTTCATGGAGGGTGTAGTCCACAAGTACATATGAGAAACCTTATAATTTCTCATGAGTGGAAGGGTATGAAGGTAAATGATACATTATATTACTTAAATCATAATTGTTTATTTAATATATTATATAGACATTATATCCCTATAAATTACCATCCATTAATAGTGTGAGGAAAAATGAATTACATCTTTTTGTGAGGTGGAACTCTATACACCCGAACAATGCTTTCATTTAATATTTGATGTAAGATGATATTAATAAATGTTAAAACATAAACATAAAAGAATATTAATTTATGGAATATAATTATTTTTGTAACACCCCAAGATTTTATGAGAATTATTCTTTTTAATTTCTTTGAGGTCTTTTATTGTATGCTACACCAAGATTGTCTTGCGCTATACGCAACACCATATTAGCTTGTAGTTTATGCAACACTATTCATGGCTAGTGTTGCACTCAAGAGAAACCATCCTCGATAGCTTGCGTTGTACGCAATATCGAGTTTCACTAAACAACGATATGTTATTAAAATATTAGATAAACTAGCGTTATGAATAGTAATACCCAATTTTTGAAATTTTAGAAATTTTAACATTCAAAATGGTCTTCATTTTTGGATTCGGAATATCAAAATTATCCTGGGGTGAATTTTTGGAATTTTTCTGAAAATATTCAATTTTTGATGAATAGTGAAAAACACTAAGTTATAGTTTAAAACCGATTTTTTTTAAATAATCATTTATTTTATTTAAATTTATTTTAGGTCAAAATAGATACATAATACCTATATAAGTTCAATGTAATTCATTGGAGTATTTTTATAATCATTTTAGATATATAAAAATTTTATTGAACTTTTTACCGTCTTTTACCCACCTCCTAGTAGAATTTGCAAATTTACACAAAACATAATTTTTCTGCTACTGTGAGTGGAATTACAAAAATCTGAGAGACACTGTTTATATCAGTAAGTAAATTTTTTTTCAATAAGATAAAAATAATTTTTGGTGAATAGTAACTTTTTACTTTTATTTACCACGGTTAAAAGAAAATAGGGTAATTTAGGGTAAAAATGATATTATTTTTACCCTAACACATGTTCTTATTCTATTGGATAAGTGTAATTCGAAAAAAAAACTTTAGGATCAAAATATTACCATTTAGGTCCACTTGGATCAGATTAGGATATTTATTATTATTTTATTTAATAAAGAGTTAAAATAGTTAAAATCAAAGTTTAATAAATAAAACATTTTTAATATAAGGTTATACATAAGATGAATTAAACTATAAATATTAATTAGAAAGATAAAACTATTTACTACATAATTTTATTTTATTTTTATTTTTTAGACATTAAAAAATATAATTTATTTATGACACAATGATGATGCAGTAATTATCTTATTAATGAAATATTAACACAATTGATTTTATAAATACCCAAATAAATGTCATTTGAAACTTTTTATTAATTAAACTAATTTTCTAGGTTCCTATAAAATATTAGGGTTGATTAGATGAATTGTTTTCTAAATAATAATGCTGTTATAAATTTAGAAAAAACAAAATACCAAATAGTGTCAAAATTGACATAAAAGAGTTTTCAAAAAGAATATTATATTATTAATTGATATAATGGTCCTAAAAATGTAAAGGTCAGAAAAAAGTGTTATATAATAATATATATGACAATAATGAACCATTTGGGGTTTTATTGGATGTTTATAGAATGTTTATTAACCATATAGTGTAAGAATACAAGATGACATGGTAAAAGTTAAAATATTTAACATAGAGTTAAACCTCAATGATAAGTTTAAAATGGTAACCTAAACTTGTCTAAAACCTATTGGTTGAGATTATTTTGACCCATAAACACCCTATCCTCAATATAAGTCACTTTGGTTCCATTATAAACCAAATATGATTTTATTATAAAATAATATTTTATGTTTTTTCTAAGGTGCCCCTCTCCTCCCTTATAAAAGGGAACCTCCTCCCTCTCCTCTTTACACATTTTTGAGCCTTAAAGCTCGGAAAACCCCTGCTAATTTCTCTTATCTACCTCTCTAGTTATATCATAGAGGTTCTGGTCTTCTCAAAAGACTAACCCTAGTTCCTTAAGAGGAAGTTTAAAAGAGGCACGTCGAAGAAGAGGTAATCTCTTCTACCGATTCTTTCAAGTTTCTTTCTTCTTCCACTTCATCCTTCATTGTTGTTTCCATTCTAAAATAATAACTCCAGTATCTTTTATATAATGTGTTGTTATTATAAAAATGGTACAACCATATTAGTTATTTTATCCATCCTATGAATGAAAAAGTCACCACACATGCGTACGTATGGCATACCGTCTCCACGTTGTGGTGTAGTTTGTTATTCAAACATTTCATCTTTTGGATGGGTATAATAATGAGTATAAATGATATAAATAATAAATATTACATTATTATGATTCTTTATATATGATAAAACATCCAATTATATACAATTTTAATATCAAAATAATGATATCATCGCTCGTGCGTATGTATGGACTAGCGTCTCCACGAACGTGATTAGATTCCTTTTCCATGATTAACAATTAAAGTATGACTATAAAGTATATATAATAAATCATCATGAAATATATTACATAATAATGATACTGGATTTATGTATATAAATTTTTTATTTACTTAATTCCATTCAATTCAATATGGAAACGAAAACAGCGTTCATGCGTACGTACGGCCTACCGTCTCCATGAACTGTGTATTTCATTCCATTTATCTATCTATCACATATATTTATAGTATGAATATATATTATATATAAATCATTTTTTACATTCTGGAATTAAGTAAATCATGATATAAGTAATAATATCAAGACCAACAAGTCGAAACACGTACGATAAATGAAACGATTTTACCCAAAACGTTGCTTTAACATGGAATTTACAAAAGAACGGGTAATATAAAGTCATAAGTTAACCATATATGATATCATAAAAATGAATATGATTCTATAATAAGTCAATGACATTATTTAAATCATTATATAGGAGGTTCTGATACGTACGAAGCATATCGGACCTAAGGTAAGGGATAATTTTTCAAATCTCATTTTTATCTGAGATTGCTTATACGTAAGTATTTACTGGGGTTATATTTTTCATCCATGTCCACAAAAATGTTTTTCATAAAGTGTTTAATATTATTCCATGTATTTTTAAAGTAATTTTTACCCCTCTTTGACTTTTACATTGTTTTATGAAAGGAATCTTTCTTTTGATTACCATAGGAGGAACTTTTTGACTTTTCCAGCAAAAGTACAAGGAGAATGTTTTTATAACTTATACGGCAATAAAAGATTTTTACGGTTTCAAAACGCCTTATTTTCATTAAGATTAATCTAAAATATTTCATGACTATTGTCAACAAAATCATTTTATTTTAAAAATGCATGGCATTTTGTGAAAAGAAAATGATTTTTAAGAAGAAAGGATATTTTCCTCAAGAAATAATTTCAAGTGTTTTATCGAAACCATTTTCCATATAAGATTACATTATATCAAATGTGTATGTCTCAAGTATAATATATCTATGATTTACATGCTTTCACTTTTCATATGATGAAATGATATCAATTTGTTTTATATGGATTATGTTATGATGGGATGATGTTTATGAAACCCATTTTATTCTTTGGGTTATGATGAATGATTTATGTTTATGTTGTGGCACACATAAGAATGATTTCATTATTAGATGGGTGGGACCTATATCTCCCTCCAATGCATTGGGTAAAGATTTATATCTCATGAGATAGACATGGCTGGAACGGCAGGTTAATTTGGTTCACTGATACAGGACTGGAATGAGGAGTGAACTCGATTCATTAAGGGACTTTGTCCACTATGATGGTCTTTGCATCAATGACTTGGCTACAATGGAAATAATATCCTGTGCATAATGTTTTTCCACAATCACATGTTTTATTCCCATTCTATTTTATCTTTATTAATGTTCCTCTATGAGCATTGCTTTATGTACCATAAATAATTATGTCATTACTCCTGATTTTGATGTTTTATGTTCATGTTTTTTTACGTTCAAATGTTTATGGATTGTTTTATGTTCTCCATGTTTACCCTTACTGAGCATATAAGCTCACCCATTTTTATGTTTTCTTTTCCCCATGAATTAAATAATTTTTTAGGAAAGAAAACAAAAGGGTAAGATCTTTATGGGAGATGTTGAAGATATTTCAACATGATTAGAAGTATATATTCAAAGTTTCCAAAGACACTAAACTATTACGATCCATGGATATCAGTTTTTTATGTATTAAGGATTCAGCAAAAGTAATGTAATGTACATGTATGTCAAGCTTTGGGTCTCTAAAATTGGTATCAGAGGAAAGGATTACTTAACCTTTGGAAACTAGGATGCGAAAACTTTATTGACATCCCTAGAGATATTTCTAAGGTATGTCTAGGGATTTCTATATGGTTAAGTATAAGTATAGGTTATAGTCCTAGAATTATGGTAATGATCTTAGAATTAAACCAAGGATATTATATATTAAAGGTACTCTCCCTTTATTATGTTGTTTTCCTAACATGATTTTTGCCTCTCACACTATTTGTTTTTGGGTTTTAGATGATGTCTAGAACCCGAAAGAACCGTGTTTATCAATGTAATGGTAAATGCAATGATTTTACTCCTAAACAAACCAATGTTATGGGAGATGGAGTGAAAAATATTATTTCTATACTTACACAAGCTATGAATCATTTTGTACTTCTGAATGAGAAGAGAAGGGAACAATATTCTATTAAGTCCTTCATGAGGCATTGTCCACCTTCTTTCAGTGGGTCTTCTAATCCACTTGTTGTTGAACAATTGATCAGTAACATTGAAAAGATATTTTCCATACTTTGATGTTTGGAACATGAAAAGGTCATTCTGTATATTTACCATTTAGAAGGTGAAGCAGACCAGTGGTGGACTCTAATTAAGAATACAAAGACCCAAGGTGAAATTGAATCCATGGAATGAGACGAGTTTAAGAAATTATTTTTCAATAAGTACTTCCCTCATATTCTTCGAACAAAGATATAAAAGGAGTTACTTTTATTAAGAAAAAGATGACCAATCTGTTTGTATATACGAGGTGGATTTTACAAGGCTTACAAGGTATGCATATGGATTTATCATCCAACCTAAAATTAAAGTTGATCGATTCTTCAGTGTCTTAAAACCTAGTATTAGAAGGGAATTATATTTAAGAGACTTTAGTATCTATGAAGAAATTTTGTGTTATACTATCAAGGTAGAACTAGAAGTTGGTGTTACATATCCATCTCATGGTTTTGACAAAAAACATAAGATGGAGTTCACGGAAAAATCTCAGAACAATGGTGAAAAGAAGGTGAATGTTTTTTATGCTCAAAGTGTGGAAAGAAGCATGGTGGAGATTGTATAAAAGGTACTAGAAAATGTTTCAAGTGTGGAAAAGAAGGTCATAGAGCATCTGAGTGCCAAAGTAATGGGAAAAAGGTTTCTAATGAAGTTAATAGAGAACAAATTGCAAAGAACACTCCACCAACACTTTAACACTTCAAGTGCAAGTAAATGGGGCATTATTCGTATCAATATCCTAATCCAATGGTTAATGATGATCGACGTGAGAAACCTATTAAGGCAAAGGACAAAGGGAAGTCACATGCGATCACTATTTGTGATGTTGAGTATGAAAATTGTGTTGTCGAATGATTAAGTGTTTATGTAACGTGATTTCAAAACAGTATCATGGAATCTCATTTATTGTATCATGGAATTTTGGAATATCTATGTACTGGTTTTCAATAATTGTATGGTATCGGTAACCATGAAAAGTGATTGGAATATTTTTGGAAAGAAGATTATATGTGCATAATGAAGGGATAAAGAGATAATGAAATGTTTGATAGTATTAATGAACTCATATAAGGACAAAGTGATATCATGGTTTGAGTATATAGAAATTTTGGGATTTTGGTATGTGAAAAGAGTTGACTTTTGATAAAATTCATGTTTTCACAAAGATTCTATGGTAATTCATGTTTCAATAGAATACACGATTAAGGTATTCACATGTTTTTAATGTGATCAACAAGATATATCTTATGATATACAGGGGATAAATGATTGTATTCACGTGCTTGGTTGATGAAAATTCTAGTAATCGTTGTCTTTATACAATGATCTTGGATAAAAGTATTTTGGATAAGACTAAATATTTGAAACAAATTATGTTGGACATTAGATAATATTGTTTAAGGATTGAACCTTTTTTAGATATTATTTCTATAATGTTATAATTGTGTAGTTTTAGAAAAAGGACAACCTGCCGGACGGGCGACAACTCGTCGCGTCGGACAAGGTTGTGGGAATCGAACCCACAACCAAAGTACGACATGCCTTTATCACCTACCACTGGCCTACAAGAAGTCCCTGGTTAGTAGAAACTAGTTTTATTTTATTAAGAGGTATGATAGGTGAAGTATATGTCCATTTTAGGAACCATATACGATTAATCTCACCATAGATAGACTTATGTATATAACTTTTGCTAACCATATGTTTGAGACAGATAGAATGAATAATCATTCTATCGCATGATCTGCTAACACTTGACGAAAGAAATATTCAACTTCATTTCTTTAAGAGATGAAGATGAAATTATTAAAGTCACAAACAACAGTGAAATTGTACCAAAATCAAGTAAGTATTTCTTTTAATTCAAAAAGTCTTCAATATTTGGGAAATGATCTTGAAAACAAAAAATGTTTTCCTAGTACTCTCTTATCCGATGAATCAGATAGTACCTTAGATCATCAAAAATTTATAGCTTTGTGATTTTCAGATTTTTTATAGCCATATTCTCTACCACTCTCTATCAGAACTTGATGGTTAGATTTCTCTTCCATATCCATATTTTCACTTATATTCTCCTATGTGGAAACCGAGTGATGAGTTAATTTGGGTATTCATTATGTTTCTAACGTTCCTTTTTAAAATGATGATTTTGTATTCCCTTTTAGGATGTGGTTTTCTATGAAAGAAAAATTCAAGTAGAAACCCATTTATAACCCCGGAGAATTTCAAGGGAAAAAATTATTTTAAGGGGGTAGAATGTAACACCCCGAGATTTTATGAGAATTATTCAATTTAATTTCTTTAATGTCTTTTATTGTACGCTACACCAAGATTATCTTGCGCTATACACAACACCATATTATCCTGTAGTATACTCAACACTATTCTTCTCTTGTGTTAAAAACAAGATCACCCTTCCTCGATAGCTTGCGTTGTATGCAATATCTAGTTTCACTAAACAAAGATAAGTTATTAAAATATTATATAAACAAGCCGTTATGAATAGTAATACCCACTTTTTGAAATTTTATAAATTTTATCATTCAAAATGGTCTTCATTTTCGGATTCAGAATATCTAAATTATCCTAGGGTGAATTTTTGGTATTTTTCTAAAAACTTTCAATTTTTGATGAATAGTGAAAAACATTGAGTTATAGTTTAAAACCGACTTTTTGTTTAAATAATCATTTATTTTATTTAAATTTATTTTAGTTCAAAATAGATACATAATACCTATATAAGTTCAATGTAATTCATTGGAGTATTTTTTTAATAATTTTAGATATATAAAAAATTTATTGAACTTTTTACCGTATTTTACCCACCTCCTAGGAGAATTTTCAAATTTACATAAAACATAATTTTACCGCTTCTATGAGTGTAATTTCAAAAATCCGAGAGACACGATTGTTATCAGTAAGTAAAATGTGGTTCAATAAGATAATTTTTTTGGTGAATAGTAACTTTTTACTTTTATTTACCACGGTTAAAATTAAATAGGGAAATTAAGGGTAAAAATGATATTATTATTACCCTAAACCATGTCCTAATTCTATTGGGTAAGGGTAATTCGACCAAAAAAATACTTAGGAATAAAATATTACCCTTTAGGTCCACTTGGATTAGATTAGGATATTTATTATTATTTTATTTAAAGAAGAGTTAAAATAGTTAAAATCAATGTTAAATAACTAAAAAAATAATATAGGGTTATACATAAGATAAATTCGACTATAAATATTAATTAGAAAGATAAAAAGATTTAATACATAATGGTATTTTATTTATAATTTTTATACATTGAATAATTTAATTTATTTAGGACACAATGATGATGCAATAATTACCTTATTAATGAAATATTAACATAATTGATGTTATAAATACCTAAATAAATGTAATTTGAGACTTTTTATGAATTACACTAATTTCCTAGGATACTATATCATATTATGGTTGGTTATATAAATTTTTTTCGAAGTAATACTGCTGTTATAAATTTCTAAAAAATAAAATATCAAATTGTGTCAAAATTGACATAAAAGAGTTTTAAAAAAATATTATATTATTAATCGTTATAATTGTCCTAAAAATCTGAGGATAATTCCAAAGACTGATATAATAATATATATGGCATTAATGAACCATTTGGGGGTTCTATTCTCTGTTTATAGTATGTTAATTAACCATATAGTGTAAGAATACAAGAAGACACGGTAAAAGATAAATTATTTAACTTAGAGTTAAATCTAAATGATAAGTTTAAAATGGTAACCTAAACTTGTCTAAAACTAATTGGTTGAGATTATTTCGACCCATCCCCACCCTATACTTGAAATAAGTCACTTTGGAGCCATTATAAATAGAATATAAATTTATTATAAAATAATATTTTAAGTTTTTTCTACGGTGCCCCTCTCCTGCCTTATAAAAGGGCACCTCCTCCCTCTCCTCTTTACAAGATTTTGAGCCTTCAAGATCGACCAAACCCTGCCAATTTTTCTCATAAACCTCTCTAATTATATCATAGATGTTATGGTCTTCTCAAAATACCAGCCCTAGTTCCCTAAGAGGAAGTTTAAAAGAGGCATGTCGAAGAAGAGGTAATCTCTTCTACCGATTCATTCAAGTTTCTTTCTTCTTCCACTTCCTCCTTCATTGTTGTTTATATTCAAAAATAATAACTACAGTATATTATATACACTGTGATGTTATTATAAAAATGGTACAACTATATTAGTTATTTTATCCATCCAATGAATGAAAAATTCACCACACATGCGTACGTACAGCTTACCGTCTCCACGTCGTGGTGTAGTTTGTTATTAAAACATTTCATCATTTTGATGGGTATAATAATGAGTATAAATTATATAAATAATAAATATAACATTATTATAATTCTGTATAAATGATATACCATCCAATTATATACGATTTTAATAAAAAAAAGAATGATATCATCGCTCGTGCGTACGTACGGACTACCGTCTCCACGAACGCGGTGAGATTCATTTTCCATGATTAACGATTCAAGTATGATTATAATGTATATATATTAAATAATCATGAAATAAATTAAATAATAATGATACTATATTTATGTACATATGTGTTTCATTTACTTAATTCCATTCAATTCAATAAGGAAACGAAAACAGTGTTGATGCGTACGTACGACCTACAGTCTCCATGAACGGCGTATTTCATTGAGTTTATCTATCTATCACATATATTTATATACTGAATAAATATAATATATAAATCATGTTTTACATTCTGGAATTAATTAAGTCAGGATATAAGTAATAATATCAAGAAAAACAAGTCGAAACATATATGATAAATGAAATGATTTTACCCAAAACGATGGTTTAACATTGAATTTACAAAAGAACGGGTAATATTAAGTCATAAGTGAGCCATATTTGATATAATAACAATGAATATGATTCTGTAATAATTCAATAACATTATTTAAATCATTATACAAGAGGTTCATATATGTATCAAGCATATCAGACCTAAGGTAATGGATAATTTTGCAAATCTCATTTTTATCTGAGATTGCTTATACGTAAGTATTTACTAAGGTTATATTTTTCATCCATGTCCACAAAAATATTATTCATAAAGTGTTTAATATTCTTCCATGTATTATTAAAGTCATTTTTAACCCTCTTTGACTTTTACATTGTGTTATGGAAGGAATCCTTCTTTTGTTTACAATACGAGGAACTTTTTGACTTTTCTAGCAAAAGTACGAGGAGAATGTTTTTTTAAATTATACAGCATGAAAGGATTTTTATAGTTTCAAAACACCTTATTTTCATGAAGCTTAATCTACACTATTTCATTAATATTTTCAAAAAAAATCTTTTCTTTTAAAATTTCATGGAATTTTTTTGAAAAGAAAAATATTTTGAAGAAGAGAAGATATTTTCCTCAAGAAATAATTTCAAGTGTTTTATAAAAACCATTTTCCATCTGTGATTACATTATTTCATATGTATATGTTTCAAGTATATTATCTCAATGATTTACATGGTTTAACTTTTCTAATGATGAAATTATATCCATTTTTTTATATGGATGATGTTATGATGGGATGATGTTTATGAAACCCATTTTATTCATTGGGTAATGATGAATGATTTATGTTTATGTTGTGGCACACATTAGAATGATTTAATTATGATATGGGTGGGACCTATATCTCCCTCTAATGCATTGGGTAAATATTTATATCTCATGATATATACATGGCTGGAACAGCAGGTTAATCTGGTTCAGTGATACAGGACTGGAACGAGGAGTGAACTCGATTTAGTAAGGGACTTTGTCCACTATGATGGTCTTGGCATCAATGCCTTGGCTACTATGGAAATCATATCATGTGATTAATGGTTTTCCACAATTAAATGTTTTATTACCATTATATTTTATCATGATTAATATTCCATTATGATCAATGCGTTATGTACCATAAATAATTATGTCATTACTCCGAATTTTGATGTTTTATGTTCATCTTTTTTTACGTTCAAATGTTAACAGATTGTTTTATGTTCTCCATGATTACCCTTACTGAGCATATGAGCTCACCCTTTTTTTGTTTTCTTTTCCCCAGGATATAAATAAAGGTTTTAGGTAAGAAAACAAAAGGGGAATATATTTATGAGATATTTTGAATATCTTTCAACATGATTAGAAGTCTATGTTCTAAGTTTCCAAAGCCCCTAAACTATTACGGTCCTTGGATGTTAGTTTTTGTTTTGTATTAATTATTCCTCAAAAGTAATGTAATTTTCATGTACTTCCAGATTTGGGTCTCTTCAATTTTAATATATCAAAATGTTTATAATATAATTGAAGTCAGTAGAAGAAGAATGTAAATGAAAAAACTCATTTATGAAATTTACCTCTTCTTTGGACAACTTCATTTGGTTTATAGATAAATCCTTATTTGGATGGTATTATGATAAAATTAGGAACTCTAAGACATGTTTATTGATTTTATAATAATATTTAAGTATTTTTTAGTTTATCTAATTGGTTATTATAGTGCTTAGAATAGAGTAGTGTCAGTTTCTATTTATAAGTGAGGGAGAAAACACACATGGAATTTTCAGAAATAACAAAATATATTAATGTCTTACTCAAGTAAAATAGATATACAATGACTCGTATTAAAATATGGGATTATATAGAGTAAAAATATTACCATAAAATAGTATTTATAAATTTTTTCGGTATTTTAAACCCATATCATTTTAGTATTAAAATTTTAATCCATTTTAACTCTTACTATGGTAATAGAATTTTTATGAAAGTCATTATTTATAATGACTAAAAACGAATGTGGAATAATTACCATAATTTGAAATTTTTATTCCAAATATGGATTCTATTTTATCAAATTAAATATTTATATTTCTTATAAATTATTTTAAAATAAAACCACAAAACCTGAAAAAAGTTGTTTTTCCATAAAAATGCATTTTATGTAAAAATTGAATTTATTGAAAATTAAAATATAATTTTGATTAAAATGGAATTAAATATGTTATACTAAATCAGAGTATACATTTTTATTTAAAATATTAAAAAAAACCTTATAAATACATGATTCAAAGAGAATAGTTTAAAACAATTTTTATCTAAACAAAAACTTTAAATAAATTTCCAAAATGTAAAACATATATTTCTCGGATAAAAATTAAATTTTTATATGTTGAATATAACATATTACATTTATATTTGTCATTTTTTTAGTAAACCTTAAATTTATTCCTATATCATTATATTGTCACAAAATTAATAGTTGTGTAAATTGTGTATTTTTTACTATTATCTTATGAATAATTATTTCTAAAAACAGTAAAAATTCATCCTATGATAATTTTGACACGATGAATTAAAAAATGAAATTAATTTCTTCGAATTAAATTTAATGAATTTTATAATTTATGTATTAATATCATTCTTTATTAAATCAATTTTTATTAAACTATGGCTTTTTAGATGAAAAACTTACTTAATATAATTGAATATTAGCTGTTACATTTGGTTATCAAAAAGTGTCCATTTAGATAGTTATCCTCTTAACTTTCCTCTAATTTAATTACCATTTAATAAAGGATTATATTGATTACTTTGAGTGTAATTTTTTTGAATGTTACTCATTTTCTCTCCTTTCTTTTTTCCCTTGTTTCATGGTCATTTAGTGTGAAACGTGATTGGATTCATTTGTCAATTCCACTTGAGAAAAGTTGAATTGATCAAGGATGATGGGAATTTCTTGTAAAATGTCAACAAGAGGACATGAGAAGATTTAGAAACAACATATTTCATCATTTATATTGTGTTAATTTACTAGCCAATATTATTTTGTATTTTTAAGGAAATTATATAAATTGATGATTGATTGGGGGTTAGGTTATAGTGATTTTTATTTGAATTGTCTTGGTGATATTACATAGGCCTTGCTTTAATATATGATCAAGGTATTGGTGCAATGAAGATTACTATAATGATTTTATTCAATTATTCATGTTTTTTTTAATTAAATTATTACTTAAAAATGTCCAGAATTAACTTTTTTAATGTGATGTGCGAGATAAGTGCTTTGGTGGAAATACGAGATTGGAAAAGGCATGGAAATGATTGGATGAGCCTATTATAGAGATTCAATTGAGTGGAAAAAATATTTTGAGGTATGTGGAACATTGAATTGAAGATCATATACATGATTAAAAATAATTTCCTACTGCATACATGATTCATGGGTTTAGTTAAAATCATTGAGGACCGAATGGTCTTGGGAAGGAGAGAGAGGAAGAAATTTTTCCATCTATTGTTGGGACATGTTAAATTTATCTTAGGTGGATTTTCCTAGGTATATATTAGTAAGTTAGAAAGAAATAGGACTTGAGGGATGAATGATATATCCATTCATTTCATGCAACTTGAGTGAAAACCTACTAAGGATGGTCTATGGTTAAGTGATATTTACAATAAATAAGAGTCCTCTTGGACAAGACATTGTGTAATAAAGAGGATTTCCTCTAGGATTGAGTCTAAGATTTTTCCCTTATAAGATATGAGAATTAACCCATGTTTAGGTTGTGAGAATAATTTAGGAATTATAATTAGGATGAAAATGGGATTAAAGTAGTATGGAATCAGATATTCCATGGGAAGTGGGAAAGAGAATGATGAAGGACTTTGGTGAGGTTCGATTGAAAATTAGGGATATTTTATTAGGAGCCTATGGGAAGTGATATTACCAACATGTGGAATATGTATGATGATATCGACGACTAGATACCACGATGAGTCTTGGGGACCCATTGGGAACCCTAAATATGACATCCCACCTTTCTAAAACATAACTTTTCATTAAATTTTATCAAATCGATGAGTAGATACCACGATGAGTCTAGGGGACCCATTGGGAACCCTAAATATGACATCCACCCTTTCTATAACATAACTTTTCATTAAATTTTATCAAACCGAGGGTCTTTAAGGTTTAGTGTCTTGGAAACCAGGAACATAAAACATGAAAACAAAAAACATTCTTCTTAAACACTTGAAAGGATTATCCTTATGTTCATCCTAGGTTCATTACTGCATCTCATAACTTGGGGACATACATCAAAAGAAAGGGTGAGCAGAAGGCCCAATAAAGGAAACAAGGAGAAACATTTATCATGTGAACTTGAGATACATCAATAAAGTCATGAAAAAAATATATTAAGGAACGAGAAAGAAATCACGAGGAATATCATATTAAAAATAACATTTTTAATAACCTGAAGATGTGGATACAACATTTAATATAGACAATCATGAACATATCACCAAGGTCCATCCCCAAGGTTTCATTTGAAATTACTAAGGTTATTCACCAAGGTATCGTTAAAATTGTAATCTCTAATGGTTACATCATTACCCAATGCATTGGAGAGCTATCAGGGCGCACCCTTAAATTTTCCTTTATTATCATGTGAGCCAAATATATCATCATAAACATTTCATAAATAAACCTTATAGCATAAAATAAATGGGTTTCATTTCATAATCATAATGTTTAAAAAACTGCTTTAAAGACATGATCTTTATGTCACTTTAAACCCACGGAAAAGGAAAGCGGGTCTCATATATGTAAATACCAGAATTTAAAATAGTACATTTTGGTATATATGTGAATAACATTTTATGAGAAATATCTTGGAGTATTCACTTAATAAAATAATCTAATTTGATAAAAATAGATAGACATTTTGAGACGAAAATTCGGAAGCATAACGGCTATGTTGTAGGGTTTTAGAAAACATTGAAAAGAGAGGGGACATGGGTCACCCACTCATAAATAATCCATAAAAAAGTAGGGGGGACAGAATATAAAGGATTTAAGAACATGGTAATGAAAGTTTAAAGATATACCATATGAAATGAAGAACATTAAAGGAAGACAAAAATAAGATTTCTCTTATGAAAATTCGGCAGCCTAACGGCGTCACTTAAACTTCCACAAATGAATTGACGAGATCAAATAGGGTCTCTCATCATATGAAAATAAAAGATCACTATGATAGATATATATATCAATCCCCAACATAATAAAAAATAAATTGAAAGACTTGACAATAAAATAGAACTTGAAAATGGGAAGGGTGAAAGAATCCCTTAAAAATTTGGTAGCCTAACGACGTCAATTAAACATCAAAAAAATGAATTGATGAGATAAAATAGGGTATCTCATAATATGAACATAAAATATCATTATGACAGATATAGATATCATACCCAAACATAATAAAAAGTAACTCGAATGTCTTGACAATAAAATAGAACTTGAAAATGAGAAGGGTGAAAGAATCCGTTAATAAAAATTCGGCAGCATAACGGCGCCACTTAAACATTCATAAAACGAAATGATGAGAGTAAGAGTGAATATCTCATCATATTAACATGAAAAGGGAATTAAGAGGAATATAAAATAGCATCCTCCAACATAATAACATGGAGCATAAAATAAATGACTTAAAAGAGAGTATTTGAAAAGAAAGAGAGAGGTTGGATCCCTTCCCTTAAAACGTAACTCTTAAAACTAAAAGGTTGGGACCTTGAGGGCTTGGGAGAACCTTGGGAGGACTCCTTGGGAGGCAAGGAGACCATAACTTTGTTGATGATTTTTTTGGTGTCGAAAGGATGATATAATGACATGGTATTTTATAGGGAAAGTGAGGGGACAAGGCATTAATGGCCAAGGGACACCTCATTGGTGGTTTTGGCAAAACCATGGGCTTGCCCATGGTATTTGCCCATGGTATTGGACACTTGGGACACCTCATACCTTATCTTACTATTCATAGGTCGACCATATTTATTACATACTTAATAAATCATTAATGATGTCATTAAACACCCGAAACTTAAAACTGAAAATTCACTATTCAATGAAAAATCAACTTTCTCAGAAAAATACAAAAATTTCACCTTAACCTAATATCAATGGTCTGATTTCAAAAATGAAATCCATTTTATAAAAATAATTTTCTAAATATTTTAAATTTAATTTTTAAATAAAAACACTATTCACCAAAATTGATTTTTTTCGGAAAAATCCCCAAAAATTACCTTAACATAACATCGATACTCTGAATTCAAAAATGAGCTCCATTTTATAAAAATATTTTTCGAAATATTTTTAATTAAAATTTTAATTAAAAAACACTATTCACCCAAAAAAACTAATACTTAACAAATAATTTCTAAAACAGTTATTTACCTATTTTATTGAATCACATTACTTAATCAAGGTGCCTAGAATATATTAATACTTTATTTAAGTGAGATTACTAATCCATTTGTTCACATTACTAATCCTAAGTGTAAAATCACTATTCATAATTTATTATTCATCCAAAATTAAGTTGATCATATTAGACTCTATATTTCACACTGAACACATTTTTAAAAGACCATTTTTTGAAAATCATTACACATAATTAATTATTTAAGGTTTACATAAATATTTTAAAATATCATTTTTTCAAAATTCATCAATAATATGCATTCTACATTTATCCGGACATTTGAAAATTCTCAAACGTCGCCATTAGAATAAATCACAAAATTTTATTTAAAACAATGGATTACACAAGGTAGCTAAGGTCTCATTAATAACCCCTTATAACCCCAGCATAAGACCTAAGTGTAAGGTGTGCTAAGGTGAGATAATCTGATGGCGGCTCGTCCAACATCGCATTAGTATTAATTTCTATTAGTTTGAACTTCTCACAAAGTTGATTCCGTTCTAGCTTCACACGATGACGTTCGGCTTGGGTTTGGTCCAGAGCAAAGCCCAGTGGTGCTACCTCCTTTCCAAGTTCTGTTATATGGGATTCTATTTACCCGAGACTACTGGATGAGGCCATCAAATTTTCTTTCTATATTAATTAAGCAAGATCACTTGTATTTATAGACAATAGTCACAACATTTAGTTTCCAAAGGTTATACTGACAAACGGTCATATAATAGTCAAAAACCAATAGTCTCATTACAATTATACTCATTTTATTAAATGAAAATGTTTTGTTGAGTATGAAATAAAATAACACAAAAAATTAGGAAACAATATTTATTCAAAATTTCAGGTCATTACAATCTTCCACCCTTAAGAAATTGTGTCCTTGCAATTTTTAAAATTGATCATGGAAATTTCATTGAAAGTCCCACATTGAAAAAAGATTCAGTAACACTATTACTTTAAAATAAAGGAAAGGAAGTACACAGGTCACCCGAGTTAACCCATACTAGGATTCCATGTAGGAAAACATGGGTATGTAGGAGAAAACAAAGGGTCATGTTCTGAGGGAGAGTGATAGAAAAAAAATCTAAGAGGAAGTTAACCACTAGAAAATCACAAACTTATGATGTGTTAAATGGTCTTTGAATACCCAGTAAGAAACTTAAACCAACAACATTTTTGATACACATTCCTTTTAATAATTTTGATGAATTCATTTACTACATAGATTAATAACACAAGGAAATATATTTACCTTCAAGTAGAGTTTCATCCCTTAATAAGTTTCCACCAAGACTAATCTTTTCTCCAAACAAAGATCATTCAAAACTAATTGGTCTCATCAAATCACAAGAATCATCTTCTATAGAATCATGTAATCCACAAAAGAATAACTATCTATCTTTAAACATTTATCCCAAAAACAGAAAGGGTAAGATAAAAAAACTCCTCAAAAAGAAAGAAAACCATAGGAAGAGAAACTACTTTAAATCATCAAAGTTCCACGGTACTACCCAAAGTTAATCAGAGACCATTGCATAAATAATTATCCTTAAAATTCTTTAAAATAAACCAAACTAAGATTGAAACCCCAATATAAGAAGGATTTGATAACATAGTCTTCCAAGATAAACTTTATCGTTTATCTCCAAACAACATCAAACACTCCTAATATCTTATAACAAAAGTAACTAACCTAAACATATTTTCCCAAATATAGGTTAATCATTTCTACAAGTAACCTAAATTACTATAAGTTCACCTTAAATTCATCTATTCTTCAAAATATAAGTCAACCTTTACTCCTCAAATAAAATACCATAGTAATCTATTTACCTTGATCATATAGGGTTACCAAAATAGTGAACTCCTTACAAAATAATAATTATCTTTTAATCCCCTATATTCCAATAAAGGTTATCCATGATCATATATTCTTATGTGAATCTTTATTTTATTTTATCTTTGGTCCTTGAATAATGGTTCATACTATGATTATGAATTTACCAAAGCATATCCCCTGGGAGTGTCATAACCAAGAGTGCATCAAGGCCCGTTGTCATGTACCAGTTCCCGTTCAAGTATAGCTCAAGCGGTGTTTTCTGGTTTTACCCCTATGTACATCTGTGATAGAGACACCTCTACCTACTTGTATCCAGATAGGGATTTATTTTCTTGATAAACCACTTACTCAATACCCACCAAAATACCAGGAAGATTTCCTATATTTAAACATTTCTATAGGGTTCTTCCTAAAGTTTTCATATCCTAATTTAAACAAATAACTAAACCATCCTTTGATACCAACTATGACATCCCGCCTTTTTATAACATAACATTTCATTACATTTTACCAAACCGAGGATCATTAAGGTTTAGTGTCTTGGAAACTAGGAACTTAAAACATGAAAACATAAAACATTCTTCTTAAACACTTGGAAGGCTTATCCTTATGTTAATACTAGGTTCATTACTACATCTCATAACCTGGGGATATACATCAAAATAAAGGGTGAGCAGAAGGCCCAGTAAGTTAAACAAGGGGAAACATTTAACATGTGAACTGGAGATACATCAATAAACTCGTGAAAAAAACTTTTAAGGAATGAGAGTGAAATCATGAGGCATATAATAATAAAAATAACATATTTCATAACTTGAAGATGTGTCTAAAACATTTAATATATACAATCATGAACATATCACCAAGGTCCATCCCCAAGGTGTCATTTGAAATTACTAAGGTTATTCACCAAGGTATCGTTAAAATTATAATCTCTAGTGGTTACATCATTACCCAATGCATTGGAGCGCTATCAGGGAGAACCCTTAAATTTTTCTTTATTATCATGTGATCCACGTATATCATCATAAAAATTTCATAAATAACCCTTATATCATAAAATAAATGGGTTTTATTTCGTAATCATAACGTTTTAAAAACTGCTTTAAAGACATGATCTTTATGTCACTTTAAACTCACGGAAAATGAAACTGTGTCTCATATGTGTAAATAACAGAATTTAAAATAGAAAATTTTGGTATATAAGTGAATACACCTTTAGAAGAAAGATCTTTGAGTATTCACTTAATAAAATAAAATAATTTGGGAAAAAGAGAGAGACATTTTGAGACGGAAATTCACCAGCATAACGGCTATGTTGTAGGGTTTTAGAAAACATTGAAAAGAGATAGGACATGGGTCACCCACTCATAAATGATCCATAAAACATTAGGGGAACATAATATAATGTTTTTAAAAACATTTTAATTAAATTTTAAAGATATACAAAATGAAATGAAAAACATGAAAAGAAGACAAAATTAAGATTTCTCTTATGAAAATTCGGCAGCCTAACGGCGTCACTTAAACTTCAAAAAATGAATTGACGAGATAAAATAGGGTATCTCATAATATGAACATAAAATATCAGTATGATAGATATATAGATGATACAACAACATAATAAAAAGTAACTTTAAATACTTGACAAGAAAATAAAACATGAAAATGAGAAGGGTGAAAGAATCCCTTAAAAATTCGTCAGCCTAACGACGTCAATTAAACTTCAAAAAACCGAATTGATGAGATAAAATAGGGTCTCTCATCATATGAACATAAAATATAAGTATGATAGATATAGAGATCATACCCCAACATAATAAAAAGGAACTTTAAAGGCTTTACAAGAAAATAGAACTTGAAAAAGAGAAGGGTGAAAGAATCCGTTACAAAAATTTCAGCAGCCTAACGGCGCCACTTAAACATTCATAAAACGAAATGATGAGAGTAAGAGGGGATATATAATCATATGAACATGAAAAGGGTAGTAATAAGAATTTAAAATAACATACTCCAACATAAGAACATGGAGAATAAAAGAAATGAATTAAAAGAGAGTATTTGAAAAGAAAGAGAGAGGTTGGATCCCTTACCTTAAAACCTAACTCTTAAAAATCAATGGTTTGGACCTTGAGGGATTGGGAGCACCTTGGGAGGACTCCTTGGGAGGTAAATAGACCATAAAATTTTTTAGTATTATTTTGGAGTTGAAAGTAGGAGACAATGTCTTGGTATTTATAGGGAAAGTGAGGGGACAAGGCATTAATGGCCAAGGGACACCTCATTGGTGGTTTTTGAAAAACCATGGGCTTGACCATGGTATTTTCCCATGGTATTGTCCACTTGGGACACCTCATAACTTATCTTAATATTCATAGGTCGGCCATATTGATTAAATACTTAATAAATAATTAATGATGTCATTAAACACCTGAAACTTCAAATTGAAAATTCACTATTCACCGAAAATTCAACTTTCTCAGAGAAATACCAAAATTTCACCTTATCCTAATATCAATGCTATGATTTCAAAAATTAACTCCATTTTATAAAAATAATTTTCTAAATATTTGTAATTTTATTTTTAAATGAAAACACTATTCAGCGAAAATTAATTTCTTTCAGAAAAATCCCTAAAAATTACCTTAACATAATATCGATACTCTGAATTCAAAAATGAGCTCCATTTTATAAAAAATAATTTTCTAAGTATTTTTAATTAAATTTATAATTAAAAACACTATTCACCTGAGAAAAACTAATACTTGACTAATAATTTCTGAAATAGTTATTTATCTATTTTATTGAATCACGTTACTTAATCAAGGTGCCTAGATTATATTAATAATTTCTTTAAATGATATTACTAATCCATTTGGTCACATTAGTAATCCTAAGCGTAAAATTACTATTCATAATTTACTATTCATCAAATAATTATGTTGATATTATTAGACACTAAATTTCATACTGAACACATTTTTAGAAGACCATTTTTGGAAAATCATTACACGTCATTAATTATTTAAGGTTTACATAAATATTTTAAAATATCCTTTTTCCAAAATTCATCAATAATATGCATACTATATTTATCCGGAAATTTGAAAATTCTTAAACTTCACAATAAGAATAAATCAAAATTTCTTATTTAAAACAAGGGATTACACAAGGTATCTAAGGTCTTGTTACATAGCCCCTTATAACCCCAGCATAGGACCTAAGTGTAAGTTGTACTAAGGTGAGAGAATCTGAGGGCGGCTCAGCCAACATTTCACGAGTAGTAATTTCTATTAGTTTGAATTTCTCGCAAAGGCGATTCCATTCAAGCTTCACAAGATGAGGTTCGGCTTGGGTTTGGTCTAGACCAAAACCTAGTGGTGCTACATCCTTCCCAAGTTCTGTTAGATGGGATTCGATTGGCCCGAGACTACTGGATGAGGCCATCAAATCTTCTTTATATATTAATTAACCAAGATCACTTGTATTTAGAGACAACAGTCGCAACATTTAGTTTCTAAAGGTCATACTAACTAATGGTCATATAATAGTCGAAATCCAACAGTCTCATTTTAATTATAATCATTTTGTCAAATGAAAAAGTTTTGTTGAGTATGAAATAAAATAACACACAAAATTATGAAACAATATTTATTTAAAATTTTGGGTTGTTACACTATAGGTAGATATGTGATGTGTTTGGGATGAGTGGATTGGTCTGAGTGACTAGCACCCGAGAAATGGTATGGTATGATTGTGTGATGGGATATTGTCCCTATTTTTTGTTTCAAGTGTGTGATTATTTTTCTACTTGTGATAAGAAATGAATATCAGTGAGTGGATCCTGTAGATGGATTCCATAATGATAGAGATAACACTGGATGGTTTTCATGATATGGTGTCCTTGTGCATGACATCAGGTCAAATATTGTTTAATTTGGATGTGATAACAAAATAGGACGTTCCTAGAGTGATAATGAGTAATTGACCATGTTTTGGGTAAATATACAGGGGTCGATGTATGATAGAGGACATTTCTTGGAGTAGTGTTGTGTCATGGCAGTGAACCATTTGTTGAGTAGCCTTGTGACATGGAAGTATACCAATAATGATGGGGTGGGTCATGTTGAGATTCATTATATATATGGTGGACACTACCATTATTGATAATAAAGTTGGTTGAGACATTTATGTATGACTATGAAAAATTACTTTAGGTAGTGGGTCGAGTATTAGATGATTTCCAACCTTGAGTCTTGGGTACAACATGAAAATCAAGTGAAATGGTATATGATGATGAGGAGACTAGCTAAATTCATATATTGAACCAAAGTAGGTGCAGTCAGGTTCCATGATCTCCAAGTTAGCATAGGTTAACCCGATGCATAGGGAGTTATGGTGGCCTTGTTTTAACAATATGTCTAATTCACATGTTTAAAATGATTATATTCCCTCATGTATAAATTTATATATTGGTGTATACCAGGGGAACTTTTTGATACACTATGGAGATATATTTCTCATACCCTTCATGGGAACCCTACTACACAATAAGATAATATTTTTTCTTTTGGGTTCAATATATGATGTGTTGTTGATCATGCAATAGACGGTTGAGGGTATTTATATATTGGGTAGTGTTATGTCCTAGGGATATTAGTAGGGTTGATTTGTGTTTTTTTATTTTAATTATTTTTTATATGATATTGTCCCAAAGGTTGATCAATGATGTTTGCTGGAATGACCATGAGATTGTATCATTTCTTATTAAAATTTGATACAACATTGTTTATATTTATTTCAATGTACTTTTATTTTTATGATGTATATTTGTGGGTCATTATATTTATGCATGTGACTCTTATTTGGGGGTATAGTCTCTCAATTTTAAGGATTAAGCCCTGATAGCTAGTTGGTAACCTTTTTTTGTAGAATTATGCATGCCTATAATCCCACGGAACTCCAAAACATATGGGAATTTTGGTTTAGAACACCATACATTATTATCTCTATAAATAAAATTACTTGAGGGGCTTGTAACTTTTCAACCCTTATGGTATTTTATCATGAAATTTTTGTTTACTATCAATGATAAATTAGATAATCCTATATAGTATATGTTTATATGGAAAGTCCCATAGAAATATTCTCAATATTGACAAAGAGGAAAGGATTAGGTCTCTAACCATATATGGGTTTTCCCCTAACCTTTTGAGCATTTATTTGTTTTAGAAGAGTCACCATTAACATTGAATACACAAATATGAAATTTAATAGTTTGGGGGTGGTTATTTGTATAAAAATTCCACCATACCATGGTATTGGTTTGTTTTGGGATATTTTAGTTACAACTACAACCATGACTGTGTAACTTTTTTATTCTAGAGATTATATTATAATAATAATTGGGTGAAGGATGTTTTATAGGGGATCCTTTTAAAAACCAATATTAGAAAAGTGGGTGTCAATATAGAAGGAATACTATTATTATTGGGTATCTCACTTATCGTATTGTACCACATAGTAGATTGAATGGAATCATGGGTGAGTTTATCAAATACATGATATCAACTAGTTTATATTATTTATATCTTATATATTGTGTGGTCCCATTGAGTTAGATAATCAAACTTATTTTTAACAATATTTTAGATTAAAAAATGGTGATAAAATTTTATGCCTCCTCTAATGATTCATTAAAGGTAGACACCATTATTGAACTCTTAATGTCCTCTTGTCCATACATAAGTGTGGTGAAATGTAATAATTCATATATTTTCTATTATCTAATGTCCACAATTGGGAGGGAATCTTCAAAGATTTTGAATGCCTCTTTGTTTCTTTCCATTCAATCATGATAGAGATGTTCTTTCATTATATTTGACTTAGGGTTCCAATCTATAGGGATTAGAGTGAAATAAAATTATTGTAATTTATCATAGATAAATTTAATGTGTTTCACATATTTGAAATATGGTATGTTTCAATCACTAAAGAAATTTTTAATCATCGACAAGTTTAATTAGAGTTATAGAAAATGGTCCACCATAAAAATACCATAAATGAAAAATTTATTATTGTAAGGAAGCCAATACATTATATTTGTATTATATTATATTAATTCCACCCACATTACATCTGAATCAACTTCTTGAGTAGATAGAGAATCTGAATACTCTAACTATAAATGTTTTTTCAGACCTTCGTTCATAGTATTGTTTTTTCTTCCTAATCATCCATGCCTTAGTTACATTCAAGAAATATTGTGGAAAAATATGTGATGAAAAAATTATATGTGTATATAATAAAAGTTTTGATCATCCATAAGGTAATTATGTAAAATTTAACTACTTTTATATAGAACGTAATAGAATATTCTACTATGATGGAGTTTCTTCCATGTTTGATGCATCCACTAACTGAAGTATTCCTAATGATACTTTTTGTGGCTCAAATTAATTAGGGATATTAGAGTATTGAGTGGAGGTTTAATTTCATTCCCAAATTAAAATATATTTATGAAATAATGGAATGATATTTTTAATTTCCTCTTCTAGTTTTATTAAGTTCATGAACCATAGGATAATCCCCCAATAGAGTATGTGAATATATTTAATCTTTTAATTTTACCTATTTTTAATTATTGTATGGTGTAAGAAGTTATAAAATGATTTTATAGACCATACTAAAAGGGATTATTGAAACCTATGTGGTGGTGGTGTTTACTATAGTAAATGAAGATATATCCTAAAACATTGAAGTATGTATTGTCAATAATGGATATATTTGAAGTAAATTGAATATAAAAAGTGTTTTATTTTGTGGTATAATCATTTAAATAATATTTTAACCAAGGAATTATATTAAATATCAAGTATTCTTATAGTTCTATTTAATGTTAATTTGTTTTAGAGTATTTATTGAATACATACGGAGTTTTGTTGATAAAGAGGGGTTATTAGAGTTGTTAAAGTAAGATATTAATGATTTTAGGTCCCAATGTAACTGGCCATGTTGAAATAAATGATGCATAAGAATTTTCCTTCCCACATTAAATTGTTTTTCCTCATTAATGGTGTTATAAATATAATAATTCATAGAATTTTATTTACACCGTATAAATCATACAGTAAAGGAAACCTATTTCATTATAGAGACCTTCATAATTCTATAGTGATGAGAATATATAATCTTTTTCTAATAAATATTAGAGGATCCAAGGTTTTATACTATAGTTTTTTTAGTTTATCATTAATTCAACTAGATGAGAATATTTAAGTGGATATGGGGAGAAAGACCCTACTTCAGGATGTTGTAATTTTCCCTGTAAAGATCTTTGATCACACCGCAATGATCAATATAAGATTTTTTAGTTATTAATTAGAATGGGTGGAATGTTTGAATCCATTCATTGATATATTGTATCAAACCATATTTGAGTGGTGTTTTCTGATTCCTTTTGAGTTTAATTAATTTATCATGTTGTAGTTCTCATTATTGTTCGATAAGGATTAATACCACATAAAAATTACTGTTGTCTGTTTATAATGATGGGAAAATATAGAATTATTTTATTTTATAGATATGAAATACTTATTTATTATATTATAATTAAACATGATCCTTAAACTCCCATTATAATATCCAATGGTGACTATTATACCTATATGGATCCATTTACTAAAAAATAAGTGGGAAAAATTAGAGTGAAATTTCACACATAAATTGTGGTTAGGATAAAAACATTGAATATGATAAATTATTATATTCTTATATAGAGGTGTAGAGAGTGATGGAAGATGAAATATAAAATTTTAGGGTGTGTAGTGTGTATGAACAAAAAATAAGTGGGAATAAAATGGAAATAAATAGGAAGAAAAATATAAGAAGAAGATGATGTTGAATAATCACAATTAATTTTTTTGGAGTTATATGATTGGTGAAGACTCTATTGTAATTATTATTTCTGATTATATGTCATTGATTTTGTGGGATATAATTACATAAGTCAAAAGACACATTGTCTATCACAAGATTAGGATAACCCATACTCCCTTGTTATCCAGATAGTGATTCTAGTAGAATGTATGATCACGTATTTTATAGAATTATTCTAGGGATGTATCTGCTCATTTGAGTAGTAAGGCCTGTAAAATTTTATTTTTCTTTATGTGTTTGTGATAAGTATTTGGGTTTTTATGGGTATAATAATCTTTCACTACACTATAACAAGTCTAAAATACATAAATGAGAAACATAAAATCAAGTTAATTAACAGATTCACTCCTCCTTGTGATTTTTCACGATTCGTGTAGGATATGATCAATTGATAAAAAATAATTAAATGTTTAGTTTTAAATAAAATCAATTGTTTTATGTTATAATAAAAATTTACCCCTATTTCTAATGTTTTGGGTTCCAAAAAATTGTATTTTTTAGGGAATAAATTATTTCCTAAAAAAGGGGATTCATACATTTGATGGGAGGATTTATTATATATAAAAATATCAAATTCTTCCTTATCAATTTATTATTAGTATGGTCCTTTTGAATGTTTCATCTAATGTCTTTAAACCTCGTGTTGAAGTTACTACAATTAAAATATTCAATCGATATAATTAATAGAATGATGGGGATTCTCAAAAATCGATTTTGTCTACTCTTTCAGAAATTAGTTTCTTAATGTTAAAGGGATTTAGAAAATGTAAGGGATTCATGATAAATTATAAAATCTATATGAAATTAATGTGAATGTTAAGTAAGAAAATTAATAGTTTTAGAGTTTGAAATTAAATATTTTTCAATATTATTTTTAATGGAAAAGTGGATGACTTCTTCACTCAAGATAAGAAATTTTTATTGACCATCAGGGGTGTTGGTGTGAAGTTGAATGATTCAATAGTTATAAAAAATTCAATATTTAATTATATAAAATTGTATGTATAGGTTTTTTCACTCAAAAACCATGATCTGGGTATACATTCATTTGTTGTATTTCATTACATTTTTATTTCTTTTTAAATGAGAAAATGGAGTATTTTTATGTATAAGAGTGAGGATGATATGAAAATATAAATTTGATATTTGATACAAAATAATACCAATAATGATGTTAATATAATAAAATTAAATTATGGTAAATATATTTTTCAAAAAACTGAATTTGAATAACTCATGTCATTTATTTCCCAAAGTCTGAGAAGTGTAATGTTTTGGGGAAAGCTAAAAATGATGTTTTTAAATTTTGTGGTATGGAAATTTTTGTTGAAAATTTACCTATATTAAGAGAAGAGAAAAACTTTGAATATAAGTATGAAGAAGATAATATGTTCTTAAAAAAAGAGAGATATAAAATTCATTAAATCAATTTTTTCATCAAATGGTAAGTTTATGAATCTTTCAAAATATAAGAAGACAATTTTCTTATCTACGTATAAAGTTTTTGATAGAAATTTGGGAAAATATTATATCAAGACATTTAGTAAATTTTATCAATAATTAATTATTATTAATGTGAGAAAAGATGATATTACTAGTGATGAGATCATAAATGATATAAATGATGGGGAAACTCAAACACAGTTCACTGTAAAGAATGGTTTAAAGGAATATCATTCATAGAATTTAAAACTAGATAAGGATAAAATGTATCTAAATGATTATGATTAATCATATTGAAAAAATGATACCTTGCTTTATGAAATAGAGTCAATGTTTATAAATGATATTGTTATTATGAAAAATTTCCTACTAAATAATAAATGATAAATGTTAACATAGAAGATAAGGCTAAAAAATGAATAATGAGCATGAAATTATTAAAGATAAATTAATAGAAGAGGAGAATAAATTGAAAAGGTACAATTATAAATTCTAGGATTTTATTTATGATGTATCAAAAATATTACATTAAAAGATGATTTAAAAGGTTGACACAAAGGCACAAGTGGAGAACATCATGTTTATTTAAAAGAAAAAACACTTTCAAAAAACATAATAATTTTGGGAACATTAATTTGGAAGAATATATGATATAATGAGATAATATAAAAGAATAAAAAAGAAAACTAAAAAGAATATGAAAATGAAGGGAGTATTCAATAATTTTTATGTAAAAAGGATTGATTATTGATGGCTAAATTATGTATAAATAATAAGATTCTATATTTTGAAAGAAAGTATTGTTCAATGGGAACTACCAATTTTATGGGTACTAAAGAAATTATAAAGGATTTAAAAGTAGGTAATTTATATTTTAACCCAATTGTAATTATTTTTTTGAGCCCAGAGGTTATGATTGAAATAGATTGAAAGGGATTCCAGACACTCAATAAATAAAATTCCAGATGTATTACAAAAATGTTGAATTGGAAAATGAAAAAGACATTAATTATTAGGAGACATTAATAAATGGTGGGAATAAACATGTAAATTTACTGAATATTATATCTTCATACCAATTAACCCACAAAGTGTGAGTTAGAATACACCTAAATTAATTATAGGGAAAGAAAAAGGAAAGGACAATACATTATTTATTTAAGTGGCACACAAAGCATCCAAAAAATAACATCCATAGGTCATGTATAATTGATGATATTCACATTTTAATGGATATTTTATGCTATTTAATGATATTTAAATTTTAATGAAATGGTCAATGATCTTTGTAAACTATGATCCACTCAAGATAAAAGGGTTTTTTTAATGGTCATTGGATAAAATAAGCAGAAGTCGAAGAGAACTATATTTATTGATGGGTTTAACCACAAAATAATAATGACGTATTAGTAATGAGATGAAATAAATTTAGTGGTTTTTATATTAATAATTTTTTAATAGTTTGAAAAATAAATTTTTATTTATGAAATAAAAAAACATATAGATATGTTTAGGTTTTTGATTATGAAAATTCATAATATTTGAGCATGAAGGACACAAATTTATTATGAAATCAATGTTGTGGATGCATTTGTCAGTGGAATGTAACAATATCCCCAAATGAAATAATTTCCATGGTTTTACTACTAATGAGAGAGTGAAATTTTAAATACTATTTATAATAAAAGGGGGAGATTATCCTTTGGTTAGACAAGAAATTAGATATTCAAACATCTTAACTAAAAAATATTATCCATTCAAATGATTGTGTGCCTATGTGGAGAAAATAAAAAAAATTGAGATCAATGTTTTATTTATTATACTTATGAATTCACTCATATTACATGATTCTAGTCCATGAAACGTAATACCAATATATTAAATATAATTAGTAGTTTTAAAATAAGTTTTAAAAAGGAAAATGGTTTCTATTTGAGGATGATGTGGATTGAAAAAATTATAGAATACACAAGTGAAAAATTTGATGTATATATTAGAAATAATGGTATTCATCATGAATTTAGAAATCCATATACTCAATAAAATAAAATTTTTTATAAATGGAGGAATAAAAGGATAGAGGAAATATATCACCCCATCTTATCAGAGGATGATACATTCCTAATTTTCTATATGCAAGCCATTAGTATAATGGTTGATATTAAAAACCATTATTTATGATAAAAAAATTATATAGTACTCCATAAGAAATGTATTTAAAAAATAATTTGAGTCTGATGTATAGTGAATTATTCTTTTTCACATATTAAACATAGTTAACCAACAATTACAAGCTAGGGATCATAAAATCTAGTGTCTTTATAAGTTTAGGTACCTAATAAATCATCATGAAACCCAAAATAAAAACATATTTTATTTAATATACATAATTATCTCATGAATTCCATTTAGATCTTAAATTTTCATAAGATAACTTGTGGAATAAATGAATAATGGGATGAGCTGAGGAGACTAGTAAGGGAGTAAGAATATGAATAAAACATAGCTTATAGTTTAGAAGGCATAACATGATGAAATAAAAGGAATCGAAGATGAATTAACATAATGAATAATAATATTTATAACATGGTATCATAATGTAATGGAATCATAGCAATGTTTAAACAACATATAATAATACATAAACAAGAGTCAATGCAAACTCTCATGACTATATAACATGGTGGACAAAGTCCCATAAAATAATCTAGTTCACTCTCTATCCCAACACAAAGTCTCATGAGACTAAATATTTCCCGATTCATTAAAGTTATATATGGTAAAAACCATCATAAAATGTTCATGAAAATTTGTTCCACATTAATAATCAGACATAAGGATTCAAATATAAACATAAGGGTTACCCACATAAATAATGGGGTATCCTAATCGTGTCAAAATTCATAAATAACTGAATATAATCACGGTGTCCTTGAAATAAATATTTTAAATAATACATGTACATTAATAAGGGGATGTAGGAATATATTATGATATTCCAGGTCCTAGTGAAGTGAATACATGTATAAAATAGTGTTTAAATAACTTTTGAAACAAAACATTTTAGTGCGGTTTAAAGAAAATATTAAATATTCTTTAAAATGAAAATGGAATAGTTGTTTTTGTAAAACCATTAATTAGTTGAGTAGGTTTTCATGATAAAATTAGTTATTTTAGAAAAATAATTTTGGATTAAAATATATTATCTTTTTCACTTGGAAACAAGTAACAAATCGGGATATTCCCTAGAATCGAGCAAGCTTATCCGGATAAATTTAGAAGAGAACCTTTTTAAAAAATATATTTACATGTAAAATAGGGATGATCTGATATGGATATATGAGTTTGAAACTTTAAAAAAATATAAGAATTATTTAAAAATACAGAAACATTACATTGGGGTAAAAAGAAGAAAGAGTAACTCGAAGGAAAATATAAGTTCGGGTAAAATCCCGTACCTTATGTCCAATATAGTTATGCACATGTTCTTAATGTAATTTATAATAAAATTAATTAATTAATTAATAAAATTTTATTAATTTAATTTACTTATTATAATTTTATTTTGTTTATTTATTATATTTATTATGAGTTATAGTGTTCAATTTCATCATTCGGGAGTGATCATTTTCATAGTTTTCATGATCTATTTACTTGTATAAGATTATGGATGTCCACATAAAATGAAAATAGAAAAACTGAACTGATGCTATAATTTATTAAAAAACATCTAGTAGTTAAAATGAGTTTTTAGTTCATTTGGTTATTTTAGATGAGGATTAATCATTAGATAATATGTTAGTGATACTCATTCGGATTATCTTGGGAGGTTTTCATTCACACCGAACTTGTCTTGTTTTATTTTTTATCATCATGTGTATATACTTATTCTATATCACTAAATAGTATATAATAAATATATTTTAACTTCTTTTAACCATAAAAATAGTTTTATTACCAGCCTTGAAGGTTTTAATAGAAAATGATTTTTTCCCTTGAAGGTGATAAATTAACACCTCGTGAACTAAGTTTTTTTTAAAAAAAGGGAGAGGAGATGGGTTGGATTATGGATTATTCAATTAGAATAATAAAATTAGAGTATATTATAGTTAATGAAGTTATATTACTATAATTATTAGGGTATATTAGGAGACAAAAATAAAACAACTTGAAATTAAACTAAACGAAAAGGAAAGTGGAATTTCCCTCTTGAATTTCCCCTCGATGAAAACATCCTTAAAGAAATGTTCTTTATATTTTGATGATAAAAATTGATCATAGATATCAGGTAGGGGATTTTTAAGTGTATTGGGTATAATGTAAAAAAATTATCAAATCATGGAAGGTGTGAGGTGAAGAGGTGGTGAGGAGTGGTATTTAAAGCGGAGTACATGGTTGTTTTCTCGTTATTTTAATCATTAGTTTGTTATTTTGGATCGATAAAAGATATAGTGTTTATTATTATGACTAAATAAATTAAATAATCTATGAGAGTTCTAACTAATGTTTTATATATCATCCTTACATCAATAATGACTAAAAAAATCATGTATTAAGCTTTTATAAAAAATTATCGTATTTTACTATTCATAAAAATAAATAAAGTACTTCAGAAAAATATCAAAACATCACTTTGACAATTATTTGAAATATAGAATTAAAATATGAACATAAATTTATGAAATTAATTATTTATATTCGATAAATTTATTTTTTTTATTAAATTCATCATTTACGCAAAAAAATAGAGATTTTAAAATTAAAACTGATTTTATAACATTTTGAAAAATTAAATATGGTCTCACAAAATTATCTTATTTTCATTATAAAGAAATATAATATTATAAATATATTTTATGAGAATATATTTTCTTTTAATTCATTATAATAATTATAAAATTTTAATTAGATATTGATAGATATAAAAATATCAACACTTAATTAATAAATTTCAAAACATTAATTTAATTATACTATGATATAATTATATCATATGTTCATTTATATGATGAAAAAAAATATTTATATGTCCATGTATAATGTTATTATTCTATTTACTCACTTACTATTCTTAAGGGTAATATTACTATTCCTAAAGTGAAGTTGCTATTTTATCAGTATAAGTTCCTTATCTTTTATAAATACCTATTATTTTATTCATTTCCATTTATTATGTTTTTATTATGTTCATAATGTGATTTTATGTTTTTATACTTTATAAAATAATTATAATAATTTAATTTCCATTGATAAAATTATGGGCTATTATATGATATACATTAGGGTGTAAATTAACGCATTTATTATCTTGGTGAAAGATGTAAATCTTGATAAATTCATAGAAATATAATTTGAATCTATGTCTATTTCTTAACATAAAAATGAAATATTATTCCATTATGAAAATATGTTAATTTGGAATATTTGGAATAATACAGATATGAGGGTTCTTGAGCACTAAATGAATAGGGTCACATAGAAAGAAACATATTCTAAAAGTAAAGATGATGGTACATAATTCTTAAAGAAATATAATAGAGATTCTAAAAATGTTTGAAATTATTAATAGTAATATGTTGATAATGATGCTTTAAACACTTATAGAGATGAAGAGAAGACATGACCTTATCATCTATAGTTGAGAAAATATGTATAGGTCCAAAATATCAGCAGTGATCATGGAAAATAATTCAAAATATGAGAAACTTATTGTAAAGAAACGTAAGTAAATTTTTTATTAAGTTGAGTTGAGTGATTTAAAATGATATTTGGTGAATAAAAAGTGGATCAATTCTCCAATTTATTTGTTTGATCAAATAAATAAAAATAGTACTTGGGAGTTGGTACCAAATTCAACAAAATAATATTTTTATAAAAAAAATGTTGGTGTTTTGTAACTAGTAGAATGAATAAGGATAAGTGATGAAAAACATAGTAACCCTCGTGTGAAAAGTTTATTAATAGGTTTAAGGAATAAATTTTTATGGCACATTCTCACCCGTTTTCAAGATGGAAACGATTATAGTATTTCTTTTTATTATGAAAAACTGTAAACTGGAGATCATTCAAATGGATGTTAAGTCATCCATTGTAAATGGAGAATCAAAATAGGAACTATAGATTGAGTAACCTAGTCAATTAATACTAAGAGAATATAAATGATATGTCTTCAAGTTATATCAGGATATATTATAGGTTAGAAACATCCCCCATATAATGATATTTTAAGTTAGGTACTTCATTAATGTCACTAAAATTGATGAATGTATGAGTAGAAAACAACCTATACATGAAAGAAGATAAAGAGGTTTCATTACGTTTTATTATATCTTTATATAATATTATATTTTTTAGAAATTAAGAATCTGTTTATGAGGAGTTTTTGTTATAGATGAAAAAAATTATTGATATTTATATCATTGTAAAAATTATATATTTATTTTCAGGGAATTTATATCAATAGAAGGATGATATTTTCATTTCTCAAGATAATTGTGCTTTTTAACATTTAAAGATTTTCATAATAGAGAATTCAAGTTGATATTTACTCCAATTCTTGTAGGAATAAAGCTATTAATGAATTATTTTGGAATTTAATTTGATATATGAGAGTTGAAAAAAAATTATTAGGAGTTTACTACACTAAACTTCGTCGTGGCCGGATCATATGTAAAATATTATAAAAAAATTCCAAATTTTAATATGCAATAATAGAGTTAGAACTTTTTATTTATAATATGATTCATATCTACATCATAAGAACAATTTTTTAAGGTTTTAAATTTGATGATAAGTAGTGGTATATTTATTCTTATATATGGATAAATATTCGGTTGAAAATTTGGAAAATTCATATCAATATCCAACGAAATTTTCATTATTGAAGAGAAGTCTCTTTGAACAATTGCAATGATTTTGGATGAGACTGTTTGTTGATTGGTTTTTTTTTCAATATGTTATAATATTTTAAAATATTTGATATAAAATTAGAATTCATTTAACGTGAAATGATTTAAGAATAGGTTAAAGTTTTGGAAGATGATGTTGTAAAAGAATGTGGTAACCCCAAATAAATCATTGGTATTTTTATCCATAATTATTTTTTTCTTCACCGATTTCTCTCACACATGCATAGAAAAATTGTATGATAATTAATTTATAATTTTAATGGTATATCTATGTTCAATGGTTAAAAATAAGTTTTATTTGAATTTTATGGATGATATAGTTGACTAAAAAATCCAATGGGGGTAGATTATAAAAATTAAGAAAAATGATATTTTTGAGACCAATTTGTTGGTGTAGTTTTCTAGAGTAGAGGAAGATGAATCACCATAAATTTAATTGATTATAATCAAAGGCTGTGTTTTTTGAAACGTTTAAATGGTGAATTTATTTTGATAAGTTTTTTCTTTTTTATCAACTAATTTTCATAATGTTTAAATTAGTATGTCATAATGAATATCAAGTGATTCGTATAGTTTTAGTTGAGGAAAAGGTATTTTGGAAGCTATGAAGATTATTAAAGGAGTTTTAATGATTAAAAATTTTATTTCGATATTTTAAAGGGTGATTTTTAATAACTCCTTCCAAAATTAATGTTCTCACACTAAAATGGATGAATAATATGATTTTTCCATGCTATAGAAAAATTTATTGTGTTATGAATAGTGTGTAAAATTTGATGATTCCTAAACTATTCATTATATAATGGAAATCATTCCTACAATAATTATATTGTAACATGAAGTAATTCATAATACTAAAGTGGTGGGAACATAAAAAATTGGTCCTCCTATGTATGATTGGATTTATGGGTTCACACGGTACAAGTGTAGATGATAACGAAATACACCTGTATGATAACATTTGAGTCTATTCGGTGAGAGTGGCTTTGTACTATGAATTAGAGTGTTACTACTTAAATCTTGAGGACAAAAAGCATCGTAATTTGGATATTAATTTTCAATGATTCTCTTTAATGATATTAAAATTTTAATCCACACCACATGGATAAAATTGAAGCTATTAGATATAGGTGTTTGGTGATGTGGCATTATTGTAACTAATTGATCACACTATAGTAAACCTTCTAGCACCGTGAATAACACTGTAATGCCATAATTATATGTTTCACACCATTAGTAATTAAAAAATCAAAAATTAAAGTGTTTTTCAGATTTTTTTACCCGTAATGTTTCATTGTATAATCTAAATAAATGATTTATGTCCTATAATAATATCAATGGGTGGATAGATTTCCTAGATAGATCTAATGGTTGAAAAATAAGTGTAAACATTTTATGTGGAAGTTATCACATACAATTTTCAGGGGAATTAAAATTCGTAATTTTAAAGAATATTAAATAATTATATATAAGTCTACATAGTTAGAGATGAAGGAAAATAAAGAGTTTGAGTATTAAATGGATACGTATATATAAAATAGAGGAATAATAAGAATATAAACTTGAAGAAGAGGAAAAAAATTATTAAGATATACATTTAGTAAATAATATCATGTTGTTATGATTATAGATTTTATATTTTTATTTATGTGAGTACAAATTAAAAAAATTGTAAGACACACAATTTATCATTTTTTAAAGGATAATCCATAATATTTTTCAATTTATAAGGTGATTCGTCAATAATATCTGATAAAAGGTTCTACCAAATCATTTAAAAATATATATTCATATTTTGAATAGATAACCTTGTAAAAATATTATTTTCATACCATGTTCTCTACTATGGTACTATTTTTGTGTTAGTATAATTATCATGTCTACTAGTTTAACAGGTGTTGACTTTTTCATGAAGGTTATATATAAGAGTAAGTGAATTAACTAATTCACCCCCCTGATAAGGAATTATCTCTATTTGTTTGGCCTCTTTTCACTGCTAATAGAGACTATCATAGAGGTTTTTTAATTGGTAACTAATCACCAAGAATTAGGGTTTTAAACATCTTTATGATTATAGAATTATCATATAGAAAATATTCATGGTGGGAACTATCCTCTAAAGTGAAGTAATTAGTAGTTGGGGCCATGAACACTAGACTAGTAGGAATCTGGGTTATTTTAAACAAATGTAACTTGAAACTCTCCTCAGGACAAACATTGTGTCAAATGATTGATGTTGGGAGTAATGGATTTAATGAGGGGAGTATCCAACTTCTAGTTGATGATGTTAGATTACCCATGTAAGTACATCCTTGTACATTCTCAAGGAATAAACATCAGAGAAGGAGTTTCCTCAACTACATCTAGAGTGTGAGGGGCTATGTGATATTTGTGGCAGTTATGATGACCTAGGTGATTATTGGATGAATTAGGGGTTTCCAACTAGATTTGGTTGATGATATCATTTACGAACTCTATCAAAGAGAGGAATAAATACTTAAATTTGAGAGAGATAATAAAAAATGGGTATATTTATATATGTAGCCACTATCCCTCATACACCCACCATGTATAGAATACCCCTTAAAGGTTTCATTTAATTAAGCATCTTCCCTTTGATTAAATGGGTTGGGATCAAAAATTATATCTTGGTATCTTATACTAGAGAATTTAAAATATATCTTTGGATATTTTGATTCAATGATAATAATAATTTTTAGTTATATATTATGCAAACTACAATTGTGGTTGTAGAATAAGTTTACGGGAAAATGACATGGTGAATGTATTCCATAATAGCACCAATAACCATTATATAGCTCCAATTTTTGTTGTATTTACTATAAATTTATAATCTATTATAGAATTAAATTTTTAATTTTACATTAATAAAAAAATATTAAAAAGTAACAAATTTAATTGAACATACTCATCTTATCTCTTTAACAAGTAAATGATTTAATATTGGGCCCATGATTTTTTTATTATAAATGATTCATACCTTGCCTATTATTTATATAAGGGTATACATAAAGAAATGATAGGGATGGAGGTTACCTCATCCCATGATGGTGATTATATATATTCAAGTCTTCTCTTGTATATTTTACACATATTCTTGAAATCCTTCTCTAGTAATAAAACTAATTTATTTTATATCACAGACCACTTTAGTTAAAAGAACGCCTACCATTTAAGGGATTGTGACACTTTAATTGATTTGGAAACACATACATGAATTTGAATCATCCCATGTTAAAAAAAATGTGTCACATCATTTTTATCACATGATATTTCTTTTATGGTTCCATTATAGATTAAACTCATGTAAAAAGTTTATATGATGTTTAACATCATCCAAGTTAGAATGGAAGATAACATCTTACTATTTAAATATAGGTGGGAAGGGTTAAGAGATTGATGTGTATTAAAAGTTACATAACTCATTGGGATCACTTACCCATCACCATAGTTTGTTTTCATAATGCTTGATTTTAATAGAATATAGGAAGGAGAATTTATTTTACATTGGGATTAAAGGTCCACTATGAATACTTAATGTTACTTTGGAGTTTAGTGTGATCCATAATGATAAATTTGTGTTAAAAATGAATTTTAGGTCCCCCATGAAAGAATAAAGTTATGTTTTAGTTTAATGTAATCCTAAAATATATAATGGTACACTAATATTTAATGTCCCCATAGAATAATTAACGATACAATAGAGTTTTCTATCATCTTTAAAAAAGAATTTGGATTTTTTGGGATATAATATCCCCCAAGAAGTCTTAGTATTGTGATAGTGTTTACTTCCATCATTGAATGTGATTTTTGGTTACACTAAGATTTAAGGCCCCCTATGAAGACATATGTTTACAATCGGGTTTAAGAACCTCTAGAGAAGCGTAAGTGATAATTTTGTGTTTATGGTCTTCTAGGAATTCTTATGTGTTATTATTGAGTTTAAGGCCATCCAATAAGACTTAATATAATTTTGGAGCTTAGGGCCCCTAGGAACAATTAAAGGTACATTGGAATTTAAGTTCTTCCATGATGAAATAATATGACAATGGTTTTTAGTTTCATATTTTAATGTAAATATTCATTATACTGTGATTTGAGATATTTTATTAATTTTTATGATTATTCTATAGTTTTATGCTATTTTATAAGGATAATTTAGGTTATATTAAAATTTATAGTCACCCAATATAACATAAGGGTTTTTTTAGTTTATGATCTTCCTAAAATAAATTGGTTTTATGATAGAGTTTAAGGTCATCCTTGATACTTAAGGGTCATGATTGTGGTCAAAGTCCACTAGGAAGACTAAGGAGTTACGTTGGAGTTTAAGGACCTCTAGAAGCTTAATTTCTTCTAGGAAAAATAATTTGGGACACTATGGGATATAAAATCCCCATAGAAGACTTAATTCTACATATAATCATATTTCCATATAGTATAGTTAATTAGGATAGAAAATAAATTGACAGTACAATTATGTAGTTATTGGTAAAACTAATGGATTCCCATGTATTGACTATGGGATAATCAAAACCTATATAGTTTTGCACTACATTTTAAATATTTACAATTAGGTATGAAACTAATTAAATGATAAGGACACTAATTATGTCATAGAAAAAATTTAAAACATATAGTTTAATTACATTCAAGTAGGGACTGTCAAACATTTTTATATTGAGTAACAAGGACTAGTGTAGTTCCTTTTAATGTCATGTGAGAAAAGTATTTAATTTACCTTTTAATGTTATAAAACAGAGACCATTATCTTACTATTTATGTTTATGAAATAGGTATGGCTAGAAAAAAGTTTCCCTAAAGTGGATTGACTATGGGACAAACCCTTGAGTATCCCTGGTATATTTCATTAGAATTTGAATTAAGTAAACATGTGGTGCATACACAAAGAAGGAATCCATTTTCCAGGATAGATCAATAATGAATGGGGTTTACAACACTGGTATCTATACTAAGGATAGGACCCAAATACATATAACATCAAAAAGATTATGTATAAGTATTGAGAGATTTCATGAGGCTTATACTAGAATAGAACCTCTAAATAGGTATATTTTACACCAATTTTCACCCAAGGGTTTTTGGTGGAGAGGCACGCAATGGGATCCTCACACCAAATGATATTTATTATCACGAGGTACAAGATTCAACACATCTTGAGAACCAATGAGAGTAAAAGAATACCCATGGGGGAAATATTCAATATTATTTAAAATACCATTTATCAAGGGGTATATTATCGTGTAGGAATTTATTGGGTTGTGTATAGAATTCAAATGAAGATATAATGGAATCAGAATATAATAATTCGAAGAGGTACACCAAATTTTTTATAAGGTAAATGGTGCTTAAGATCATGTCTAGTTTATTAAAGATACCCATTATTGTGTATGTCCTTATTATAGTGGTCATGGTAGAAAATTAGGTCATTGTTATGTATGAAACCATGTAGGTCCCCGCATCTGATACATGGTTACAAAATCCTTATCAGTATGATAAATACCATAGATAGAATCAATTATCCATTGTAATGGAGTCATGTAGTATCTATTCTATTTTTGTTATTTTTAAATTAGATGGACTAGGTAGCCTCAAACTTAAATAAAATCTAGGATTAATTTTTTATAAAATTCAATTGGAAAATGGGACATGAAAAATGAACTCCCCGTTCCATGCCTTTATATCCTTTGGATTTAACTCTAATAGTTTGGTGTATCTTCAAGAAATCACGATATTCACAGAACATGCACAACAATTAGACTTCACCTCTAAATAATTTAATCCTATGTATAAGACATGATTTAAGGAATTTATAGGAAAAATTATTTCACAATTTAATAAAAGGGATTTATTTGACAATGAAAATATGTGAAATGGGATTCATAGTCACATGAATTAGTAAAGGTGTATTTGTGTTAGTGTATGTGGGAATTCATAAAGATTTTCTTCATGCATAAATTCATATTCAAATTTCTCTTTAGTATTCATGATAATTGATAAACTACTTTTTGGGTGACTAAAATCACCCAATTTTGTTGTTATCAATTTTATCATATCATTCATTAGTCATAATGTACTATCGGTAGTTGAATTATTAGTTGACTTGGTTGAATATTCAAAGGTATTTTCATAGTTTCAACTTTAAAAATATTATAATATATTCCTTTTTTAAATGTGATACTAAAGAGGTCTTTATGATATGGGATATTTATGAGTATTTTTATTTAAGAAAACTCATTTAGTGAAAAAATAAAAGGGTAACTATGAGTTGATTAAAATTATGACATTGTTAAAATAGTATTAATATTCACACATATAGTTGGAGAAGCCTAGAAAATAATTATACCCCATGTTGTCATTTATATATAACTCCAAAATTTCTAACGCATTATGTATTTCTTAATGAAACAATTAATTCATGAGGAATGGAGGAGATATAATGTTGAATTCATTGAAAACATTCCCATGGATGATTTCAAATCAAACTAGATCCTATTGGGATATAAATGAATAAAATATTAATGGGTTGTAACAAATAATGATGTGAAGGTGGTCTCATTACACTATAATTGGTTGAATAAATGTGTAATAACCCATGAGAACAAATAGGGTTGAATTTCCTATAGAAATGTTTACATTCATTTAGTGGAATGTTTGTTTTAAAAATTTGGTTTTAATAGAGTATTATATAGGATTGGACACATTACAAGGGTGTTTTGGATGAGGATTCATGGTTGTAAGTGTTCAAAAATAGTGTTAATGCGTCTGAGAAAGGTTTAGTGGATTGAGGCTACAACCAGTTGTCATTAGTATTTAGTGGCCAATATAGTTATAATAATAGTCTATATGATTACATCAACTAGACAATGAATTTTGGGAGTGGAATGTGCCACCACTTGTATCCATCGACCAGTAGATGGGGTTTTCAACGGGATGATTTACAATCCACCCAATATTTTTAGAGGCTCATCCCCTCTATAACACCTTATTTTGACTTGTGTGGACCAAGGTTCCTCCACATCTATTCTATTGGTATCCCCTTATTTTTGGGTTGGTTTTGTACATCTTTTCTTGGTTATTATTAGTACGTTTCTTCTTGATTGGGGAAGATAGTTGTGAAAAAAAATCACCAAAAAAGTGTCATTAGTAACCAGCTAAACCCAGGGAGACGATGGGCCCCTAAGTGGCTCCCAAATCTTGTGTTTCCCCCTATCACCTCCTTCTTCTTCTCTAGCTCAGTGTGGCAGTGCCCCCTCCTTGTCTTCCCTACCCGGCACCTCAAGGCATGTGGCCCACGACATTTAAGGATTGACCCTGAAGACCACTGTTACCTGCCTACATTTGTGACCTATCCTCAAACTTGATGGGGTACTTCATGGTTGCACAGTGAAGGTTCGGTGGTTGAGTCTCTTGTCTATGGGTTGAAGTAGTGATTCGGTGTCATGCTGGTGCGTTGAGTGGTTGTTGTGGACTTCGAGTCCGGTATCAGAGGTGGCAACAGGATTGTGGTTCTTGGTCACAATGATGTTTGGATTTCAAACATCATTTTCTTGTTTCGTGTTAGATGTGATATGTTGTATCTTGAGATGTGATCCATGTTTTTGCCTTTGATTCCACTAGCATTGGATCTTATCGGTTCGTGAGTTTGTTTGGGTTGATGCATATGTTGGTTTTTGGGTGAAAGTTGGTGTCAATTGGTATTGGTGATGTTTTTTTCCCTTTGAATTTCATCTTTGGCCTGGGAGTCTTCTCTTCACTATGATTTCTGTGTTTCAGTTCATTCTGCTCTGGTGTTGTTGCGGCGGCGATGGTGTGGATGAGTTTTTTTAGGGTTCGTCCCCATTGGTTATGTTGTTTTATGTGGTGTTCATGGAGAAAAGTGGTGGATCTAGATTCGGTTTTGGTGTCTGGCCAGGGTGGCTTCGCGATGGCTTCAAGGTGGAAGACCAAGTTACTTATTGTGATGGTTTTTGTTGTGCTGATTTTGTGATCCAGTGGTATAAATGAGTGAATTGGTCTAATTTGTTTTCCCTCGGTTGTCTATATCTAAAGATATTTTGCGACTAATTATCTACAAGAAAGATGTTTTAGAGGAGGTGCAGTGCAATGGTTTTCTTGTTCCATGGCTATTTGGAATCCAATGTTTGAGAGGGTATGGCTTCAGCCACTGGTTCCAGGCCTATGCATTTTTGGACAGGACAGCTAGCCGATCATCTTTGGGATGGAGGAAGCTAGTTTTAATGATTTTTGTTGCTAGGAGGAGATTATCTCTTGTAGTGTGTGTTTCATTTGTTCTCGTGTTTTTGGTCTGTTGGGGAATTTGTTTTTTCTAAGTCTATGACGTCATGTGTTCCCCCTCACCCCTTTAAAGGGGGTCTATTTTAATAATAATAAATTAACTTTCAACCAATTTGTATGTTTTATATTCTAGTGGCATCACATCCTCTCCTCCTCCACTCCCTCTATATGTTTTTTCTAGGATAGGTATTTGAGGGATTATTCCATTAGAGAAAGGTGGAATCATCGTGAGATGGTGGATATTATGTGTAGACTAACTAGGGGATGTCTTGAGAAAAGGCATGCACGTTGTCGCCCATCATTTTGAAGAAGGTATATCATCATGTGATTTTTTGAAGTGTTTTGATATTAATTATTTGGTCTTTACTCTGGATTTTGTTTTGGTTGATAGTAATTTGGCCTAGGTTATATCTAGGAACATGGGAGAGGACACCAAATGATGATTGTCCTTGGTTTAGGTATGGACGGAGCACCCAGCTGGTAAAAGGTTTTTAATAAAAATGGGAATAATTTTGTTTAATTATTGTAAGTATTAATTATTTATAAATTTAATATAAATAATTATGTTTTTTATGTGATTTAGTACCATGGGTAGTTTATTGTTGGCTATTGGTCTTACAAGAGATTGTGAAACAATTTTTTGGGTTGAGAATTAAAGGGAAGGGGCATTAAAAGGGGTAGTTGGTCCCTCTAATTTACTCATAGTCATGTTTAGTTTTAAAAACTATTAGTTGTGTGATCTCACAGACATAATGGGTGATGAGATTAGAAAATAATTGTAACCTTCAACTACATATTTTCATATGTTAAATACATATTTAAATTAGATATATACCTATTATGTAAGGAGGTTCAAATGAGATCCCCTACATAGAAGTTGACCTTAAAATGGCTCAATGGACTCTATATTATCCATGTATAGGAATATGAGAATGGGGAATTATGTGACTTGGTTATGAAATATGGGTAAGGCTTCTTTAAATTCATAAAAGGAAACATATTTTTATATTCGTTAATGTTTAATGGAATTTCATTTTTATATATGGTATTGAGATGGGAATAACTCTTGACTAGGGACTTCAGATGAATTGTGGTATTAAAAGTGGATGGTTCAATAATTTATGTAATTTGTAGAATAGTTCAGGAAGGAGACCATAAGGGATTTTTTTTAAAGTGATAATTATTGTATAATAAAGGTGTAATTACAAGATAACCTAGTGATGCAATGTTCTTTTTATGATATTTTATGTTTCAATTTATAAATGAAGTAATAGATAATATGATGGTATTAATATTGAAATGTTTAGTTATAGCGATAGAATATGGTTTCTTAATGAATGGAATTTTGAAAATGGGAATTATGTGAGATATCTTGTAATAGATAGTGCCCTAAAACCCACTTAAACAATATTTTTTCATTACCTTACCATGCATATAGTGAGTTCTTCATGATGTACACTTACTATTAGAGTGGTGATATTTCTATATTCGCTATATAAAAAGCAATGTTAATATGTTATCTATCATATATAAATTTTATAACAGTTCTCATGATATAATGAGAATCTCAATTTACTATGAAATTAATCTTAAATATATGATCTATGGTAATGATACATCATTATTAATTGACATAGATGATTTATTCATATCAGGTTCGAATATTAGTTGAATGGTCACGATCAAATTTTTCACTTCTGTGTTGAGGAATTCATATCTTTGGACTAGTAAAATGGGATGATAATACCTTAATAAATGATTTGACAAGGTATTTGGAGGAATTTATGTCTAGTTAGTCATATAAATAATAAATAAAAATGGATAATAACACAATCTATGCATCATTATTATGAGATATCATGAGACCAAGTTATTATATTACACAGTGCATGTTCATAGGACAAGAGGTCATTACTATGAATTTTCCATATCTCATTAGTGGAATTTATTTGTTTCTATTATCCTCTATTTTTCTATGAATATTATTCATTACTTTTAAGATAATGTCCTAGAGTTTCACACATAATAGTTTATTCACGAGTCTACCATATTCTAGTGAATAAAAATATTTGATATTCTGGACCCACCATGGGTTTTGAGAGTTTCTAAGTAATCTATCTCCGCTGAAAAGATATATTCATTATTATTCGAGTATGGAATAATTGGTTTGAATTTATTTAATAATTATATTCATACGGTATTGAGTGAATGTATAGGAAAGATTATTTTAATTGATTTCATTTTAATATTAAAGTGTTTTTTTAATATTTGGGGGAATTATTAGTCGATTTAACAACTTTTTTTAACTACTAATATATTTGATATTTATTAAATTTATGTGTGAAAAATATAAATAACATTATAATGTTGTTATTACATCATAACATGTCAGTTACTACTTATTTATTGGTTGTTTTATTTATGGGGATGGGGAACCATTTCTAGGTATTTGGGCCTCACACTATATATAAAAAAGAGAGAGACTCAATGAAAGACTATTGAATCCAATAGATCGAGAGATCTAATATCCTCTCACATAATAAAGGGTGAAATTATATATCTGAGAAATCAAATCAAAAAATGCCTTCAGAGATCATAGGTGTGTGATTTAGTTGATCGTCACAAAAATAATTAAATAGCTATATGTATACCATAGCCAAAACAAATTTATGAAGGATATACATTGGATTATTGAAGTTTTTTTGATTATATAGAGGTATTCTACCTTATATCCTTTGAGTAAAATTTGATGATAATAAGCTATAGCAGAACATGCATTGAATTGAATGAGGTAACCATTCATGTTTACATTATATTCATAGATAATTTAAATTATATTATCATACATATAAAGGGACTCAGATCACTGGGAAATGATGATGTTTCCTCAATCCAGTGATGAAAAAATTTAAATTCCTAACCCACCGACATCCACTACATAGCTCAGTATAATTTATTGGTATCATTAGGATCACTTGAATTTTTCTAGACAAGGGAAAAATAATTTTCATTAAATTATTTAGAGGGATTTAATATAGTCTGAATGGAACCAAGAACACATCAATTTGATCTTTTATGTGAATGTTACATAGTTAAAAAAATTATATGAATCATTTGTGATTTAATTTTGGGTATTAATTTTTATGGATATGGTTTTAAATATATTATTTTACCCATTAACTATAGCCAATGACATTTTTAGGGTATCTTCCATCCTATGGATAAGTTTCATCCTGAATCCATATGCCGAAATATTATGACCGATGATCATTTTCTGGTACATTGGTGTGGACTATTTCAAATTAAAACAATAAAAAAATATTAATCTTAAGAAAAAAAATTAAAAAAATTAATAATGAGTGTTAGCTATCAGCTGGGACTATAATGAAAAAATATATATTTTTCATACAATCAAATAAAATAAATGTGGGTGGCAGGAACTTGTGGAAATTAATGAAAAATGGGAATCAATCAAGGGATACTGGAATGAATTATACAAGTAAAAAAAATCTAATCCTAAAAGTGGTGGTAAAAAGCAAAAGTTAATAATTAAGAAATGGTCATTAGAAAAGTTGACCTTTCAGTATCTCTGGATTTGGCCTCTTACAGTGTAACCTTGAAACCACCATGAGCCATCAATTCCACCCCAATTTCTATTCATTAGGATCGACTACCCACTAACCTATAATAATTTTGGTAGTCATCTGTTCGACCACTACTAGATATGGACACATATTGTGGCTTCCTCCAACCCCATCGACTGAATGATATTTCCATAAAAACCTTTTCGTGTCACCCTACTTGTAACATCCCATGTAAATAAACAATAAAACAATTTCATATTTATTAATATTTGAGAATTAAATATTAATTTTACTTTAAAGGGGTTGTTATGTTCGATAGCGTACCCGATACGCAACAATGAGTTTCTTTGAAATCTTTCGTTGCACACTAGTAATATAAAAATATTATTTTAAATGGTAGTTAACACGTATTCGTTTTATTGGCGGGAAAGAATATAAATATCTTAAATATAATTATATATGTTTTTTAAATGTTTTTACATTTATCCAATAAATGATAAAGGCTTTAAATAAGAAAAGAATTCAATTTTAGGCATAAATACTCTAATATTCACTAAATGGTCGAACTATCGCCTTTTGATGGAGAACCCTATTTAAATATAGTTTTGGTCACTCTTATACATTTTATTTGACCAAATAAAACTCTTCTTTAGAATCGGGACATCAAAGTTTACTTTGTGTAAATTTTTTATATTTTTCCGATAAAGTGCATTTTTGAATGAATAGTGAAAAATGTTGTATTTTAATTCAAAACCTCTTTTTAATCTGATTTAATAATATGATTATATTATATTTTTAATTTGTTTTAAAGTTCAATTATAATATATTTTTATCTTTTAATCCAGTGGTGGTCATTGGAATTAATTTCACTTTGAAATTGGACTTAAACTAGTGTCAATCTTTTGATACATATGTTTTCTTAAAAACACGCTATTTGTTTTGACAGCGGGAATTAATTATTAAATTAATTAATGAAACTTATATGTTATGAATTTTTTAAAATATAAATCATTTTTGAATTGGGAATATCAGATATATCTTAGGGAGAATTTTTGGTATTTTTCTAACAAACCTTAATTTTTTATGAATAGTGAAACCACAAAGTGGTAGTTACAAAAACTGATTTTTCATTTAAATGGAAGTTTACCACTTCTGTGATTTGAATTTCAAAAATCCAATATAAATTATTTTCATTAAGAAGTAAAATGTGGTTCAATGGGATTAAAATAATTTTTTGGTGAATAGTAACTTTTAAGTTTTTAATCGCGATTAAAGGTAATTAGTGTGATTTAAGGTAAAAATGGTATTATAATAAAATTAAAATATCTTGAAACGTGTCCTAACCCTATTGTATGAGTCATGGCCGACCAAGACAACCCATGGGTCGATTTTTGGGACCCCATGGAGCCACTTGGGTAAGATAATGAAATTAATTCCTTTTATTTAAAGTAAAAGTAAAAATGACACAAACATGTATTGTTTTACTAAAATAATTTTTACATGGGGCTATACATGTCATATTTTTGTCTATAAATATTCATTAGAAAGATAAAACTATTTCCTACATCATAGTTCTTTTTATAATTTTTTGACATTAAATAAATTAAATTATTTATGACATCATGATGATGTAGCGATTACCTCATTATTTAACGATTTAAATAAAATGAAAACAAAATGTAAAATCTAAGACCTAAACATATAAAAAACCTATTGGATGGGTGGATTTAGACCTCTATCACCTTATCCTATAAATACATCAATGTGGGGCCTTTTAAATCCGAAAATATTTTTAAAATAATGTAACATTTCTTAACATTCCAAGAGTGCCCCTCCTCTCCTCTTATAAAAGGCCCCCACCTCTACCTCCTTACCCAAACTTCTCAAGCCTTTGTATCGGCCATGATCTGATCATTTTGTCTCTCCATATCCCTCTATTACTCATAGAAGCCTCAATTTGGGCATAAGTCTTTATAGCATCCCGCCTTTTTATAACATAAACTTTCATTGCATTACACAAAACTGAGGATCTTTAAGGTCTAGTGTCTTGGAAACCAGGAACATAATACATGAAAACAATATAAAACATTCTTCTTAAACACTTGAAAGCCGTCTCCTTAAGTTCATTCAAGGTTCATTACTGCATCTCATAACCTGGGGACATACATCAAAAGAAAGGGTGAGCAGAAGGCCCAGTAAGGGAAACAAGAGGAACATTTTACATGTAAACTTGATATACTTCAATAAGGACATGAAAAGAACTTTAAGGCATGAGAAAGAAATCATGAGATACATCGTAATAAAAATAATCATTTTTCATAACTGGAAGATGTGGCTACAACATTTAATATTGACAATCGTTTCGTTTCACCAAGGTCAATCCCCAAGGTGTCGTTAAAAATTACCAAGGTTATTCACCAAGGCGTCGTTCAAATGGTCATCCCTAGAGATTAAGTCTTTACCCAATGCATTGGAGCGCTATCAGGGCGCACCCTTAAATTTGTCTTTATTTTCATGTAATCCACATATATCATCATCAAACATTTCATAAATAACCCATATAGCATAAAACAAATGGGTTTCATTTCATAATCATAACGTTTCAAAAACTGCTTTAATGACATGATCTTTACGTCACTTTAAAACCCACAGAAAAGGAAGGTGGGTCTCATGTATGTAAATCCCAGAATTTAAAATAGAAAATTTTGGTATATATGTGAATACCCCTTTAAAAGAAAGAGCTTTGAGTATTCACTTAATAATATAAAAGAACTTTAGAAAAAGAGATAGACATTTTGAGACGGAAATTCTACAGCATAACGGCTATGTTACGAGGTTTTAGAAGACATTAAAAAGAGAGGGAAAATGGGTCAAACATTCATAATTGACCCATAAAACAGTAGATGGACAGAATAAGAAGGATACATGATCATGGTAATTAAATTTCAAGGACGTACCATTTGAAATGAAAACATGGAAGGAAGACAAAAATTAGATTTCTCTTATGAATGTTTGGCAGCCTAACGGTGTTACTTAAACTTCAACCAAAATGATTTGAAAAGATCAAATAGGATCTCTCAACATGTGAAAATAAGAGTTCAGTATGATAGATATAGAGATAATTCCCCAACATAACAGAAAGGAACTTGAAAGAATTGACATGAAAGTAGAACTTCAAAACGAGAAGGGTGAAGAACCACTTAAAAATTCGGCAGCCTAACGGCGCCACTTAAAACATCAAAATACTGAATTGAAGAGATCAAATGGGGTCTCTCATCATATGAACATAAGAGTCCAGTATGATATATATATAGATAATACCCCAATATAACAAAAAGGAACTTGAAATAATTGACATGAAAGTAGAACTTCAAAACGAGAAGGGTGAAGAACCACTTAAAAATTCGGCAGCCTAACGGCGCCACTTAAAACATCAAAATACTGAATTGAAGAGATCAAATGGGGTCCCTCATCATATGAACATAAGAGTCCAGTATGATATATATAGATATCAAAACCCAATATAACAAAAAGGAACTTGAAATAATTGACATGAAAGTAGAACTTCAAAACGAGAAGGGTGAAGAACCACTTAAAAATTCGGCAGCCTAATGGCGCCACTTAAAACATCAAAATACTGAATTGAAGAGATCAAATGGGGTCTCTCATCATATGAAAATAAGAGTCCAGTATGATATATATAGAGATCATACCCCAATATAACAAAAAGGAACTTTAAATAATTGACATGAAAGTAGAACTTCAAAATGAGAAGGGTGAAGAACCACTAAAAAATTCGGCAGCCTAACGGCGCCAGTTAAACATTCTTAAAACGAATTGATGAGAGCAAGGGGGGTCTCTCATCATATGAACATGAAATAGGCAGTAGGATGAATATAAAATAACATCCTCCAACATAAGAACATGGAGTATAAAAGAAATGACATAAAAGAGATTACTTGAAAAGAAAGAGAGAGGTCGGATCTCTTACCTTAAAATGTAACTCTTAAACCTCAAAGGTTGGGACCTTGAGGTCTTGGGGGCACCTTGGGAGGACTCATTGGGAGGTAATGAGACCAGAAATTCGTTGGGAATGAGTGGGGAGTCGAATGGATGAGAGGAGGGCTTGGTATTTATAGGGAAAGTGAGGGGACAAGGCATTAATGGCCAAGGGACACCTCACATGTGCTTTTCTCAAACCCATGTGCTCTCCCTTGTCATTTATCATGGAGTTAGGCCACATGGGGCCCCCAAAACAATAATTCATCACCCTTGGCCGGCCAACCCTCAAAAGATCTCATGACATCATCATGACACCATTATGATGTCATTAAACATACCGAAACCCTAAAACTGTATTTTTACTATTCACTGAAAATTCAACTTTCTCAGAAAAATCCCAAAATTTCACATTAACCAAATATCAATGCTCTGATTTCAAAAATGAAATCCATTTTATAAAAATAATTTTCTAAATATTTTTAATTTAATTTTTAAATAAAAACACTATTCATCGAAAATTCATTTTTTTCAGAAAAATCCCCAAAAATTACCTTAACCTAATATCGATGCTCTGAGTTCAAAAATAAAGTCATTTTTATAAAAATAATTTTCTAATTATTTTTAATTAAATTTTTAATTAAAAAACACTATTCATCCGAAAAAACTAATACTTGAATAATAATTTATGAAACCGTTATTTAACCATTTTATTGAATCACATTACATAATCAAAGTGCCTAGCTTATTTTAATACTTTCTTTAAGTGAGATTACTAATCCATTTGGACACATTATTAATCCTAATCATAAAATCACTATTCATAATTTACTATTCATCAAAAATCAAGTTGATCTTATTAGACTCAAAATTTAGTACTGAACATAATTGCAGAAGACCATTTTTTGAAAATCATTACACATTTTTAATGATTTAGGGTTTACATAAACATATTTAAAATATCCTTTTTCTAAAATTCATCAAAAAATTTCATACTATATTTATCCGGTCATTTGAAAATTCATAAAAGAAATCGAAATTTTATTTAAAACAAAGGATTACACAAGACAGTTACGGTCTCCTTACATAGCCCCTTATCACACCATCATAGGACCTAAGTGTAAGGTGTGCTAAGGTGAGAGAATCCGAGGGAGGCTCCGCCAACATCGCACGAGTAGTAATTTCTATCAGTTTGAACTTCTCGCGAAGGCGATCCCGTTCTAGCTTTATACGATGAAGTTCAGCTTGGGTTTGGTCCAGAGCAAAGCCCAGTGGTGCTACCTCCTTCCCAAGTTCTGTTAGATGGGCTTCGATCGGTCCAAGACTACTGGGTGAGGCCATAGAATCTTCCTTTCTATATTAATTAACCAAGATTGCTTGTATTTAGAGACAATAGTCAAAATGTTTAGTTTCCAGCGGTCATATTGACCAATGGTCAAATAACAGTCAAAACTCAACAGTCTCATTTTAATTATACTCATGTTACCAAATGAAACATTTTTGTTGAGTATAACAATAACACATAAAATTAAGAAACAAAATTTATTTAAAAAAATTTCGGGTCGTTACAGTCTTCCCAAGGAAGCCTTTGTGCTCAAATCAAAAAGAGTTACCCATTTTAAAGGTAGTGTTTTCTCTGGTGTACTTATGTTTTATTTTGCTTCTCCAACCCCCTACTATTTTTATTACATTAATTTGTAACAACACCAATATCTTAAATATACTATGATGTTTTTATGTGAATGATTCGAAATTCACTTACCCACACCTACATCTAATGGTTAAAGAACATACTGTTTCTGTGGATGGTGAATTTCTGCCTCACGAAACGATGATTGTTCAACACTCATATAACACCTTCAAAGGTGGTCATTAAGATGTCACTATATTTGTATATGATATATAATATTTTATGTTTTACTTAAGCAACAGTATTTTTCATTTATGGAATACCTTTATGGTTTCCATTATGGGCAAACGCGATATCTTCATTTTAGGAAGTGTGGACTACTGCCCCTCAAAGTGATTTGATTCATTAATGCCATATGTGGGACGTATAAAGGATGGAGTTAAAGTTATTATATATGATGTTATACTAGAATTATAATATACCTGTATATCATTATTATTTATTTCCATTAAATTATGAGATAGAAATGAAAGTAGTGTTCATGCGTACGTACAGCTTACCGTCTCCATGAACGGTGCATTTCATTTCTTATCCCCAAATGTAATGTACTATTATAAGTGCATATATATAATGGATATATATGATGCATGTTACATCTAAATGATGAATATAATTCTGGAATTAAAATATACATATCTCTCATTTAGTTTTAATTCCATTAATATGACATAGAAATGATAGTAACGTTCATGCGTACGTACGGCTTACAGTCTCCATGAACAGTGCATTTCATTTCTTACCTCTAAATGATTATGTAATATTATAAATGCATGTATATACTGGATATATATGATATATATGGCATCTACATCATGAATATCATTCTTTAGATAATGGATATTTGACTACACGAACAACTTGTAAATATTAGAAGTTCACTTTTGACTCAAGTACCAAATATCGAAAAAACGACCAATATAAACTTAAATGATTACATAATGTTCATAACATGGTAATAAGTGATATAAAAGGAAAAATGAAGTTGAAAAATGTTCTTAAGAAAATAGAAATAAACTCAAGTTTATTATTCAGGACATTAAAGAACGATCGAGTCAAGTCGGGCCCGAGGTAAGGGACTTCGTCTCAAGCTCCTTTCATTGAGGAATATTTCGTTTTATACACAACTTTATTTTATACTATGTATAAACCCATTTGAATTATACTTTTATTGGAAAGGAATATTTTCTATATGAATCGTTTTACTAAATGACAAAAAGTATGTTTCTTTTTAACGTACGGGGTGACAATGACCTTTCCGCTGCCGTGATTATTATTTGATCTTCGGCTTCCTCAACAAGCCATTATATTTTTAAAAGTAAATAAATACCATTTACTCTTTTTTTTGTTTTGAAAATGGTTTTGATAATGGATTTGTTATGTCAACATATTTAAGTGATATATTGGGCTTGAAATGTGGAAATTTTTTCTTTCATTTATAATTTTTTTATGTGTTATGATTTTATAATGGTACTTGGACATTTGACGGGTGGTTATGTGATAAACCATATGATGGGTGGTTCCATAAATACCAGGATGGGTGGTTACGTTATAACCTCTAATGCATTGGGTATGGAAGTCGGACGTATGGCTATTCCATTAAGTGATATGTGTGGAAGTCGACCAGATGGTTATTCCACTTAAGTATGTTTATGTCCCAAGTTACCTTTATATGTAATGTTTTTTTATATGGTTTTTATGGTAATATTTTGGTTACAAAAGGGTAAGTAATGATCTTTTATTCAGTGAAGTGTTTTTACTACTTCATAAAGGTTAAAGGTACTACTTTGATTAAGTATACATGGTTTACTTGTTGTTTTGAAAAACTATCAATTTTCATTCTGTGTGTATCCCTTACGGAAGTTTTTATGCTCACCCAAAGTTTTTGAAATGTTTTTCACAGGACTTAATGTGGAATAGGGTCAAGGATGGGATCAAGGAAAAGTCATGCTATCTAAAACATGGAACTAGACATGTTTCTTTTTAAGAGTTTTTTTTATTTTATGGAAACTTAGTAAAAGTGTCTACTATGTAATCTTTTAAGATGTAATAGTTATGTCATAATTCTCTAAAACTCTAAACCTGAAAAGATCCTCAATGTGAATTATTCATTTAATTCAATATTAAGTAAGGTTTAAGGTCGGGGCCTTATTGTTGGTATTAGAGGTCAGATTAGACAACTTTATGAGTTAGAGAATTGTTAAATTATAAGTTAATTTATGGTATTATTGAAATGATATAGCATTTAAAGATTACCATTTTGCTTCTACTAAGATATTTATGTGTTAAGAATGGGTTTTCATAGAGGAAAAAGAACAGATTTTTTGGGAAGGCATACAGAGGGAAATGACCTTTGAAATCAGTATCCTGAGATGGTCAGAATCAGAACTAAACAGTTTTTTGCAGTGATGGCTCAGTTGACTCAGGTGAAAAATGTTGGTTGTTTTTATTGATGATATTTTGGTGTTTTCTTAAAAGTAAAGAGGAGTATGAAAGTCATTTAAGGGTTATCATACAAACCTTAAAAGAAAAGAAACTGTATGAAAAATTCAGCAAGTCTGAGTTTTGGTTACAACAAGTTTCTTTCCTTGGTAATATTGTTTCTAAATATGGAATAACTGTGGATTCTGCAAAAACAAAAGTTGTTGAAGAATAGCCAAGACCCAAAAATGTAACCATGATCCGTAGTTTTTTTGGTTTGTCAGGTTACTACTGAAGGTTTGTTGAAAATGTTTCACGGTTATCTACTCTAATGACTAAGCTAACTCGGAAGGGTGTTAAGTTTATCTGGACAAAAGAATGTGATGATTGTTTTCAGTAGTTGAAATGAATATTGGTGAATTCTCCATTTTTGGCACTATCTTCCAGGAATGGGGAGTTTGTTATATACAGTGATGCTTCGTTGAAGGGACTTGGATGTGTCCTTATGCAGAATGATCAAGTAATTTCATATTCTTTATGTCAGTTGAAAACTCATAAGGTAAATTACCCTACACATGACTTGGAATTAGCTGATGTTATTTTTGCTCTAAAATTTTGGAGGCATCATTTGTATGGAGTAAAGGGTGAAATATATACCGATCACAAAATTTTAAAGTATATATTCACTCAGAAAGATTTGAACATGAGACATAGTAGATGGCTAGAATTAATCGAGGATTATGATTGTACAATTCATTACCATCCAGGAAAATCAAATAAAGTGGATGATGCTTTGAGCTGAAAAAGTAATGATTCATTAACAATGTTGTGTTTGGAATGTGATCCTTTGGTTAAGGATTTGATGAACTTTGGCATAAAAGTTGTTGGTGCATGAATTTATTCTTTTTTGTTTCAGGTATCAATGAGATCATCCCAATCAGACAGAATTAAGAAAGCAAAGAAGAAAGATAGTGGGTTACAGAAAAAGGTAGAGCTGGTTTAGAAGGGTAAGTTGCCTGAATTTAACATTGATAATGATTGTGTTTTGAGGTTTTGTAAGAGATTATGTGTGCCTGGTGATTCATAGTTGAAGAATTAGTTGTTATGTGAGGCTCATAGTTCCCCGTTTTCAGTTCATCCAGGAAGTACTAAGATGTACAGAGATCTGTGGGAGTATTACTGGTGGGATGGGATGAAAAGAGATATTGCTGATTTTACTGTGAAGTGTTTGACTTGTCAGCAGGTTAAAGAAGAGCGGCAATTACTGAAAGGGATGCTTCAGCCATTACCAGTTCCAGAGTAGAAATTGGAAAATATATCCATGGACTTTGTTGTTGTATTACCGAATACATCTCGAGGTAATAATGCAATTTGGGTTATTATTGATCGCTTGACTAAATCTGCTCATTTCCTTTCTATTCAAGATACTTTGTCTCTAGATCAACTTGGTCGATTGTATCTTAAAGAAATATTCAAGTTTCCTGGAGTTCCCCTATCCATTGTATATGATCGTGATCCCAGGTTTACTTCTAACTTTTAGAAAGGCCTTCAAAAGTCCTTGGGTTCTGAATTAAATTTTAGTACATCTTTTCATCCTCAATCAGATGGCTAGTCAAAACGAACAATTCAGACTCTGGAGGATATGATACGTGCTTTCTCTATGGATTATCAAGGAAGTTGGGACCAACAACTTTCTTTGTTTGAGTTTTCTTATAATAACAGTTTTCATTCTTGTATACAGATGGCTCCATTTGAGGCATTATATGGGATGTGGTGTCAAACTCCATCTTTTTGGGATGAAGTGGGTGAAAGGATGCTAATGGGACCAGAATTGGTAGAAGAGATGGCAGAAAAAGTTCTGTTGATTCAGAAACACATGAAAACATCTCAGAGCAGACAAAAAAGTTATGCAGATAACCAGAGGAAGGATCTATCTTTCGAGGTAGGTGATCATGTTTTTCTCAAAGTTTCACCATGGAAAAGTGTGATACTATTTGGTATGAAAGGAAAGCTGAGTCCAAGGTTCATTGGACCATATGAAATTCTGGAGAAAGTTGGATCAGTTTCTTATCGAGTGGCTTTACCTCCGAATTTATCTCAGGTACCCAATGTTTTTCATGTTTCAATGTTGAGAAAGTATATTCCAGATCCTTCTCATGTTTTGATCCTAGAAGTAGTTCGGTTGGAAGAGAATCTCTCTTATAAAGAAAAACCAGTCCAGATTCTTGACAGAAGAGAGAAAGTGTTGCGAAATAAGGTAATTCACCAAGTAATGGTTTTGTGGAAAAACCATATGGTTGAAGAGGCAACATGGGAATCTGAAAATGCTATGAGGGATAAATACCCCCCCACTTATTTTGGTAAGTGAATAAAATTGGGAGGACGTAATTCCCAAAAGGGGAGAAGGATGTAATATCCCAGGTAAATAAAGAATAAAACATTTTCATATTTATTAATATTTTCAAAATAAATATTAATTTTACTTTAAAGGGGTTTCTATGTTCGAGAGAGTACCTGATACGCAACAATGAGTTTTTTTTAAATCTTACGTTGCACACTAGTAATATAAAAATATTATTTTAAATGGTAGTTATCATGTAGTCATTACATTGGCAGGAAAGAATAGAAATAACTAAAATATGATTATATATGTTTTTTAAATGTTTTTACATTTATCCAATAATAGATAAAGGCTTAAAATAAGAAAATAATTCAATTTTAGGCATAGATACTCTAATATTCACTAAAAGGTTGAACTATCACCTTTTGATGGCGAACCCTCTTTAAATATAGTTTTGGTCACTCTTATACATTCTATTAGACCAAATGAAACTCTTTTTTAGAATCGAGACATCAAAGTTTACTTTGTGTAAATTTTTGGTATTTTTCCGATAAAGTCATTTTTTAATGAATAGTGAAAAATGTTGTATTTTAATTCAAAACCTCTTTTTGATATAATTTATTAATATTATTAGATTATCATTTGAATTGGTTTTAAAGTTCAATTATAATATATTTTTACCTTTTAATCCAATGGTGTTCATTGGAATTAATTTCACTTTGAAATTGGACTTAAACTAGTGTCAATCTTTTGATACATATTATTTCTTAAAAACATGCTATTTGTTTTGACAGTGGGAATTAATTATTAAATTAATTAATGAAACTTATATTTTATGAATTTGGTAAAATATATATCATTTTTGAATTCTGAATATCAAATATAGCTTAGGGTCAATTTTTGGTATTTCTCTGAAAAACCTCAATTTTTTATGAATAATGAAACCACAAAGTGGTAGTTACAAAAACTGATTTTTCATTTAAATAGAACTTTACCACTTCTGTGATTTGAATTTCAAAAATACAATATAAATTATTTTCATTAAGAAGTAAAATTTGGTTCAATGGGATTAAAATAATTTTTTGGTGAATAGTAACTTTTATGTTTTTAATTGCGATTAAAGGTAATTAGTGTGATTTAAGGTAAAAATGATATTATAATAAAATGAAAATATCTTGACCCTTATCCTAACCATATTGGATGAGTAAGGGACGACCAAGAAAACCCATGGGTCTATTTTTGGGACCCCATGGAGCCACTTGGGTAAGATAATGACATTAATGCCTTTTATTTAAAGTAAAAGGAAAAATAACACAAACATGTATTGTTTTACTAAAATAATTTTTACATGGGTTTATACAAGTCAGATTTTTGTCTATAAATATTCATTAGAAATATAAAAAGATTTCCTACAACATAGTATTTTTTTATAATTTTTAGACATTAAATAAATTATATTATTAATGACATCATGATGATGTTGCGATTACCTCATTATTTAACGATTTAAATAAAATGAAAAGATAATGTAAAATATAAGACCTACACATGTTAAAAACCTATTGTATGGGTGTATTTAGACCTCGTATCACCTTATCCTCGAAATACATCAATGAGGGACCTTTTAAATCCAAAAAGCTTTTTAAAATAATGTAACATTTCTTAACTTTCCTAGAGTGCCCCTCCTCTCCTTTTATAAAAGGCCCCCAACTCTACCTCTTTACCCACACTTCTCAATACTTTGGCTCGGAAAAGCTCATATCATTTTCTCTCTCCACATCCCTCTCTTACTCCTAGAATCCTCACTTTGGGTAGAAGTCTTCCCAAGGAATCCTTTGAGCTCAAATCAAAAAGAGTTACCCGTTTTAAAGGTAGTGTTTTCTCTTGTGTACTTATGTTTTATTTTGCTTCTCCAACCCCCTAAACTCTTTTTATTACTTTATTTTCTAACAACACTAGTATATTAAATATACTAGGATTTTTTTATGTGATTTATTCGAGCTACACTTACCCACACCTATACTTAATGGTTAAAGAACATATTGTTTCTGTGGATGGCAAATTTCTGCCTCACGAAACGATGATTGTTCAAAACTCATATAACGCTTTAAAAGGTTGATATTGAGATATCACTATATTTGTATATGATATATAATATGTTTATGTTTTACTTAAGCCTAATTATTTTTCATTAATGGCATACCTTTATGGTTTCCATTATGGGTAAACGCGATATCTTCATTTTAGGAAGTGCGGACTACCGCCCCCTTAAAGTGTTTTGATTTGTTAATGCCATATGTGGGACGTATAAAGGATGGAGTTAAAGTTATTATATATGATTTTATACTAGAATTATAATATAACTTTATATCATTATTATTTATTTCCATTAAATTATGAGATAGAAATGAAAGTAGCGTTCATGCGTACGTACAGCTTACCGCCTCCATGAACGGTGCATTTCATTTCTTATCCCCAAATGTAATGTAATATTATAAGTACATAGATATAATGGATATATATGATGTATGTTACATCTAAATGATGAATATAATTCTGTAATTAAAATATACATATCTCTCATTTAGTTTTAATTCCATTAATATGACATAGAAATGATAGTAGCGTTCATGCGTACGTACGGATTACCATCTCCATGAACGGTGAATTTCATTTCTTACCTCTAAATGATTATGTAATATTATAAATTCATGTATATACTGGATATATATGATATATATGGAATCTAAATAATTAATATCATTCTTGAGATAATGGATATTTGACTACGTGAACAACTTGTAAATATTAGAAGTTCACTTTTGACTCAAGTACCAAATATCGACAAAACGACCGTTATTAACTTAAATGATTACGTAATGTTCATAACATGGTAATAAGTGATATAAAAGGAATAATGAACTTGAAAAATGTTATTAATCAAATAGAAATTAACTCAAGTTTATTATTCAGGACATTAAATAACAATCGAGTCAAGTCGGACCCGAGGTAAGGGACTTCGTCTCAAGCTCCTTTCATTGAGGAATATTTCGTTTCATACAAAACATTATTTTATAGTGTGTATAAACCCCTTTGACTTATACTTTTATTTGAAAGGAATTTTTTCTATACGAAGCATTTTACTAAATGACAAAAAGTATGTTTCTTTTTAACGTACGCAGTGACAATGAACTTTCTCTCGCCGTGAGTATTATTTGATCATTGGATTCCTCAACAAGACATTATATTTTTAAATGTAAATAAATACCATTTACTATTTTTTGGTATTGAAAATGGTTTTGATAATGGATTTGTTATGTCAATATATTTATGTGATATATTGGGCTTGAAATGTGGAAATGTTTTCTTTCATTTATAATTGTTTTATGTGTTATGATTTTATAATGGTACTGGGACATTTGACGGGTGGTTACGTGATAAACCATATGAAGGGTGGTGCCATGAATACCAGGATGGGTGGTTACGTTATAACCTCCAATGCATTGGCTATGGAAGTCGGCCATATGGCTATTCCATTAAGTGATATGTGTGGAAGTCGGCCGGATGGTTATTCCACTTAAGTATGTTTATGTCCCAAGTTACCTTTATATGTTATGTTTTTTATATGGGTTTTATGGTAATCTTTTGGTTACAGAAGGGTAAGCAATGATCTTTTATTCAGTGAAGTGTTTTTACTACTTCATAAAGGTGAAAGGTACTATTTTGAATAAGCATACATGGTTTACTTGTTGTTTTGAAAAACTAACAGTTTTCATTCTTTGTGTATCCCTTACTGATATTTTTATGCTCACCCCAAGTTTTTGAAATGTTCTTCACAAGACTTAATATGGAATAGGGTCAAGGATGGGATCAAGGAAAAGTCATGCTATCTAAAACATGGAACTAGACATGTTTATTTTTAAGAGTTATTTTTTTTATTTTATGGAATCTTAGTAAAAGTGTATACTTTGTAATCTTTTGAGATGTAATAGTTATGTCCTAATTCTCTAAAAATCTAAACCTGAAAAGATCCTCAATGTGAATTATTCATTTAATTCAATATTAATTAAGGTTTAAGGTCGGGGCCTTATAGTTGGTATCAGAGGTCGGTTTAGACAACTTTAGGAGTTAGAAAATTGTTAAATTATAAGTTAATTTATGGTATGATTGAAATGATATAGAATTTAAAGATTACCATGTTGCTTCTACTAAGATATTGCTGTGTTAAGAATTTTTTTTATAGAGGAAACAGAACAGATTTTTTGGGAAAGCATACAGAGGGAAATGACCTTGGAAATCAGTATCCTGAGATGGTCAGAATCAGAACTAAACAGTTTGTTGCAGTGATTGCTCAGTTGACTCAGGTGAAATTTGTTGGTTATTTTTATTGATGATATTTTTGTGTTTTCTAAAAGTAAAGAGGAGTATGAAAGTCATTTAAGGGTTATCTTACAAACCTTAAAAGAAAATAAACTGTATGAAAAATTCAACAAGTGTGAGTTTTGGTTACAAAAAGTTTCTTTCCTTGGTCATATTGTTTCTAAATATGGAATAACTGTGGATCCTGCAAAAACAAAAGTTGTTGAAGAATAGCCAAAACCCAAAAATGTAACCAAGATCTATAGTTTTTTTGGTTTGGCAGGTTACTACTGAAGGTTTGTTGAAAAGATTTCACGGTTATCTACTCCAATCACTAAGCTAACTCGAAAGGGTGTTAAGTTTGTCTAGACAAAAGAATGTGATGATTGTTTTCAGTAGTTGAAAAGAATATTGGTGAATTCTCTAGTTTTCTTACTACCTTCCAGGAATGGGGAGTTTGTTATATACATTGATGCTTCGTTGAAGAGACTTGGATGTGTCCTTATGCAGAATGATCAGGTAATTTCATATGCTTTACATCAGTTGAAAACTCATGAGGTAAATTACCCTACACATGACTTGGAATTAGCTGATGTTGTTTTTGCTCTAAAAATTTGGAGGCATCGTTTGTATGGAGTAAAGTGTGAAATATATACCGATCACAAAAGTTTAAAGTATATATTCACTCAGAAATAATTTAAAATGATACAGAGTAAATGGCTATAATTAATCAAGGATTATGATTGTACAATTCATTACCATCCAGGAAAATCAAATAAAGTGGCTGATGCTTTGAGCTGAAAAAGTAATGCTTCATTAACAATGTTGTGTTTGGAACGTGATCCTTTGGTTAAAGATTTGATGAACATTGTCATAGAATTTGTTGGTGCAAGAAGTTATTCTATTTTGTTTCAAGTATCAGTGATATCATCCCTATCAGACAGAATTAAGCAAGCACAGAAGAAAGATAGTGGTTTGCAGAAAAAGGTAGAGTTGGTTTAGAAGGGTAAGTTGCTTGAATTTAACATTGATAATGATTGTGTTTTGAGGTTTGGGAAGAGATTATGTGTGCCTGGTGATTCACAATTGAAGAATGAGTTGTTATGTGAGGCTCATAGTTCCCCGTTTTCAGTTCATCCAGGAAGTACTAAGATGTACAGAGATCTACGGGAGTATTACTAGTGGGATGGAATGAAAAGAGATATTGCTGATTTTACTGTGAAGTGTTTGACTTGTCAGCAGGTTAAAGCAGAGCGGCAATTACCTAAAGGGATGCTTCATCCATTACCAGTTCCAGAGTGGAAATGGGAAAATATATCCATGGACTTTGTTGTGGTATTACCGAATACATCTCGAGGTAATAATGCAATCTGGTTTATTATTGATCGCTTGACTAAATCTGCTCATTTCCTTCCTATTCGAGATACTTTGTCTCTAGATCAACTTGCTCGGTTGTATCATAAAGATATAGTTAGGTTTCATGGAGTTCCCCTCTCCATTTTATCTGATCGTGATCCCAGGTTTACTTCTAACTTTTAGAAAGGCCTTCAAAAGTCATTGGGTACTGAATTAAATTTTAGTACAAATTTTCATCCTCAATCAGATGGCCAGTCAAAACGAACAATTCAGACTTTGGAGGATATGATACGTGCTTTCTCTATGGATTATCATGGAATTTGGGACCAACATCTTTCTTTGGTTGAGTTTTCTTATAATAATAGTTTTCATTCTAGTATACAGATGGCACCATTTGAGGCATTATATGGGAAGCGGTGTCAAACTCCAGCTTTTTGGGTTGAAGTGGGTGAAAGGATGCTGATGGGACCAGAATTGGTAGAAGAGATGGCAGAAAAAGTTCATTTGATTCAGAAACACATGAAAACAGCTCAGAGCAGACAGAAAAGTTATGCAGATAACTAGAGGAAGGATCTATCTTTCGAGGTAGGTGATCATGTTTTTCTCAAAGTTTCACCATCGAAAAGTGTGATGCGATTTGGTAAGAAAGGAAAGCTGAGTCCAAGGTTCATTGGACCATATGAAATTCTACAAAAAGTTGGATCATTTTCTTATCGAGTGGCTTTACCTCCGAGTTTATCTTAGGTACACAATGTTTTTCATGTTTCGATGTTGAGAAAGTATATGCCAGATCCATCTCATGTTTTGAGCCCAGAGGTAGTTCAGTTGGAAGTGAATACATCTTATGAATAAAAACCAGTCCAGATTATTGACTGAAGAGAGAAAGTGTTGTGAAATAAGGTAATTCACCAGGTAAAGGTTTTGTGGAAAACCCATATGGTTGAAGAGGAAACATGGGAATCTGAAAATGCTATGAGGGATAAATGCCCCCACTTATTTTGATAAGTGAATAAAATTGTGAGGACGCAATTCCCAAAAGGGGGGAAAGATGTAACATCCCAGGTAAATAAATAATTAAACATTTTCATATTTATTAATATTTGTGAATTAAATATAAATTTATTTTAAAGGGTTTTCTATGTTCGAGAGTGTACCCGATATGCAACAATGAGTTTTTTTAAAATCTTACGTTGCACACTAGTAATATAAAAATATTATTTTAAATGGTAGTTAACATGTACTCGTTGTATTGGCAGGAAAGAATAGAAATAACTAAAATATGATTATATATGTTTTTTAAATGTTTTTACATTTATCCAATAAAAGATAAAGACTTAAAATAAGAAAAGAATTCAATTTTAGGCATAGATACTCTAATATTCACCAAAAGGTTGAACTATCTCCTTTTGATGGAGAACCCTCTTTAAATATAGTTTTGGTCACTCTTATACATTCTATTGGACCAAATGAAACTCTTCTTTAGAATTGGGACTTCAAAGTTTACTTTGTGTAAATTTTTGGTATTTTTCCGATAAAGTCATTTTTTAATAAATAGTGAAAAATGTTGTATTTTAATTCAAAACATCTTTTTAAACTAATTTATTAATATGATTAGATTATCTTTTGAATTTGTTTTAAAGATAAATTAGAATATATTTTTACCTTTTAATCCAATGGTGTTCATTGGAATTAATTTCACTTTGAAATTGAACTTAAACTAGTGTCAATCTTTTGATAAATATTGTTTCTTAAAAACACGCTATTTGTTTTGACAGTGGGAATTAATTATTAAATTAATTAATGAAACTTATATGTTATGAATTTGTTAAAATATACATCATTTTTGAATTCAGAATATCAAATATAGCTTAGGGTCAATTTTTGGTATTTTTCTGAAAACCCTTAATTTTTGATGAATAGTGAAACCACAAAGTGGTAGTTACAAAAACTGATTTTTCGTTTAAATTGAACTTTACCACTTCTGTGATTTGAATTTCAAAAATCCAATATAAATGATTTTCATTAAGAAGTAAAATGTGGTTCAATGGGATTAAAATAATTTTTTGGTGAATAGTAACTTTTTTGTTTTTAATCGTGTTTAAAGGTAATTAATGTGATTTAAGGTAAAAATGATATTATAATAAAATGAAAATATGTTGAAACTTGTCCTAACCCTATTGTATGAGTCATGTACGACCAAGAAAACCCATGGGTCGATTTTTGGGACCCCATGGAGCCACTTGGGTAAGATAATGACATTAATGCCTTTTATTTAAAGTAAAAGTAAAAATGACACAAACATGTATTGTTTTACAAAAATAATTTTTATATGGGGTTATACAAGTCATATTTTGGCCTATAAATATTCATTAGAAATATAAAAATATTTCCTACATCATATTATTTTTTTATAATTTTTATACATTAAATAAATTAAATTATATATGACATCATGATGATGCGGTGATTACCTCATTATTTAACGATTTAAATAAAATGAAAAGATAATGTAAAATATAAGACCTAAACATGTCAAAAACCTATTGTATGGGTGGATTTAGACCTCTTATCACCTTATCCTCTAAATACATCAATGTGGGACCTTTTAAATCGGAAACTCTTTTTAAAATAATGTAACATTTCTTAACTTTCCAAGAGGGCCCCTCCTCTCCTCTTATAAAAGGCCCACACCTCTACCTCCTTACCCACACTTCTCAAGCCTTTGGCTCAGAAAATCTCTGATCATTTTCTCTCTCCACATCCCTCTATTACTCCTAGAAGCCTCACCTTGGGTAGAAGTCTTCCCAATGAATCGTTTGAGCTCAAATCAAAAAGAGTTACCCGTTTTAAAGGTAGTGTTTTCTCTTGTGTACTTATGTTTTATTTTGTTTCTCCAACCCCCTAAAATCTATTTATTCCTTTCTTTTGTAACAACACCAGTATCTTAAATATACTAGGATGTTTTTATTTGAAGTATTCTAGCTACACTAACACACACCTACATATAATGGTTAAAGAACATACTGTTTCTGTGGACGGAGAATTTCTGCCTCACGAAACGATGATTGTTCTACACTCATATAACACCTTCAAAGGTGGGAATTAAGATGTCACTATATTTATATATGTTATATAATATGTTTATGTTTTACTTAATCTTCTGTATTTTTCATTTATGGCATACCTTTATGGTTTCCATTACGGGTAAACGCGATATCTTCATTTTTGGAAGTGCGGACTACCACCCACTCAAAGTGATTTGATTCGTTAATTCCATATGTGGGACGTATAAAGGATGGAGTTAAAGTTATTATATAGGATGTTATACTGGAATTATAATATACCTTTATATCATTATTATTTCTTTCCATTAAATTATGAGATAGAAATGAAAGTAGCATTCTTGCGTGCGTACGGCTTACCGTCTCCATGAACGGTGCATTTCATTTCTTATCCCCAAATGTAATGTACTATTATAAGTACATAGATATAATGGATATATAGGATGTATGTTACATATAAATGATGAATATAATTCTGTAATTAAAATATACATATCTCTCATTTAGTTTTAATTTCATTAATATGACATAGAAATGAAAGTAGCGTTCATGCGTACGTACGGCTCACCGTCTCCATGAACGGTGTATTTCATTTCTTACCTCTAAATGATTATTTAATATTATAAATGCATGTATATATTAGATATATATGATATATATGGAATATACATCATTAATATCATTCTTGAGATAATGGATATTTGACTACGTGAACAACTTGTTAATATAAGAAGTTCACTTTTGACTCAAGTACCAAATATCGACAAAATGACCGTTATTAACTTAAATGATTACATAATGTTCATAACATGGTATTAAGTGATATAAAAGGAATAATGAACTTGAAAAAGGTTCTTAAGAAAGTAGAAATTAACTCATGTTTATTATTCAGGAGAATAAAGAATGATCGAGTCAAGTTGGACCTGAGGTAAGGGACTTCGTCTCAATCTCTTTTCATTGAGGCATATTTAGTTTTATAGACAAATTTATTTTATACAGTGTATAAACCCCTTTGACTTATACTTTTATTCGAAATGAATCTTTTCTATACGAAGAGTTTTACTAAATGAAAAAAAGTATGTTAATTTTCAACGTACGCGATGAAGATTACCTTTCCGCCACCGCGAGTATTATTTGATATTTGGATTCCTCAACAAGTCGTTATATTTTTAAAAGTAAATAAATACCATTTACTCTTTTTTGGCATTGAAAATGGTTTTGATAATGGATTTGTTATTTCAATATATTTATGTGATATATTGTGCTTGAAATGTGTAAATGTTTTCTTTCCTTTATAATTTTTTTATGTGTTATGATTTTATAATGCTACTTGGACATTTGATGGGTCATTACGTGATAAACCATATGACAGGTGGTGCCGTGAATACTAGGACGGGTGGTTACGTTATAACGTCCAATGCTTTGTGTATGGAATTCGGCCGTATTTCTATTCCATTAAGTGATATGTGTGGAAGTCAACCGGATGGTTATTCCACTTAAGTATGTTTATGTCCCAAGTTACCTTTAAATGTTATGTTTTTTTATATGGGTTTTACGGTAATCTTTTGGTTACAAAAGGGTAAGTAATGATCTTTTATTCAGTGAAGTGTTTTTACTACTTCATAAAGGTTAAAGGTACTACTTTGATTAAGTATACATGGTTTCCTTTTTGTTTTCAAAAAATAATAGTTTTCATTCTTTGTGTATCCCTTACTGAGCTTTTTATGCTCACCCCAAGTTTTTGAAATGTTTTTCACAGGAATTAATGTGGAATAGGGTCAAGGATGGGATCAAGGAAAAGTCATGCTATCTAAAACATGGAACTAGACATGTTTCTTTTTAAGAGTTTTTTTTATTTTATGGAAACTTAGTAGAAGTGTCTACTTTGTACTCTTTTGAGATGTAATAGTTATGTCTTAATTATATAAAACTCTAAACTTGAAAAGATCCTCAATGTGAATTATTCATTTAATTCAATAATAAGTAATTTTTAAGGTCAGGTCCTTATACTAATAGACACCATAGTGACCCATATCCATCCAAACATATCCACACCACCATCGCATGTGGTTGGATAGATCCCACTTGACACTGCACTATGGCTCACCATCCTCAACACCACTAGATATTGATGGATTTCTTAGATCATGATCACATTACCTCCCTCATGATCAATAAAATTTGAAACCCTTCTCTCCCACTCATTATTCAAATGTCCAAAAAGTCACAAAGTCACCGCATTGAGTTTTTCAAGACAATACCCCCACACCACTATGTCATTTAGAATGCTACTCGTTGATACCTCCTCACTATTTCTAGATGACCAATGATCCACATCCACACATGAACCCCCTTCTAGTGAACACACCCTAATGTGATGGTCCTCATCATGATCATACCTCATAATATACACTTGTTATTTCTTCCAACCTAGCCCAAAAAATCCCCACAGGGAGCCTATCTTCCTAGAACATCCATATTGTGGGTCTACCTAACCCAGAACACCCTGTACTGGGTCTGACCAACCTGAAACCACTTGTAGTGGGTCTACCAAACCTGTAATTGTTTTGATAAGGGTCTGGGGGCCCTATGTTTTTAATATAATTCAAAATTAATTTACTAACTTTTGAATTAATAATTATTAAAATAATAATAATTTTATTTTTATAAAAATAATTTATTTTTTTGAAAATAATGAACTAATTATGGGAGTGAATGGAGTAATATTATTTTAATTCAAATAATTGATATAATTAATTTACATGTAATAATTTTTAAATATATTTTATTTTAATTTTTTCATCCTTTTAATTTACACATAGACTAGTCTTGATCATAATCCTTGCATGTTTGGTTTTATTTAATTATTTATTAGATCTTGGTGAAATGTTTTTAATATTTGATTAATATTCTTTATGCTTTTTGAATCTTATTATGCACTTAAAAATGTATAAGGGAATGCATAAACAAAATTTTATTATATTATGTGTATTTCACTTCCCTAGACCCCCTCACCTGTTTGTGAGTACACTGGTACTATTTATAATGATAATGTAAGATGTGGATCATGCCATGATGATTTTGTATACTAGATGATAAGTGATAATACTAGACCAGGGCTTATCTGTATCATGATTTAATACCTGAATTAGTTATAGTACCTCCAATCACTATTTATCCTTTAAATTAAAATGTATCAACCAATAATAGATCCTCAAGGCCAATCATGCAATTCATTTCCTTTAGGCATTGTTTATTATTTTATATATGTGCATAATTAATGAAGGAAAACATAAAATAATAAAATTAAAAAAATCATAATTAAGTGATGAATGTATTCTATTAATGTGAAGTTGTGAGTGATACAAAATTTTATTCACACAATTAAAATAAAATGGTTACATTCCTAAAAAATATTTAAAACCCCTCATAGAAATATGAAGTCATTGACTATATTTATCGCTATTATATGAACAAAATTGGGTGTATGGGGTGATCATCATCAAAATTTGAGGGTTCGTTCAACGTACAAGAGAGTTATTATGAGTGTGATGGGGTAACTTGACCGAATTTTATAGAAAATGAGTTACCAAATCTAACTTTTTTCAACCTTATAAGAATGCCTTGAGTAAAACAAGAATGTGGTTTTAAAAGCTAGGAATTCACTCAACAGCTGAAGGATCCATGAGTGAAAGTGGTTGTCCATCTTAGTTCTTACCCTGTAATTATATGTGTAGTGGCATATACAAATATTTTAGACTATGAGGAAAGGTTTTGAATATCCTTTCCTTTATAATAGTAAGGTGATATAGTAGTCTGATCCTTTTAGTGAGAATGTCTAGAGTTAGATAAAATAATAGAATACATATAATGATTTAATTAATTAATCTATAATGTATGAATTAGTAATGAAGATAAAAGTAAAATCTAAATGAATTATTTTATGTAGAAAACATGAATTTAATACCAAAATTACATTTTGATAAATATCGGTCAAAGAACATGTCAAAACTAGAATGAGTTTCCATGATTATTATGGGAGCCTATGAAAAGTATTATGACATGTAAAATTAAAGGTGATGCAATCTCCAATACCTATTGAGAAACCTTAATAAATAATGGTGAGAAAAATTACTTATTGTAAAATAATGTATGTAACATATGATGCCTATATCATAACGTTATCATCAATTTCAAATTTGTTTTGTGGATATAACATCAATTCATGGATCATTTCAAATATTGTCTCTTCTATGAGATGATTACATGGAGAACATGATGTGAAATTTGAATGAGTGATAATTAAATTGGATATGTGTAAATTTAATGGTGGACTATGATCATTAAATATATACGGTTTTTACACATCTTTCACATATTTAATATAGTTTTTTAGATTAAAAAATGAAAAGTATGGATAAAACACTTAATTAACATTTAAGTAATGTTTCACCATATAAATAAATCATTAAGAAACAATAATATTTACTTCATATATTGAAAAAATAGAAATAAAATATAAAAAGGTCAATAGAATTCATGATTCCAAAGTCACCTTTGAAACTTACACTAAGGAAAATATAAAAGACAACAAACAATAGGTTATTTTATTCACATGTCATAAAATAAGTCTATAAGTGTTTAAATATAATTCACTTAATTGAAGAATCTAGTCGATTTTTCTTTGTGAGTGAATATTCGCCATTGTATGTGATGTTTCTATCACACATATTGGGTATTAAATAAAATATTTCTATCACATATTTGTATTAAAATATTATAACCATGTAAGAAAATACAAATTTCAAAAAGTATTATTTATTCTCCATGTGGCTGAAAAAGAGTGGTTCTTAAGTCATCAGGGAGAAATACACAACTGCTAATTGCTAGGATTATTGATTCTTATTGAAACATAGATTTGTATTAAAAATAATTATCTCATGTTTCCTTTAGGAATATGAATACATTACTCCATTTTGTAATGAATATTGTTGATGGTGTCCAATACATAAGTAATGGTTTATTAATGCATGAATTATTAGACATAAATGACAAATATAAAATACTCTGTTATACCCAGTTTTGAAAAGATAACACTTTGTCAATAAAAAATGTGACGTTGACATGGATATACCCAGTATGGTTTCAAAATATTTAGATTTAAATACCTTAGGTATTATCAGCACATTTACATACTTATTTTTAGATAAGGAACCCATTCGAAAAAACAGTTGGACAAAATGCTTTCAAAATTAGATCAACTAGAGCATTTGAACTATCCCAAGGTTATTCTAGTGGTAATTATACGTCATGATATTCCATTTATTGTTTATTTATGAATTATAAAATAAATTATGGTATATGTATTTTGAAAATATTTCAGTAGATTTGGGTCAATGTGCCCAAGAATATCTTGACTTATCATTCATCGATCAATATAATGTATCATGGATTCATTTCTAAGAACACATTAAATTTTCAATATGAATGTTATAATGTTAATAAATAGGATTTATGGATATTATTATATGAAAAAATTAAAATTTTAAATGTATCATGGATTAATTTCTATATAAACATTTACTTATACACATCAACGTCATGATGCATGTAAAAAGCGAATTAATGTTAAAACGCATTTGAATTTTAAATACTTTTAATTTTCAATACATGATTTTAAAGTAATGAAATTATCACATGAACATATTAAAATTATAATTAAAAATGACTTATCATATGATATAATTCTATTATTTCATAAGATCATTTATTTTTACACAAATATTTTGTTAGGATAAAAAAACATGCATTAAGATAATCACAATGTGCATCTATGGTAACCATTCTCATGTTTTCTATAGAGATTAAATAAATAACTTTGATTAAATAAGTTATATTCAAGTGATAGACTATATTCCTATAAAATGGAGAACATCTATATTCAAAATAAGAGGACAAATATTGACTTGGGTTTTGTCAATTCCAAATATTCACAAGTCGTTGTCATAGGAACAATTTTCCTAAGAGCGTTTCAAAATAGAATGTTCCAATGAAAAATAATAGGTAAGAATGTTAAAACTATGATCATGGTTTCATATTAACCATGTTAGGTGATAAAATAATAATTAAGAATAATATATCCTATAATAAATTAATATATATAAACTATCTAATATAGACAATTTCAATAAAATTTAAAAATGGATATCTTGTATCAATGAATTAAGCCATATTATTTTGTGTACTTTGTGGGGTATTAAAGTGAAACTATACATTTATGGTATAATCATGGTATCAATAAGGATTAATTGGATATACCAATCCATTATTCCAATGTCCATTAGACTTCTACATGTAATAGAGAATATCTACATTCATTTTATTGTGCATTATATTTAAAAACAACCCATCATGGAAGATGTCTATATGACACAAGAAGAAAGGGTTAGTGACACAATATAATTTGAATATTGGGTGGAAGTTAATGAAATAAATTTTAGGCTTTTATGTAAGAAAAATGATCATTGAATATTCATTTGGAATTAATTGACACCAAGTGTCAACAAGAGGTTAGTGGGAGATCCATGGATTTCAATGAAAATAAGTTTGATAACATATGGGAAAAAATTGGTATTATAGTCAGTTAAGACTAGTAAGAAAGTAACTCTCTAGATATTGAATAAGATTAGTATCCTATGTTCAAGGGAACAAGATCTACTAAGGAATATCTAATAGTTTCTTATACCTAGTCAATCATACATATTCTTAAATGTTATTGAAAAATAAAAGTTAAAATAGTTTGAGAGAGATTTTTTACGAATGTCACAAGGAATAAATCTCTCCAAGAATACATGTATTAGACATAATAAGAGATTAATGTAGTGAGTAGAGATTTTAAAATGGATTAATCACATATTCCATAATATTTATAATAAATGATATTTCTAACATATACATTATGGTAAGAAAATAACAGTTATATCTTGGAGAAAAAAAAGGGATTCACTTAGGAATATCCAACTTCACTAGAACTAGTACAATGTATATATACCTAGTATGTAGAGAGTAATGGATACAAGTTATAAGAGGATTAATAGTAGCCCAAATTTAGTTTAATATGATCTAATATCATAGTTAGGATAAAATAATGAGAATGATAGATCAGAAGAGCTATTGGTAGTGATATCTAAAAATACCGAGTTCATTGTGGCTTCAAAGGTAGCTAACAATGAAATGTAAAATGTACAATCATATATTATATTTAGTGTAATCACACCTTGTAAGTACAGTTTTATCATAATATAAATAATGATAATTCTATTACTAATACCACAAAATATTAAATTTCTTATATCTAAAAAAAGTGTATATACTAAGGGATTACATCTCTTAAGTTGTATTACTCAAGAAGGTATGGTTATAAATAGATGAATAACCATACAACAGAGACATGGTAGGTCAATGACTAAAGAAATAACTTAGTAGAACCATGATGTTATCATGTGAGAGAAAACAATGAAATTCATCAAGTTGGATCATGAGCAAGTTGGAGTTTTGTAAGAGTGGATGAAATTGACTGAAATTGGAACTATTTTTTATTACCATACTAAGTATAATGTGAGTTATTCACGATAGTTTTTGATATTTCTGCATCCACTATTTAAGTGGTAATTTTTATAGGATATTTATTGTATAAAATTGTTATATATTTTCCTAAGATACAATGAGAAACTCCAAATACTATGAAATTAATCATAAACATATTTATTAATATCTAGTTATAGATTTCTAACACGATATAGAAAATATATTACTATTAGTTTCTTTGGCCACATAATCATTGTGACTTCTTCCCATGAATTTTTAACTTAGTGATCCCAAGTATATGATATCTTGAGGAATGACCAACCATTAGAAACCCATCATGGTTCAAATTTCATTGTATGTTCCCACCTATGAATACGTGTATTGGTCACCTAAATTATGATCATTATCAATTTGTACCATTTGACAATGTACATCAATTTAAGGGAAAAAACACTGACATCAATTTTTTTGTGAGGTAGATTGTGTTGGGTGAATCATTGGGGGCATGGAATTGGTTGAATGGTCAAGATAAAAAAACTACTAAGTTGAGAAAGTGATATCTCAGGTCTAGTTTATCAAGATGTTAGTACCTTTATATATCATTAAATAAGGTAGTAGAAGGTAAGTCTATCTCAAAAAATAATAAATAATAAATGGATGATGACAAAATATTTTCTTCATACTTTTCATTATATCATGATATAAACAGATTATATTACATAGTGTGAATTATTGTGATATATTATCATTGCTATGACTTTTCTTTATCTCCATTGGTTCCTCTATGGGTTTCTAGTGGCATGAACCAACCCAAGTACCCTTGTAACCTGATAATAGAGATGGCCCTGACATGGCCTGAAGGGAGTTCCTAATCCCCATGGTATAGAGACTATCACCTGGTATCATATATCATGAAAGTGGGAATGAATTTTCAACAAAATATATCTGAATTAAAATAAGAAAGAAAATATGCATATCAGAAGAAAATCCATTGGGAGTAAAGTACCAGAATACAACAAGTCATAAAAACCCAAATTACTACAACCCAAATCACTAAAATGGGAAAATAACCCCCAAGGTACTGATGTAAAACACTCACCAACACCACGATTCAGTTGATAGATCCACCTCAAAGATATCCCTTCCCTTTTCTAAAACCTAAAAGAATAATGTCTACAAACAACAAAAGGAAAAATTAGGGTGTCAGACTAATCCAAGTTGGATACCACAAATGATTCTATAACAGAAGAAAAAATAGATTATCTAAAAAAATAGATTTTAAATTTTCAAGGTAAAGAGATTTGGAAAATCAATATTATATGTAAAAAAACATTCTATATATTTTTAGAATGACGAAAAGATACTTTTAAATCATATTTCTTTATTTACAAAGGATAGAACATTTCCAAAACAATTTCTTATGTAAAACATTTATATTAAAAAGTATACGTAAATTTAGTATCCATGTAATGCAGTTCAAAAAACATTGGCATCAATTTATATCTCAAATATAAATAAAAAAATGAGAAATAAGGTCATCTTACAAAAGTTAAGATAGTATAAACTAGCTATAGGATTCCACACTCTCTAAGTTGACACAGTAAATTGAGTATACTCACATCTGCTTGACACTGGCCATAGGTGACTCATCACCCTCCCATTGGGGATTCAACCCTTCATAGGTATGTTTTAGATTGTTTTCATAGAGTAGAGTGTATCCAAATAACTCACCATCTACCAAAGGATTACATGTGCTCTTACATGATAGAAAATTTATTTTAAAACTGATTAAAATTCAATAAATCTTTTATTCCATTTTAAAAAGATAATTTTATTCCATTTAAAACCAAAATAGATTCTATTAAAAACATTCCTATTTCGAAATATAAAACCACTGGGTTTGTATCAAGTAATTTAATACATTTTCCCGAGCTTAAAATACATTTAATTCCAACTCAATCCTTTCCACAATTAATTTTTACAATATAATTCAACAATTTAACTGAAAACATTTACATCAAATTCACAATTTATAATTAATAATTTAAATCATCTAATTTATAAAATCCCACCCCAATTCAATGGAATTAGGGAGTTTTCTAAATTTCCATTCCAAAACAATTTCAAATCCCCCAAGTCAATTGAATTTTGTTTTTTTCAAAGTAATTGAATGCATTTTAATAAATTAAATTTAAATCAACAATTGAAATATATTAAAAAATACAATGGTAATCAAATTGGCCAAATCAGGATAGAACCACCTACCTCAAAGCTCGGGTCACCCCCACCTACAACAGAGTTCACCAACAACAAAAACCCACAACAACAAAGAAGGTCCTAGAATAAAATCCCCACATATTAGGATTGATCCTAATCTAGACATAAGATGTCAGAAGGAGAGAGGAAACCCACATACCTCGAGGGTGAACACCCATCGTACCATGACCAATGAAGGAAAAGGCCTCCAAAATGAGATCTCATGACGGATCAAGATGAAACGAGAAGAAACATCCAATATATATCAAATGATCTGGCACAAAAAATCTAGGGAGCTACTAAGATCAACTATAATAAACAACTAAGAAGAACACTTACCCAGAGAGATGCACCGCAGACAAAATTATGATCCAAAGATAATCAGATCGATCCAAAAGGAGGGGCACATCTAAAAAATTCGTAGGGAGGGTTCTGGTGGAGAGCCGATAGGACTAGAAGGAAAAGACCAATTGAAACATTCAAATGTTTGATTTAATGTTGGACGCAGTCTGGTTCACAACATTTTCCCAAGGGTAATGGTGTGTAGTCCATGTTAGATATGATACTCCAAAAAACCTGTTGCCTCAGGTAAAAACTGGCATGTTTTTATAGTCATGTAGTGTAGGACTTAGTCATGATGAGTACCTCAGGTACATGATGTGTATCTTCGGTACATGACATGTACCTACTCTGAAACATGCAGAAAAACAAAAAAATAACTTTTAAGGACATTAAACCAAAAGAGAACATAAAAAATGGGAAAACATACACAATGAAGGTATCAGGATCTTATAGCCTCCCCACCATAAAAACTTTCTTCCCCATAAAATCCTATGAAGAATCATCCTTTCTAAAGAGATTATTCAAATTCTCCTTCATCAGTGCCTCATTTTCCTACATCACATGATGATCAGAGCCAGGCTACCATTATACATGAACAAAATTTAGCATCCTCCCATAAATTACCATGGCATCAGAATCAACTATCCTAATTGGTTGCAATGTCAAAGATAAATCAGGCTTGATCTCAAGATCACTCTAGCTCAAAACGTGAGAAAGATAAGAAAAATATTTTCTCAGCTATGATACATAGAACATGTTATCTATCAATGTCAGCTATGGTGGAAGTTCCAAATAGTACGCAACCTTCCCCACCTGCTCAACAACCTCAAAATCTCCCACAAAGCAAGGAACAATATTCCCTTGTCTCCCAAGCTATTAATGATCTAACCAAGATGAAACCTTAATAAAAACTGATCACCAACTAAAAACTCCAAATGTCTACAATGTCGATCAATATAAGACTTATATCGGCCCTGTGATGTCAAAATTCTCTAACCAATTATTTGAATCATAGTTGTCATCTGTTGTACAAAGATTTGTCCAACTAAATAACTTCAATCCACCTTCGACTAAAACCACAGATATTTACAAGGTTGGCCATACAATGACTCAAAAGGTGAAATTTTGATCATGGACTTGTAACTATTGTTGTAAGAAAACTCAACCATTACTTAGTGATCATTCCAATCCCCACAAAAGTTTAAAACACATGCATGAATCATATTGTCATGAATTTGTATTACTTGTTCTGTGATGCCATCCATTTGGGGATGGTAGGCTATTCTCAATTTGGCATGTGATCCTAGTTCCACTTGAAGGCCTCTCCAAAAGTGATAAGTAAACCGAGGATCCCTATGAGATACTATAGTAGATGAAACTCTATGAAAATAGACAATCTCTTTCACATAGAGATTTCCCAAATCCTCCACCTTGGATGTTTCTTGAATGTGTATAAATTGATCCAACTTGGTCAGCCTATAAATGACAAACCAGGTTGCATTCTTCTTTTACTGGGTATGTGGAAACCCAACCACAAAGTATATAGAAATATCATCCCACTTCCAAGTAGGATTTGGATGTGGCTGAAGTAAACCTAAATCTTTCTTATGCTCGAACTTAACTTGATGGAATGTATACAAATGAGAGACAAACTCAGAAATTTCTTATCTCATTCCTAGCCATAGGAACTATCATCATATATCATAGAAAATTTATATGGTTCTAGGGTGCACAACCCATTGGGACTTATGGAAATATTACAACACAACATTCTTTGAAGATAATGGCCTAATGAAGTGGTTCTGATAACACAAAACACTCTCTTTGGAGAATGGCCATAGGGAAATGATCTTCCCACCATAAAAGGATTCTCTAATACTACATAGCTCATCATAATGTTGTTATGATAACACAAAACTATGTTGAGGATTATTTTGTTGTCAGGGTTGGATGTTACTTGCTCAAATCATCTGCAATGACATTCCCATTACCTGGGTTATAGGTGATTTCAATGTCAAAAGACTACATGTACTCCACCAAACACCTCTTTTGAATATTAAAATCGTTTTGGGAGAAGATATTACTCAGGATTTTTTAGTCTAAATACACCATTGATCATTCTCCAAAAAGGTCATGATGCTAACCCTTATGTTTGTGCATCACAGTTTCATGTTCTAGGTCATGGGGAGGATAATTATTCTTATTTATCCTAAGCTAACAAGATCCATATTCTACCACATGATCACTATGCATAAGAACTCATCCCAAGCCTGAACCTGATGTGTCAAAAAAACCCACACAGACCTTTCTAGATTTAGGAAGAGTCAATACTGGCACAATAGTCAACAAACATTTCATCTTGACAAAATAACTATGACATTTACCAATCCACCAAACATTAACCCCTATTAAGTCTGATCAGTCATCTATGAAGCCATCTTCAAGAAGTATTTTCAAAACCTGTGGTAATATCCAGTAAATCCCTGGAAGATCCAGATCTCAAAGACATTTAGTGGTTTTTCCCAAGTAATGTCATCCTTTATCTTCTCAGGATCAACTGATATAAACTATTCATACACCATGTGTCTTAGGAATTTTAGTTTCCAAATCTTGAAATCAAACTTTGAAATCATGGCATAAACGCGGTGACTTCTTAACAGTCTCAGAACTGTCCTCAGATGTTGGACACGATCCTCCTCGGACATGGAGTAGGCAATAATTTCATCCAAAATGACTACAAAAAAGGTATCTAGATACTCGTGTAAAATCTTGTTCATTAAATCCATGCAAATTGTAAGATAATTTGTTAAACTAAAGGGAATAATAAAGTACTTATAGTAGTCGTAACTACTCCAAAATGAATTTTATTAATGTCAGATTATTTTATCCTCATATGATGATAACTAGATCAAAGGTTGATCTTCAAAACCCACTTCTCCCATTTCAGATGATCAAATAGATCATCAGTCTGTGGAAAAATATATTTGTTCTTTATCATAAATTGATTGAGATTTCGATAATCAAAAAATAGGTGAAGAGAACCATCCAATTTCTCAAAAAAGAAAACTGAAACTACCAATGGTGAAACATTCAGGAAAATAATTCATTTCTCAAGAATATCATCCAATAGGGGATTCTACTCTTTCAATTCAGTTGGAGCCATTAGGTAAGAGGGAATAGATAATGGTTGAGTTCTAGGCATTAGTTGTATAGAAAAACCAACCTTACTCACCCATGACAGACCCAAGAAATATGAATGAAACACATCCAGAAATGCAATAAAGACTAGAGGGAGATAACCCCTCATTGAATCCCACTTCCGATTAAAAGAAAATACTGATGTCACTTTCTCTTATTCCGGATAAGAAGTTCCATCTCTGTTTGTCCTAGGGTCCCAATATACTTTGAAAACAAGAGGCACATCACTGAGTGTAGTAAAGTAGACCCATCAAATATAACAATCAATTCTTGCATTATTGTCAGTGATACACTCAATACCAAACATGATGTCATGATATTTCATATCAAGAACCAAAAAACCCCAAGGTAGCTTGAATTTTGATATAGAAAAGACAAAATAAGGACTAAAGAGACCCATATTTATCTTCGTACTAAGGGGTGTAGTAATATCCATTGCACCATATAGTTTCTCCAAAGGAATATTAAATAAGTTAAAAATATGGGATGAAATAAAAGAGTGGGATGAATCGGTATCAAAAAGAGAATTCACAAATGAAGATGTTATAGTAATGGTACCTCTCATAGTCACTAGACCCGTTTCCTCTTCCTATGGAGACTATTACATTCTATGAAGAATCTTCATTCCAGATTCCTATTGATGGATCCCTTTTGAATGTGAAGAATTTGATTTCCCTATAGTTTTAGGAGGAGATTGTGATCGTGTCCCACTACATAGAGTATAGAAATGATGGATGAATGTCTCTAAGTGTTCTGAACATCCGTATGAACTATAATCCTTGGGTGCCTTAGTGAAAAACTATATATAATGGCATGGACTTACAAAATGATAAAAAACTAAAAAACTTCTTCCTGGAGATATATGACAGCTAAAATTACTCTGCCATTATGAACCACCATGTGAATCATAACACTTCCATTTTCCTTTGAAGGAACCAATGCTTCCATAAGGAGGAAAAGGAACTCCCATCAACCATGACATCCCAACCAGGTCCATCTAATCCATCATCTCCCAATCCAACACATCAGTATAAGTGGGCATCATCAATATGAAAACCTAAGAAACAATTTAGAGACCCGAAGCTTGAAGTACATGGAAAATACATTACTTTTTCGGAATACTTAATACATAACAAAAACAGACACACAAGGATCGTAATAGTTTAGTGTCTTTGGAAACTTGGAATAAAATCTTCTAATCGGGGTGAAAGATCTTAAAAATCTCCCAATAAAGATCTTCCCCATTTTTCTTACCTAAAACCTTTCTTTATATCCTAGGGAAAAGAAAACATGAAAAGGGTGAGCTCAAATGCTCAGTAAGGGTAAACAAAATAAATATCAATCACAACATATTCATAAGAACATATCTTTTGGAAATCTTAACCTGCAAAAGAGATCATAATTTCATAACATAGGATAAATCATAGTAGTGAAATGTAATCCCAATAATCATAACTTAAAACATGAAACTTTGTGTAATACACACATAATCATAGATAATCATTTATTATTAGTCAAGACTCATTCCCAAGACTATCTTAGTGGACAAAGTCCATTTCTGAACCGAGTTCATTCCTCGTTTCAGTCCTGTTTCACTGAACCGGTTTAACCTGTCGTTCCATCCATGTCTATCTCATGAGATATAAAATCTTTACCTAATTCATTGAAGGGAGATATAGTTCCCACCAATCTTATAATGATACCATTCTTATGTGTTCCACAAAATCATAAACCATACATCATAGCATAACCCATGTAACAAAAATGGGAATCTTAAACATCATGACATCATAAAACAATTCATATGAGATAAAGGAATTCATAAAAATATTTCCATCACAACATAATCAAATCAATGTAATAATAATGATAGAAACACAACCCTATATTATCTTATATGGAAAATAATTTTGATAAAACACTTTGAACTCCATTCTTGAGGAAAATATCCTTTCTACTTCAAAAACATTTTTCCTTTCTTAACATGTCATACTATTTTAAACTAAATGAATTTGATTAAAAATAAACATGAAAACTCATAAAGTAAGCTTCTTGTAAATAATTTTTTAAAAATCCATTCATGCCGTATAAGTTAAAAAAACATTCTTCTCATACTTTTGTCGGAAAATTCAAAAAGTACCTTGTACGAAAAACGACAAAAGATTCCTTTCATATCATTTACTATAAACTCACCAAAGGGTAAAAAAGTATTTAAAAAATTTTAGGTGGATGGAAATAATATTACATATTGAGGAAACATGTATGTGGATGATAAAATACACCCCAGTAAATTCCAAAGTATAAACAATCTCGGATAAAAATGAGATTGTGATATTTCCCTTACCTTAGGTCTGATTTTCTTTGTAAGTGTCTGAACCTCCTGTATAATGATTTAAATAATGTTATTTACTTATTATAGAATCATACTTATTTTTATGATATCATATATGGTTATATTCTTAGCTTCTTATTAGTAATATTTCATTACTACTTGTTATTCGGGTGTTTATTACTTTTTGTTCTTATGCGTGTTTTGTCGAATAAATTCTTATTCTTCTTTTTAGGTTATAGATACTTCATTTCCAGATTGGTATTAGTGTAATATATTCATTCATTCAATTCATTTATATAATCATTATGCAATGAAGATCATGTAGAACGATTCACATCACATCGTGGAGACGGTATTCCGTACGTACGCACGAGCGATGATATCGTTCCCATGATCGTGAAATTGTAATGGAGTGTATATATACAATTTCAGAATCAATATAACTTTAAAATAATCATATATAGTTATTATTTACACCATTATACCCATCCAAGTAAGGTGGTGGTGGAAAATAGATTACACCACGGCGTGGAGACGGTATTCCATACTTACGCACGCGTGGTGATTTCATTTTCCGTAGGATGGATAGATGGTGAAATAGGGTTGTTTCATACTTATAATAAAATATCAGTATATAATTGATACTGATGTTATTACTTCATAGTGAAACAACTAAAGAAGAATAAGTGGAAGAAGAAATAAAGATGAAAGAATCGGTAACAGACAATACTTCTTCTTGGAAGTGCTTCTTTGAGACCTCCTTTTAGGACAATAAATTGGTCTTTGAAGAAGACCAGGACCTCTAGGATGTCTCTAGGGAAGTGTAGAGAAGAAATTGTCAGGGTTTGGACGAGCTTGAAGGCTAAAAGTGGTGTGAGGAAGAGGGGGAGGAGGTGCCCTTTTATAAGGGAGGAGAGGGGCTCCTTTAGAAAAACTAAAAATATTATTTTATTATAAAGCCAAATTCGGTTTTAAATAGCTCCAAATTGATTTATTTCGAAGATAAGTTGGATAGGGGTCTAAATACTATCATCCAATAGAATTTAGACAAGTTTAGGTTCCTATTTTAACCTTATCATTTAGATTTAACATTAAGTTAGATAATTTTATTTTTACCGTGTCTTTTTGTGTTCTTACACTATAAGGTTAATAAACATACTATAACAAGACAAACGAACCCCAAGTTTCTTATTATTAATATATATAACCTTATCTAAGTCATTTGGCCGAACCTTAGATGTTTGGGAATAAAATATCAATTAATAATATAATATTTGTTTTAAAAACTATTTTACGTCAATTTTGATACTAATTAGTAATTGATATTTGTGAAACTCGTAACAGAATGATTAATTCGAAAAAAGTTAATTAAATCAATAATAACATGTCATATTAACCTATAAAATTAGTGTAATTCATTAAAAGTCTCAAATTACATTTATTTGGGTATTTATAACATCAATTATGTCAATATTTCATTAATAAGATAATTACTGCATCATCTTTGTGTCATAAATAAATTAACTTATTTAAAGTCTAAAAATTACAAATAAAATATAATTATGTAGGAAATCGTTTTAGATTTCTAATGAATATTTATAGTGGAATTTATCATATGTATAACCCTATATTAAAAATGCTTTAGTTATTAAACTTTTATTTTAACTATTTTAACCCTTCTTTAAATAAATTGATAATAAATGTCCTAATCTAATCCAAGTGGGCCTAAACGGTCATATTTTATTCCTAAGGTTGTTTTTGGTCGAATTACACTTATCCAATAGAATTAGGACATGTGTTAGGGTAATAATAATATCATTTTTACCCTTAACTACCCTATTTACTTTTAACCGTGGTAAAAAAAAGTAAAAAGCTACTATTCACCAAAAATTATTTTCATCTCATTGAACCACATTTTAGTCCTTGATATTAACCGTGTCTCTCGGATTTTTTAAATTATACTCATAGAAGCGGTAAAATAATGTTTTATGAAAAATTCAGTTTTTTTAACTACCACTTAGTGGTTTCACTATTCATCAAAAAATGAAAGTTTCCAGAAAAATACCAAAAATTAAGCCTAAGATATATTTGATATTATGAATTCAAAAATTATGTTTATTTTACCAAATTAAAATAATATCAGTTACATTAACTAATTTAAAAATTAATTCTCATCGTCAAAACAAATAGCGTGTTTTTAAAAGATAATAACTATCAAAAGATTGACACCTGTTTATGTCTGGTTTAAATGTGAAATTACATCCAATGAACAACATTGTATTAAATTTTAAAAATATATTCCAAATATACTTTAAAACCACTCAAATTAATAATTTATCACTATAAATTATTTCGATTAAAAATTTTGTTTTTAATTAAAATTTAGTAATTTTCACTATTCATCAGAATATGAAAGTTATCTGAAAAGTACCAAAATTTCACCCTAAGCTAATTTCGATATTCCGAATCGAAAAATGAATTCCATTTTGAAAAATAAAATTTAAAAAATTTCAAAAAGTGGTTATCACTATTCATAATGGCTAGTTTTAATAATATTTTAATAGCATATCGTTGTTTAGTGAAACTCGGTATTGCGTACTACACACGCTATCGAGGAAGGTCGCGATTGCATGTAATGCAAGGCAAGTCAAGGATGCGTGTTGTGCAAGCTCCTTTTGGTGTAGCGTACAACGCAATACATTAATGAAATTAAAAAGAAGATTTTTCATAAAATCTCGGGGTGTTACATTCTACCCCCCTTAAAATGATTTTCACCCTCGAAATTTGTCGGGGTTATAAATTGTTTACTACTAGAAAGTTTCTTTAATAGAAACCCACATCGTAAAAAGGAATACCAAAACCAATCTTGAAAAACAAAAGTATGAAACGTAACAGTTACCCAAATAAACTAATCACTGGGATTCCACATAGGTGAAAATATGGATATGGAAGAGAAATCTAACCATCATGTTTTGATGGAGAGTGGTAGAGAACATGGCTATGGAAAATCCAAAAATCACAAAGCCATAAATTTGTGATGATCTAAGGTACCATCTGATTCATCAGATATAAGAGCACTAGGACTACATTTTTTATTTTCAAGATCATTTACCTAAAGTTGATGAAATTGGTATTTGAAGAAATACTTTCGTGATTTTGGTATAGTCTCACCGTTGGTCGTTCTTTGGACAATTTCCACTTCATCTCTTAAAGAAATGAAGTTGAATTTGTCATTCGTGATGTGTTAGCAGATCATGTGATAGAATGATGGGTCATTCCATCTGTCTCAAACAAAAGGTTAGAAAAGTTATCAAAAAAATACATAAGTCCATCTATAGTGAGATTAATCATATATGGTTCCTAAAATGGACTTATACTTCCTATATCATACTGCTTAATAAAACTATTTTCTACTAAACAGGGACTTCCTATAGGCCAGCGGTAGGCGATAAAGGCCAGTCGCACTTTAGTTGTGGGTTCGATTCCAACAGCCTTGTCCGACGCGATGGGTTGTCGCCCATCCTGCATGTTGTCCTTTTTCTAAAACTACATTACTATAACATCCCATAAATAATATCGAAAAAACTTCTATCCTTAAACAATACTAACTTATGTCCAACATAATCCATTCCAATCTTTAGGCTTATCTAAAATAATTCGGTCCAAGCTCATAGTATAAAGAAAACGATTACTTGAAATGTCATCAACCAAGCATGTGAATACCATCATTTATCCCCCGTATATTTTTTTGGTCAAATTCCAATCATCTGAATAGCTTAATCATGTATTCTCGTGAAAATTGAATACCCATTAAACCTTAGTGAAAACATGAATGCTGTTAAAAGTTAACTCTTTTCACATACCAAAATCCTCAAAATTCTATATACTCAAACCATGATATCACTTAGTCCTTATATCAATCATAAGCTCATGAATACTGTCAAAAATTTCATTTTCTTGTTTTCCCCTCATTATGTGCATATCATCTTTTTTTCCAAAAAATATCTCAATCACTTTCCATGGTTACCGGTACCATAAAATTATTGAAAACCACAATAGACCAATACATAAATATTCTAATATTGCATGATACTATATACAACATTATTTTGGAATCCCATTACATAAACACTTAATCATTCCACCACATCATTGTCATATTCAACATCGCCAATAGTGATCGCATGTGACTTCCCTTTGTCCTTTTCCTTAAGTGGTTGCTCATGGCGATCATCACTAACCCTTGGATTAGGGCATTTATTAGCATAATTCCCCATTTCCTTGCACTTGAAGCATTGAAGTGTTGGTGGTGCATTCTCTGTATTCTTTTCTTTATTCACATCATTGGAAACCTTTTTTCCATTACTTCGACACCCAACTTCTCGATGACCTTCTTTTCCACACTTAAAACATTTTCTAGTCCCTTTAAGACAATCCCCACCATGCTTCTTTCTACACTTTGAGCATAAGGAAACATTCATCTTCTTTTCACCATTATTCTGAGATTTCTCCTTGAACTCCATCTTTCGTTTCTTGTCAAAACTATGAGATCTATAAGTAACACCAACTACCATTTCTACCTTGTTAGCACAACACACAATTTATTCATAGCTACTGAAGTCTCTTATAGTTAATGCCCTTCGAAGATTTGGTTTTAAGCCACTGAAGAATCGATCAACTTTACTTTCAGGTTGGATGATAAATCCAGATGCATACCTTGCAAGCCTTGTAAAATTCACTTCGTATATACCAACAGATTCATCATCCTTTTACTTTAGTTCAAGAAACTCCTTCTCCATCTTTGTTCGAAGAATACGAGGGAAGTACTTATTGAAAAATAAGTTCCTGAACTCGTCCCATTCCATGGACTCAATTTCATCTCTTGGCCTTGTATTCTTGATAAGATTCCACCACTGATCAGCATCACCTTCCAACGATACACTGATAAGATGAATTTATCATGTTCAGAACATTGAAGAACTGAAAATATCTTTTCAGTGGTAGTGATCCATTGTTCAGCAACAAGTGGATCAGAGGACCCACTGAAAGAAGGTGGGCATTGCCTCATGAAGGACTCAATAGAATATTGTTCCCTTCTCTGCTCATTTGGAAGTCCATAATGATTCATAGCTTGTGTAAGTATAGAAATAAGATGTTTCACTCCATCTCCAATAACATTTGTTTGTTCATGAGGACAATCATTGCATTGTCCATTGCATTGATCAACACGGTTCCTTCGGGTTCCAGCCATCGTCTAAAACCCAAAAAGAATAGTGTGAGAGGCAAAAATCATGTTAGGGAAAACAACATAGTAAAGAGGGAGTACCTTCAATACCTAACATCTTAGGTTTAATTCTAAGATCATTACCGTAATTCTCGGACTATAACCTATACATATACTTATCCTTAGGGACATCCCTAGACATAACATAGAAATATCTCTAGGGATGTCACTAACGTTTTCGCATCCTAGTTTCCAAAGGTTGACTAAACCTTTCCTCTGATACCAATTTTAGAGACCCAAAGCTTGACGTACATAGACAATACATTACTTTTTTCGAAATACTTAATACATAACAAAAACAGACACACAAGGATCGTAATAGTTTAGTGTCTTTAGAAACATGGAATAAAATCTTCTAATCGTGGTGAAAGATCTTCAACATCTCCTAATAAAGATCTTACCCTTTTATTCTTACCTAAAACCTTTCTTTATATCCTGAGGAAAAGAAAACATGAAAAGGGTGAGCTCAAATGCTCAGTAAGGGTAAACAAAATAAATATCAATCACAACATATTCATAAAAACATATCTTTTGGAAATCTTAACCTGCAAAAGAGATCATAATTTCATAACAAGGGATAAATCATAGTAGTGAAATGTAATCCCAATAATCATAACTTAAAACATGAAACTTTGTGTCATACACACATAATCATATATAATCATTTCTTATTAGTCAAGACTCATTTCCAAGACTATCTTAGTGGACAAAGTCCATTTCCGAACCGAGTTCATTCCTCGTTTCAGTCCTGTTTCACTGAATCGGTTTAACCTGCCGTTCCAGCCATGTCTATCTCATGAGATATAAAATATTTACCCAATGCATTGGAGGGAGATATAGGTCCCACCCATCTTTTAATGATACCATTCTTATTTGTTCCACAAAATCATAAACCATACATCATAGCATAACCCATGTAATAAAAATGGGAATCTTAAACATCGTGACATCATAAAACAATTCATATATGATAAAGGAATTCATAAAAATATTTCCATCACAACATAATCAAATCAATGTAATAATATGGATATAAACAGAACCCTATATTATCTTATATGGAAAAGAATTTTGATAAAACACTTTGAACTCCATTCTTGGGGAAAATATCCTTTCTACTTCAAAAACATTTTTCCTTTATTAACATGTCATAAAATTTTAAACTAAAACAGGTTGATTAAAAATAAACATGAAAACTTGTAAAGTAAGCTTCTTGGAAATAATGTTTTAAAAATCCATTCATTTTTTATAAGTTAAAAAAAACATTCTTCTAGTACTTTTGTTGGAAAAGTAAAAAAGTACCTCGTACGAAAAACGACATGATATTCCTTTCATATATTTTACTATAAACTCACAAAAGGGTAAAAATGGATTTAAAAAATTGTATGTGGATGGAAATAATATTACATATTGAGGAAACATGGATGTGGATGATAAAATACACCCCAGTAAATACCAAAGTATAAACAATCTCGGATAAAAATGAGATTGTGATATTTCCCTTCCCTTAGGTCCGATTTTCTTCGTAAGTGTCCGAACCTCCTGTATAATGATTTAAATAATGTTATTGACTTATTCCAGAATCATACTTATTTTTATGATATCATAAATGGTCATATTCTTAGCTTCTTATTAGTAATATTTCATTACTACTTGTTATTCGGGTGTTTATTACTTTTTGTTCTTATGTGTGTTTTGTCGAATAAATTCTTATTCATATTTTTAGGTTATAGATATCTCATTTACATATTGTTATTAGTGTAATATATTCAATCATTCAATTTATTTATATAATCATTATTCAATGAAGATCATGTAGAATGAGTCACATCACATCGTGGAGACGATATTCCATACATACACACGAGCGATGATATCATTCCCATGATTGTGAAATTGTAATGGAGTGTATATATAAAATTTCAGAATCAATATAACTTTACAATAATCATATAATGTTATTATTTACACCATTATACCCATCCAAGTAAGGTGGTGGTGGAAAATAGATTACACCACGGCGTGGAGACGGTATTCCTTACGTACGCACGCGTGGTGAATTTATTTTTTGTATGATGGATAGATGGTGAAATAGGTTTGTTTCATACTTATAATAACATATCAGTATATGAGTGATAATTATTTTATTACTTCATACTGAAACAACTAAATAAGATGAAGTGGAAGAAGAAATAAAGATGAAAGAATCGGTAACGGACATTACCTCTTCTTTGAAGCGCTTCTTTGAGACCTCCTTTTAGGACACTAAAATTGGTCTTTGAAGAAGACCAGGACCTCTAGGATGTCTCTAGTGAAGTGTAGAGAATAAATTGTCAGGGTTTGGCCGAGCTTGAAGGCTCAAAGTGGTGTGAGGAAGAGGGGGAGGAGGTGCCCTTTTATAAGGGAGGAGAGGGGCACCTTTGGAAAAACTAAAAATATTATTTTATTATAAAGCCAAATTCGGTTTTAAGTAGCTCCAAATTGATTTATTTCGAATCTAAGGTGGGTATGGGTCTAAATAATCTCATCCAATAGAATTTAGACAAGTTTAGGATCTTATTTTAACCTTATCATTTAGATTTAACATTAAGTTAGATAATTTTACTTTTACCGTGTATTTTTGTGTTCTTACACTATAAGGTTAATAAACTTACTATAACAATCCAAACAAACCCCAAGTTGTTTATTATTAATATATATATAAACTTATCTAAGTAATTTGGCTGAACCTTAGATTTTTAAGAATAAAATAACAATTAATAATATAATATTTGTTTTAAAAACTATTTTATGTCAATTTTGACACTAATTAGTAATTTATTTTTGTGAAAATCATAACAGAATGATTAATTAGAAAAACGTTAATTAAATCAATAATAACATGTCATATTAACCTATAAAATTAGTGTAATTCATAAAAAGTCTCAAATTACATTTATTTTGGTATTTATAACATCAATTATGTGAATATTTCATTAATAAGATAATTACTGCATCATCTTTGTGTCAAAAATAAATTAATTTATTTAAAGTCTAAAAATTACAAATAAAATATCATTATGTAGGAAATCTTTTTAGATTTCTAATTAATATTTATAGTCGAATTTATCTTATGTATAACCCTATATTAAAAATGATTTAGTTATTAAACATTGATTTTAATTATTTTAACCCTTCTTTAAATAAATTGATAATAAATGTCCTAATCTAATCCAAGTGGGCCTAAATCATCATATTTTATTCCTAAGGTTGTTTTTGGTTGAATTACACTTATCCAATAGAAATAGGGCATGTTTTAGGGTAATAATAATATCATTTTTACCCTTAACTACCCTATTTAATTTTAACTGTGGTAAAAAAAAGTAAAAAGTTACTATTCACCAAAAATTATTTTCATCTCATTGAACCACATTTTTTTCCTTGATATTAATCGTGTCTCTCGGATTTTCAAAATTCTACTCATAGAAGCGGTAAAATTAAGTTTTATGAAAAATTCAATTCTTTTAACTACCACTTAGTGGTTTCACTATTCATCAAAAAATGAAATTTTCTAGAAAAATACCAAAAATTAGGCCTAAGCTATATTTGATATTATGAATTCAAAAATGATGTTTATTTTACCAAATTCAAAACATATCAGTTACATTAACTAATTTAAAAATTAATTCCCATCGTCAAAACAAATAGCGGGTTTTTAAAAGATAATAACTATCAAAAGATTGACACTTGTTTATGTCTGGTTTAAATGTGAAATTACATCCAATGAACAACATTGTATTAAATTGTAAAAATATATTCTAAATATACTTTAAAACAAATCAAATTAATATATTATCACTATTAATTATTTTTATTAAAAAAGTTGTTTTTAATTAAAATTTAGTAATTTTCACTATTTATCAGAATATGAAAGTTATCCGAAAAGTACCAAAATTTCACCCTAAGCTAATTTTGATATTCCGAATCCAAAAATGAAGTCCATTTTGAAAAATAAAATTTACAAAATTTCAAAAAGTGGTTATTACTATTCATAACGGCTAGTTTTAATAATATTTTAATAGCATATCGTTGTTTAGGGAAACTCGGTATTGCGTACTACACAGGCTATCGAGGAAGGTCGTGATTGTGTGTAATGCAAGGTAAGTCAAGGATGCGTGTTGTTCAAGATCCTTTTGGTGTAGCGTACAACACAAGACATTGATGAAATTAAAAATAATATTTTTCATAAAATCTCGGGGTGTTACAAAAAATATTCAATCGATGCCCCTATTCAAACCATTGAGCCTTCACCCGTTCATTAGCTACAATATCAGGTGAAAATGCATCATCATAGAAAATAAATTTGAATACTCAGTCATTTTTATGTCTGTCAGCTCAAGCTTGAAGAACTCTATAGCCTTAGCCAACACCATTGAATCTAGATAGAACTAGTTAGTGAAAAGAATATTAATGTATTTCTTCTCTAAGGCCTCGTGTTTCCTTTATTTCACCATTATTTCACACCATCTTCTTCTCAGTTCTTCTAGAACAAAGGTGGATCACTTCAACTTGATTACATGTGGTGTCTCCAAGAACTCAAACAAATGTTCTATCATTCTCAACCATTCCTCAGAATGCTAAGGGGTAGCGGAAACCATAACGACTGGTGGCATCTAGAGAAGTAAATCTTGACAATGATTCTGAAGAACATCCACTTGTGGATCCAAATCCAGAGCCTGAGTGGCAACAAGAGGAAGTGTTTGTCCCATAGATTAGACAATGCACCGAATCTCCTCAACTAGATTGAGATAAAAAATAGGATTTTCATTCGGTGTTTCAATAGAATCCCCCCTCTATATCTGATTTGAATATCTTCTTGGAGGAGTGACAATTCACTACATTGGAAAATAAAATAAAAATATTAGATTAATGCTCAAAATAAGTAACAAGAGAGAATAAACATTCTCTATAAATGGAATAAATAGGATTTGGATATCTCTGTATCCAAATATCAAGATAGAAAATGCTAAAACTAATCCAAAATAAGCCTTTCCCCCACCACACCTAGAGACATAAGGTTCATTGTGGTGGTAGCCAGCTAAAAACTCTATCACAACTACCTATTATGTCCTGAAAAACTTCAAAAATGCATATTAACTTCAATGAAAAATATAAAAAACCTCCCTCTAATTCCAATTTTTCATGAACCTGCCCGGATACCCTAGTAATTAGATAGTTGAGCTAGCCTTAACATGGTACGAAGGGAGTTCCTAATCCCCATGGATTGGAGACTAGAACCTGAAAACATACAACATGCATGTGGGAAAGAATTTTCCATAAAACATAGCAGAAGTAAATGAATCCAGATAGTATGCATATCAAAAGAAAAATCTACTAATAGTAAAGTAGAAGAATATGACAAGGCCTAATTTCAAAATTTATTATGACCCAATGCACAAAAATGGTAAAACAACCCCCAAGGTCCCTAAGGACATAACTCACCAAGAACACGATTCAGTAGATGGATACACCTCTAAGAAATCCCTTCCCTTTGCATTAGCCTAGAAGAAGAAATTTTACAAATAGCTAAAGGAAAAAGTATGGTGTGAGCCTAATCCCAAGAGGTTACCACAAAATATTTTATAAAATATTCAAAAAATAGATTATACGAAAAAAAAATATTTCGAAATTTCAAGGTAAACAATTTGTAAAATCAACATAATATTTAAACAAAACAAGCTGTATATTTTAAAAATGATGGGAATATGATTTTAAATAACATTATTTTCTTCACAAAGGATGGAACATTTCTAATACAATGGATAAAGGAAAACATTTATATAAAATAGTTTATAGAAATTCACCAGGCATGTAATGTAGTTGAAATAACATGGGCATACATTTATATCTCAAATATAACTAAACAAGCAACCAACTTGGTCATCTACCAAAAGGTAGGATATTATTAACTAACTATAGGATTCCACACTCTCTATGTGGAAATAGAAAAATGAGAATACTCATGTCTCCCTAACCCAGGACAGAGGCAACTCGTCACCCTCCCATCAGGGATGTGACTCGTCGTAGGTATGTTTTAGAATGTTTTCATAGCATAGAGTGTATCCAAATAACCCACCGACTAACTAAGGCTCTCATGTGATCTTATATGATGGGAAATTTATTTTATATATAAATAAAATACAATAAATCCCATTCTTCCATTTAAAAAAATGTGAATTTATGTCTATTTAGAACAAAAATAGGTTTTATTAAAAAACATGCATGTTTCACAAGATAAAACCACCGGGTGTATATTAAATCATTTAAATCCATTTTCATGAGTTTGAAATCCATTCAAAACCAATTCTTTCTTTTCCAAAATTCATTTTCACAATTAAATGATGTAATTTAATTGATAAAATTTCCATAAAATCCGTAATTTAAATTCAATAATTCAAATCCACCAATTTCTAAATACCCACCACAATTCAATGGAATTTGGGTGTTTTTTCAAATTTATGTATTAAAAACATTTCAAATATCCCAATTCATTGGAATTGAGTGTTCATCAATTAAATTGAAAAAAAAATTAATCAATTGAATTTAAATCATAAATTGAAATAAATCAATAAATACAATGTTAATCTAATTGTCCAAATCGGGATGGAACGACCTACCACAAAGCCTCGGTCTCACCCACCCAGAATAGAGTTCAACAACAATAAAAAAATACAATGCTAATGAATACACTATAATAAAATCCTCATATACTAGTATTAATCGAAATATAAACACAAGAGGTTAATAGAAGAGAGTAAACCCCCATAACTCGAGGAAGAACACCCTTTGTTCCACAACCAATGAAGGAAAAGGACTCTAGAACAAGATATCAAGATGGATCTTGAAGAAACCAAGAAGAAATATCCAACATAGATCAATGGATCCAAAACCGAAAGGATAAGGAACTACTACAATCAACTAAAATGAACCACTGAGAATAATATATACCCAGTGAGTAGCACCACAGACACAACGATGATCCAAAGCCAATCAGATCAATCTATAAGGAGGGGAGCCTCAGAAAAACATCTAGTAATTGTTTTGGTTTGAGATAAAAGAGTACTTGAATGAAAATACCAAGAAAAACTACCAAATTAGTGACCTAAATCTAGTTTTGAGTTGGGTTATGGCATGTAACAAAGGGTAACGACATGTAGTCCACATTGGATAAGATATGATGAAAAACCTATCACGTTGGGTTAAAAGATGACATTTTTTTCCAATCATGTTGTGTATGAAACATGATGATGTGTACCTCAGGTACACAATGTGCACCTCAGGTACATGATGTGGACCTATGGTACACGACATGTACCTTCTCTGTAGCCCACAAAAAAACCAAAAAACCTCTTTTAAAGACATTGAAACAAATGGGAACTTAGAGAAATGAAAAACATACCCAAGAAAAGTATTGGGATATTATATATAGACTCTGCACTTTTATTGTGAATAATATTCACTTCTATCGAGATACGGGTCTAGAGGGTCACACATAATAACGTATTAAAGATTATACCCTGTTTTGATGAATATGAATGTTAGACATAGAGGGCCCCACCACTTGTATTGATATTTTTCTATGTAATCAATCATTGATGAATAAAAAATTCATTATAATTATTATATAGAATAATTGGATTGAATTTATTTGTTTAAAGTATTCACAAGGTATTAAGTGACTATAAGAAAAATATAATATGAAAAACTTTTGTTTAAATATTCAATGATCTATTAATAATTGTGGGAATTGCGAGTTGAGTTAATGACTTGGGTTTATCATGTAATATATTTATTATATATTTCATGTATGTGATAAGAATATAAACGACATTATGATGAATTTAGTTCATCATAACATGTAATTATTTTCTTATTTAATGGGAATTTTATTTTCGAGGGTCATGGAACCCTTTCTAGGTATTGGAGCCTCCCACTATATAAGAAGTAGGGAGTGCCTCAATTTAATACTATTCAATAAAACGGATTTATTTCTCATCTCACTGACTACACTCTAATGAGATAAATCCTCTATCTAAGCAATCATTCCCTGAATTCCATCATAGATCAATGGCCCATGATCGATATGATCGTCAAATCATCTATGGAATAATTAGATCACACACTACCATCACAAGTAAGATTAATGATGTACGCAATGATTATTGAAATATGTGTGGATGATCTAAAGGGATTCATCCATGGATCTATAAATAAATTATCACTAGAGATGTGATTTAGTCAAAACAAATGTTGAATTGAATCAGGTAATCATTTATGTTTTTATATTACTTGATTATTCATGTGAGATCCTATGACCACAATGAGGGATTAAATCACTCAGATAAAATGAACTTTCATTAGTCCATAGATGAGAAAATTCCGATCCAGAAACCATCATCTTCCATTGCACACCACAATACTATTATGGTAAAGGGGTTTTTATTTTCAAAGTAAAAAAATAATTAAATAATTGAGTTGAATGAGATCCGTACATATTAGAGATCTTCTAGTAATTTCATGGATAAATTATATGGATTTTGTATGGACTTTATTAGCAATGAATGTCATGAGTGATCATTGGATATTCATATGATACTCAGATGAATGTAAGTTGAGATGTCACACATAGATTAAATGAGCTAAGATTATGTGGAATGAATTGAGAAATCCAGTAGAATCCTCTCAGATTTTTTGTCACAAATAACTTGGGAAATATCTATCGTAGATTAAGGTAATTTTAACATATACCAGATTTTGTAGATTAATATTTTTAATTCATGTATGGTAACCTCGTTGAATACACTAGGATGAGATGTCTAGATTCATATTGGTCTCCTTGATTGTAATTTCGTCGGTGTGAGTTGTGGATTACAATCATGTTATGAATCTAAATGTCAAGGATGATTCATTGAGTTCATGTAGGTAGACAGGATCAGTGGAATGCAAAGGGTCATACGCCATAGATTCTATATGGTATTCATTGAGAGGGAATTCTTGATTTATCAATGTGGTTCACTCATATTATTATTACTATGGTTTCCTTGATAGTATACATTATAACTGATAAATACATGATCTTTATTGTGATTAGAGACATGTTGGCTTGGGATAAATGAGGTATAGACCAATTTTGGATTTCACCATGGAGCCTATATAGTAGTGGTTATTTTACCTATTTTTATTTAATTTTTTATCACTTAACTGTAAAATTGATAATTGATAAATTTATATATGTTTATTTATAGATATCCTCAATGAAATTTATTATCTCATAGTTATTTTAGGGACATGAATTATGGTGTCCTACTATGTTGTACTCACATCCTCTATGAGCCCCAATGACATTATATTACATGAGTATTCATAACTATTTCCTTAGATATTAAAGGATCTGAATGTGACTAATCTTGTGACTATTTTTTTATAGGACATAGAATGGGAATTTGGGACCGAGCTAGTACTCAAGACCATTTATTATGGTTTTCATAGATTTTCCAATTTTCTATTTGGGTCCTTATTTATGTAGTTTGTTACTAATGGATTCCTTGAATGAAAAATATTATTTATACCTCATTTATTATTTTCTAGTTATTGATTCTTTTTCAGCACTTTCCTCATTGTAATTTAAATATCTATCAATCTTGACGATGTATGTGATTTATTTTATTTTCACCAATGCCTTACTATGACATATGAGAATAGTATCTACAACATACCACCTTAGACCTATGCGATAAGTAATAATCCTATTATTTTTAGGGATGATCACTTAATTTAATATGGCACAAAGGAAGGGTGTACCAATTCAGTGGGTCCTAGGGTGAGGTGTTAAAAATGATATCATTGAATTTTTTTCATACAATTCGGGAAAGGTATATTGGAGAATTAATGTTTGTCTGGGCATGGTATAGAGTTTGTTCCTCAAAAAATCTAACCCACGTATGACAGAAAACCATGTTTCTCGTCATGGGAAAATGGATTCTATATCTAGATTTTACTATTAATCTGATTTCACATCAATTTATTCACTTGATTTAGGTGATTATGGTTTATGGGATTATTTATTTTGGCCCATTATGGAAATAAGGTGTGTGTGTACATGTATTATACAATAAGAATGGGAATCACATGCCATTTTTAGGGTTTCCAATGATTTTTCCTGATATTGTTACATGGGATAGTTATTTAATGTTCCCTTATCCATTTATACTAAATTTACATCTATGTGTATGATGGAATTTTATTGGGATGATACTATAAATGATAATTCATGATGAATGATTATTTTGATTTATTATTATACACCACCATCTAAATAAAATTCCAATGACAACTTAAATTGTTTTTTCCTTTACAACATGTATTTGAAATTTTATTTACCTAAGCCTCACCAATAAAATGTTTTGGTTAATGTATATGGTTAAAATTTAATTAAGAGAATCATTAACATTATTATTATGTCTAATTAGGTAAATAAATTTCAATTTATAAAATATAATATATTTTCCTCTATAATGTGTACTTAAAATTTGATTTATCTAAGACCTTACTATTAAAATCATGATTTACTAATAATATAAAGGTGTAAAATAGTGAATCCATTATGTTTAATGCCGGCCTATTGAGTGGTTGGTGTTCGATCCCATTTATGGAAGGTGGTGGATGTTTAGAGTGACTAAGTTATAGGGTATCCCAATTATATTGAGATCATAAAATAGATATGTTGTTTAATGTAGGTAATTTTGTGTCAAACCTTACCTTCGGATGTTTAAATAGGGATAGAGAGAGAGAGAGAGATTAGGTTTTGATACAATGTAGATAGTATTTTTAAATGGGGTGTTTTTTATCATTGAGATGGATGTGAGTTCTACCCAAAGTAGTGACCAGTGTGAGGTTTGATGCAAGCACAGGGTGGGAGATCCCAGTGACCCTCTTTGGTGTGACTCTATATTTGGGAGGTGTCTCCCTTTCACCTATTATGGAGATATTTGAGAGGGTTTGGGTAAGTTTTTGAGTTCCACTAGGTAAATAAGTTATAGGTAAATGAATTTACTTATTAAATTAGTAAATGAAGGTTTATAATAGGTATTAAATTTTGGAATGAGAGGTACCTTTGGGATTTTGAGAGAAACACTTATGTTTTAGTATATTTAGTATTCTGTCTTGTTTCAAGTGGGGTTTCACATTTAGATGAATGGAAATTTTTAATCCATAGTGTGGGTTAAAATGGAATGATCAATGAGAATCATGGGTGTTATATATATAACTAGTGAGGTAGGTCTAAGTTATATTTTATAAACCAAATCAAATGATGTTCTTGGGGATATGTGGATATAGTCATATGAGATGCCTTGGTAATGACAATACAAGTTGGGTATACCTGGTAAATATGAGGTGGATAAGATATGGGGTTACTAGGACCAAGATCACCCTTGAATGTGGATTTTTCTGAGGTAAAAATTAATTCTTGGTACTCCTGAATGAATATAACCTTATGTTATAGCGTTTCTACATCGTAGTCAAAATTTGAGTGTTGGACCATGATTTATGGTATTTTTATCAATTAATTTCTTACCATTGAAAGTATGTTGAAATAATTGGGGTTCAATGTGACATCTGGGTAATTGGTGGTCATGTTATTGGATTATTATTGATGAGATAATATTATTTTTAAAAGTTTATAGTGTGCTCCATTCTTAGTGAGAAAAACATATGGGAGAGGCATCGTGTGTGACATGGGATTGTGAGTTGAGTTTTGGTGAATCCTTTATTTATTGTGTTTGATAATGTCTTTTTTTGTTGAGAAATTCCATTAATCCAATGAGAATTGATGAAATCATAGAGACAAGTTCACATTGGATATGTAAAAAAGTCATTTGGCTAGTTGAACAGACATTTTGGAAGAATATACATGTGATGTTTAAATAAGAATGGAGTGTTTTGTGTAGGAAGGGAATCAATATTAATTCATTTAGGGGACTATGGTAATGGAATCCCAGGGCACTCTTTGGAGATCATGGTTTCTCTGTGGTAGAGATAATGTCATGGATGCGTCAAAGTGTGGTGGAATATTTAGCCTAATGCTGACCCTTTTTAATGGATTTAATGTTGAGATATTGTGTCTCCTAAAAAGATACATGAATATGTTGGTGATGAAAAATATTTATTTCATGCTCAAGGGTTTCTAAGTGAGTCTATTTTGTGGATAGTATTATATTGAATGATTAACTGTGTGATCCATGAGTGGGTTATAGTCTGGGTTTCAAGCTATCTCTCAGGTATAAGAATAGAATTCAAATATAATCATTTGGTGAGGTGATATATGGAGTATATACCATTAATGTTAGTTTTTTTTTTATTTTTTTAGTGATTATTAGGGTACTCATGTGGTGTGGATTACCACATCATTCATGAGAATATAGTTTTGTATGGGTATACTGTGGATATAGTGAGACTAGTTATGGATGGTTGATTTGGATCAATAATACTAGTGTATAGATGAATCAATGATTATCAAGTTTCATGTAAAATACTAGATGGGGGTTAAAAAATATTTTTTTTGGATTCTGAATGTTTTTTTTTTTGGATCAAGGAAAAATTTTGTGATCTGAGTAGGAATCAGATCAGGGTGATTCAGTTCTCATAATAGGGCATGAGGGAAATTGTGGTTAGTTTTGGTATTAATCATGGAATTAAAAAATGAGTCCATATTGTAATATTTTTTGTGTTATTGGATGGATTTTGGGTACCATTAAGACTTAATAATTTATATTTGGGTTGTTTAACAAATGTGGTGGTAGTCTATGATGAAATGTTTTCAGATATATCTGTCATAGAAGGTATGAATTTCATTATTATGTGAAGTTGGATGTGGTCATAGTGGAGACAATTTTTTAGTGTATTTTTATATTTAGGGGTGGTTTTAATGAATAAAAAATGACTTTTTTAGAGTTTAAAACAATCTTGGACTTCAAGAATGAGTGGCATCTACAAATCCATTTTGTTTGGAATTAGAAACTAAGAGTTATACGACCCTTTGATTAGTGTCTCATTAGTGATTGGGTGTCATGGTTTGGTAACCACATCAAAGTAATTATTTTCATTTTTAGATTTTATTTAGATAGGAATGTACAATGGTGTATTTTACATGGTCTATATATATTCTTTTTTAGATAGTACATATGGTAGAGAGAACCATGATCCCACCGATCAATTATATTAAGACACCACCAATTTTATAGGGTAGATGGGTGTAGGAAATCGATGTCTTGGTTTTAAATGTGTATATGTTATGGGTTAGTTTTAGTGGTTTAAGAACCTGAAATTAAAACATGCACTCTAGAAGCGCATTTATCATCATGGGATGGAACAAAATCTTTGAGTAGGTATAGATGAACGAAAAAGGTCGGAAGATCAAATTGGATGATAATCATGAATTCAAGGAGATGAGAAGTGTAGTGGTATGGATATATTAATACCTTTTTTTTATATAAATGTGTGAATCTATAACATAAATTTTGGATTTCATTTATTGGACTTGTAATTTTATGAATCAGGGTTTGAAAGAGTCTTCTAATGGTTTGGACTCTTTAAAGGAGTGTTTATAGATGACCATTTATAGTAGAATGGTAGTAAGTAGGAATGATAATCCACTAAAGAATGGATGGGTGGTTGGGGGTTGCAGATAATGGGGTTACTAGCTTGTGGCGGTCTAAAATTTAACAAGTGGCCCTGAACTAGAATCATGATGGAGATTGGAAGTGTCATGAGACACTACATATTTCCACTGAACCACCAGTGGCCAGCACTAGTGGGGTTTTACGGGGGTGAATTAAAATTTGACCCTTGGGGGTTTGAATTGGAAACACCTCCATTACCCATTTTTTTGGCTCATATGGAAATGGTTATCTACCCATATATTCTCTTTTACCCCTTCATGTTGGGGTGGTTATTAGTTTTTTCATTGAAATTATTTGTATGTTTCTCCTTCCTGTGGTATTCCTTTTTCACCTCCACCAAATTCTATAATTTTTTATTTTAGAGTCTAGGGATTTTAATGATGATACTATTAAGACGATTTTTATGTTATAGGATACGATGGGTCTTATGTGTATCCTAGCTAGTTGATGTCTCATTAAAATGACTGCATCCAATCGCCCATCATTTTATTGGAGGTATATCACTATGTGAGTTTTTAATGGTATTTGAGTCAAATTATTAGTTTTATTATGGGGTTTTTCTAGTTGATATGGATTTATTAGGGTTTAGTTCCTTGAAAATTAAATGAGATTCCATAAGATTGTTGGCCTTTATTTAGGTGTAGCAGGATAACTTAGTTAATAAAAAGTCATTTACACCTAACTAGATACTTTTGGTTAGCTAGTTTGAGTTTTTAATTAAATATAATCTAAATATAATTAATTATTTTTTGTTATTAGGATGCAATTTAGGATCCTGGGTGGATGAGTGTTAGGGATTTTTCTTATATGATCTTGGTCATCGGATTTCTTAGATAGTAATTAAATGGAAGAGTCTTAAAATGAGATATGTGGTTCCACTAATTAACATATAATCACGATGAATTTTTAAAATTCACGAGTTGTGTGGTCACACCAGATTCATTGTTTATAACCTTAGAGATTAATTATTTCCTTCTGTTATTCGTTTCCATAATAAAATGACAATTTCTATATGTTATATAACTATTATGTAGGGACATTCCAATGGAATTTCATACTTCTCAGTTGACCTTAAAATGAATTATTGTTAACTATACCTTATATTTATAGGAATGTGAGTATGTGGACTTCGTTGACTTGGTTATATAAAATGGTTAATCATTATTTAAATTTTTCAATATGAAATCATGTTTTAGTGGAATAATTATAATTGTAATTTCTCAATCATTGATAGTCTTGGGTTATAAATTTATCTTCAATGGGGTCTTAAAATAAAATGTGGAATGATAATTTTATTTTTTTTAATTTGAAAAAATTATTATAATGGTCATTGATAATTCAAGAAACAAAAAATGTGTAATTACATGGTAACCAAGTGATATTATGTTCATTCTATGGGATTGAACTAGTACTTTATAAATTATTGAATAGGTAATGAGATGTACCTGATATTTAAAAGTATAGGGGTAGTAATAAACCTTGTTTCTTAATGAATGATATTTAGTAAATTGGAATGTTCTATGTAATATGAGTGTCTACTTGGAAAATAAATAATGAGTTAGAAGTTTGAGTTGATTAGTTCCTTGTTTATTGGTGATTTTCATGGAATTACATAGAGATATTCCATGTATTCTACATGGACTTGATTAGTGTGAAATTTATTGGGTGATCCCTTGATTCTATAATGGGAATCAGATGAATGTCAATCTATGATGACACCCCTGGATATGTTGAGGGTCGATGTTATGAAATTCCTTGATAAAACCATTGGATTCCACATAGACCTATTATCTCAAATGAATTGGGGTGTCTCCCCCTTATATTTAGGGAATGAATATATTATATATAATTCCAAATATTAATGTAATTGAATATTACTAGGTTACCTTGTTGAATGTTGTGATATGTATTCCCCAGATTCGGCTTGGTCTCTTTGGGTGGAATTCCTCTGGGGTGAGAAGTGGATTCCTATAAATCAATGCTTTTGAATGTCAAGAAAATTCTATTAGTTCAAACTAGTAAACTATAATAGATAAATTAAAAGGATTACCCTTGTATTCATAATGGCATTTGTTGAGATGTAATTTTGGTTCATCCACATGTAACCCCTAAAATTGTTATGACTATGGTTGGATTGGTAGTATATCATGTAACCTATTAATCTATGATGTTTAATGTGATCTACGACTCATCAACCATAGTTGAAGTAAGTATAGACCAGTTTTTGGTATCACCACGGATCCCATACATCAATTATTGTTTTATTTTAAATTATTAAATTTTCTAATTTGTAAATTTATATATTTAAAATTAGTAAACTATATATGTTTTTATTTATAATACACAAGAATTCAATTTTTTATCACCTAGTTATTTTAGGGATATCATCGGTGGTGGCCTATTGAGTTATACACACACACATCTCAGGAATCCATAGAACTTGGGTATTCGAGCTACTATCACTATTTTAATGTAGGTTCAGGTATGGTAAATCACTTAATCTTGTAGTTTCTTGGTTTCTAGGACATAGGAAGGGAGTTTAAGACCATTATAGGACTCGTGAAAATTTATGGGGGGTTTTTAGTTTTTTTAACCCTTGGGGTCTTGATTTATAAAAAAAAAATTATTATTATTTTTGTAACATGAATTGTTCAAAACTAATTTACTTTTGAATAGTTATTTATTTTATTAATCACATTTCGAGTTGTAATTTTACTTTTTATCTATCTGGATATTATATGAGATATCTTTCTTCTCTAATTATTCTTTATAATAATACGTGGGTATGGTGGACCCACCATACCACCATATATTTTACTTGGAAGTAGGTACGTCCTAGTGTATGGGAATGTGCACTTAAGGCCACATGGAACATCATCTTGGAGCACTGGTACCGTGGATCCTAGTGTGGGGCATTACAAAAAAGATTATTTGTACTCTTATATAGAAATCAAGAAAAAACCCTAGATATTTCGCAATAATGTGGTTTATTTGATTATTTTAAGGGATATTATCATTCCATAATGTAAATCCATGATTTTTTGTGTTCCCAACTACTTCGGAGAGTTGAAGGTCATCACAACAGATGTTGAATGCCAAGCCAAAATCGAGAGCTCATACTTCAATAAGGATAGTTCATGAAATATTTTTGTGTAGATTTTTCATAGGTGATATATATTCAATGAGATTACTCATGAATTTAATATGTTTTTAAAGAATATTCTCACAATTTATAATGAGATATGATCATATTTGATTTGGATTTAAAAACCACGCCACAATAGGGGTCATCATTTCATGATGCATCAAAGGAATATAAATAAAGGTGTTTTTTCTAGGATAAATATATGATGAACATTTATGATAATCTACTATATAATTTTGTGATAAATCCGTGGATTATTTTTCTTTGAGTGAGGAGAAGAACAATTTAGGTAAATTGAACAAAAATTCTATAGAAAATTGAGAAAGCTATGTAAGATTGATCAATGTGTTGATGGTCATTTAGATAATTCTTGAACTTAGAGTCCATGACTATATTCCTACTCTTAGACATTGTTCTTATTAATAATATCAAACATTATTAGCAAATATATCTTTAATATCATGATTTAAAAATAGGTTATTTAATAACCGATATTAAATTTCCTTAACAACAATTATTTATATAACTAATAATAAATACCTTTTTAGGGGTGTTTATCATATGTTATTAAATAACAGATATTAAATCGATTTTAAGTTGGTTTTAACATAATTTATTTAATTAAAGCAATTTAAACTATTCAAGATAATAGTTTTAAAATAGTTTATTCATATAATTGATGTTAAAAGTTAAAAAATTACATTACACTCCAGTAACAATTCAATTTATTCAAAATGAAAATTTTAATATTTAGAATACCTTATAAACATTATAATGACACAAAAAACATTTTTATGAACTATATATATGTTTTCATCATCTTGTTTCCCCCATTTTGGATCTACTCATCCTCAAATCCATAATGTCCTTCCAATAGTTCTCCTTTCAATGACTTCTCTACGGTATTAATAATTAATCCCCATTTAATTTTTTTGAATATATTTTATAAAAAATCTATTTTCTTATGATTTTTTATGATGTTTAATTACTCTATTGATCGATTTCAAAGTATGAAACTTCAACCTAGGATTTATCGTCAATAGTTTAAATTTATTATCCATCCATATTTGAGGTTACCTCAGGAGTTCTTTATAGAAAGGAAAATGGTGAAGTAAATCACAACAATCACTAAATTGTATTTTAAGATTTAATATTAATTTTTTGTATTTCATTTGGTTTTACAATTTTCTAACCTAATCTTTATGTACTATATTGTTTCGTATTAACCAATGTTAAAATATTTGAAAAAAATTATAATTTCAATGTTAGATAATTTTATAAAAAATGAAAAAAAATGTAAGATGATGTTAATTTTACAACTGATGTTATAATCCACATTTGGTGTTGGTTATAAAAATATATGTCCTCAAAGTTCATTACCATTTTTGTGAAATAATGATTTTGATGTTTTTTATTATAAAATGATGTTACAAATATATTTTCTGTATTGTATCAAATTACATCCCATAAAAATGATAATGAAATAATAAACCTACTCTAAAAAACGTTTTATACTAGTGACTAGAACATGATTGTGGGATCATAACCGTTTTTCTCTGAGGATTAACCTCTTGATGAAATGGGTGTGTGACCCTTGCAAAACTACTTTTATCATGAGTATTCTATCTATCCCTCTCTCTTATATAGTCACTTTTTTTCTTTAATTGATCCCCTACAGTAACATGTGATGGTAAAATTAATTTGGAGTTAGTATTTTTCAAGCATTGATTAACCCCTCTCACAATGGCAGTTTAGTCTATCTTAGGGTATCAAAATTTTTATAATAGAATTTATAATATTGAAAAGTTTTTGTTCCCTATTTATAAATTTTTTAGGTATCTGATTTTTATATTAGTGAAAATTTTAGGTATTTTGAAGTAGTAAATTTTATTCTATAGTTTTAATATCATTTTAATCGAATTGATCTATTTAATTCAAGAATATGTTAACAAATAAATGATTTCATATATTATATGGGGAGATATAATATTTATTAAATTCATGGATGGTTCTATATATTATTTCTCTTAGATTTAATATTATTTATATCATCATGAAAGGTATTATATTCACGAATTTGGTATAGAATACACCTTGATTAAAAAGAGTAATTTGAAGCTGATAGGAGAGAAAAAAATATGTTACTCTTATTCCACTTAGATAAGGAGTTGTAACAATTGATGTTTAAAAAATCATTGGATTGAATTTAGAGGAATATATATGACATACATAAGGGAGATAAAAAGGACAATGAGTCATAATTACAAACACTTTATACTTAGTTATATGATATTATAATAAAAGAACATAATTAAATAGATGAGTTGTTTATTTAGGTGAAATTTTTTTTAGCCTGATATAAATTTGGGGTTATTTTTATTAAGATTCGACCATGTTGAAATTTTGATGAGGATTCTTATTTAAAAGTTCAATTTAAATATTTATTCCGTAAAGATTAATGTATTGGAATATTTTACCATTGATAATATTGAAAGCATATTGATAGCATATGAGATGATTTTGGGACCACCATTAATGATAAAATGAATACATGAAAAGAAAAATATATTCAAATTTTCAATTTTTTTGAAATATCATAAATACAAGATGCATTATATGGAGAAAAATGATTTCAAAGAAAATTCCATGAATTTTAATGAGTTAATTTCATAGTTTTTAAAAATAATGGAGTTAGGGAAAGGTTAACACAAGGGTAAATAATCTTTTTTGTGTTTTAATAATAGAAAATTTATAATTTTTTAATATAATTTCAATGAGAAAAAAGAATATATTAAATAAGGTGATCAATATAAAATATTATCTAAGAGAAGAAAGGAACAAAATTTTTTCATAAGGAATGGTTATTGAATGGAAAATAAAATAGAAACACATCAATAGAAATGTAATTTCTCTCAAATAATACAGATATATCTTATTTTGAGTAGAAAAAATAATAACATAGGAACTATTAGAATAAAGGACCTATAACATTCAAGGATAAGTAAAAAAATTCTAATAATCCCTCTAGAGAAGAATAACGTATAAGTGAAGAGGAGTGTAATGACTCAAAATATTATCAGTGAAATTTACATTCTTATAAATATGTTATATGGTATAAAACACAAGAAAATTATATAGAACCCAATAAAAGAATTATTCTAATAATTGAAGAATATAATAAGTCATATTTATAGTAATTAATGATTTTATATAGATGGAATAGTAACCAGACCATTAGAATAGTAATACGACCCTTAAGAATAGTATTGTAGACAATTGAATAGTAACTTCACTAATAAATATATACATTAAATTAATGAATCTTATAAAGTAAAATATTATATAAATAAATCATAGTATATGTAAATGATTTTTTAAAAAATAATAAATTAAGTATTGATAGTTTTGTGTAATGTGATTGTTTATTTAAAATTATATAAATAAAATAACTATTTAAAGGAAAATTTATTTTCATAAAATAGAATCATATGTTAATATTTTTTTATTATAATTAAAATGTAATTTTCTAAGACTTTATTTAAAAATCGGTTACAATATTAAAATATCTTATTTTAATAAATGATTATTTAATTTAAAATTTTAATTGATCATATTTAGAAAATAAATATTAAAAAATAAAGTCTATTTTTGAAATAAACTCATGTAAAAAATTTAATGGTGGTTTTTTAAGATTTTTCTAAATATAAAAATTTTAGGTCAATATGGAAAGACAGAAATTTATGGTGTTTAAAAAATACATAAATTCTTGAGTCATGGATGATGTTAGAACCATAATATATAATGATATGTTATTATTTTATATTCTTAGTGATTTTAATCAACACTATTGTTATTCTTGATCCAAAATAATAAAATAATTAATATAATAATAAAAAATACCACACTATACTCCTCATAAAAATATAACCCCTCATGACCTCTTTGTAGGTTCCGGGCGTAGCAGAAGTGCGTTGTTGGATTTTCCCAACTTTAATTTTAACGTAAAAAAATGTTCAATCCGAGATCTGTCACGATGTAAAACGCTGAATCTTCGGAATAGAACGAGGAATGAAAATCCTAAGAGGGAATCCCAGAATCATAGAGATAAGATCATCATATGTTGGTTATAATTAATTTAAGTAATTCAAAAGAATTACCTTGGTGGAATTCTTTCTTCGTTGATGTCTCTAGTCACGATGTTGTGATCTGTCATTGCGTCGTAGAATCCAAGTGTAGGATTCCTCTAGCGGTGATCCTCACATGTGCCACATATCTTCGGACATCACCAAAGGGATCTCTGGGTGCTAGCACGGAATAACCTTCACTTGCAATGTCCACCTTCGATCGCCTTGGTCTCTTGGTCTTGAGAGCGTTCTTGGGGGAAGGATTTCTTTCAACCTTGAAAGAATTCTCCAGAGTTGTTGTGAACAATGATTCTCTTATGGAAAAGTGTTGGGGTTGTGAGGATATTTATAATTGGTTTTGAGGTTATAGAGTTATGACAATAAATCAATGCGTTACATGTTTCATTTATTTCATTAAATCTTATTGAAAACCCCCATGTCGAATTATTAATTCCTTGACATACGCCCATGCTAATTATAATAAATATCATTTAATAAAATAATATTATATCCTCAAAATCCTGACTGGAAAAACTACAATTCGTGTAATCATTAATACATGGTGTGTACTCGTTTTCCATAAAACTACACAGCATGTATATTTAATATACACGGCCTGTACTTTTATTTTCTACTTTCCTTTATTTCCTCCACCACATTTATTAGACCTTGAGTAATGGATATTTATTTATTAAATAAATATAATTGTATCACTCAGTAATAAATATTATTTCGTCCACAATATATTCTCTCAAATAACTAGTTTTTAAATAAATTCGATCAGGCATCCTTAAATAATTATTAAACCACAGTCGGGAATAAAATTTATTTAACTTGTTAAATTAATATTTAACTGAGATACATGGACACACTTAGTGTGTGACCCTCTAGGCCCCTTTCTCAGTGGCATTAGGCGGAGCCTACCTAAATTCCAAGGTAAGAATCTAGTAACATGCTAAGGAACCCATAGAGAAAGAAGTTAACACTGCAATGACGTATCACCTCATATGAACGCTTACCATGTAATATAATCCATTTGCCTCGATATCTCTAATCAGGCGGGTTGCATGCTAGTGCCATCAACCCATGTGCTCAATTATTCTTCCATTGACTTTCCGAAATCTAACTCGCCCATACCTTACCATGTCCATGGGTTTATTTAGGCTAAATCAATTCCATCAAAGGGCCTGAGATATCTACTTCTGTTATGGAACATTAGGGAAAAATCCTTTCTCGCATTATCTATTAATGCAGTGTTACTCGTGATGCACCCAACGTATCCTACCTCGCTTTGAATAGTGTGTCGTCACAATTTTCATTAATACATATAAGTGCGTGAGTTGTAATACCCATTAATAATAATCTTAAAGTCTAAGGATCAATACATTGGTCCGCAGATAAGAACATCCAATGATGCTATAAAATTTGGATTTCCTACTAGTGGGTCCCGTTCTCATAATATCCTCCTGGATATTACCAAGGGCGCACACCATGAGATGGTGCCTCAATGTTTTATGAGTCCTCACCCCTAATAGCCAGTATTATTTGTTTCCCTCAAATAATATCATCTGTCCATAGAACATATATTCAAAAACAGTGTTATGGAACTTCCGGGTTCTCATCATAGTAGGGATCCACTATGACCCTTTAATGAAATAGCTATCCATAGGACATTATCACATGCATTGTCATGCAGAAGAACAATCAAGATGTGATAAGGATTTTATTAATGAATAAAGTACAAAGTAGTTGGTTCTATGCCACTAAATCCAATAGACTCCCACTTAGAATAGAGCCAACTGCTAACAACCTTTAACCCGCTAACTCTCACATGATATTCATTCTTCTGCTGAGATAGGCCTTTAGTCATCGGGTCCACCACATTCTCATCTTTGGACACTCTGCTCACTGCAACTTCACCCCTTTGATAGAAATCCCTCAAGAGGTGATAATTTCAGAGTATATGCTTTGTCTGTTGATGTGAACTTGGTTCTTTCACAAGAGCCACCGTTGTAGTATTATCACAATACAATGTAATGGGATCTTTACTAGTAGGCACCACATCAAGCTCCTAGATAAAGTTCAAAATCCAGACTGCTTCCTTGGCTGCATCAGAAGCCACTATATATTCGGACTCCGCTGTATAATCGGCGACAACTGGCTACTTTGAACTCTTCCAGCTCACAGCTCATCCATTGATATATAAAACATATCCATATTGTGACTTCAGATCATTCTGATCTATCTGAAAACCATCATCAGCATACCCTTTGATGACAAGCTCCTCATCTCCGTTATACACCAAGAACATATCCTTAGTTCTTCTCAGATACATAAGGATAGTCTTAACAGCAGTCCAATGTTGTTCTCCCAGATCTACTTGATATCTGCCTACCATGATCAGTTCATAGGAAACATCAATCCTAGTATATAACATGGCATACATCATGGATCCTATAGCCGAAGCATATGGGATCTTACTCATTCTATTTTTCTATTTTTGTGTTTGAGGACACATTTTTTTAGAAAGATGTAGGCCATGTGACACTAGAACTAATCCCCTCTTGGATTGTTCCATTCTAAATATCTTTAGTATCTGGTCAATGTATGTGCCCTGACTTAGTCCAAGAAGCCTCTTGGATCTATCACTAATGATCTTGATCCCTAGAATGTAGGCTGCTTCACCCAAGTACTTCATGGAGAAACACTTGTTCAACCAGTCCTTAACTGACTGTAAGACTGGTACATCATTTCTAATAAGCAATATGTCATCAACATATACTACTAGGATAAAGATAGCATTCCCATTAAACCACTTATAAACACATGTCTCACATTCATTCTTAATGAACCCAAATTCCTTTATGGCCTCATCAAGTCAAATGTTCTATGACATGGATGCTTTCTTTAATCCATAAATGCATTTCTGCAACTTGCAAACCCATTTGGCTTAACCTGGTGTCACAAAACCTTATGGTTGTGTCTTATAGACAACTTCCTGAAGGTTCCCATTAAGGAATTCTATTTTGACATCCATCTTCCAAACCTCGTAGTCATGGTAAGTTGCTATAGAAAGTATGATTCTTATGGATTTAAACTTGGAAACTGATGATAAGGTTTCATCATAGTCAATTCCTTGACGCTGTCTGAACCCTTTAGCCACTAGCCTTTCTTTATAGGTTCTACCATGACCTTCTATGTATAGATTTCTCTTGAATACCCATTTGAATCCAACAGGCTTTACATCAACTGGATCATTGACCAGATCCCAGACTTGGTTCTGATACATGGAATCCATCTCAGAATTCATAGCTTCTAGCCATGTTGAATCTTCTCAGTTTTCTACTGCTTCCTTGTAAAAGAGAGGTTCATCATTGTCCAACAATAATGATTCACCATCCTCGGTGACTAGGAAACCAAGTCTATCTAGTTCCCTTACCTCTCTTGAGCTTCTACGCAGTACTTGTGTTTCTAGAACCTCTTCTGCGGAGACCTGTGGAACTTGTTCCTGTACCAACTCCTGTGTATCTTGAACATCAACTTCGTCGAAGTCAATCTTTCTCCCCCTATGCTTCTTGAGGATGTGCTCCCTCTCAAGAAAAACATCTTGTCTGGCGATAGTCACTTTCTTGTCTGAAGGGTTATATAGGTAATATCCTTTCGTTTCCTTAGGATATCCTATAAAGATACACCTCATGATCGGGGTGCTAGTTTGTTGCCTGAGGAGTCTTTAACAAACTCCTTACATCCCCATACACGTGTGTGCGAAAAAATGGGAATCTTTCCATTCCATAGCTCAGAGGGTATTCCATTTTCCGCCTTAGTTGGTACTCGGTTTAATGTGTATGCTACAGTTTGTAATGCATATCACCAAAAGGATAATGAAAGACTAACATGAATCATCATCGACCTCACCATGTCCAAAAAGGTTCGGTTCCTACTTTCCCTAACACCATTCCACTATGGTGTATAAGGAGGAGTGAGCTGAGATAGAATCCCATACTCCTGTAGAAGATCGATGAACTCTTGGTTAATATATTCTCCACCTCGATCCGATTGAATGTTCTTTATCTTCTTACCAATATGATTCTCTACTTCATTCTTGAATTCCTTAAATTTATCTAAGGCCTCTGACTTATACCTCATTAAGTATACATATCCATATCTACTCAAATCATCAGTAAAAGTAATGAAGTAAGAATATCCACCTCTAGCTTCTACTGGAAATGGTCCACACACATCTGTATGAACCAATCATAGAAGCTCTGTGGCCCTTTCACCCTGTCCATCAAAAGGCGGCTTGGTCATTTTTCCTTGTAAACAAGTGTGACATCTATCAAGTGGTTTGAGCTCAGTAGAGTCTAAATAGCCATCTTGGAAGAGCTTTGCCAAGTGCTTCTCGTTCACATGACCGAGACGATGATGCCACAACTAGGTGATGTATGAGTCATGTGAGTTTTCTTCGTTATCGATTGACAACACTTGGTTTTCATAATTTAATACATACAAACCATTATTTAAATGTTCCATATCATAACAAACATTGTTCTTATAAAAGCGACAACCCTTATTTCCAAACATGAAAATAAATCCATCCATATCCAAACAAGATACGGAAATTATGTTCTTGGTAACACTAGGAACATAATAACAGTTATGTAAAACCAAAATCATCCCAATCGGCAGTGATAGTTGGTAATCTCCAATAGTCAACGCAGCCAGCCTTGCACCATTGGCAGCTCTAAGATCCACCTCTCCTCTGGAAATCTTTCTAAATCTACTTTTTTCCTATATTTGAATACATATGTGAGCCTCACAAGCTGTATCTAATACCCAATGTGTAGAAATAGAATGATTACACTTGATAAAGAATGCACCTTTAGCACCCCCATGCTTCTAGGTGTAGTTCCTCTTCTAGTGGCCCTACTTGCCACATGAAAAACACACCACCTACCATTCCTTGCCCTGCCTCTAGATCTTCCCCTTCTTGGAGGGATGATGCTCAGGGGATTCAGACCGTTTATAATTACTTCTCCCCTTTTCCTTGTCCTTCCGTTTCTTGTTCACCATAAGGGCTATGGGTTTTCCATGCCCCATGTCCTTGTCTACCTGGAGAATCAAGGTCAGAAGCTCTGATAGAATCTTCTCATTGCCGCTCATGTTATAAATGACAATTAAGCTAGAGAAGGTCTTGGGCAGTGATGATAGGATGAGATCTTTACACTACTCATTTGGGAATTTAATCCCTAAGATGTCCAAGCATTCAATGCAGCCAATAAGCTTGACTACATGAGGCCCACCTGACACAGAATCTCCAAGCTTAGTTGTAAACAAATCATTGGAGATATCCTACCTCTCCTGTCTCGCCTTCTCTTGGTAGAGATCCTTAAGGTGAGACATCATGCTATACATGTCCATATTTTCATGTTTCTTCAAGAGCTCATTGGACATGGCCAATAGAATGAAACACTGGACATTTGTGGTATCATCCATTTTTTTCATATAGAGAGATAATTACTCATCACTGGACTCTTTCAAAGGCACAGCTGGAATAGGCTCTTCTAGCACATACAATTTCCTTTCGTGGCAAAGGATGACGCGTAAACAACTCTTCCACTCTTGGAAATTGGTGTCGGTGAGAAGGTTTTCCTTCTCGAGTATGGTTCACAATGATATGTTTGAATTCATTTTGTCATTTCTACAAATTAAGATGAGAAAAGGTTTATTAATTTATTACAAAATTGATACAAATAAATAAATTAATACTTATTAGTCTCCCACTATTTTATCGAAATCCAATAGCCCTCACCATTGACTTCGGAATATTCTGTTGCCTGAATATTCTAGTGGAAAGGATCCATATTTCCCTTTGCATTACCCCAACTAGGGTTGGTCAAGAATATTAAAGGGTTTTAGGTAGGCATTCCAAATGCCAACTTCATTAACTCGCAGCTCCTTGATCTGCTGATTGGACTCCCCAATCCTAAAATACTTTTATTTTGGATTTCCTCAACCTTTGCCTCTTGGTCACACCAAGTCCTGCTATGGTAGTCAACCCTTGAAGCGAACCAAGTCAAGTCAACCCAAAACCTTGAATTAGAATTCCCCGATAATTGAAATCACCCCAACTAGGGTTGGTCAAGCACTTTAAACTATGGTTCGATTCTAACCAAGATTATGGAAGGCTATACCGACATAATATTTCTTTTGAGAGATTTTATCCTTATACGTAAATTTCCAATTTATTATCTTTTATTACATTCTTGTTAATATTAAGTGGGATATACTTAATCAATTAACCATGTGTAAGATAATATTTATGTATAAGTCATTTTTATTTTAGTTCCATCTTGCATGCTCGTTTAATTCATTAATTGTCTGATCGTGACAACACACCCACAATAAATAAACCATGCAACTGGCAGAAATAAAATAAATGGTATGATCATGAGATTTTTCTATTGGTTAGTTTATCTAGTGCCTGATAAAATAACCCAAGACCTAGGGGAGAAACACCTTGAACCTTTCAAGTTCATGTTTACAGCTTTCACATGTCCACCTTTGTATCTCCTTAGATTGGTTTCACCTTGCCTCTTTACTTGAGCAGCCTCCACTAGATTGGGAGCTCCATCCATTACATATGCATTTATCTCACACACAGGTGAGGGGTAAAAGGGGGTTTTTACATAAAATAATCCTTGGCCACGCAGGCCCTACATATTAATGAGGAGATGCCTCACAGGCCAATAAATTTAATTTAAATAAATAAATTAAAAGAAACCATTCACATACAGAGGACTCGGTCTATCTCATGATCATCCATACATTCAACAATATTTACACATAAATAAAAATATCATTCAATTATTTAATCATTCTTGTTTAAGATAAATCATGCTCGAATCAATTAATTATCTTCAATTATTCAATACTTATATCTTAAACCCTTTTCTAAACTTCCTTGAGATTCTCATCCATCATAATTTTAAACAAATAAAATCATTTAAAATTATCCTTATACTTAACCTGGTGAATTATCATTCATTACACAGATGTTAAATTAAACACATATATATAAAACACCTATCATGTGTTGTGCCTCAGCTTTATGCCTACACCATGGTACACGTCTCAAGGGTTTGTATAATATAATAATAAATTTTAATAAATCACCATAATTTGGGTGAGTACACGGTGTGTAGTTCTGACTACACAGCTTGTACTTTTCTTCACTATCCATCCGAAGTACATGCCTGGGGATAGGGTGTGTTAATGTACTTTTAAAATTTTCAGAGTACACAGTGGGTTCTGTGGGACACACACCATATAGTTTCCGAATTACACAGTTTCCAGCCAGGAAAGTCATGTACGGGGTATACGGTCCAACCTTAACTCGAAGGGACTACATGTCGTGTTCAGTTGGACCACACAGTGTGTAATCCCGAAACTGTGTGCCACTTGTTCATGGTCAACACATGGTGTCATAAATGACATAGGTATACTCCAATACACGGCCTGATTTGGCGGATCTGTCAATGCATTGAACCAAGACTACACGGCGTGTACTTCTGAATACACGTCGTGTATTCTGGTGTTGTATGGCCAGAAATGTTTGGCTCCTCTGGATGAGTTCCTCTATTTTATGTTAATCAAAATTAAAAGAAAAATTCATTTCTGTGAGGCGAATGAGAAATGAGGGAGGAGGAATAGATCTCGAGATTCATATTTCTAGAACAATTAAACATCAATTGAAACAACTAAATTATTAAATGCATAAAAAATCAATGAAAAACTAAATAATTATAATCAACGATATGACCCCTTGGATACCACTTGTAGGTTCTGGGCATAGCGGAAGTGAGTTGTTGGGTTTTCCCAACATTAATTTTAACATTATACAATGTTCAATCTGAGATCTGTCACGATGTAAAACGTCAAATATTCGGAATAGAACAAGGAACACAAATCTTAAGAGGGAATCCCGGAATCAAATAAATAGTATCATCATATGTTGTTTATAATTAATTTAATTAATTCACAAGAATTACCTTCGTTGAATTCTTTCTTTCTTGATGTCTCTGGTCACGATCCTATGATCCGTCGTTGCGTCGTACAATCCTAGTGTAGGATTCCCCTAGTGGTGATCCACACGTGTGCCACGTATCTTTGGATGTCTCCAAAGGGATCTCAGGGTGCTAGTGCAGAAGAACCTTTGCTTATTATGTCCACCTTCGATCACCTTGGTCTCTCAGTCTTGAGAGCATTCTTCGAGGAAGGAGTTCTTTCATCCTTGGAAGAATTCTCCAAAGTTTTTGTGCACAATGATTCTCTTGTAGAAAGGTGTTGGGTTTGTGAGGATATTTATAATCGGGTTTGAGGTTATAGAGTTATGACAATAAATAAACATGTTACATGTTTTATTTATTTCATTAACTCTTATTGAAAACCTCCATGTCGAATTATTAATTCCTTGACATTTTCCCATGCTGATTATAATAAATATAATTTAATAAAACAATATAATATCCTCAAAATCCTGATTGGAAAAACTACACGGCGTGTAATCATTAATACATAGTGTGTACTCATTTTCCATAAAACTACAGGGCGTGTATATTTAATATACATGGTGTGTACTTTTATTTTTCACTTTCCTTTATTTCCTCCACTGCATTTATTAGACCTTGAGTAATGGCTATTTATTTCTTAAATTAATATAACTGCATCACTCTCTAATAAATATTATTTCGTCCACAATATATTCTCTCAATTAACTAGTGTCGAAATAATTGAGATCAAGCATCCTTAAATAATTATTAAACCACAGTTACGAATAATCTTTATTTAACTTGTTAAATTAATTTTTAACTGAGATACATGGACACACTTATTGTGTGACCCTCTAGGACCCTTTCTCAGTGACATTAGGCGGAGCCTGCCTAATGTCCAAGGTAAGCGTCTAGAAACATGACAAGGCACCTGTAGAGAAAGAAGTTAACGCCACAATGACGTATCACCTCATACCAATGCTTACCATGTAATATAATCCCTTTTCCTCGATGTCTCTAATCAATCGGGTTGCATGCTAGTGCCATCAAACCATGTGCTCGATTATTTTTTCTTTGACTTTCCAGAATCGAAATCGCCCATACCTTGCAATGGCCATTGATTTATTTAGGCTATATCAATTCCATCAAAAGTCCTGAGATATCTACTTCGGTTATGGAACAGAAGGGAAAAATACTTTCTCACATTTTTTATTAATGTAGTATTACTCGTGACGCACCCATCGTATCCTACCTCACTGCGAACAGTGTGTCCTCACAGTTTTTGTCAATACATCTAAGAGCACGAGTTGTAATACCCATTAATAATACTCTTAAAGACTAAGGATCAATACACACGTCCACAGATAAGAACATCCAATGAGACTATGAAATGTGGATTTTCTACTAGCGGGTCTCGTTCTCATAATATCCTCTTGGATATTACCAAGGGCGCACACCATGAGATGGTGCCTCAAAGTTTTATGAGTCCTCACCCATAATAGACTGTATTATTTGTGTCCCTAAAATAATATCATCCGTCCATAGAACATATATTCAAGAACATTTTTATGTCACTTCCGGGTTCTCATCAAAGTAGGGATCCACTCTGACGCTTTAATGCAATAACTATCTTTAGGACATTATCACATGCATTGTCACATAGAAGAATAGTCAAGATGTGATAAGGCTTTTATTAATGAATAAATTACAAAGTAGTTGGTTCTAGGCCACCAACTCCAACAGTCTTCTCTTGATGCATTCAAATAAATATATATTTTCTATATTTTTTCTAATCCCCTTCCCAATCCTCTTACCAATTTCAAATAGATTCTATTATCAGCAAAATACCCAACCCAAGTGCCTTAAGGAGGTTCTAAATGAGAAGATACACAAGAGGTAAAACCCTCCTTTGTTCTCTTTTAATTTAATTTAATTTTTATTCCCTACTCAACTCCCTTATTTAAAAAACAATTAAAACTATATCATCATATACTTACTTTAATTTTATTGTGTTAATTTAATATACACCCTCACACATATTATCATCTCCTTTTATTCTAAAAAATGAAAACATCATCCGTGATGGGTTGATTAATCGCCTTCATGGATGATTAGTTTTCCTTTCCCATTACCATATTCAAGGATGGTAATGAAACCATTATTATGGTTATACCAGATTTTAATACTCAAATTATAGCTTTTATAATGTTCTAGAACTAATTTATAAATATAATATTTAACAAAATGAAATTACTTCATGATGAAGGGAAAAACAACTAAAATAAATTAAAAATTTATGGTTAACATTTTATCTAATGAATCATACTCATATCAAATTAAAAATTATATAAAATACCATTACAATTTATGAATTTTTAGAATAATTATGGATATTTATTCTAATTTTACATAAACTTCTATACTTGTAAACAAGTGAACGAATTATGAAAACCTAGAAAATTAACACTCCTGGAATGATAAAATTGAACTCTATAACTAACCAAAATTACTATAAATGAACTTACAAAAATTAGAATAAATAAAATAATTTTGGAAGAGGTTAGTTATTTAGTAATTAGGGAATCTAATTAGATTATCCATAAGATTAAGGTGAATAATGAATTCATGCATAAGGTAAGGGGATTCTAAAACCTAACTCTATTTTTTTAGGTTCTACCTATTTCATGCCAAATTTCAGTATGGATATTCTATTAATGATCCATAAATATAATTTAATTTTTTTCCTCTTCATTTCTAGGATATTCATGTTTCTGAATTAATTTTATGTGAGATATATAGATTCCCCAAAACAAAACTTATTTCCAAAACACATCATGAATTCTCTTGAAATGGTATTTTCTTTAGTCGATATTGATTATTCTTATACCAAGTTTGTTTTTACATTTTTTATTTTAGACCCCCAATGTTTTTTCATGAATTTATTATTTATTAATTTTTTTTTACTAAAATTCATTTATATGGGTTATTTTATGATTATTATTTTTATATATTCTATGGTTCATGAATTATTATGTAAATGCTATGATGTGATGGGTAGGACAAGAATTATATATCCCTCCAATTCATTAGATGATGTGATGTATCTCATGAGATAATGTGAAATTTGGGTAAACATGATTTTATCAATTATGATAATAATGATGTTACAATTATGAACATATGTTATGTGTGAACATGATGCTATATATGTTTAAAACTATGTATGGTATTTAACCACTATGATATGATGATTCATTTTTATGCATTAACACTTTCTATGACATTATCTGATGTTTTATCTCATTATTAAGGTTATGATAATATAATTATTTTATGATGATGATTATTATTATTCCCAATCATATTATATTGATTCATATCCTTATTCATCCTCTTAATTAGTTTTTATCTCACCCCTTTATTTGATTTATATCCTTAGGTGAAAACATGTACTAAAGAGTATCCGATATTTTCAAGTATAATTAAGATGTTCTTAAATAAATATTTATGTTTTTATGTCCACATTGTGCATGGTCCTAATTTTTCAAATACACTAAACCATTGGATCATGGATTTATAACACTATAATGTTGGTTATCTTTAATATGATAAAATAATAATGTATGATAATGTAGAGTTTCTATAATTTGTATCATAGAACTATTCAGTTAATCTGGGTATTAGGTTTAGAGAAAATTATTAAAAACCTATAGGATATGACTAAGTATATGTACATTTCCTAGAATATTTTTTTTAGAAAAATGATTAAAAAAGGGAACCAATAAAATATACCTTTAGGGTTAATTATGTAAAAAAAATAATTTATTCATTTTTTACTTAGGTTTTGTTCAATCCATTTATATTTTATAAAATGGTGGGAACGAGGGGAAACTTGGACAACAACCCATGACTGGGACAATGAAATGATCTATTGAATGATGTCCCTAATTCCATTAGAGGTGGGGTTTAAAACTTCATGGGGATTCTTACCGAACTGTCTGAGGCTATAAATAATAACCTGAACCAGTTGGAACGTCCACTTTCACATAATAGGGAACAACCGTCTATCAAATATTTTATAAGGAAATGACCACTAAAATTTTTTGGATCTTCTGATATGATTATTAAAGATTAGTTGGTTAAAACAATAGATATTATATTTTATGTGGTTCACTATTTTGAGAATGTGAATGTGACTTTGTTTATCTCTTAGATGGGGAGAATGATCAATATTGGGCACCAGTTCAGAACACCAAGTCAAAGGATGAAATATAAGATATTGATTAGAGAGACATTAAGAAAATATTTCTTAACAAGTATTTACCTAAAACTCTTTAGAAAAAGATGAAGAGGCAATTCATAGAGCTGAAGAAAAATTATTGTGAATATATCATGGTTTATGAATAAGAAATCACAAGTATTTCAATGTATAACTATGGTTTTGTTATCAATAATGATAAAAAAATAGATATATTATTTAGTGGTTAAAAACCAAACCTTGGAAGGGATGTAGCTATCTGAGTCATTGGAAGTTATGAATAATTGGTTTTATGTGATCTCAAAGTCTATATGAATTTCATAGAATGGTCCCTTGGATATGGAGATAAGAAACTAATGATGGAGTTTCAATCTATAGAATTGAATGAATAAGGTTGAATGAAATCTCAACCAATTAGATATAATGAATCTGGGAAGAAGAAATCATTTTAACTACCTCATAGTGAGTGGGAAATTCTATAACTAATGGATAGGAAGTCACAAATTCATTAGTATATAAGATACATGGAGAATATTTCCAATGTGATGGAGGAAATGAGAGAACCACCCCTGGTTCAATGCTTTAACTATTGGAAGTAAGTGAATTATGAAATCCAGTTCAATAAACCCTAAGCCCTTGAGATTAATTAGCATTAATCCACCTATTCAAAAGAATAAGCATAATATTTTTCCATCCCAACTACTGATGTTAAGAAATAAAACAATGTATTACAAGGTACATTTACTATTCACTCATTAATTACAATAGTTTTATTTGATTCTGGTTCTACACATTAATTTTTATCTTGGAAGTATTCTCAAACTATTGAATCAAAAAACCTAATACCTTATAGTAGATTTATCTATAAAAACAACTAGTGGTGCGATCATTGCAACTTATGTGTTGGAGTCCTCTCTAATTGGAGTATGTGGGAAAATTTTTGCAGAGAATCTCATAATAATTTATATGGAGGAACTTGATTCTATATTGAGCATGGATTGACTCCCATTATATAGATAACACATTAAGTTTCAATAAAAATAAATATCTTTTCATATTACAAACCATCACATTATCATATACAAATTCAAGGAATATCATGAACCTCCTTTGGAAAATCTATTAAAGGATTGGTTTTTGATACCCCATGTATAAGAATATCTCACTCAAATTATTTATCCAATGGAAGGTATCAACCTGATGGAATAGAAAATTTTAGGGAATACCGTAATATATTTTCTAAAGGGTTACTCGGACTTCCCCCAAATCATGAGAAAGAGTTCAAAATAGTTCTTAGACCTAGATCTAATTTTATTTCAAAATATACCTAAAGGATAGACCCTAATGAACTGGTGGATTCAAATAATAATCTATAAGAACACCTTAAAAAGGGTTCATATGCCCATGTTCATCACCTTGGGGTGAGCTGATGCTCTTTTCCATGAAGAAGGATTCATCAATGCAACCTTGTATCGATTACTGGGGGCATAATAAAATCACTATAAAGATAAATCATCCTCTTCCAATGGTTGATTAATTGTTTGATCAACTTTAAAGTGTTGATTAATTCTCAAAGGTGCGTCTTCAATATGGGTATCATCAATTTAAGGTGAAGAAAAAATACATTCTAAAGACTAAAAATCTAATAAAACTCCAAGACAACTACAACTACAAGCCCCAACAAACTCTATACTTCAATCCACAAAACAGACCAAGTACCACAAAGAACCACTTGAGATGTGTGACACTTAACCTTTTCCCATGTCCAGATAAAAAAAATCTCAAAAAGAACCATTTTTCCAAAGAAGGTGTGATTAATGAATATTATTAGGTTTTCCCCAAATGACTTCCCTCCTCACACCACTAATATAAAACATGTTAGAACATTTGTATAAAATAGATTATATAAAAGAACATCTAAAAACTTTTATATCCAAATATGAACAAGTTCCATAATAAACTAGTTTTCTCAAAACAATAACCAGTTCCAAGGAAAGAAACCAAAAAATTTCTTTAAACCATTCCATATTTCCTTTTGTAATATCTGATTCTGATCCAAAAACTCACACATCCATCCATTCGTTCATCATTATGATAGTTTCAAACTCATGAGTGGTTTCTCATCGATCTACTAAGTCATCAGAAGAAAATAAAATCCCATGTTCTATTTTACCTTTGGATGCAAGGAAAAGGTCATACTTAAACCATGCCTTGTAATTAAATACGAACACACACCACTAAGTATGAACAAAACCCTTACCAATACAATCCTTAAAATACAATTACAATACAAAGGGATTTTAATTATAAAACCATTTCAATGCCAAAACCATTTCAATTCCAAAATAAGTTCAATAAAACATTCATTTTATTTAATTTTTTTCCATAAGTTGAACCAAGAAAATATATTAAGATCGATATTTTATTATCATTTGTCCAAGCACATTTCAAAAAAAATCTACAATTTCCCCTAAAACCGAAAACCATCACTAAAGATGGTTTCAAACATAAGTTTCACTCCAATTTCACAATTTATTTCAACAAATTTTAAACTAAGCCTTAATGATCTAAATAGAGGAATTGAGGGTGAATCCACCAACCTCATAAGATTTTTGTGAAAAAGGAAAATTGTAATAAAATTCCTATTAAAACGAGTTGAAACACCAAAAACCATCAATAGATCTATTCCCCCAGAAATAGAAAATAAAATTCTAATCATATTTAGTATCCATTATCTTTGATCTATCCACAGTAGACATAGATCCAAGAACACAAGAGATATGGAGAAGTATATCTATGATAATCCACCCAAAAAAACCATGAATGATCACTTACCATGGGATTCTGGATTCAAAACAATAAGAGAAGCATTCAGATCACTTTTAGATCGATGGGAGAAGCCTCTACTACCTTTGGGAGTAGAAAATATCGAGTTAGGGATTTTTTGGGGTTCACAAGGGATAAAAACATTATACTAAAATAGATTCATATTTTTTGGATATTTTTTTTATAACGTGCATGATTAGTCCCATGGTTAAGAAAACTGTGCACTAACCATTCACCATCCACTGCCTTATGAATGAACATCACATAGTTTTCTCACACAGTTTCCAAAACATGTGACAACCATGAAAAACCCCACAATCACCAGAAGCACAGTGTTTCCTAGGCCTCTTCATGGGATGGAAAAATTGTGTAACAACTGTGTGCCTTCCCTTTTTTCCATTGTATCACTATGAAGTATTTATTATAGGTGACTCATGGTTTTCCCAGACTATGAACTAACCATGGACCTTTATAAAAGCTGTAATAAATTCTTATGTTATTCCAAATTCCCCCCCCCCCACCACAAATTACCAAAAAAACATTATGTACTTTGAAAATCATAAAAAAGGGTAACTTTCTTAAAACTAGGGGTGAAACATTTTCCCAAACATTGGCATTTTCATCCCAAGATAGTATTAAACCATCATTGCTCTGAAATAGTTTTGTACAATTCTCTACCACTTCTTCCTCACATTCCCATGTCGCTTCCGGAATCTAAAATGTTTCTACAAAATCCTTACTAGATTTCTGATTTTTCAATGCAAGACTTTCACATTCATATCCACAATCTTCTCTAAACTGTGCACCAACAAGGAATCCAACTTTAGGTCTATGTGATCCCATAAAATCACATGTCCAGATCAGGCTCATACTTCTTCAAATGAGACACATGAAACACATTACGAACAACACTAAGCCGTGGGGGGAAATTACAACAAATATACCACCCCCAACCTATTATTGTTTCTCAAAAGGGCATATGTATTGAGGAGATAACATTCCCTACCACCCAAAATGATGATGTACATACTTTGGATAGATCCTCAAGAACACATGATCACTCACTGTGAATGAAAATGACTATCGATGATGATATGCATATGATTTATGATGACACTAAGCTATCTCCATACATATTATGATCAACTGAATCTTCTCCATTGTTTCATGGACAAGGCATGTCCTAACTAGTAAAGTTTCACATATTTTCACACAACAAAATAGAGAATAATAAGAATACCTATACAATGCTTTAGAAGAATCCATATGTATCGAATCATGATAACTATTTTTATATGAGAACTCCACTAACGATACTTTTTCTTCCCATGAGCTACCAAAATCATTATACAACTCATAAACATGTCTTCCAACATTTGTATCCTTCACTCAGATTACCCAACCATCTGAAGATGATATTCCAAGATATTTATCAATTGAGTACCAAGGGACTTTTGAGAGGATTTTTAGAAATTAGATGTAAAACTCAGATCTATGTCTGACACTATTGGAACTAGTATGCCATAACACTTAATTATTACTCATATTTGGATCAATGAAAATTCATCCACAATATGAGACTCATGAATCGGAATGAAATGACCTTACTTTGTGAGAAAATTCACTATCACCCATATGGAATCATGTTTCTAAATCAGTTTTGGGAGAACTATTATAAAATCCAAATCTATCAGTTCCCATTTCTAAACCGGGAAAGGTAAAGGATGCAATATACATGCTGGTAACCACAATGATGATTTATACTACTAACAAGTTACACATCTCAGAACAAACTCATCCACTTTCCTTTTCATACCAACCCAGAAAAACTATCCTTTAAAAGACTTATACATCATCTGTATTATAAAATGAACAACCCATAACGAATGGTGGTGCGAATGAAGATGTTTTTCCTGAAAACCCATGTATACGGCCATCTGATTTTTAAACAACAACACTAAACTCTCATCCATCCCTAATTGTTTTTCCCACTATTGAGTTTTCACCTCATATCCAAACACTCTGCATTAGATATATATGCCTCTTTAATAGTATTTAACAAAAATGGATCCAAGAAAATTTGAATGACAACTAAAACCTCACATGAGTTTTCACATTCCATGTTCATGTATGTTATCACTGACATCAACTACAACTGATCTGAAGCCTCCTTTTCCAATTAAGTTTAATACTTTCTCCTTAATTCAAGTACCATTGAACTTTCTTTTCTTGGTGTATACATAAATTCAAAGTCATCCATTTTTAGATACTCCAACTATCTTAATTTTCTCATATTGAAATCCTATTTTTGAGAAAATATGTTTCAATCTTTTATGGTCTATTAACATAGTAAATTTACCTCCAAAGATATACTAATTCCATGTTTTGAATGCATGGACCACAAAAAATAACTCTAAATCCTATGTTGGGTTGTTCTTCTCATACATCAAAAACTTGTTCTATAAGAAACAACATGATCTCCCTCCATGAGAACACATAAAAACCTCGATCCTCAAACATCACAATACACAATTTATCATTGTCTTGATTTAGGAAAAATAAAGGTTGGTGCTGATGTAAGGTGAAATTTGATCTCTTGAAATACTTTTTGGTATATTTTGTCCCATTGGAATGGAACATTATTCTTTTTAAAATATATCATATATGAATCTAGTTATGAAGAATCATGAACAATGCATCAATAATAACCAACTATCATAAGAAAACCGTGTATCTCAGAGAAATACATTGGTGGATGTTAAGAGATAATGAACTCTATATTTTTTAGATCCATAGAAACACCTCTTTCAGAAATTATATGGTAGTGAAAAAACACCTATTGAATCCAAAAACCACACTTTTATAATTTGGCATACAAATGATGATCACTCAAGATCCCCAACCTGGTCAGGAAGTGTTTCTCGTGATCTTCTCTTGTCCTTGAAGATACCAATACATCATCCACAAACACCACCACATAATAATATAGATATCACAAATATATTTGATTCATAGTTTCTATAAAGACCACTAGTGAATTTGAAATATTGAAAGGAATCATCACATATTTCAAATGTCTATATATACTTATGAAATATTTCTTTGGAATATCCTCTTTCCTAACCTGAAATTGGTGTTATCCTTATTGCAAGTAAATCTTAGAGAACCATTGATCTCGCGTAAATTGATAGAATATAAAAAAAAATTGTTATTAGAAACCTTTTCCATGTCACAACATGGTTAAGATTATGATAATCAACACATAACTTAAGATTTCCATATACACTTTTGATAAAAAAGATTGTTTCTTCATATGAAGACGTGCTCGGCCGAATGAACCATTTTTTTATAGCTATTATAAACTCACCTTAAATTTCCTTAAAAATTTTGGTTTCATATGGTAAGATGGAAAGAAAATAATATTGGTCCTTGGAAAGAGATCAATCATAAACACCACTTATCTCATTGGGGGAAACCTTGGGAAATTATCAAGAATCATATCCAGAAATTGATCAACCACGGATGGAAAACTATTATTCTCAATGTCATTCATCATTTACAAGGACAATGTTGCCAACTAATATGAGAACATTGGATCTTCTGGTGTCAATAATCCCATTGCACCAACATTTACATTTTGGTCCCTTCGAAAGAGATTCTCAATGCCATCTTTAGTTGTAAAACTGATCTTTATAGTATAATAGTCGATGTGGGCCTTGTTCATTGTCAACCAATCCATAAAAAATATTTTAATGAAAAAAAAACATCTCAAGAACATATAAATATCATTTCAAATCATCTCTATCAACATTTATAGAACATTTTCTTCACAAAAAATTCTCAACCTTATCTTTGAATAAGAAGAGTTTGATTTTTACAATAGAGGAAATCATCACAAATTTTAAAATTATAAAATCAAAAATACGATAAGAAATAAAGTAATTGGGAACACCCATATCAAACAACGATTTTATAAGGGTAGAATTAAAAAAATCATACCTCTCACCATAGATGGTTCAAAATGATCATCTATAATATCCTTCTTAGCTCGATATAATTGCTTGGTCAATGCACTAGGTTCTTTATTACCTTATTGATATTTTACTACCTGTGGAGTCATGGTATACCAAGAATCACGTGGGGTAGTTCTATTGTTCTAATGAGATTGATTTGGCTACCCTCATCCCATTGAAGTATATGATTCATGTGATACTTGATAATTTTACAGAACAGCTGACCTTAGAGCATTGCGATAATAGCATAGAAGGTACACCATTTTGTTTCATTTGTGGCATGATCCATGTGGTTCCATACACTATCGTTTCATGTGGTCGAAGGAACCACATCGGAATCATCCAAAATTAGTCATGGATCTTAGAGGAAGATTCACTAAAGCAGTCATATGATTTGGATTCATCCTCTCACATTGAAAATAGGTGAACCTCTTCTACATGCACCTAGAATTAGAGTCCCCACCATTTTCCTTGGGTATCAACATACTTCCTCCTCCAATAGATCATGAGATGTCTATTAAAACTATTGTCTCTATACTAACCATATTTGTATAATTGAAAATACAAAGAAAAATAATCTTAGAGTGAATCTTATACTACAACACCGATTCAATGATGTGTTCCTCCAAGGATGCACTGGTATCAACCTCATATGAAAAGCGCATTAAATTCATGAATTTAGCCACATACTCCATGACATAAATATTTTATGGTTTCAAGGTGAATAAGTCCATTTTTCTTTAAATTACGAACATATGAGGATATAATTGACTGTTAAAAAATTCCAAAAAATCCTCATATGCATGGTCGTGGTCATAGTTATCCAGAATAGCTAAATCAAAACACTAGAGTGAATGATTTTCCAGCATATACATGACTACCTTGACTTCTAACTCAGCTGTTTTACTGATGAAATTAAAGATATGATTTTTCCTATTCATACACACCCATGATTAATATGGTTTAGAATCACCCAAAATGATGGGTATATTATATTTCTAGAATTTTATGGAATGATCCAATTACCTTGGATCAACCCTCTTATTCCCACTATCCATAGCCTGAAATTCTTGGACAATAATCTGATTCAGTTATTGGTTCACTTGTGGCTCATGTCAGACCACATTCTAAATGGCCTCTTCTAACTAGTTCCTATAACACCTACCATGTGCATTTTTTTAGAAATAAAATAATCTTCATAAGTTAAAATCTCTATTTATTGAAGGCTTAGAAACTTAAATTCTACAACATCATACCATCACAAAAGTTTTTTTCAAAAATAAACCTTTTCACATTTTTAACCATTTTTGAAAAATATCACTTACATTTGAAAATCAATTTTTTTAAATATATCACAAAAATCCTCTTTTCAAAATCTTCCATTAAAAAAAACTTAATTTTTTTTCAAAAATCATCACATTTCGCCAAATCATTACTCAAAATGAAATATTCACTCTTATTGGGAAATCATATATATAATGTATATCATGTTATTCTCATTGTCTAATCCCATTATAGTGTGATTTTGATTCTTATATGTGTCTCAAAAAGACTTCTGTACCCAAATCCCTGGTAACAAGAAATTTAGCATAAAATGGTTATCTTTTTTTGTTATCTAAATTTCATGTCTCGAAAATCCTACTCCTTTCTATGATCCCAACTCAATGGAATAACTACAATGAACTGTCAAACCCATGAACAAAAACCAATATATGTCAAGTACCAACCAATACTACTTCCACTTCTTCCACAATGAAAGATGAAGGACCACAATGATACCACATATAGAATCCCATTTATTCTCATTAGCTTTAGAAGGATGATGCACATTACATGGCCTTAAGTGAAACCCCTACGATTTGAAAGGCTGGCAGTAAATACCTACAATTTGGGGATCATTTTCCCAATGAAAATAAAACAATTGACCAATACTACATAATCAAATCAACTGCTACATTATACATGATATAAAATAAAGACACCTTAAAGAAAAACCACTTATATCAAAGACAAATTCAATAATAGTACCACTACAGAATATTACATAACATCAAGGTAACCATCAATAGACTATAAAACCAAAAATACTCCAAGATAACTATAACTCAATGATCCAACCTGAACCATTCTCCACTCTATAAAATTGACCAAGTATCACTATGTACTGATAGAAAAGTGCGATAATTTACCTTTTACCATGTCCTGATAAAAGAAATTTGTAAAAGAAAAAATGTTCCAAAGAATAAATGAGTAAATAAAATCAATAGGATTTACCCAAATGACTTCCCCACTCTATCCACAAAGATAGAACATGTTATCAAATTTATATAAAATTGTTTATATAAATCAATTTCTAAAATATTTTATATCCAAATATAAACAAGTGCCATAATAAAATAGTTTTCTCAAAACATAAACAAGTTCCATGGAAACCAATGAATAAAGTTTTTGAAAAACATTTCATAATTTCATTTTGGTATATTTCATTCCAATCCACAAACCCACACTTCCAACCATGCATGATTATTTATAACAGTTCCATACTCATGAGAAATTTATTATTGATCTACCAAGTCTTAATAAGGTGATAAAATCTCATGTTCCATTATAACTTTGGACCCTATAACAAGGTAATATTTGAACCAAGACTCATAATGAAATATGAACATACACCACCAAGTATTCCCAAAACACATGCCAATACCATTCTAATAACAATCCATTTCAATGCCAAAACCATTTCAATGACAAAACAATGTCAATGCCAAAACCATTTCAATTATTTTTTTATTAAAAACCTTTGTCCATAAATTGAACCAAGAAAGTATTTTAAAATCAATATTTTAAAAAAAATTATGATATCACATTTCACAATAATTCTATAATTTCAAACAAAACCAAAAACCAACACTAAAGAATGGTTCTACCATGATTTTCACACAAAATTAATAGTCAATTTCAATAAATATAAATATAATAATTTATGTTCTAATTATAAGAGTTGATATTGAATCTACCTACCTCTAAATATTTGGTGAAAATGTAAAATGACACAAAAACGTGCATGAAAATCTGTTGAAACTCCAAAAACCCACCTTAGATCTCTTAACCTAGAGACAAAAAAGCCAAATCTAATAAAATTTTCCATACAATATCTTATATCCATGCGTAAAATACATAGATTTATGAAACCAATAGTGATAGAGATGTATATTTTAGATAAACCACCATGAAAACCCAAGAACGACCACATAAAGAAATAATTCAGCATCAGATTACCGAGAGAAGCCTTCGGATTTCCTCCTGATTGGTTAGAGAAGAATCTAATTACAGTGGGAGGAGAAACTATTGAATTTGGTCCATTTTGTATAAAAAACATGGGGTTAAAACATTAAACCAACCTAGACCCATTTTTTGGATCTTTTTTTTAAACTGTGTATAGTTATTTGTACGGTTAGGTAAATCATGTGCTAGCATGGACCAACCACAACCTCAAGGATGAACCTCAAATGGTTTTCCCACATAGTTTCCAAACCATGAACCAACCATTAAAAATCCCTCTATCTCACAAATCATGGTTTATCTTAGGATTACTCATGGTTTGGACAAACCTTGCACCACTTATGCGCATTACCTTTTTTCCTTTGTGTACCTCTTCATGGTTTCCTATAGGTGTTCTATGATTTTCCAAAACCATAAACCAACCATGAACCATTAAAAACTCACAAAAATATTCCAGCGTGCTTCAAAACATTCCTAATCTATACCCAATGACTTCATTTACATACAAATCATAAATAAATGGTTACTTACTTAAAACCTAGGGTGCTACATATGGTGTGTTTTGTGATTCTTGTCTTAGAAATCCCCTTTTTTTAATGTATATGATAGTACACATTTCCTCTATCTAGAAATACATTGATATTTAACATAAATCTAGTATATTCTTACAAATTTCATCAATTATTTTTCTCTCCATTTAAGATATGCCATTTTTATATGGAGTATATAATGTTTTAAAATTATTATTGATACCATTTTTAGAACTATGTATTCAAAAACCATCATTTATAAGCTATTTACCACTATCTAATCATAGATTTTTTATGTAGATTGTAACATCCCAAGAATCTTTGTTTCATATAATGGAAAACTTTATATTTTATGTTACCCATTAATCAAACAAACTGGTTTCTTATGGAAGGTTAATAATAAAATTTTAATTTATTATGAAATATAGTAAACACACAAATGAACGAAAGGCTCTTTATTCAAATGGAAACACCATAGTAATTAAAATAAACTGAGATCAAATGGGAAATTAAGTTAAGATACCAATTAAAATCCATATTAAGATTACAGGAATACCACTCAAAACAACGAGGATCCCGAGAAGACGATAGGGGTCCTTAGTATCCATCATAACGAACATTAAAATGGTTGAAGCCACTACAGCCACACTAATAACCAAAGGTATAACGCAAACCATTTTTCCTCAAACAACGTGAGTTTTAAGACACCTAGAGACACGGTTTTATATGACACCAATCTGACCATTACCTCGAGTAACCGTTGGAAGCCCAACGGCTATAATTTTAGCTATTAGTCTCAGGATGATTTAACTAAAAAAACAATTAAGTACTCAACGATGTTTTGAAATCAATTAAATATATTTAGTAATAATAATAAACGATGTATTTTATTTATATATGTAATTGTTTTATTAAAATATAAACTTATTCTAATTAGGTTGAAAATAATATTAATCAAAATATTAGTTTTGAATTATTACTATTACGAAATTATTAGATTAATTTGTTATAAAGTTGTTAATAATATGAATTTTTTTTATAAAATTATAGTTAAATAATTAAACGAATTATAATTTTTTAATTAATGTTACATAATATGTAATTTTAGAAAAATGAAAATTTTATGTTCTTATTTTTATTAGTTTTCAAAAATGAAACTTTTTAGTGTAAATAAAATTTATTATTAAATAATATTTTTATGATTAATATATTAATATGTTTTTATTTTAAAAGAAATGTTATTTATTTTACTTATTAACTAAATTATTATTTTTAAGTATAATGATTTGTTGCTAAATTGAATTATATAAATATTAAACATTATTTATTTTAATGTTTCAAAATTATAAATATTTTGTACCAATTATTGTAATTATTATTTAGGTATATTCTGTAATTATTAATTTAATTTATAACATTTTAATGTTATATATATATATATAATTGTTTTATAGATAAACATAATAATAATAATTGAATAAATATATTTTCATAATTAAAATTTCATTTAATTTAAAAATTTATTAATACTTTTGTCTTATCTAATTTTTCAAATGATAAGATATATATATTTAAATTTATAAAGTAAAAATTAGATAAACATATAATTTTGATAAAAATTTTTTATAAACATATTAATCTTATAATATGTATATATTTGTTTATAAATGAGTATAATAATTAAATTATTAAAAACTTTATTTTTTAAAATATTTTTATTTATTTAATATCTTTTGACTTGCTTTAGGATATATACATATATATATATATAATATAATAAAGTTTATGATATAATAATAATATTGTTTAAATAATAAAAGTGTTTTAATGGTGTTAATGGGGAAAGTCACAGGTTGCTTAAAAAAGGAAAAAGGCAAAAAATATAAAATTATATAACAGTTAATATAATAATTGATAAAATAATAAAGGATAATAATAAAAAAATAAGGAAAATCGTGAATGGGATTGAAGAGATTTTCATTGGTTGGCATATAAGAATAAATGAATATAAAATAAGGATATAATAAAATAAGAAAAGTAATAAGTAATAAATAATAATAGTAAATTCAAAAAATAAAGAAAAATCACAGGTAGGGTTTGAGTTAGGGAAATCCCACCGGGGGTTCAGCTTAGTCGAACGCGGCAAGGAGGGAAGTGCGAGCTGAGCTCGCTGTGGGGCTATGCACTGCCATGGATATGTGTCGAGGGAGGTCTGAGTCCGTGCACATCGTGAGAAACGGTCAAGGCTTAAGGGGTTTACGGGTCTCGTCCAGAGATGGGGTGCGTGAGGAGTCTGAGATGAGGTCGAGCATCCGAGGCTGGTTCGTCTTTAGGCTAGTTCATGGTCAGTCCGTAGTTAGGGTTCATCTCATCCAGATATTAGGTAGGTTTTTGTTCTTCAAATCTACTTGTAGGGTTTTGGATTTTTTTTGTTTTTCATTCCTTTCCAAATCCTGGCGATGAATTTGGTTCACACTGCTTACTTTGACTAATTTTAATATTGTTTTGTCAATTTTTCTCATCTTCTATTGATGCCTAGTTTTGTTTTTTAGTTTCTATCAATTTGATGTTGTTAAGTGATATCTTTCTGGTCATTTTATATTTTATATATCAATTGTGCGGTTGGTTTTCACTATCTACAATAGTCCTACAGATTACACAACAAGATTAACCTTTGATTTTTTAAAGATTATTAATAGCAGTAGTTTTCTCGTGTAATTCTTCACTGCCTGCACACATGATGCCATTTTCAATCCTCCTTGCTTTGAATGAAAGTCACCTCGCCTCATGTTTTGGTTCCAGGAAATCTAGGTAAGGGGATACTACAATTTATTTTAT